>CM060312.1:16378065-16393065 GCA_030674185.1 Monoplex corrugatus
TGTTTTGGAAAACTTGCCTGCTGTTTGGTTGTGTTCTCTTTTTGTTTTGTGTCGGGAAATGAGGGGTGAGGGTGGAAAGGAGGGGAGGGGGGAAGTCTTGAGTGTTTTTTTTCTTCTTCTTCTTATTCATCCCCCCCCCCCCCCCAGTTCTGTGAAAAGACGAAGTATGAGGAGTCGCGAATGAACATTCCTGAATAGGCACTGTTAGTCGTTTTAAAGTTACTTTTGCGAGTACAGTGATGAAAGAAGCACGTACATCTATTAGGAAATGGTAATGTTTCAATGCTTTGATCCCAGTATTTCAATCAATTAGAACTCGAAACGCATAGCTACACATACATGCATACACATATACATGCACGCATATACAACGTACACTCACACGCACAAATACACATACACACAGCTCTCGCACACAAGTATCATGAACAAAACAATACAGCCAAAGTTTTCAGTTTAATTGAATGGCCTTCGCAAAGACCACAAAACAAAACAAAACAAAACAAAACAAACAAACAAAACAAAAACAAACAAACAAACAAACAAACAAAACAAACAAAACAAACAAAACAAAAAACAAAAGCAAAACAACACAACAACAACAACAACAAAGTGTCACCTGATGTTGGCTGTCACATTTTCTACGGAATAATAACAGACATTTATTTTTGTTACAACAGACTTAAATTACACACACACACAAACACATACACACACACATACATACACACACACACACACACATACACACACACACACACACACACACACACCACACACACATTCACCACACACATAGACACACACACACACACATACACACACACACACACACACACACACACACACACACACACACACAACACACACACACACACACACACACACACACACACACACACAATACCTTGACGTAGACTTTGGTTTATTTTTTATTTCAGAAAGTTCAAAATCCGTTATCTATTGCAACTGACAGACGATTAAAAACAACAGGAAAGAGAGAACAAAAACATGTATCTTGACCACTGTGTCTCCAGTGACATTTCTGAAGAAAGAAAAATTAATATCAGGCACTTGTGGCAACTAACTGAAGATAACAAAATGTATGTAAAAAATTGCAGTATTCTTCCATGTATCATTTGAGATCGATTGTTGCTGTTCGTTTTCGTATTCAGCTAAACGCGTTGAAAACAAAATATTGTAAAAATGTCAAGTGTATTTGCGGCGAACAGTTCACATGTTTCACTGCCTATTCTACTGCAAAATGTTACGTTCCTTTTTACCAAAAACGTTTACTCAAGAAAAGTATTCTGAAACTCATTTCCAAAAAGTTACATCAGATCAATCTTTATTAGTTAAAATTTCAGAATCATTAGTTCACAGTCCTGTTAATGCATTACTTTAATTTTATGCAGTTTGTGTATTAGTGTTACAATATCCCTTCATATTGTTGAAGTTAATTGTTAGAGTTAAGTTTTCGTTGCATTTTTCTGTTCTCCCACCTATTATGTCTTTTTACTATATCTCCCCTCTGCCCCAATCCAACCCGCCCAACTATCGTTCTACATTTTATTATATTTATTCATTTTTTATTCCCCCTCCCCCTCCCCCCTCCCCCGTCTAATATCACTTATAGTGAAAAGACGTTAAATCAAAGAACTAAGTGAAGATAACAGGCATACAAAGACCCTAATCAGCTATTCTTTCAACACAAAGTTTTAAATTAAATTAATGGGGATATTGGGGTATGAGTTGTGTGTTTATGTGCATGCGTGTTTGTGTATTCATATGCTCTTGTCGGCCTTTTGTTGTTGTTGTTGTTGTTGTTGTGGTGGTGGTGGTAGTGGTGGTGGTGTGTGTGTGTGTGGTGTATATGTGTGTGTATGTGAACACAAATGTGTAAAAATACCCACCTACACCCACCCCAACTCTCTCTCCCTCTCTGTCTGTTGTCTTTTTCCCTTTGTCCTCTCTATCTCTTTGTGTCTGTCTCTGTTCTGTCTCTGTCTCTCTGTCTCTCTATCTCTGTCTCTGTCTCTCTCTCTGTCTCTCTCTGTCTCTCTCTCCCCCCCCTCTCTCTCTCTCGCCCCAGCAGAAGTGATAATTGAACCTAAACCTTCTCAGTCAGTAGAAACGATTATGCGGACTGATCAGCCTGGCAACCATTTCTCGTTCTTCCTCAAGTCTTATGCCTTCCCTCAACCAAATTCTCTCCCGACCCCCTCTTTCCATCGCCTTCCTGATGGAAATCTCGTCATGACGTGATTTGATTATTGGTTCCCACAATGCCATTTTGACCAATCAGTTTCCGGTAACCATCCATCTGACACATACTGCACTTTTCGGTTCATTGTCTGTTTGACAACCTGGCTGGCTGGCTGGCGGGCTGGCTTCTCTACTGCCTGTCTTTATGTCCTGTCTTTCTGTCTGTCAATCTCCTTGTCATTTTGTAAGGGAGGTAATATCCTTAGTCAAGCTGGAAAACGCTCTAAAGGTCTCCAATGACGTAGATTATATCTATTTTCATGATCTCAAGATCATTTAAAAAAAGACAAGAAAAAAAGAAAGAAAAGAACATACATAAGTTTTACAAATGATATGCCTTTGACACGTTGCATTCTTGTGTGTATTTGTTGGTTGTTTAGTTGGTTTATTCATTCACATGGGATTAAAGTCAAGTTGATCACAAAGAACCAGAAAAAAAGGTCGGATTTACACCCCCCTCAGTTCATGTCAAAAACTCTATCATGGATATCTGAAATGCTATATTCTTATGTTGTTGATTTAAGTGAGCTGATCACAGTGAACATATTTAAAGTTAGATGATTTCCCACCTGCTGGGCTCTCCTCAGAAAACTGCTTCAAGTCCCTAAAACCAGTCACTTTACTCTCCCTCAGTCTCACAGTACATGAGAATTCGCTTGTCCTGCAGCTTAGCTTTCAATCATTAATCAGACCACTGAGATCCTGCTTACCATAATTGTCACAATCTAATCTTAAGGCACAATGCTATAATCATATTTGGTACCAGATCCATCCATCAATATTAGAAAGGGGAAAAAAAGAGATGGGAAGCCCAAGTTATCTTGAAAATAGTTCAGTGTCATTGGTAATGCAATGGAGAGGGTTTTATGTGACTGAATATTGTCGAAGTAAACATAATCAAAATGGGTTCTTTGTGGAGCTTGGATTGCTGCAGAAAAGGCTAGAGGAATGAAATAGAACAAACAGGAATGGGACTGAACTTCCTCGTAATAGAATATACGAAATGGCATAACGAAAAGAACAGTATAAAAATATCAGAAAAGGAACAAAAACAAACAGACAAACAAAAATAGCAATTCAGAACAAAGAGGAAAAAAGAAACAAACAGACAAACAAAAATAGCAATTCAGAACAAAGAGGAAAAGAGAAACAAACAGACAAACAAAAATAGCAATTCAGAACAAAGAGGAAAAGAGAAACAAACAGACAAACAAAATTAGCAATTCAGAACAAAGAGGAAAAGAGAAACAAACAGACAAACAAAAATAGCAATTCAGAACAAAGAGGAAAACAAAAACAAACAGACAAACAAAAATAGCAATTCAGAACAAAGAGGAAAAGAGAAACAAACAGACAAACAAAAATAGCAAATCAGAACAAAGAGGAAAAGAGAAACAAACAGACAAACAAAAATAGCAATTCAGAACAAAGAGGAAAAGAGAAACAAACAAACTAAATAGCAATTCAGAACAAAGAGGAAAAGAGAAACAAACAGACAAACAAAATTAGCAATTCAGAACAAAGAGGAAAAGAGAAACAAACAAACAAACAAAAATAGCAATTCAGAACAAAGAGGAAAAGAGAAACAAACAGACAAACAAAAATAGCAATTCAGAACAAAGAGGAAAAGAGAAACAATCAGACAAACAAAAATAGCAATTCAGAACAAAGAGGAAAAGAGAAACAAACAAACAAACAAAAATAGCAATTCAGAACAAAGAGGAAAAGAGAAACAAACAGACAAACAAAAATAGCAATTCAGAACAAAGAGGAAAAGAGAAACAAACAGACAAACAAACAAAAATAGCAATTCAGAACAAAGAGGAAAAGAGAAACAAACAGACAAACAAAATAGCAATTCAGAACAAAGAGGAAAAGAGAAACAAACAAACAAACAAAAATAGCAAATCAGAACAAAGAGGAAAAGAGAAACAAACAGACAAACAAAAATAGCAATTCAGAACAAAGAGGAAAAGAGAAACAAACAGACAAACAAAAATAGCAATTCAGAACAAAGAGGAAAAGAGAAACAAACAAACAAACAAAAATAGCAATTCAGAACAAAGAGGAAAAGAGAAACAAACAAACAAACAAACAAAAATAGCAATTCAGAACAAAGAGGAAAAGAGAAACAAACAAACAAACAAACAAAAATAGCAATTCAGAACAAAGAGGGAAAGAGAAACAATCAGACAAACAAAAATAGCAATTCAGAACAAAGAGGAAAAGAGAAACAATCAGACAAACAAAAATAGCAATTCAGAACAAAGAGGGAAAGAGAAACAATCAGACAAACAAAAATAGCAATTCAGAACAAAGAGGAAAAGAGAAACAAACAGACAAACAAACAAAAATAGCAAATCAGAACAAAGAGGAAAAGAGAAACAATCAGACAAACAAAAATAGCAGTTCAGAACAAAGAGGAAAAGAGAAACAAACAAAAATAGCAATTCAGAACAAAGAGGAAAAGAGAAACAAACAAACAAACAAACAAAAATAGCAATTCAGAACAAAGAGGAAAAGAGAAACAAACAAACAAACAAACAAAAATAGCAATTCAGAACAAAGAGGAAAAGAGAAACAAACAAACAAACAAAAATAGCAATTCAGAACAAAGAGGAAAAGAGAAACAAACAAACAAACAAAATTAGCAATTCAGAACAAAGAGGAAAAGAGAAACAAACAAACAAACAAAATTAGCAATTCAGAACAAAGAGGAAAAGAGAAACAAACAAACAAAAATAGCAATTCAGAACAAAGAGGAAAAGAGAAACAAACAGACAAACAAAAATAGCAATTCAGAACAAAGAGGAAAAGAGAAACAATCAGACAAACAAAAATAGCAATTCAGAACAAAGAGGAAAAGAGAAACAATCAGACAAACAAAAATAGCAATTCAGAACAAAGAGGAAAAGAGAAACAATCAGACAAACAAAAATAGCAATTCAGAACAAAGAGGAAAAGAGAAACAATCAGACAAACAAAAATAGCAATTCAGAACAAAGAGGAAAAGAGAAACAAACAAACAAACAAACAAAAATAGCAATTCAGAACAAAGAGGAAAAGAGAAACAAACAGACAAACACGAGAATGTGACAACAAAAGTAGAGAAAGAGAAAAGGAGAGCAAAAGCGGAAAGAGGAGGGGTGGGGGGGGCTGGAGAATTAGGGGAAGACAGTTGACACTGGACCTCAGAAGATTTATTCAAATGAAGCATTAACCCCTTATGAACGGAAAGGTGAAAAAAAATAAACATATTACATACTCACATATGCAATCATGAACACCACAAAAAAGTAAGAAATGAAAGAAGGGGAAACAAAGAGAAGGAAACAGAAATACGAAGAGGTAGAATCGGCCAAGCCAAAACAGCATTACCAACAAATGCCTATCAATTAACATCAGGAAGAGAGTTCTTGAATGTTATATAGAACCAATACTGTTGTGTGGATGTGAGGCGTGGACAGTCAACAAGCAAAGCCAGAACAAGATTGAGGCAGCCGAGATGTGGTTTCTAAGAAGAATGTTGAGAGTTCCATGGACGGCAAGGAAAACAAACGAGACAGTCTTGATGGAGGCAGACACAAGTAGATCACTCATAAGGAAGATTAGGAAAAGATAGGCAACATTTATAGGCCATTTTATGAGGAAGGGGATTTCGAGCACCTGGTCACAACGGGAAAACTGGAGGGGAAGAGAGCACCTGGTAGACCCAGGGAGAGAATGCTGGACGGACTTGCAGAGTGGCTGGGACGAGGAGGATGGGGGAGATGCTAGGGGCAACGAGAGATAGAGACAGATGGAAGTCCATGATCGCCAACGCCATGCGGCAGGGCACCTGATGATGATGAGGTAGACATGAGATGGAAAGTGAAGAATTAGATGTGGGGAATAAGTGAAGCGTGATCCTTCAGCTTATGCATTCAGTGTCAGTTGTTACACAGCTTGTATTTGCAAGCTGTTGTCATCTACGTTTTGAATTTACTGAAAGTTTTTCCCCCTTATCCTTTTTGAAATTAGATAATCAAGCAGGTCTACATACGCCAAAGTGTGTGTGTGTGTGTGTGTGTGTGTGTGTGTGTGTGTGTGTGTGTGTGTGTGTGTGTGTGTGTGTGTGTGTGTGTGTGTGTGTGTGTGTGTGTGTGTGTGTGTGTGTATGTGTGTGTGTGTGCATATGTGTGTATTAGTGAGTCTTTGACTTTGTGTCATATGTCAAAGATGTGAGTGAGTGAGTGAGTGTGTGTGTGTGTGTGTGTGTGTGTGTGTGTGTGTGTGTGTGTGTGTGTGTTTGTGTGTGTGTGTGTGTGTGTGTGTGTCTATGTCTGTGTCTGTGTAAGTATGTGTGTGTGTGTATGTGAGTGTGTGTATGATACAAACCTTTCCATTCATGTACATACAAACCTCTCCATTCATGTACATACAAACCTCTCCACCTTATGCACATACAATCATCTCCATTCATGTACATACAAACGTCTCCATTCACGTGCATACAAACTTCTCCACTCATGCACATACAATCATCTCCATTCATGTACATACAAACTTTTTTTTATTCACGAACACAAAATGTTCCAGTCATGTACATAGAACCTCTCCATTCATGTACATACAAACCTCTACATTCATTTACATAAACCTCATCGTCCATGTACATGAACCTCATCATTCATATACAGAAACCTTATCATTCATGTACTTATAAACTTCTCCATTCATGTACATACAAACCTCTCCATTCATGTACACAAAAACTTCTCCATTCATATACATACACCTCTCCATTCATGTACCTACAAACCTCTCCATTCATCTTCATACAATCCTCTCCATTTATGTATATACAAACCTCTCCATTCGTGTACGTACAAATCTCTCCATCCGTAGGCATAAACCTCTCCATTCATGTACATACAATCCTCTCCATTTATGTATATACAAACCTCTCCATTCGTGTATGTACAAATCTCTTCATCCGTAGGCATAAACCTCTCCATTCATGTACATACAATCCTCTCCATTTATGTATATACAAACCTCTCCATTCGTGTACGTACAAATCTCTCCATCCGTAGGCATAAACCTCTCCATTCATGTACATACAAACCTCTCCATTCATGTACATACAAACCTCTCTATTCGAGTACATAAAGCTCTCCATTCATGTGCATAAACCTATGTATTCATGTACGTACAAACCTCTCCATTCATACACATAAACCTCTCCGTTCATATATGCATTAACTTCTCCATTCATATACATTAACCTCTCTGTTCATGTACACATAAACTTCTCCGTTCATGTACATAAACATTAAACCTCTTCCTTGATATACACAAAACCTCTTTAATAATGTACATAACTTTTTTTTTATTCCATTAATGTACATAAAACCTCTCCATTCATGTACTTGTATGTAAATGAATGGAGAGGTTTGTATACCTCTCCATTCGTTTACATAAATCTCATCATTCATGTACATAAAACCTCTCCATTCATGTATATACAAATCTCTCCATTCCTTTTAAGAACCGGAAGCCAAAGGGCGAGTTACCATGACAATAACCTATTTACATGTCAAGTTCGCTACCCTTTCTCCCTTTCCCTTGCTCCCATACAGACAGATAGACCTCGCAACAAACTAGATAACAGCATTTTGCCATCAGATTAGATTATCATAATTATGGGTAGCAGAATCCGAGTAATTGGATCTCTGCTTGGAAGGTAAGCTAGCAGACAAGTGAATTATCATGTACCATGAGACTGGAATAGAATGTAATTTGATTGATCAGTGGAATGTACCTGACTGGAAAAAGGTTCCTGAGAACAGTCAGTGGGTTCGGAAGTCACCTGTAATTATAGTAAAACACAGAGAGGAATAAGTTGATGTATTTGCTGATGGAAGAAAACTAGACCTCCACTGTGTGAAATTTAAGATCACAGAGATGATGAGAAGCATCGATTTGACATCAGTTTATCAGATATCTTGGACAACTTTTGACTTTTTGCATACATGAAACCTTGAAATAGACCAACCGCTTCCAGTGTTACATGCCATCAAATTTCAAAGGGAAAGACGTTCCAGCACACATAGAAAACAGACATTTTATCAATTTGGAGTTTGTTCCGGAATTATTCATCACATTTGGACAATTTCACATCTGTTTTGGGTAGGATTAGGGAGTCTGCCAGGTACTTGCTGGCAGATTTGGGTGGAGCGCATATTGGATTGTCCGAGTGCGATGAATCCTTCTCCAATCCACTCCAAACTCTAAACTCCAAACTCATCAAATCCTCAGTACATGGCTTGACCATGTGAGCCGGCCAACATACTGTAATTCATAAGAATGGGGACAATCTTGATGATGATGATGATGATGATGGTGTATGAGTTCCATTGTTTACATGATGAATATGGTGGCATCAGAACTCAGCCCAGGAAAGGTCAAGGCTGTGAGAGAAAAAAAAGGACAAAGGTGGTAATGACGTCAGAAGTGTGGGTGGGGTGTGGGTCTGCAGTGGGTTTGAAATAATTACATCCCCTGACAGCAATATATTGACTGCCGCTAGTGTTCTCTGTCTGTCTGTCTGTCTGTCTCTGTCTGTCTGTCTCTTTCTCTCTGTCTGTCTGTCTGTCTCTGTTTCTCTGTCTCTGTCTGTCCGTCTGACTGTCTGTCTGTATGTATATTTCTCTCTGTCTGTCTGTCTGTCTGTTTGTCTCTCTCTTTCTCTCTCTATATGTCTCTGTTTCTCTCTGACTCTGTCTCTCTGTCTCTGTCTGCCTGTCTGTTTCTCTCTATCTCTCTCCTCTGTCTGTCTGTCTGTCTGTCTCTCTCTTTTTCTCTTTCTTTCTTTCTGATATTCTAAGTTTGCATAATGTTGATATTATTTTCCTGTCACGCTGTACTTGTATCAGTGCAGACCCGCTGTGTCCACTACCCATGAAAGTGAACATTTGTGACCCCTCGCCACGAAATCAGTCTAAACTAGCATTTTTGGCATTTTGAGATATACATATCACTGGAAAGTGTACATTCTGCTGATTATTTTGGTACTTGAACAAAGCTTGTACTCAAACAAATGTAGAAGTTATGTATGTTTAAAGTCATTAAGTTGTATGAGGGCCATTTTGAGAAAACGGCCTTTTAAGTTTTTATGTACTCTCCTACACATTTTCCTTAAATTTCTTTCTTTGGTGGCTTTGACCCGGTTTGTTTCTAATTTTCGCTGTCATTATCTGAAAGGTGCACCAAAGAGCTTTCCGTCAGTATATTACATGTGCGGGTACTGTACAGGTTATGGTTCATAATAAGAGACAAAAAGAGGTACTTTTGGTAGGAAATTGCGTTCTTTCTGCTGGGATCAGTGCATTAAAATACCGATTTAAATTGATTAATAATATTTTTTCAAGAAAAAAAATTCTGTGGGGGATAGATTATAGTCTACAGAAATCAATTTTGAGAAAAAGTCAAAACACCGCAGATAGACCGTCAGTCACCTTTTCAGCTCCTAGTGCTGTTCGACTGATTGCGAGTTAAGACTGATTTCGTGGTGGGAGGTCACATTTGTCCTTGCTGTCCTGTACGCTTCCCTGACTTTCCTTTCATACATGCATCAGCACTTTCATATATTTTTGCCCTCTTTAATTTCAAACATTCATCTTCTTTCTCTCGTTCTTTAACACCCCCCCCCCCCCCAACACCTATTTACCTCTTTGCCCTTTTGACACCTTTTCTGCAGAGGGAATAGTTTTCTTAAGTAACTTTTTTTTAATCTCTCTTCTCTGCTTTAATGTCTTTCGCTTTGTGTGTCAATCCAGGATTGATGCTTACTTACTGTTTTTTCTCTGCTTGATTGCCTTTTACTTTGTGTGTTTATTCTTGAGTTATATATTTTTATCATTCTTCTCTGTTTGTCTATTCTTGAATTATATATTTTTATCATTCTTCTCTGTGTGTATATTCTTGAGTTATATATTTTTTATCATTCTCTGTTTGAGTATCTTTCATTTTGTATCACCATTTTTCATGATGATTTAAAAAAAAAATCTTTTTTTACTGTTTGATTTCTTTTGCTTTGTGTCTCAGTTCTTGAGTGTTGCTTTTCTGAACTCATTCTCTGAAAAGAAAAAAAAAAGAAAATTCACTGTGTGCCTCGTCTTCAGTTACGCTTTTGAAAATAAGTTTATGTATTTAATTTTCTTTTCATTTTCTGTATCTATTATCTGCTTTAATTCTGTCTGTCCAGTCAACTATAATGTTGTATGAGTGTGTCCATGATTCCGTCTATTTGTCTGTTGCATTGCTATTTGATTTATTTTTGTCCGTCTGTTTTACTGTCTGTTTTCCACACAAACACGCATACACACACAAACACACACACACACACACACACACACACACACACACACACACACACATATATATTATATATATATATATATACACACTCACACACACACACTTATACACACACACGCACACACACACACACACACACTAATACATTCACACACACACACACACACACACACTAATACATTCACACACACACACACACTAATACATTCACACACACATACACACACACACACACACACACACACTAATACATTCACACACACACACACACACACACACACACACACACACACACACACACACACACACACTAATACATTCACACACACACACACACACACACACACACACACACACACACACACACACACAACACACACACACACACACACACACAGAGCCATACTCTTGCACTACACAGACCGAGACTTTGGTCCAGGGCCCTGGTGGTACAGGAAATGTGAGTACCACTGAACACAAAGTGGCTTTCAAAGGTTCCCTTGGTGAAGTAGTTTTGTCTGTACACTGTAAATACAAGATCAGTCTTCTAGTTGGCCGATGACATCGCCTGTCCTCACTGTCCTCACCGGAAACGACACAAGGGAGAGAATATGTTTCCTAAGTCTGCTCATTTCCTGTTACTAGACTTTGGTTTTCAACATCAGTGTAGTCACTTCCATCTGGTCTGTAGTACGTCTCGTCTGGTTTTCTTGCTGTCTGTCTTCTTTTCTAAGAGAATGAGACATTTTGATTTTTATATCTGATAAATTCCTTTTCACACATACACATATGTACAACACACAAACACTTACATCCACAGACACGCACATACACACGTACACACACACACACACACACACACACACACACACACGCACGCACACACACACACGCGCACACGCACACGCACACACATGTTTAATGTATATAGATTTGCATGAGTCTCTAATTTCAGAAGAATATGGGAAAAATATTTTTTTACTGGTCCATTTGACTCTAAGAAGCCACCTGCAGAAGCACATCTCTGCTGCTTCCATCTTATTTTCATCAGCTTTTCCGCCTGTCTAGGCTTCAAAGCCATATAGCATTCTAGCCAGATCAGACAAGTATCTTTCAAAAATTATTTGAAATGAGAGACTAGTTCAGATCAACAAGAGCTGAGACATTCGATGTGTGTGTGTATGTGTGTGTGTGTGTGTGTGTGTGTGTGTGTGTGTGTGTGTGCGTGTGTGCGTGCGTGTGCGTGCGTGTGTGTGCGTGCGTGTGTGTGTGTGTGTGTGTGTGTGCATGCATGTGTGTGTGCCTGTCTGCGTGCGTGTGTGCATGCGTGTGTGTGTGTGTGTGTTCGTGTGTGTGTGTGTGTGTGTGTGTGTGTGTGTGTGTGTGTGTATGTGTGTGTGTATGTGTGTATGCGCGCGCGCGTGCGTTTATGGGTATAAAAAATGTTACTCTCTCCAGGCTAATTATCAGTAGTAAATGCAGGTTATATCGAGATTTCAAAAAAATATTTTGGAAAAGAAAAATATATTGCATAGTTACCAGATTTCATGTTTGCACTTTGATTGACTGTTGATACAACTGTCACAAACTGAAGATTAAATCAAACTAACAAAAAAGGAGTAGATAACAAAACAGAATATGACAAAGCATTAGGCAATGAGTTTCACTTCAATTGTGATTGTCCTAGTTCCATGATGATTGACTGAAGTTTATTCCACAAAAATATATGTCAGGTAAATTAAATGTTCTCATCTTGTAACTTCATTTATAGAAAAGAAATCTACTGAAATTAGCAAAATTTATTAACTTTTCTAAGACTGTATCGTTCATCATCATCATCAGGTGCCCTGCCGCATGGCGTTGGCGATCATGGACTTCCATCTGTCTCTATCTCTTGTTGCCCCAAGCGTCTCTTCCACCCTGTTCGTCTTCAGCCACTCCACAAGTCCGTATAGCATTTTCTCCCTGGGTCTACCTGGTGCTCTCTTTCCCTCCAGCTTTCCCGTTGTGACCAGGTGCTCCAAATCCCCCTTCCTCATAAAATGGCCTATAAATGTTGCCTGTCTTTTCCTAATCTTCCTTATGAGTGATCTAGTTGTGTCTGCCTCCATCAAGACTGTCTCGTTTGTTTTCTGTGCTGTCCATGGAACTCTCAACATTCTTCTGAGAAACAACATCTCGGTTGCCTCAATCTTGCTCTGGCTTTGCTTGCTGACTGTCCACGCCTCGCATCCGTACAACAGTATTGGTTCTATATAACATTCAAGGACTCTCTTTCTGATGTTAATTGATAGGCATTTGTTGGTAAGAATGCTTGTCATCTTCTTGAATGCTGTTTTATCCTCTAAAATTAGAGTACTCTATCAAGAAACAATTTCTTTTGTTTTTTGTTTTTTTGTTTTTCCTTTTGGACTGTTACAAATACTTTCTATTTAATGTTGCATGTTGTCCTGGAGTATTATATTTATTTGCTGTTTTATCTTCTGTGCCTTAATTGGGATTTTAAGGATCTAATAAACAGTGAAACATTGAAACATTGTGTATATGTATTTTTTCCTCCCCTTTTTTCTCGCTTCAAGAATTAAAGTCTCACATTGATTTATAACACCATATTGCAGCAAGTCCAGAGAAGACGTGAATAAGAGACCAGACGGAAACTAGAAGACCAGCGTTAAAAGACAGGGTGACGACAGGGAATAAGCAGGTAAAGGAAATAATATGTTCCCTGTGCGTTTTATGTCCAGTCAGGTCAGAGGAAAACGGGGTGGGGTGGGGTGGGGGTGGTGTGTGTGTGTGTGTGGGGGGGGGGGGGCTGTGGGGGGAGGGGAAAGGGTGTTTGTCAAACCATGAGAAATCTTGGATCGCAGTTTGAAGCAGGCTGATGACAGTGTCCTTTTCTGTTGACGTCGTCATTGGGTCATTTAAAGGCCAGTTTTCTTTTTTTTTTTTTTGTTTTATTGTTTTGTTTTTTTGTTGTTGTTGTTTTTTTTCGTTTTTTTGTATTTGTACCTTTTCGTTTTTATACAGTGGTTTTAACATGAAAAATCCAGGTTTTTTTTTTTTTTTTTCTGGAGTGAGTGTGTCGTTGCAGTACAGTGCCACTCATTTCATTGTTTTTGAATTTTATTTATTTATTTATTTATTTGTTTGTTTGTTTATTTATTTATTTATTCATTTATTTGATTATTTATTTATTCATTTATTCATTCGTTCATTTATTTATTTATTTATTTGATATTTATTTACTCGTTTGTTTATTTGCACTCGCTTATTTCCGTTATTTAATTATTCATTTATTTATCTACTTGTTTGTTTATTTGCATGCGTGTATTTCCGTTTACGCTATGAACGTAGATTTTTTTCCCGGAGAATTTTACTGGAGGACAGCTCCTTTGTTACTGTATAATTTATAACGTATGCTGAATGCTTCCTCCATGTGGGATCCCAGTTTTTTGTCTAATCTAAAAGACTAGGACCTAGACAAGCACTTAAGACCTAGCAGAGGGGAGCTGAAGTCCCTGTCGAGTCCGTGATTAAGACCCCTTTTCTTGTTTTTGTTTTTGTTTTTTTTACGTTCTGGGAAGGTTGAAATCTAGGCCACACACTCACTGGTACTTTTCTGGTTAAATTCGGCTTGTGGCTTGGCTGCTGACTTCAGGGAATCAGAACTGATGATCGCAAGGGAAAGACCTGCTGCTGCTTGGAGAGATGGCAAACTTGGGATTCCTTTCCGGACCTGTCAGCCCTTGCTGAACAGCAAAATGGGCTGTGTCTGGGGCATCATGCCTGGCCACTTTCGCAGCCGTTCTAACAACACCTGTGGTTGAAATAAGGCAAGGTTGAGAGCTCCCGACTGCTAACTGTCGAGACTATAGTAAGGGGAAAGGAGCTGGCAGCTATGTGAGCTGGTGGCAGGGCGGGCTGCCCGGAAGACAGACGAAGACCAGAGTGGGGCGAGAGAAGGGTCTTCCATTCTCTCTTGGTCCGGAGGCTGGGCTGGACCTGGTTGGTGTGTGTTGTGTGGCTATGTCATCTCCACACCTCGCCATTCAGTTTGTAAACAAGATAACTGATGACTGTGTCTGAGTGGATTATGCAGCGCATGGACAGCCCCCCCCCCCCCCCCCCCCTCTTTGGTAGAAGAAATTACTATCGAGTGGCGTCAGGAGCTTGGGAGGCGATTGCCCGAAAAGTGGCGAGGCAATGTTGCTCTGGGTCCAACCCGTACTCCCTGAGGTGTGCATTGTTAACAGTAGGCCAGCACAATACTGGGTCTGTGTAGCAGCAGGGGAAATGGCTGTGATCAAGGAATGCATGACTGGATGTGGGGTGATCTTGCTATGTGTTTGTTCGTTGTGCTGTGGTGGCTGTATT
>CM060312.1:16398065-16400565 GCA_030674185.1 Monoplex corrugatus
ACAACAGGAAATGACCAGGTAAAGGAAACAGGACTGACAACAGGAAATGACCAGGTAAAGGAAACAGGACTGACAACAGGAAATGACCAGGTAAAGGAAACAGGACTGACAACAGGAAATGACCAGGTAAAGGAAACAGGACTGACAACAGGAAATGACCAGGTAAAGGAAACAGGACTGACAACAGGAAATGACCAGGTAAAGGAAACAGGACTGACAACAGGAAATGACCAGGTAAAGGAAACAGATGTTCCCCACACCTTATACTCTGCCATGGCAACGGACCATTCAGAGGTTTGTGTTGGAGGGGGAGAAGGAGGGAGGGAGGGAGGGAGAGAGGGAGAGGGAGTGTAGGGAGGGGAGGGAGGGGAGGAGAGGGAAGGGGAGGAGAGGGGAGGGCTTGTCAAATGATGTGCATTCCTGGTTCATTATTTATTTGAATGAAGTAGATAAGACTCTCTCTCTCTCTCTCTCTCTCTCTCTCTCTCTCTCTCTGTCTTTCTCTTTCTCTCTCTTTTCTCTCTCTCTCCTTGTCCCCCCTCTCTCTCTTCTTTCTCTGTGTCTTTGTTTGTCTCTCTGTCTCTGTCTGTTTGTTTCTCTCTCTCTGTGTCTCACTGTCTCCGTCTGTCTGTCTGTCTGTCTCTGTCTCTGTCTCTCTCTCACTCTCTCGGCGTCTAAGTTTACTATTAACAACATCTGATGTAGTTGGCAGACATGGTAGTCAGTGGGGACACTTCAGATTTCCAATTGGAAGGACCTGGGTTCAATCCACATAGGCACCACTACCTGATGGGTAAAGGGTGGAGATTTTCCCATCTCCCAGGTCAGCATGTGGGCAAAAGTGTTAGCGCCTAAAGCCCCTTGCATATGCAGAAAATCAAATACGCACGTTAAAGATTCCAGTAAGTCATGTCAGTGGCTGATTTATCATCATCATCATCATCATCATCATCATCATGTAATCTGACGCTTGGCGTAGGCGATCATGTCCCTCCGTATGCATCTGTCCCTTGTTGCCGCAAGTACATCTCCCACCCTCTCTGTCCTCAGCCACCCTGTAAGTCCGTCCAATATTTTCTCCCTGGGTCTACCTGGTGTTCTCTTTCCCTCCAGCTTTCCTGTTGTGACCAAGTGCTCTAATTCCCCTTTCTTCATAAAATGGCCTATAAATGTTGATTGTCTTTTCCTAATCTTCCTTATCAATGATCTTCTTGTGTCCGCCTCCATCAAGACTGTCTCGTTTGTTTTCTTTGCGTCCATGGAAATCTCATCATTCTTCTTAGAAACCACACGTTTCGGCTGCCTCAATCTTGTTCTGGCTTTGCGTGTTGACTGTCCACGCCTCACAAGTGTCTAGCATTATCGGTTCTATGTAACATTCAAGAACTCTCTTCCTGATGTTAATTGATAGGCATTTGTTGGTAAGAATGCTTTTCATCTTCTTCAATGCTGTTTTGGCTTGGCCGATTCTGCAGGCTATTTCTGATGTGTATCTGCCGTTTGGTAATATGACTGTTCCCAGATATTTAAGCTTATCAACCTCTCTCAAAGTTGTGGCATTTGCTGTTATTTTGACATTTGGTTTATGGAAACATGAACTGAACACCCAGCATGCACGTCCAACAAAGATGCACAATGTGCAACAACATAATGGAATGTGGTCAGCTCGCTTGACAGCCTGAGTTATTCGTGCTTCGCTGAAAAGTCTGATTATTTGTAATGTGCAGAGGGTTCATTTGAGTTTGATGAATAGCGCTCTGCAAGAACGATTAATAATTTATAATTTGGCACAAACACAAATTCTTTTTACAAGCAAATAAGTGAATTACCCTCTAACTGTTCATATTTGTCATATCCCCGGATGCCCGCTGCGTACGAGTTTAATAATGTTGGTTAACAAGAAACACCACGAGGGTGCGCATAGGACCCGGAGCACCAACGCCTTGCCACTCTCGGGACACTCACCTCCCAAGCTCCCGACGCCAACCGACAGTCATTTCTTCAAGCAAAGGGGGGGGGGGGGGGCTGTCCATGCGTTGCATGACCCATTCGGACTTCGTCATCAGTTACCTTGTTTTATAACGTTGGTAATACTTGAGTTGTAACACAAATTGATAAAGACATTTGGTGAATTGCAATGGATAGCCCCGTGGTGGCCTAACATCGCTGGCTCCCATGGGATTCCTGTCACTGGCATTTCCACTAAATGAACCTGGCATTGGTGGTCAGTTGTGGAGCTAGATTGAAACAAGGAAGGAACATTTCATTAAGAATGTCTGTTCACAGTCGTGATTTAGACCCAAAGAAAAATAAGAGTGAAGAAAAGCAGGGGGATAATCAAATCAGCTATTTTTAACATCTAGATAACAGTGTATAACAAACGTTTAACAGGGAATCTGAGAATTAGATGGAAGCAGGGCAACAAGCAAATCAAGCAACTATTTATAATGACATAACTGATTTAATTCAATTCAAATAAATTTTTATAATTAACTATGAT
>CM060312.1:16405565-16408065 GCA_030674185.1 Monoplex corrugatus
CATCATCATCATCATCATCATCATCATCATCATCGTCACTATAAATCGTTTATGTGTAGCAGTATTCTTCTGACTGATTCAGACTCGCTGCACGTAAACATAATCAGACTTTTCTTTTATTGGAGCATGGAGAACTCCAGCTGTATGGCGAGCTGACCATAGTCCACTATGTTGTTGCACAGTCTGTATCTTCAACGGTGGGCTGGGTGTAAATGCTGGATGTTTCTGATGTTTCCAGAAGCCTGCCACAGACATCAACTTGTACGATCTTTAACTTGGATGATTTTTTTTCTGCATGCGTATACACACGCAATATGCAAAGTCAGAACAAAATGTGAGACAACTGAAATATGGGTTCTGAGAAGAATATTGAGAGGTCCGTGGACAGCAAAGAAAACAAACGAGACAGTCTTGATGGAGGCAGACACAAGAAGGTCATTCATAAGGAAGATTAGGAAAAGACAGGCAACATTTATAGGCCATTTTATGAGGAAAGGGGAACTAGAGCACCTGGTCACAACAGGAAAACTGGGGGGGAAAGAGAACACCAGATAGACCCAGGGAGAAAATATTGGACGGACATGCAGGGTGGCTGAAGACAGAGAGGGTGGGAGATATACTTGCAGTGACAGGGGACAGGTTCGTGTGGAGGGCCATGATCGTCAACGTCATGCAGCAGGGTACATCATGATGATACATGCGAAGTGGATTTAGACAATGGCAAGTCTACAAACTAGCTGACCTGGGAGATCGGGACAAAAATGCCCACCCTTTTACTCAGCAGGTGGAGATATCTGGTTGGATTGAACTCAAGACTTTCTGGTAAGAAGTCTGACGCTTACCTCTTGACACTACTGCACCGGTGAATGTAATCTAGGTAGTGTAATCTAGATAGTGTAATCTAGGTAGTGTAATCTAGGTAGTGTAATCTAGGTAGTGTAATCTATGTAGTGTAATCTAGATAGTGTAATCTAGATAGTGTAATCTAGGTAGTGTAATCTAGGTAGTGTAATCTAGGTAGTGTAATCTATGTAGTGTAATCTAGGTAGTGTAATCTAGGTAGTGTAATCTAGGTAGTGTAATCTATGTAGTGTAATCTAGATAGTGTAATCTAGACAGTGTAATCTAGATAGTGTAATCTAGATAGTGTAATCTAGATAGTGTAATCTAGATAGTGTAATCTAGATAGTGTAATCTAGGTAGTGTAATCTATGTAGTGTAATCTAGATAGTGTAATCTATGTAGTGTAATCTATGTATGTAATCTAGATAGTGTAATCTAGGTAGTGTAATCTAGGTAGTGTAATCTAGGTAGTGTAATCTATGTAGTGTAATCTAGATAGTGTAATCTAGATAGTGTAATCTAGGTAGTGTAATCTAGATAGTGTAATCTAGACAGTGTAATCTAAATAGTGTAATCTAGGTAGTGTAATCTAGGTAGTGTAATCTAGGTAGTGTAATCTAGATAGTGTAATCTAGGTAGTGTAATCTAGACAGTGTAATCTAGATAGTGTAATCTAAATAGTGTAATCTAGGTAGTGTAATCTAGGTAGTGTAATCTAGGTAGTGTAATCTAGGTAGTGTAATCTAGGTAGTGTAATCTAGATAGTAATAAATAATAATAATAATTACAATATTTATATAGCGCAAAATCTTGATAAAATCAAATCTAAGCGCTGAACACACACACACGCACGCACGCACACACACGCACGTACGCACGCACACACACGCACCCACGCACACACACACACACACACACACACACACACACACACACACACACAGACACACACACACACACGGCTATAAATGGGGAGAAAGAATAAAAACAATGGAAAATTATAGAGAGCATATTATATACAATTATATATTGCAATGTGATTCCCCTCCGAGTGGAGACAGGCTGCAGAGGGGATTGAGTGAGGTCAGGATTTTATGCAGAGGAGAAAAGGTGAGTTTTGGGAGCGGACTTGAAGGAGACAAAAGTAGGTTGCTGACGGACTGAGAGAGGAAGTTTGTTCCAGGAGAGCGGACCAGAAACAGAGAAGGCTCGTGGACCATAAGTATTGAGCTTAGTGCGTGGAAAGCGAAAAGTCAGAGGATCGGAGGCAGAGCGGAGGGTACGTGAGGGAACATAGATCTCAAGTAGGCTTGACAGGTAATCGGGGGCTGCGTTATTGAGGCTTTTGTAGCACATGGTGTCTAGTTTGTACTGTATGCGCTTTGATACAGGGAGCCAGTGAAGTTGTGCCAGGAGAGGAGATATGTGGTCAGCTTTTTTTCTTTTTGAGTACAAGGCGTGCAGCATTGTTTTGAATGCGCTGTAGGATATGAGTGGTGGAGGCAGGAAGACCGGACAGGAGTGAATTGCAATAGTCAATGCGAGACATTATGAAGGAGAGAACGAGTTTTGCAGTTGTTTCCACAGAGAGATACTTCCTGATCAGGCTTATACGATGGAGGTGATAGTAGCAAGATCTGGCAGTTTGAGAAACAAA
>CM060312.1:16420565-16423065 GCA_030674185.1 Monoplex corrugatus
TGTGTGTGTGTGTGTGTGTGTGTGTGAATGTGTGCGTGTCTTTGCATGTGCATTGAATCAGAACTGGCGCAGCTGAACTCCAACAAACTGACTAGGCAGCAGTGCAGAGTCTCTTCTGGCGGGTGGCCATACGGGAAGCTCGACATCGCTGGCTCTGTTGAGATTTGCTTGCAGCATGACTTGTGTTGAAAGAACATGGGCTTGGTATGGTGTATCACTCAGTGTGTGTGTGTGTGTGTGGTGTGTGTGTGTGTGTGTGTGTGTGTGTGTGTGTGTGTGTGTGTTGTGTGTGTGTGTGTTGTGAATGAATGTGTTGCCCGTATATGTATCTATAGGTATCTGTCAATACCTGTGTCTGAGTAAGTTTTACACTCACCAGTTACCAGTCTGTCAGTTATGTCTAACTTTGGTGCTTTCCGTGTCTCTGTTTTTACTTAATGCCAGTTTTACCAGACGGCAGATGCACATCGGAAATAGCCGGCAGAATCGGCCAAGCCAAAACAGCATTCAAGAAGATGACAAGCATTCTTACCAACAAATGCCTATCAATTAACATCAGAAAGAGAGTCCTTGAATGTTATATAGAACCAATACTGTTGTACGGATGCGAGGTGTGGACAGTCAGCAAGCAAAGCCAGAGCAAGATTGAGGCAGCCGAGATGTGGTTTCTCAGAAGAATGTTGAGAGTTCCATGGACAGCAAAGAAAACAAACGAGACAGTCTTGATGGAGGCAGACACAAGTAGATCACTCATAAGGAAGATTAGGAAAAGACAAGCAACATTTATAGGCCATTTTATGAGGAAGGAGGATTTGGGGCACCTGGTCACAACGGGAAAGCTGGAGGGAAAGAGAGCACCATGGTAGACCCAGAGAGAGAATGCTGGACGGACTTGCAGAGTGGCTAGGGATGAGGAGGGTGGGGGAGATGCTAGGGGCAACGAGAGATAGAGATGGTTGGAAGTCCATGGTCGCCAACGCCATGCGGCAGGGCACCTGATGATGATGATGATGATGATGATGATGATGATGATGATGATGATGCCAGTTTTACATCTCCATTGTGACGCTACTGTCTGATTCTCTTTTCGTCTCTTTTTTCACCTGTTTTTAGCAAACTTTATTTATAAAAACTAGACGAAGGTGGTCTGTTTGTCTGCAAAGATTTCTTAAGCTGTTTATGGATAAATATTTACATTGCGACTGAGCAGATCAAATATAAGCTGAGCAATTCCTCGAATTTCTTTTGGAATACACAGTTGGGTCTCCAGCAATCTCTACATTAAAAAAAAAAAGCAAAACCTTTGTTGACGAATGCTCTCAGAACAACTGTTTATAACTACACAAAACATACACATATTCGAGACTTTAGGTTATTATAAACAAATAAACAAACAAATAAACAAATTAACAAAAAAAAAGCTTGTAGCTGGTGATGAATGTATCTAGGAGAATGTACTGTCAAGAGAACATTTCAAAATACGATTGTGATCCGAGGAATGTTCAGCTGTGAGTTGGCTTCTTTCCCCCATTTTCTGCGCTGCCTCTTTGTCCCTGCTGTCTGCGCCACCCCACCCTCCTTCTCCTATCCCCTCCCCCCATTCCACTTCTTAACCGTTCCCCTAAATGCCGCTGTGTCTAATGAGATCACCAAGAGAGCTGGATATGAATGGCTACAGCATCTGGGACTATTTTTGACAACGCTGCAATATCGTATGAATGAAGATGAAAATGCTGATTCTCTGTGGAGTTCCATTGTGTACCAAGGTTGTACGCCACACTTATTTTCATAATACATCCTGATATTTAATCACGCCTGAGAAACACAGGCACATGTGGTGTTGCTTAGGAAATTTGAGTAACGCTGTCAATCATGGGTACGTGAAATGGATGAGACTGGACTGTTTGGTCCCAGTCTTCCCATTGAGGCTATGCCACTCTGGGTAAGAGACGTTTTGGGGAAACAACAACGACAACAACGACGACGACGACGACAACAACAGCAACAACAGCAGCAGCAGCAACAACAGCAACAACGAACTCAACAACAACGACAACAACGAAAAGCAACAACGAATTTCAACTCGGCTGACGAGATTCAAACCCACAACCTTTCAGTTGTTAGTGCTTTTCCTTAACCACTACGCCACAGTAAATTGTTGGCATGCTCGTTTCTTTGTATAAATCTCCTGTCATAGAACGAAAAGTTAAAAAAAAAAAAAAAGAACATAAGTACAGCCTGACTGCTCTTTTCTAAGTATGGCTTGACCATTCTGTCTTACCTTAGCTGTGGACAAATGACAAATGACTAATTAACGTAGAGTCTACATTCTGTCTGGACACGACAGACACAGACACAGACCATGATGCACATGCTACCAGTGGAGAGCGGAAGATAACCGAAGGCAAGTCTGGACTTCTGCCGGTCTGGCTCTGTCGGGAGAATTGCATTTCACGGTGGGTGTTGTGACTGCCTGGAAGGGAGAGTTCAGGTGGTGTAC
>CM060312.1:16428065-16430565 GCA_030674185.1 Monoplex corrugatus
CTCTTTCCCTCCAGCTTTCCCGTTGTGACCAGGTGCTCCAAATCTCCCTTCCTCATAAAATGGCCTATAAATGTTGCTTGTCTTTTCCTAATCTTCCTTATGAGTGATCTACTTGTGTCTGCCTCCATCAAGTCTATCTGGTGTTCTTTTTTCCTCCAGCTTTCCTGTTGTGTTCTAATTTCTCTTTCCTCATAAAATTCCCGTAAAAGTTGCATGTCTTCTCCTAATCTTCTTCATTGATGTTCTTTTTGTGTTTGCCTTTTTCAAGACTGTCTCATTTGCTTTCTTTGCGGTCCATGGAACTCTCAACATTCTTCTGAGAAACCGCATCTCGGCTGCCTCAATCTTGTTCTGGCTTTGCTTGCTGACTGTCCACGCCTCGCATCCGTACAACAGTATTGGTTCTATGTAACATTCAAGAACTCTCTTTCTGATGTTAATTGATAGGCATTAGACAACCATGGACAAAAGAAAGACTCCCTGAGCCTGTGTAAAACCCTTCGCGCTGGCAAGGTCTTGAACTGAGATGCAGAAAGGGGAGGAGATGGGGGGTGGGACACCTATGAAACACTAAAATGTCACCATCAGAATTGATGGAAACATTAAGATAGGCAGCAAACACCTCTTACTACTTTTAACCCAGTCTCACAAGAAGAAATTCTCAACACAATCAGATCCATGTCGTTCAAAACCTGCGAACTGGATCCTCTTCCAGGTTCTCTCTACGCCGACTGTCTCCCTACTCTCCTCCCATTCATCACTGACATCATCAACACTTCTCTTCAAACTGGAACTGTCCCTGATTCTTTCAAGTCTGCTATTGTTCACCCTCTCCTCAAGAAACACAATTTAGATCCAAATGAACTGAAAAATTACCGGCCTATCTCTAATCTCTCTTTCTTGTCAAAACTCCTTGAAAAAGTCGTCCTCAACCAGCTGAACTCTCACCTGTCTGCCAACAATCTCCTCAATCCTTTCCAGTCAGCCTACCGCCAGTGCCATAGCACTGAAACTGCCCTACTACACATTCTCAACAATCTCCTCCTTGCAACTGATACTGGCTGGCAAAGTCTCTCTCCTCACACTCCTTGATCTGTCTGCAGCCTTTGATACCATTGATCATGGTATTCTCCTTTCTAGACTTCATCATACTTTTGGCATCTCTGACATTGCTCTGTCTTGGTTCACTTCATACCTATCCAACAGAAAACAAACCGTTCTCATCAATGGCACTTACTCTCAACCTGCATACCTGACCTGTGGTGTTCCACAAGGATCTGTCCTTGGCCCTGTTCTGTTCACTCTTTACACCTCCCCCCTGTCCACCATCATCAACTCCCATTCTATAAAACACCACTTCTATGCTGATGACACCCAACTTCAAGACAGTGACTCACCTGATAATATACAGCGCCTGTTGACTCGCACCACTGAGTGTTACTCGGACATTAAGAACTGGATGACACACAATAGACTTCAGCTTAATGACGACAAAACAGAAGCTATCCTCATTGGCACCCGTCAGAAACTTTCTCAGCTGCCTCCTCTTTCTCTCCCATTATGTAACACATCAGTCCCAATTTCTGATTCAGCTAAAAACCTTGGTGTCTGCATTGACTCTACCCTCTCCATGAACAACTTTGTTTCTCAAACTGCCAGATCCTGCTACTATCATCTCCATCGTATAAGGCTGATCAGGAAGTATCTCTCTGTCGAAACAACTGCAAAACTCGTTCTCTCCTTCATAATGTCTCGCATTGACTATTGCAATTCACTCCTGTCTGGTCTTCCTGCCTCCACCATTCACATCCTACAGCGCATTCAAAACAATGCTGTACGCCTTGTACTCAAAAAGAAAAAAGCTGACCACATATCTCCTCTCCTGGCACAACTTCACTGGCTCCCTGTATCAAAGCGCATACAGTACAAACTAGACACCATGTGCTACAAAAGCCTCAATAACGCAGCCCCCGATTACCTGTCAAGCCTACTTGAGATCTATGTTCCCTCACGTACCCTCCGCTCTGCCTCCGATCCTCTGACTTTTCGCTTTCCACGCACTAAGCTCAATACCTATGGTCCACGAGCCTTCTCTGTTTCTGGTCCACTCTCCTGGAACAAACTTCCTCTCTCAGTCCGTCAGCAACCTACTTTTGTCTCCTTCAAGTCCGCTCTCAAAACTCACCTTTTCTCCTCCGCATAAAATCCTAACCTCACTCAACCCCCCTCTCCCCCCCTCTGCAGCCTGTCTCCGCTCGGAGGGAATCACATGGTTATAATATATAATTGTATATGCTATGCTCTCTATAATTTTCCATTGCTTTTATTCTTGCTTTTATTGCTTTTATTCTTTCTCCCCATTTATAGCCATGCGTGTGTGTGTGTGTGTGTGTGTGTGTGTGTGTGTGTGTGTGCGTGCGTGTGTGTGCGTGCGTGCGTGCGTGCGTGCTTACGTGTGTGTCTGCTTCAGCGCTTAGATTTGATTTTATCAAGATTTTGC
>CM060312.1:16443065-16448065 GCA_030674185.1 Monoplex corrugatus
AAATGTGATAGATTCATACCACATTTCCAAGGCCGCAGTGACTGTCTGAAAAATACGGATGAATCAGATTAACCTGTTGACTCCCGCACCCTATCCACCAACTGCAAAAACGTCACCTTTTGATTCCCTCACCTGATCCACCAGCTTCCTGTCGGAAACTGGTGGATAGGGTGAGGGAGTCAAAAGGTTAAGCTTTTGCATTGCTAGCATGGTTGACAATGCAGGATGCTGGTGGACAGGGTGAGGGATTCAAAGGGTTAAGTTTTTGCTTTGCTATCGTGTATGTCATTTCATCAGACGGCAGATGCACATCGGAAATAGCTGGCAGAATTGCCCAAGCCAAAACAGCATTCAAGAAGATGACAAGCATTCTTACCAACAAATGATATCAATTAACATCAGAAAGAGAGTCCTTGAATGTTATATAGAACCAATACTCTTGTATGGATGCGAGGCGTGGACAGTCAGCAAGCAAAGCCAGAGCAGAATTGAGGCAGCCGAGATGTGGTTTTTCAAAGAATGTTGAGAGTTCCATGGACAGCAAAGAAAACAAACGAGACAGTCTTGATGGAGGCAGACACAAGTAGATCACTCATAAGGAAGATTAGGAAAAGACAGGCAACATTTATAGGCCATTTTATGAGGAAGGGGGATTTGGAGTACCTGGTCACAACGGGAAAGCTGGAGGGAAGAGAGCAGCAGGTAGACCCAGGGAGAGAATGCTGGACGGACTTGCAGAGTGGCTGGGGATGAGGAGGGTGGGGAGACGCTGGGGGCAACGAGAGATAGAGATGGTTGGAAGTCCATGATCGCCAACTCCATGCGGCAGGGCACCTGATGATGATAGATGATATCATGGATGACAATGCAGGATACTGGTGGCGTGCGAGAGTCAGTCAGTTGTCGATTTTGAAATGTAACATAATGTGGATCTGGTGAGCCATTGTTGATGTCATAAATGGTCGTCCATCAGTATGGCTTGCCATTTCTAACCACAGATTAAGTAGCTTCGTGTAAACAGTTATGTCTGTATACATTTATGACCACAGTCGTATGTGTGTGAATGGTCAGACATGTATGTATGTATATAGTATGTATGTATGTATGTATGTATGTATGTATGTATGATGTATGTATGTATGTATATATGTATGTATTAGTTGATTTGTATGTATGTGTAATTATGTTAGTGTGTTTTCTTATGCATTCAGTTTTCTCTTAAAATGTGTAATACGCATGGATTTCAAAGGGATTTGGAGAATAGAGATGTAAGTATTGTGTTTCTTATATTACAGTTTGCTCTAATGTTAATACTATTCCATAAATTTATGTAGACATGTACGATATTTTATCCATAATCTATATTATTATACTAATCTATTATATTTATTACTTCTAATGATTTTTTTCTACATCTATATATAAAGCCAACACGCAAAGTAAGAACAAGATTGAAGCAGCTGAAATATGGTTTCAAAGAAGAATGTTAAGAGTTCACGGACTGCAAAGAAAACAAACGAGACAGTCTTGAAAAAGGCAAACACAAAAAAAACATCAATGAAGAAGATTAGGAGAAGACATGCAACTTTTTACAGGGAATTTTATGAGGAAAGAGAAATTAGAACACAACAGGAAAGCTAGAGGAAAAAAGAACACCAGATAGACCCAGGGAGAAACTATTGGACGGACTTGCGGAGTGGATGAAGACAGAGAGGGTGGGAGACGTAGCTTGCAGCGACAAAAGATAGATTCGCGTGGAGGGCCATGATCGCCAACGCCATGCGTCAGGGCACATGATGATGATGATATATAAAAGTTCAGGTCTCTTAATTCTTCGTGCTCCGACAGCCTCTCAGCTTATGAGACAAAGGTTTTCCTTAATGTGAATGGGTTTCTTCTTTCAAGCTTCCTTTAGATGCATTTTAACGAAGTGAAAATATAGACACGTCGACAAATATATGAGAGTAAGAGCTAAGCTTATTGCAGTTGAATTTTCACATGGAACCGCGAAAAGAAGTCATGTGATCGGACATATTTATTTGAATAAACATGATTAACAGCCAGAAAACATAAAGAGGTGAACGAAAGCATTCAAGGGTAGGTTATTTAGAAATCAGACATACTTTTTATTTTTCTTATGTATTTTGTTAACGTGTGTATAAATAATAAACAAGAAAAGGCGTCAAGTTTCACATGCAATTAATAATAAGCATGGCAGCCACTTCTTTTCAAAGAGCTTGTGAATTTCACACCAGTTTTGCATCATACTTAAGTTCCGCGCCAGTTCTTCTTCGTTGTATTCATGTACATAGTGTCTTGGAGGGAGACACTTTATGTGACACTTACTCTGTGCTGACGTCTGCCAGAGTTGCAAAAACATCCATAAGCAACGTCAACTTGCCCGACGAAGGAACGGAACCCAATTCCCTCGTCTTTAAACATGCAGCACTAACCACACTACACCACGATACCAGGCCACTCATTAAGCACTTTTTATAGAACCCCCCCCCCCCCCCAATCTTTTGACCCGAATCTGAAAGAAAACGGATCTAACCATTCTTGTGTGATAAATCATTGCTGACATGTATTTAAACCAAGGGCGATCTTATTCAGGACCTGGCCATCACTCCAATCGCTTTTTTTTATTCGAGCACAATCGAATGGATGATAAATCATAAAAAAAAAAAAAATGGACAGAAAAGGTAAAAAAATGAACTCACGATCGAAACCAGTATTCAGTGAAGCACACGTGTAGGGAAAAAATGAATGGAGGAAGGAAGAAATTAAGATGATGAAAAAAATTAAGAAAGAGCAGAACACAGAAAATAGGACCAACAAGGAAACAACTTACTATCTTAACCAGTAAAGAAAGAATGAAAACAAAAAATGAAGCAAAATGAATAGGAAGAAAGATAAAGAAAAGAAAGACAAAAAGAAAAAATAATAATAAAAAAAACACACACACACCACGAAATCAGAAGAAATAGATCGGTCACTGTGGCAAAGTGGTCAGCTCAACAGTCCGATGATTGAAAGGTCGCAGAGTTGATTGATTTGGTTCAGTTTTTACGTCGACACCCACCTCAGGTGATATGGCCGACAGGGATAACCATCCGAGGGAAGTGGGGGAAGGAGGGGACTTATCAAATCCTATACTGACACCACCAGAACAACAATGATAAGATGGGACAGTGAGAAGGCCAATTTTAATATGGCGCATCCCGGGATTCGAACCCACAACCATTAGCATGTGTGAATTCGACGCTCAAACCAACTGAGCTACTGGGGCCCGAGTTTGCAGGGTTGACCCCCCCCCCCCCCTAATTCATATGATTGTTGGGGTTTTCGGATTCTACTGGCACCAACCCAGATTTAAGTATGTTGTGACCTCCGTGCAGAAACTGGGATAACACATAGTCGAGCTCATTCATTTCATGGATGCTTACTGAGGGCCCAAAACAGCATTCAAGAAGATGACAAGCATTCTTACCAACAAATGCCTATCAATTAACATAGAAAGAGAGTCCTTGAATGTTATTTAGTACCAATACTGTTGTACGGATGCGAGGCGTGGACAGTCAGCAAGTAAAGCCAGAGCAAGATTGAGGCAGCCGAGATGTGGTTTCTCAGAAGAATGTTGAGAGTTCCATGGACAGCAAAGAAAACAAACGAGACAGTCTTGATGGAGGCAGACACAAGTAGATCACTCATAAGGAAGATTAGGAAAAGACAGCAACATTTATAGGCCATTTTATGAGGAAGGGGGATTTGGAGCACCTGGTCACAACGGGAAAGGCTGGAGGGAAAGAGAGCACCAGGTAGACCCAGGGAGATAATGCTGGACGGACTTGCAGAGTGGCTGGGGATGAGGAGGGTGGGGAAGATGCTAGGGGCAACGAGAGATAGAGATGGTTGGAAGTCCATGATCGCCAACTCCATGCGGCAGGGCACCTGATGATGATGATGATGTTACTGAGGGCGCCGCTAGAGTTTTCCGACTATTACCGCAGGTGTCTGCATCAGTCAAGCCTGTTTGCCGTCAGGATAGAGTATGAGAGGAAGCATAGAGTATAGACCTTATACGTGGCCTCTATCTGAAATGGAACTCCTTAGCATCATCGTGATCATTCTCATTGTTACCTATCATGCTGGCATTGTGAGACATACAGTCGCAGATTCTCTAACTTCTCATGTTCTGCTGTCAAAGTGACCACAACTTTCCGTGAGTTGTTGGAGAAACAGAATGAGTTATTGACTGAGGCAGTGACAAAGGAGCGATGTGGACGATTGGACAGTAAAAATGAAAAGAGAGACAGGAAAAAAAAAAGAAATACAAAGTGGAAAGGATCAAAGTATAAAGTCTTTAATTACATCAAACCCTACCCCGTATAAGCCAGTTCTTGCAGTCCCTGGTACAGTGGAGCTGAACATGACAGACGAGGTTTCTAGGACCTATGGCATCCTGGAGTTCGTCACTGTTCACTTTTTGTCACTGTCCATTCCATACTTTATTTTGATAGACACAGAATCACGGACAATCTTTCACAATGCCGTGATAATGATGATATGATGATGATGATGATATTATGATGATGATAATGATGATAGATGATGATAATGATGATGATATGATGAATGATGATGACGACGATAATGATGATATAATGATGATAATGATAATGAGATAGATATGATGATGATGATGATAATGATGATATGATGATGATGAAGATGATGATGATATTATATTATCATTATCATCATTATTATTATTATGACGACGACGACGATTGATATAATGTTGCTATGGAATTGCCATTGGCACTGAGACTGAGGCTGTGTGACAGAGAGGGTGGGTGACACACTTGTAGGATCGAAAGACAGATTGGTTTGGAGGATCATGATCGCCAACGCCATGCGTCAGGGCATATGGTGATGATGTTATACAAAGTTCAGGTTTCTAATTCTTCGTGCTCCGACAGGCAATTGATGACGATGAT
>CM060312.1:16450565-16460565 GCA_030674185.1 Monoplex corrugatus
ACTCATGGTAATACTGTGTTGCTGTGAAGTGTCCTCTGCGATAGTTTTCTCCTCTTGTGGGGACTCAGGCGAGCGTTCAGTTGCCAAATGCTCATTGTGGTCAGTCAGCACCTTATGTGTGTACATGTAGTAGAACTGATGGCACAACAGGACTTATTAACTTCTCAGCATAGTCACGCTGAAAGAACGAATACTTTCTGTAACATTTCGCTCGACCCAGGTCCAAATAGGTCCAGAGAACTAAACTGTGTTGGCAGTTCTTCTCGTGGGGCAATTAGCGAAAGTCGTCTCGTACACATTTCTGAATAAAATATGACGCAGGGAGATTGTGAGGAAAATGAACGGTAAATTCTGTTGTATGGATGTAGGGTTGTATGACCTGTGAAGAATGACCATGTATGTGAAGAGCAGCATTGTTGAGAATGGCCATTAATAAATGTAGTCTCGTGAAAGTAGCTGTGGATGAATTTAGCCTTATGAAGAGAGTGGATATGGATGCATGTAGCCTTATGCAAGTAGCTATGGATACATGTACCTTGTGAAAAGTAGGATGGATGAATTTAGCCTTGAAAGAGTGGTATGGATATTCGCCTTATGAAGAGTAGTCTTGGAGATGCGTGTACTTCTTCTGAAGAGTAGCATGGATGAATGTGCCTTGAAGAAAGTGGCTATGGATAATTCCCTTTGAAGAAAGTGGTATGGATGACATGTGCCTTAGAAAGTGCTATGGATGAATGTGCCCTTAAGAACAGTGGCTATGGATGAATGTGCCCTTAAGAACAGTGGCTATGATGAATGTGCCCTTAAGAACAGTGGCTATGATGAATGTGCCCTTAAGAACAGTGGCTATGGATGAATGTGCCTTAAGAACAGTGGCTATGGATGAATGTGCCCTTAAGAAAGTGGCTATGATGAATGTGCCCTTTAAGAACAGTGGCTATGATGAATGTGCCTTTAGAACAGTGGCTATGATGAATGTGCCTTAAGAAGAGTGGTTATTGATGACATGTAGCCTTGTGAAGAGTGGCTATTGATGACTGTAGCCTTGTGAAGAGTGGCTATTGATGATGTAGCCTTGTGAAGAAGTAGCTATTGATGAATGTAGCCTGTGAAGAGTGGTATTGATGAATGTAGCCTTGTGAAGAGTGGCTATGGATGAATGTAGCCTTGTGAAAAGTGGCTATATGAATGGCATCTAAAGAGGCTATGGATGAATGTAGCCTTGAAGATGATATGGGTGAATGTAGCTTGTGAAGAGTGGCTATGGATGAATGTAGCCCTTGAAGATGATATGGATGAATTAGGTCTTGTGAAGAGTGCTATGGATGAATGTAGCCTTGTGAAGAGTGGCTATGGATGAATGTAGCCTTGAAGATGACTAGAGATGTAGCCTATGAAGATGACTATGTGAGTACCCTATGAAAGTGGCTATGGATGAATGTAGCCTTGTGAAGAGTGACTATGGATGAATGTAGCCTATGAAGAGTGGCTATGGATGAATGTAGCCCTATGAAGAGTGGCTATGGATGAATGTAGCCCTATGAAGAGTGGACTATGGATGAATGTAGCCCTATGAAGAGTGACTATGGATGAATGTAGCCCTATGAAGAGTGACTATGGATGAATGTAGCCCTATGAAGAGTGGCTATGGATGAATGTAGCCCTTTGAAGAGTGACTATGGATGAATGTAGCCCTATGAAGAGTGGCTATGGATGAATGTAGCCTTTGAAGAGTGACTATGGATGAATGTAGCCTATGAAGAGTGACTATGGATGAATGTAGCCCTATGAAGAGTGGCTATGGATGAATGTAGCCTTTGAAGAGTGGCTATGGATGAATGTAGCCCTTGAAGAGTGGCTATGGATGAATGTAGCCTTTGAAGAGTGACTATGGATGAATGTAGCCCTATGAAGAGTGCTATGGATGAATGTAGCCTTGTGAAGAGTGACTATGGATGAATGTAGCCTTGTGAAGAGTGGCTATGGATGAATGTAGCCTTGGAAGAGTGGCTATGGATGAATGTAGCCTTGTGAAGAGTGACTATGGATGAATGTAGCCCTATGAAGAGTGACTATGGATGAATGTAGCCCTATGGAAGAGTGTGCTATGGATGAATGTAGTCTTGTGAAGAGTGGCTATGGATGAATGTAGCTTTGAAGAGTGACTATGGATGAATGTAGTCTTGTGAAGAGTGCTATGGATGAATGTAGTCTTGTGAAGAGTGACTATGGATGAATGTAGCCTATGAAGAGTGGCTATGGATGAATGTAGCCTTGTGAAGAGTGACTATGGATGAATGTAGCCCTATGAAGAGTGGCTATGGATGAATGTAGTCCTTGTGAAGAGTGGCTATGGATGAATGTAGCCCTATGAAGAGTGCTATGGATGAATGTAGCCTATGAAGAGTGACTATGGATGAATGTAGCCCTATGAAGAGTGACTATGGATGAATGTAGCCTTGAAGAGTGCTATGGATGAATGTAGCCTTGTGAAGAGTGGCTATGGATGAATGTAGCCTTGTGAAGAGTGGACTATGGATGAATGTAGCCCTATGAAGAGTGACTATGGATGAATGTAGCCCTATGAAGAGTGGCTATGGATGAATGTAGCCTTGAAGAGTGACTATGGATGAATGTAGCCCTGTGAAGAGTGGCTATGGATGAATGTAGTCTTTGAAGAGTGTAGATGATGTAGCCTATGAATGATAGATGTAGCCCTATGAAGAGTGACTATGGATGAATGTAGCCCTATGAAGAGTGACTATGGATGAATGTAGCCCTATGAAGAGTGGCTATGGATGAATGTAGCCCTATGAAGAGTGACTATGGATGAATGTAGCCCTATGAAGAGTGGCTATGGATGAATGTAGTGCCCTATGAAGAGTGACTATGGATGAATGTAACCCTATGAAGAGTGGCTATGGATGAATGTAGCCCTATGAAGAGTGACTATGGATGAATGTAGCCCTATGAAGAGTGGCTATGGATGAATGTAGCCCTATGAAGAGTGACTATGGATGAATGTAGCCCTATGAAGAGTGACTATGGATGAATGTAGCCCTATGAAGAGTGGCTATGGATGAATGTAGCCCTATGAAGAGTGACTATGGATGAATGTAGCCCTATGAAGAGTGACTATGGATGAATGTAGCCCTATGAAGAGTGACTATGGATGAATGTAGCCCTATGAAGAGTGGCTATGGATGAATGTAGCCCTATGAAGAGTGGCTATGGATGAATGTAGCCCTATGAAGAGTGACTATGGATGAATGTAGCCCTATGAAGAGTGACTATGGATGAATGTAGTCTTGTGAAGAGTGACTATCGATGAATGTAGTCTTGTGAAGAGTGACTATGGATGAATGTAGCCCTATGAAGAGTGACTATGGATGAATGTAGCCCTATGAAGAGTGACTATGGATGAATGTAGCCCTATGAAAGATGGCTATGGATGAATGTAGTCTTGTGAAGAGTGACTATGGATGAATGTAGTCTTGTGAAGAGTGGCTATGGATGAATGTAGCCCTATGAAGAGTGGCTATGGATGAATGTAGTCTTGTGAAGAGTGGCTATGGATGAATGTAGCCTTGTGAAGAGTGGCTATGGATGAATGTAGTCTTGTGAAGAGTGGCTATGGATGAATGTAGTCTTGTGAAGAGTGGCTATGGATGAATGTAGCCCTATGAAGAGTGGCTATGGATGAATGTAGCCTTGTGAAGAGTGGCTATGGATGAATGTAGCCTTGTGAAGAGTGACTATGGATGAATGTAGCCTTGTGAAGAGTGACTATGGATGAATGTAGCCTTGTGAAGAGTGGCTATGGATGAATGTAGTCTTGTGAAGAGTGGCTATGGATGAATGTAGCCCTATGAAGAGTGGCTATGGATGAATGTAGCCCTATGAAGAGTGACTATGGATGAATGTAGCCCTATGAAGAGTGGCTATGGATGAATGTAGCCCTATGAAGAGTGGCTATGGATGAATGTAGCCCTATGAAGAGTGACTATGGATGAATGTAGCCGTATGAAGAGTGGTTATGGATGAATGTAGCCGTATGAAGAGTGACTATGGATGAATGTAGCCCTATGAAGAGTGGCTATGGATGAATGTAGTCTTGTGAAGAGTGACTATGGATGAATGTAGCCCTATGAAGAGTGGCTATGGATGAATGTAGCCCTATGAAGAGTGGCTATGGATGAATGTAGCCCTATGAAGAGTGACTATGGATGAATGTAGTCTTGTGAAGAGTGACTATGGATGAATGTAGTCTTGTGAAGAGTGACTATGGATGAATGTAGCCTTGTGAAGAGTGACTATGGATGAATGTAGTCTTGTGAAGAGTGGCTATGGATGAATGTAGCCCTATGAAGAGTGACTATGGATGAATGTAGTCTTGTGAAGAGTGACTATGGATGAATGTAGTCTTGTGAAGAGTGACTATGGATGAATGTAGCCCTATGAAGAGTGGCTATGGATGAATGTAGTCTTGTGAAGAGTGGCTATGGATGAATGTAGCCCTATGAAGAGTGACTATGGATGAATGTAGCCCTATGAAGAGTGGCTATGGATGAATGTAGTCTTGTGAAGAGTGGCTATGGATGAATGTAACCCTATGAAGAGTGGCTATGGATGAATGTAACCCTATGAAGAGTGACTATGGATGAATGTAACCCTATGAAGAGTGACTATGGATGAATGTAGCCCTATGAAGAGTGACTATGGATGAATGTAACCCTATGAAGAGTGGTTATGGATGAATGTAACCCTATGAAGAGTGACTATGGATGAATGTAACCCTATGAAGAGTGGTTATGGATGAATGTAACCCTATGAAGAGTGGCTATGGATGAATGTAACCCTATGAAGAGTGGTTATGGATGAATGTAACCCTATGAAGAGTGACTATGGATGAATGTAACCCTATGAAGAGTGGTTATGGATGAATGTAGCCTTATGAAGAGTGGTTATGGATGAATGTAGCTTTATGAAGAGTGACTATGGATGAATGTAGCTTTATGAAGAGTGACTATGGATGAATGTAGCTTTATGAAGAGTGACTATGGATGAATGTAACCCTATGAAGAGTGGTTATGGATGAATGTAACCCTATGAAGAGTGACTATGGATGAATGTAACCCTATGAAGAGTGGTTATGGATGAATGTAACCCTATGAAGAGTGACTATGGATGAATGTAGCCCTATGAAGAGTGACTATGGATGAATGTAGCCCTATGAAGAGTGACTATGGATGAATGTAACCCTATGAAGAGTGGTTATGGATGAATGTAGCCCTATGAAGAGTGACTATGGATGAATGTAACCCTATGAAGAGTGACTATGGATGAATGTAGCCCTATGAAGAGTGACTATGGATGAATGTAGCCCTATGAAGAGTGACTATGGATGAATGTAACCCTATGAAGAGTGGCTATGGATGAATGTAGTCTTGTGAAGAGTGGTTATGGATGAATGTAGCCCTATGAAGAGTGGTTATGGATGAATGTAGCTTTATGAAGAGTGGTTATGGATGAATGTAGCCTTGTGAAGAGTGGTTATGGATGAATGTAGCCTTGTGAAGAGTGGTTATGGATGAATGTAGCTTTAAATGAAGAGTGGTTATGGATGAATGTAGCCTTGTGAAGAGTGGTTATGGATGAATGTAGCCTTGTGAAGAGTGGTTATGGATGAATGTAGCCTTGTGAAGAGTGGTTATGGATGAATGTAGCTTTATGAAGAGTGGTTATGGATGAATGTAGCCTTGTGAAGAGTGGCTATGGATGAATGTAGCCTTGTGAAGATCGTCCCAGTCTCTTGGAGTTGACACCTTTCAACACCGAGTCATGGATAATTACAACATACGGAAGGTCGTGATTCTTTTTACGTTGTTCTGGTATCTTTTTAGTGTGAAACGTTGTATGTTTGAGCTGTGAGGTGACGTCTTTAGCGTTTTTGGTGTCATGATGTTGTTCTTTCCCGTCGTTGGTTTTCTTTTCTTTCACTAGGCCCATTTTTGCTCCAGTATTGCTGCTAGTTTTTGTTGCGTTTGTTTTATGTGCCTGTTGGTCGTCCTGCCTGCGTGTGTGCTTTTGTTTCAGAACGTCTGCGTACGTGGGATTTGTTAAACTGGAATCTGTCTGTGTGTGACTGTTGCTGGTCAGCTTGATGGTGGCGGTTGCTGTCGACCGGGCCTCGATCTGCGCAAGCACAGTCCTTTCTAAAGTACTGACCTGGTTGCGCAGATCCAGTACGATGTTTTTCAGTTCAACGATCGTACTCACGAGTTCCGCAGAGCTGGGAATAGGTGTGATGGAAGTTGTCCCACTCTGCATGCCCGTGGTAACCGCAGTCGACGCTACGTTCGTTGCCTTTTTGGTCCTGTCTCTCTCGTCGCTGGTCTTTGGTCTCTCCTGTTCGGCCATTCCTGTAGATGTATCTTCTTGCCTCTGTTGAGCAAGGCGGCCTCGTCTCGTCTTGGGTCATTGTGGACTATTCCATGATGTCTCTGACTGCCGAAATTTCTACCAGTCAGGAGCCTCCGCCGTCTTGAATATGTGTGTGTGTGTGTGTGTGTGTGTGTGTGTGTGTGTGTGTGTGTGTGTGTGTGGACTAGAAAATATGTCAGGGTGCCCTGGTGCATGCTTTTAGTGTGGGGGCTGTTGCACTGGCTGTGTAAATTATTGACACAATATTATCTTGGTCCCCATCACGCTTCTGTTAACTCCAAGAACACAATTATCTTCTGAGAGCTGGAATGCATTGCACAGATGTGTGTTTTGTGTATATGTGTGTGCGTGTGTGTGTGTATGTGTGTGTGTGTGTGTGTGTGTGTGGTGTATGTGTGTGTGTGTGTGGTGTGTATGTGTGTGTGTGTGTGAGAGAGAGAGAGAGAGAGAGAAAGAGAGATAGACAGAGCATGTGCGTGTAAGAAAGAAAGAGAGACAGACAGCAGACAGAGGCAGACACAGAGAAAGACAAACAGACAAAGACAAACTGACAGTGAGAGAGAGACTCTGTGTGTGTGTCTGTGTGTGTCTATGTGTGTGTCTGTGTGGGTTTGTGTGTGTGAAAGAGAAAGAAAGAGAGAGTGAATGAGAGAAACAGAAAGAGAGAGAGTGAATGAGAGAAACAGAGAGAGAGAGAGTGAATGAGAGAAACAGAAAGAGAGAGAGAGTATGCGTGTGGTAGTGATACAGATAATACAGAGTGTGTGTGTCTCTCTGTGTGTATCTGTGGGCGTGTGTGTATGTGAGAGAGAGAGAGACGAAACCAGAACGAGAGAGACAGAGAGAGAGAGAGAGAGAGAGTGTGTGTGTGTGTGTGTATGTTCATTATGTGTGTGTGTTTGTGTGTGTGTGTATGTGTGTGTGTGTGTGTGTGTGTGTGTGTGTGTGTGGTGTCTATGTGTAAGAGAGTGTGTATGTGTGTGAAAGAGAGAGAGAGTGTGTGTGTGTGCGTGAGATAGAGATAAAGAGGAGGAGGAGAGAGAGAGAGAAAAGGTGAGAGATGTGTGTGTGTGTCCGTGCGGGAAAGTCGCAGAGAGAGAGAGAGAGAGAGAGAGAGAGAGAGAGAGAGAGAGAGAGAGAGAGAGAGAGCTAGACAGAGAAAGAAAGAAAAAAAGAGAGAGAAAGAGATATGTGTGTGTGTGGTTCATTTGATTTAATTGTGTGTGTGTGTGTGTGTGTTGTGTGTGTGTGTGGTGTGTGTGGTGTGTGTGTGTGGGTATGTGTGTGTGTGTGTGCGCGCGTGTGTGGTGGAGTGGCGCGCGCGCGCGCGGTGTGTGTGTGTGTGTGTTTGCGCGAGAAAGAGATACACAGAGAAAAATGTGTACGTGTATGTACGTGTTCGCGGGCGGCGCTCGCGGACTCGTGCGTGTTAAAAACAACAACAACTGAAGTGAGTGTTTTCCCAGAACAGATTGTACAAACATCATTCATCTCCAGGACCAGGAAATGTGTCAGGAACAAGACGGTCAGGTCGTTCCAGACTGGTTCCAGCTCTGCTGACTGTTTTTTCCTTCTTTTTAAACGTTAACGAAGTTGTGAACGATGGCTACACACCACTGTACAGTTTGCAGAAATGTACGAGTCGTTTCAGTTAATCATTTGAAGAGACTTTCTTGAAGCTTAGATGTGTGTGGTAATGGAGAGGGAGAAAGTTGGGAGGTGATGTGTGGTTTGGTGTTTGTGTGTGTGTGTGTGTGTGTGTGTGTGTGTGTGTGGTGTGTGTTGTGTGTGTGTGTGTGGTGTGTGTGTGTGTGTGTGTGTGTGTGTGTGTGAGTGTGTGTGTGTGTGTGTGTGTGTGTGTGTGTGTGTGTGTGTGTTGTGTGTGTGTGCTAAAATTGTATCTATAAATAAGCCAGAAATGTGTACCTTTCTATAAAATGTTTGAATATCATTCCGAATATAAGTTGGGTTAGTTCAATCTAAGTAATTTAAAAAAAAAAAAGAAGAGAAATTATCGACGACTATTATATGCCAAATTCAAAGTTTGTGTTTTTTTTGTTTGTTTTTTGTCACCCAGAAATAGTTTTGAAATTATGTTTGCTGATTCTTTGATCCTATAACATGGTATATAGCCCTTACACAAATCATCATCTAAGGTGTTACCAACACAAATCATCATCTAAGGTGTTACCAACACAAATCATCATCTAAGGTGTTACCAACACAAATCATCATCTAAGGTGTTACCAACACAAATCATCATCTAAGGTGTTACCAACACAAATCATCATCAAAGGTGTTACCAACACAAATCAAAATCATCATCTAAGGTGTTACCAACACAATCATCATCTAAGGTGTTACAACACGATCATCATCTAAGTGTATACCAACACAAATCATCATCTAAGGTGTTACCAAAAATACTACTTCTAAGATTATGCTTGCTGATTGACTGAAACTCTGTGATAGAGAATTCGGTCCTTATTCAATTCCTTTTCTAAGGAGTCATCCAGTCCTAGTTGTAAGATTATGCTTGCTGATTCTTCGATGTCTCTGACACAGAATTTGGCCCCTATTCAATCATTATCTAAGACGTCATCCAGAACTACTTCTAAGATTATGGTTGCTGATTCTCTGAATCTCTGTGATACAGAATGTGGCCTCTATTCAATTCATTGTTAAGAAGTAATCCAGAACTACTTCTCAGATTAAGCTTGCTGATTCTCTAAACTCTGTAATACAGAATTCGGTCCCTATTCAATTCATTATCTAAGAAGTCATCCAGACCTAGTTGTAAGATTATGCTTGCTGATTATCTGAAACTCGGCGACACAGAATTCGGTTCCTATTAAATTCATTATCTAAAGGTCATTCAGAACTACTTTTAAAATTAAGCTTGCTGATTCTCTGAAACTCTGATATAGAATTTGGTCCCTATTCAATTTATTATCTGAGGAGTCATCCAGAACTACTTCTAAGACTATGCTTGCTGATTTTCTGAAACTCAGATATAGAATATGGTTCCTATTCAATTCATTATGTAATCCCGAACTTCTTCTAAGATTATACTTGCTGATTCTCTGAAACTCTGTGATACAGAATGTAGCCCCTATTCAATTCATTATCTAAGGCGTCATTGCATCAGAATGTAGCCCCTATTCAATTCATTATCTAAGGCGTCATTGCATCAGAATGTAGCCCCTATTCAATTCATTATCTAAGGCGTCATTGCATAAGACTATTCTTGCTGATTCTTCGATACACACTGTGACACAGAATTTGGCCCCTATTCAATTCATTATCTAGGGAGCCATCCAGACCTAGTGGTAAGATTATGCTTACTGATTCTTTGAAACTGTGACACAGAATTTGGCCCCTATTCAGTTTATTATCTAAAGCGTCACCCAGAACTGCTTCTAAAATCAAGCTTGCTGATTCTCTGAAACTCTGTGACACAGATTGTGGCCCCTTATTTGATTTATTATCTAAGGAGCCATCAAGAACTTCTAAGATTATGCTTATTGATTCTCTGAAACTCTTTCAGACAGAATGT
>CM060312.1:16463065-16470565 GCA_030674185.1 Monoplex corrugatus
TACGCTTGCTTTCTAGAGCCGATTGTGGATCAGATCAACTTGAAATACGCTTGAAAGCATGAAGACAGATATCACATATGACTGAAGCGATGCAGACGATTATTGATAATATCTAGCGAGAGAGAGAGATAAGAGAGGTGAAGATGAAGACAGACAGACAGACAGATAGAGACAGAAGAGACAGAGAGAAGAGAGATGACAGACAGACAGAAGACAGATAGAGAAGAGAAAAGAGACAGACAGAGAAGAAGAAAAAGAGAGACAGACAGAAAGAGAGACAGAGAGAGAGAGAGACACAGAAGAGAGACAGAGACAGACAGACAGAAGAGACAGAGAAAGAGACAGAGAGAGAGAGAGAAAGAGAGAAGAGAGAGAGAGAGACAGACAGCAAAGAGATAGAGAGACATGAGACAGAGAGACACAGAGAGAGAGAGCTAGAGAGACAGATAAAGACAGGCAGAGAGACGAGAGAGAGAGAGAGAGAGAGAGAGAGAGAGAGAGAGAAAGAGAGAGAGAAGAGAGAGAGAGAGAGAGGTGTTTTTTGTGCTGATAGTTGGTTTTCTACCTGTATCCAGTATGGAATGATGTCATAATGACGTTCCAGGGAAACATGATAGTGACAGATGTAAATATTCTTATTCTCGCAAAACATCCATACTTGTTATTGTTAAAATAAGAATCATATCACACGATGTCTTCAGGCAAACTGATTTATGTTTGAAGCTGTAGACTGCTAATCTCAACTATCTCAAGTCCTTGCTCGCGCGTTGTGTTAGGCACAGGCATTATTGCCGTTATATGAGTTTTGCTTTTTTGGAGCTGTTCAACAGACATCTTCAGTAAACGCGACAGGTAGGAATGGGTAGCTATGGTCTATGGCGACGTTCCCTTTCTGTGGAGATTGGTCTACATTTCATGCAGATGAATTGTGTTGTGACAAAACATACGGTACAGTAACAATACCGGATGTTGTCAACACTTTAATGAGTACAGTGGAGACTGGTCCACATTTCATGCAGGTGACTTATGTTGTGACAAAACATACGGTACAAAAACAATACCAGATGTTCTCAACACTTTTTTTCACCTATTTTTTTTTTTATTCATTTTTAACAAGAATAGATATCAACAAACAATGTTGTAACAGAACAAAACGAAAAAAAATAATTTCAATTCATAATAATTATTTACATAAAAAAAGAAAAGAAAACTATAGCCTACAAAACATACAAAACAATATTCTAATCAATGATGATTTCATTATGTACATCAATATTTAAGAAACATGTCACGAAGAAAGTCTGTTTTTTACACAGGAAATTGATCTATAGTTATTCCACTGAGCATTAAAAAAGGACAAGCGAAAGTTATTTTGGCATTATATTGTCTCAATTTTAAGAATACTATCATGAGATATTAGTCATGTTTTAATTAGTACAGTGGAGACTGATCCACATTTCATGCAGGTGACTTATGTTGTGACAAAACATACGTACAATAACAATACCAGATGTTGTCAACAAGTACTAATAATTTCATGAGTACATTGTTGGAGACTCTGATTTCACATTTAATAGTACAGTGAGACTGATCCACATTTCATGCAGTGACTTATGTTGTGACAAAACATACGTACAATACAATACCAGATGTTGTCAACACTATAATGATACAGTGGAGATGGTCCACATTTCATGCAGTGACTTGTTGTGACAAAACATACGTACATAACAATACCAGATTTGTCAACATTATAATGAGTACATGTCCTACACGGAATCCCGGGGGTATGCTTCAGAAAGTTATAGAAATAAAACCAATCAATGTGTCTCAATCAGCCTCGACTTAGTAACAAAACTAGATTGCATCAAAAATTTCATAATTGACCTAACTTTTCTGGATTTAGAATTGTGGGATGTACTTTTCTTTTAAAAAAAGGAGTATTTACTGTAAAATCAACTTCTGTCATTAGAAAGACTAGGAACACCACCAGAACATCAGTCATGCTTTCGTAGACTTTAAGGAGGCATTTGACAGAGTGAAACATGCAGCATTCAGGATCATCATGAAAAAGTACGTCAGCCATAACTTGACATGGGGAGTCCATATGACAGACCCACCGGTTAATATTTTACAGTGACTCACTTTTCGGAGCTTTCCACATCTTTGTTCGAAAACTTCAGCAAAGCAGTCATTTTTCCCCCAAAACGTGTCAACGTCTGTCTAGGACAAGTCCTGACTGTGGGCCTCTAGATCCACATGAAGGCTTTATACACATCAGAGGAGGAATCATGACAATCCGTTTTCAATGTTGATGCCAACTGATCAGGTTTCGTAAATTGCTGTCGTAAAAACTTTTGAATCTTGTTCCATAAAAAGAAAAACAAGCTCATAACGATAAAAAACAAATCAATTGATACACAATGTAGAAAAAGGTAAAAACCAAATCAGAAATATCAACCACTTCTGACTCTCTAACCATTCATCAGTGATAAGAATCTAAATCAAAAGTCATTTTGAAAGTACAGTCAAACAAGAAATATCTGAACAAGCTAAATAATAATATAACAAAATGACAGCAGTGTTGACAAAACTGAAACCGATTTAGGACAAAATATCTCCTCAGTTAGACACATCATGTCAGTTTGTCTATATTCATTATCATCAAGTGCCTTGCCACGTGGCGTTGGCGATCATGGCCTTCCATCTGTTTCTATCCCTTGTTGCCCTCGAGCGCCTCTTCCACCCTCTTTGTCTTCAGCCACTCTGCAAGTCCGTCCAATATTTTCTCCCTGGGTATACCTGGTGCTCTCTTTCCCTCCAGCTTTCCTGTTGTGACCAGGTGCTCAAACTCCCCTTTCCTCATAAACTGGCCTATAAATGTTGCCTGTCTTTTTCTAATTTTCCGTATGAATGATCTTCTTGTGTCTGCATCCATCAAGAATGTCTCGTTTGTTTTCTTTGCTGTCCATGGAACTCTCAACATTCTTCTTAGAAACCACATCTCAGCTGCCTCAATCTTGTTCTGGCTTTGCTTGTTGACTGTCGTCCAAGCTCTCACAACCGTATAACATTATCGGTTCTATATAACATTCAAGAACTCTTTTCCTGATGTTAATTGATAAGCATTTGTTGGTAAGAATGCTTTTCATTTTCTTGAATGCTGTTTTGGCTTGGCCGATTCTGCTGGCTATTTCCGATGTGCATCTGCCGTCTGGTGAAATGATCGTTCCCAGGTATTTAAACTTTTCAACCTGTCTCAAGGTTGTGCCGTTTGCTGTTATTTTGCATAATGGGATTTCATGTTTTTTACTGATCACCATGACTTCAGTCTTCTTGCTGTTTAGTTACAACCCCTTACCTTTGCTTTCTATTTCTAGTATATTCACAAGATTTTATAGATCCTTTTCGTTTTCTGCAATTAGCACGGTGTAATCTGCGTATCGATGGTGTTTATCATTTTATCTCCAACCTTTAATCCAGAGTCTTCCTCTAGATATCTCATGATGTTTTCACTTTAAATTGAATAACAGATCTGGTGACAAAACACAACCTTGTCTGACTCCTCTTTTGATATTTTGGAAAGAGCTTATATCGTTTTCTATTCTCATTGCAGCTGTTTGTTCCCAATACATATTTCTGATTATTCGTACGTCTTTTCCATCAATATTGATTCTTTTAGTTGGTTAATCAATTCTTCATGTCTAACCCGATCGAAAGCCTTGGTGTAATCAACAAAGCATGAATATAAATCCTTATTCATCTCGATAATAGTTCTTAGGATGTATATGACATTAATAGTTCCTTTCCCTTCGACAAATCCACACTGTTCTTCTGCTATTTCTCTTTTAATTCTATTCCTTGTCCTCATCATGAATATTCTTAATATGAGTTTTGTTACATGACTCATCAGGCTTACTGTGCAACGGAGTTCGCATTCTATATAGCCCCCGTCTTCTTTGGAAGTGCAATGAAAATTGATTTTGGCATATCTTTGGGGATTTTTCCAGTTTCATAAATTTCATTAAGGAGGACTGCTATTTTTTCAATACCAAATTCCTCCAGGGCTTCAATCGTCTCTGTAGTAATGTTGTCTGGTCTTGGGGCTTTTCCTTGTTTCATCTTTTTCCGTGCTGCTGTAACTTCATCTTTCATTATGGGTGGTCCTGTCTATATTAATGCATATGAAATGTGGAAATGGATGGCAGATTTTAAGAGAGAGCTCAAGCACTGAGAATAAGGTGTTTGCAAAATATTCCTGGCATTTTATACAAGAATCATATAATCACCCTGCAAGTCTACATAAAATACCCAACAAGCTATGAGACCTTCATCAGACCTTCTGCACATTGTCAAAAAACAAATTGTTGGAATGGTATGACCTTATTACGTAATCGTCAAGATGGCCCAAGCCCTCCAACAGGGAAGAGTGAGAGAACCCAGAACTTTTGGACGTCAAAACGAAGCTAAAAAGATGGCATCAAAGAATGGACTGGCTGAGACTTCCAACAGATGCTAAATGTAGCTCAGAAATGCCAGACATTTTACTGCAGACTGCACTGAGAGGCGACCCCAAATGGAATGATTTTCTTTTCCTTTAAATGCACACATAACGTGAAAGCATAATAGAGTTGGGATGCAGATACTTGTGTTTGTCTGGCTGCAAGTTTGATTTCTTTGTCAACTTCAAACGAAACTGTTAATTAATGTCATAACATGGCACTCAGCGGGGGATATGGTGTGGTTTGGAAGAGATACTGAACAATGTTTGAGCTGCTAAAAATGTTAAATGAAATATTTAAAACTAGGAAAACATATTTATCACATCAACCAGAGGCCGTTGGTGTAGTGGTTAGAGCAACGGACTACCGACTGGAAGGTTGTGGGTTCGAATCCCCATCAGTACCGTCAAAAATCGTTATGGGATTTTTCGGCTCTAACCACTCCTACCCAGAGTTGGGCATGCTATGGGCTCATTGGGAAGACTGGGACCATACAATCGAGTCTCATCCACTTCACGGATACATCATTGAGGGTGTTGCTCAAACCTTCTGACCAGCACCGCAGGTGTCTGTATCTCTCGGGCCTGGTCGACGCCAGGATATATAATGATAGTAAGCGTAGAGTACAGCCCTGTAACGCAGTCTCAATCATGAATGGAACTCGATAACACCATGATCATCTCCCTCATCGTCATCATCATCATAGCATTGTAAAAAGTGTTCCAGTTTTTGTGGCATTGGTGGCATTTTAAGGTGGCGTAGAAAATGGGATTTAAGATAAAAAAAAAGAAAGAAAGAAAGATGAGCACAAAGGTAACCTCTAGGAGTGCAATAATCCGAAAAAAAAATTTCAAAAATATTATCATATCGTGATTGAGGTGCTGTTTATTTTTCATTGTTTTTCTTAAAAAAAGCGTTGGGAAAGTTTGGTTTCTACAGCAGTCAATACTTGCATGTCTGCCAATGACGGAGGCTGATCACCTCAAGACTGTGGGACCCCAACAACCCAACAACCAAATCAGTTACGAGGGTGAGTCAAAAAGTAGTGCCTTTTTCTTTAGTATACAGGAACAATTACCGACACAGGAACATGTATCATACATCAAAATGAAGCTGGTCCTCTGGGGATCACATCCCTACTTCTCAACATAGTCACCGTTTCTCTCAATAGCAATGTTCCACCTTCGAATGAGGGCATGTATCCCTGCCTCGTAAAATTCTGTTGCCACGTCTTCACTGCAGTTTTCACTTCCTCATCACTGGCATGTTTGCCTCTCAAACCCTCTTTCTTTCATGGGCTGAAGAGACGATAGTCTGAAGACGCTAAGTCTGGTGAGTATGGAGGATGTAAAGTTGTCCACCCAAATGAGGCGATTGTCTCCCTTTTCCTGATGCTTGTGTGTGGTCGAGCATTGTCATGTAGAAGGAGGACATTATCTATTTGCAAGTTGGGTCTCACTCGTCTGATTCTTGCTTTGAGCCTCGTCAGGGTCTTAATGTATGCCTCAGAGTTTATTGTTTCTCCTCTTGGCAAGAAATCAACCAGAATGACACCCTGAGCATCCCACAAGACAGTCGCCATGATTTTTCCTGCTGACTTTTCCGTCTTGAACTTTTTCGGTTTTGGTGACGTAGGGTGGCACCATTCCATTGACTGCCTCTTTGATTCCGGTTCATAATGGTGAATCCATGTTTCATCACCGGTAACGAGCCTTCCAAAGAAGGTGTTGTCTCTTTGACTTTGTTCAAGAAGTTCAGTGCAGGCGTTGACCCTGTCAGTCTTGCGTTCGGTAGTCAGCTCTCTTGGTATCCAATGGGCACACACTTTTGAAAACCCAAGTAATTCAACAATGTTATAAGCACTTCCATGGCTCACTTCAAGGTTTTCTGCCAACTTCTCAAGGGTTATGCGCCTGTCTTCTCTAATCAGACCATCTGCTTTTGCTTTATTGGCAGGATTCACAGAAGTGGACGGCCGACCAGAACGGGGTTTATCGCTACGCTCGAAGTTTGCACCTTTTCATCATTCAGACGACAGACCCACCTGCGAACACTGCTATAATCTAAAGTATTCTCCTTATACACATTCTGTAATCGTCTGTGAATGTTCACATGGGTTTCCCCCTCAGCAACAAGACACCCTGTCAACCATGCCCACATGACCCTTCCTTCTCTGGCACACCTCTTACTACTTTTACCCCAGTCTCACAAGAAGAAATTTTCAACACAATCAGATCCATGTCGTTCAAAACCTGCGAACTGGATCCTCTTTCAGGTTCTCTCTACTCCGACTGTCTCCCTACTCTCCTCCCATGCATCACTGACATCATCAACACTTCTTTTCAAACTGGAACTGTCCCAGATTCTTTCAAGTCTGCTATTTTTCACCCTCTCCTCAAGAAACACAATTTAGACCCAAATGAACTGAAAAATTACCGGCCTATCTCTAATCTCTCTTTCTTGTCAAAACTCCTTGAAAAAGTCGTCCTCAACCAGCTGAACTCTCACCTGTCTGCCAACAATCTCCTCAATCCTTTCCAGTCAGCTTACCGCCAGTGCCATAGCACTGAAACTGCCCTACTACACATTCTCAACAATCTCCTCCTTGCAACTGATACTGGCAAAGTCTCTCTCCTCACACTCCTTGATCTGTCTGCAGCCTTCGATACCATTGACCATGGTATTCTCCTTTCTAGACTTCATCATACTTTTGGCATCTCTGACATTGCTCCCTCCTGGTTCACTTCATATTTATCAAACAGAAAACAAACTGTTCTCATCAATGACACTTACTCTCAACCTGCATACCTGACCTGTGGTGTTCCACAAGGATCTGTCCTTGGCCCTGTTCTTTTCACTCTTTACACCTCCCCCCTGTCCACCATCATCAACTCCCACTCTATTAAACACCACTTCTATGCTGATGACACCCAACTTCAAGACAGTGACTCACCTGATAATATACAGCGCCTGTTGACTCGCACCACTGAGTGTTACT
>CM060312.1:16475565-16485565 GCA_030674185.1 Monoplex corrugatus
CTCTCTATCTTTCTCTGTCTTTTTCTTTTCCCGTTTTTATCATAGCGTTAGAACTGACATGCCATCGCTATCACCCTTGTTTGTTTCTGTTGCTTCCTTTATTTTCTTCTTCTTCTTTGTTTCTACGTCAGTGATATATCACCATCATCATCATCATTATCATCATCATCACCATCATCATCATCATCATCATCGTCGTCGTCGTTGTCGTCATCATCATCATCATCATCATGTGCCTTGCAGCATGGCACTGGCGATCATAGCCCTCCATACGAATCTGTCTTTTGTCCTTGCAAGTATATCTCCTATCCTTTTTGTCTCCATCCATTCTGCAAAACTGTCTGATATTTTCTCCCTGTGTCTACCACGTGCTCTTTTCCCCTCTAGTTTTCCTTTTGTGACTAGGTGTTCAAAATTCTCTTACCTCATAAAATGTCCGATAAATGTTGCTTTCTTTTCCTAATCTTCTTCATTAATGTTCTTTTAGTGTTTGCTTCTCTCAAGACTGTCTCGTTTGTTTTCTTTGTTGTCCATTGAACTCTTAACATTCTTCTTAGAAACTTCATTAGAGTTGCGTCGATCTTGTTTTGACTTTGCTGGTCGATTGTTCAGACCTGGCATTTTACAACAGTACTGGTTCTACCTAACACTGAAACGCTCCCTTCCTGATGTCCATTGATGGGCATTTGTTGGTAAGAACGCTTTTTGTTTTCTGGAACGCTCTTTTAGCTTTACCATTTCTGCTGGATATTTCCAATGTACATCTGCTATCTGGTCGGATGACTGTTTCCAGATATTTAAACTTATCAACTTGTCTCTGTTATTTTACATGAAGGTAATTTTTTTTCCTATTCTTTTCTTTTTTCTTTCTCTCTCTCTCTCTCTCTCTCTCTCTCTCTCTCTCTGTCTGTCTGTCTGTCTGTCTGTCTGTCTGTCTCTGTCTCTGTCTCTGTCTCTCTCTCTGTCTTTTTTTTTTTAATTTTTTTTTATTTTTTTTTTTTACTGATTACCATTAATTCATTCTTGTTACTATTTAGCTCCAGCCCTTTGATTCTTCTTTCTATTTCTATTATATCCACAAGATTTTGTAGGTATTTTTTTTTATTTTCTGTAACAAGAATGGTATCATCTACATAACGAAGAGTGTATATCATTTTTTTCTCCATCTTTTCTCCCAAGGCATTCTTCCACGTTTCTCATAATGGTTTCGCTGTAAAGTAAAAACAAACTTGGAGACAGAATGCATCCTTGTTTAACCCCTCTTTTGATATTTCGAAAAGAGTTTGTATCATTTTCTATTCTGCTTGCTGCTGTTTGTTCCTTATACATATCCTTATTATTCTTAGCTCTTTTGCATTCATCATCATCAGGTGCCCTGCCGCATGGCGTTGGCGATCATGAATTTCCATCTGCCTCAATCTCTCGTTGCCCCTAGCATCCCCCACCCTCCTCGTCCCCAGCCACCCAGCAAGTCCGTCCAGCATTTTCTGCCTGGGTCTACCCGGTGCTCTCTTTCTTTCTAATTTACCCTTTTGCAACAATGTTCTTATATTCCATGTTGCAACTTTGATGTTTTTAAATCTGAGTTTAGGGTTCGCAGTAACTTGCTGACGGTCTGGTGTCACCTGCGCCTCATGACGGTCCCTACCGGACGAAGCTGCTCCATAGGAGCACCTATTTACGTCGTTGTCTTTGATCTTTTTGTTTCTGTCCATGATAACCTGGGAAAAATTACGATGGTGGTTTCCCGTTGCCTTCCATCGGTTTGTGTTCGGTCTCTCCGCTAGCCTTACTCTCTCCCGAGATGTCCACAAGGCAATGGAGCTATTCACCCATAGCTTGGGGGTCTGGTTCGTGGGCACCAGGGCGTATCCACACGCCGGTGGGCCTGCATGCCTCACGTCTGGGGGCCAGACCTCCTCCGAGTCCTACGAGATTCAGCCTGAGTCCGTGAGGTGCTCAGTTACCGCTTGTCGCCACGAGGAGGCACAGCGTAGGGCTTGCTGATGGAGAGGCTATGTACTGACAGGCATATTGAGCTTTTCAAGTTGGTTGACCAATTCTTTGTGTCTTACTGATCAAAAGCCTTGGTGTAATAATACCAACCAAACAAGCAAAAAACATAAATCCTTATTCAACTCAATTGATCTTTCTATGAGAGTTCTGAGGATATACACAGCATTCACAAATCCTTTCTCTTCAACAAATCCACAATGTACTTCTGCTATTTTTCAGGTTCGATTTTATTCATTGTTCTGATCAGGATTATTCTTCATAAAAACCCGTATGTGTGTGTATATATATGTATGTATGTATGCTTGTATGTAAGTATGTTTGTGTGTGTATGTATGTATGATATGTATGTATGTATGTATGTATGTATGTATGTATGTATGTATGTATTATATTATATGTATGTATGTATGTATGTATATATGTATGCATGTATGTATGTATGTACGTACGTACGTACTATGTATATATGTATGTATGTATGTATGTACGCATGTATGTATGTATGTATGTATGTGTGTGTATGTATGTAAGTATATTTTATGCATGTATGCGTGTGTACGTGCGTGCTAAGGTTCATCTTGGGAACGTTTCTTTGTTGTGTTCTGCTTTTAATATGCTTCTGTCATACGTGTAGATTAGCAAGGATTAGCTGAAAGAGCGGTCTAATGGAACCAAATGCTACTGTCGTTGAGCAATAAAAATGTTTTGAAGTTTTTGAAGTTTCTCTGCCCTCTGTCTCTCTCTGTCTTTTTTTGTCTCTCTCTGTCTCTTTCTCTTTCTCTCTCTCTCTCTTTCTCTCTCTCTCTCAAAATTAATGGGACTGGATGATAGTGTGAGTGTGTGAGATAAAGAGAAAGTGAGGTAGAATTAATGCTAGGGAAGGAAGAGTGGTGAGAGTTTGGAGACAGTGAAGGTCAAAGAGAGACAGAGAGAGAGAGAGAGAAAGAGAGACAGAGAGACACAGAGAGATACAGGGAGAGAGACAGAGAGCAAACGAGTGAGCGAGAGAGAAAGAGAGAGAGAGTGAAAGAGAGAGAGAAGGAGAGAGACAGAGACAGAAAGACCGAGAGACAGAGAAAGACAGAGACAGAGAGTGAGAAAGAGAGAGACAGAGACAGAGAGAGAGAGAGATAGAGAGAGGGAGGGAATGTGATGAAGTTTGAATTAATATGTATCAAAACTGTGTTGCTTTTTGTTTGTTTGTTTGTTTGTTTGTTTGTTTTGTTTTTGTTTTTTTTTTTCATCTCACTTTTCGAAACTTTTCTGGAGTTTGCTTACGGGTTGTTTGTTTCTGGATTTGTTTGTTTGTTTGCTGTTTGTTTGTTTGTTTGTTCGTTTGCATATCTTCCATTTTTTTCTGGCTTTCAGAAAAAGTTTGTTTATAGAGTTTGCTGTGTACATTTTAAAGGCAGTGTAACATTGCACATAATGCTCATTTTATTATTTTCAATACATTGCTTGGTTGTTGAGCAAATATATTTTGTTCGTTTTCATAGGTACCAAGATTTGCTTTTCGTTTGTCATTTTATTTTGTACGACATGCCCCCCCCCCCCCCCCCCCCCCCCCCGCCAACTCATGCACACACATTCATAACTTTCTAAACAGCACAGCCATTGTCCTTCAGGTTTATGATATTAAATAGCTGGCAGACGTGGGTAGATAATAAAATAATTTGATACCATTTTTAATATGTATTTGTGATCTCTGTCTCTAATGGATGACATTTGCTCAGACAATGCAGTTCTGAAATGTGAATTGCAAATAGTACTTTGTCCTGATAAGTGGCGCCAATTACTATGGTTTATGTGGGGTAATAATACCAAAATATCAATTTGTAACAGCGTTATGAGAATGTGGTATCAAGTAGGTTCAGTTTCGGGGGCCTGTAAAACACATTCCTATGCATTGTCTAGGCGCTTATGTATGTATTACCTTTCAAAGCTAAAGTACTTCTCAATTATTACCGATCATGTGGTACCCAATTTAAGTTCCAGAATAGTTGCTCAGTCTTTGACCTAAGATAGAGAGGCTAAGAGAGAGGTCTTTTGCATTATTTCACATTTTAGATGTATTGTTTCGTCTGATACAATTATCATAGACTTTCTGATTTGATATGAATCTTGTATTTCATATTGTTTTTGTAATACTCATTCCGTTCACAATGAACTTGATTCCACAAACATTCACGTATGAATGTTCACATGATTATCATTGCATGTAATGTGTTCAGATCCAACGTCAGTCGACAATGGACAATGTGCATATTTCATGCGTAAACATTCAGGACATTTTGCTCCGCATGAATTATATGCGTGCCTTTCTATGGATGAAAGTTCAGCCAAGACAAAGCGCATGGACAACAAAAGTGTGTGAGTGTATGAATGTATGCGTGCTTGAGTGTGTGTGTTTCTCTGTGTGTGTGTGTGTGTGTGTGTGTGTGTGCGCGCGCACGCGCGTGTGTATGTATGCGTGTGTGCATGTATGTATGTAATATATGTACTATGTATGTATGTATGTCTGTATGTATGTAAGTATGTATGTATGTATGTATGTATGCCGGCGTGTATGTATGTATGTATGTATGTATGTATGTATGTATGTATGTTTATACGTATGTATGTATGTATGTATGCATGCGTGTATAGTATGTATGTAGTAGTAGGTAGGTAGGTAGGTAGGCAGATAAATAGGTAGGTAAGTTTGTAAGTAGATATGTACGTGGGTATGTATGTATGTATGACAAGGTGAGACAGACATACAGACACACAGACAAGATAATAGATAAACGCATTTTTTAGATATCGAAAATAATCAGTTCAAGGATTGTTTCCAATTTACAGCAATTAATCTACGGACAAAATGTAATCAGTGAATAGAACGGAGGTACACTTATACATGGAGAGGATGCTATAGACAGACGGAGAGGGGAGGGAGAGAGAGAGAGAGAGAGAGAGAGACAGGAAGACAGACAGACAGACAGACAGAGAGAGAGACAGAGACAGAGACAGAGAGAGAAGAGGAGAGAGAAAGAGGACAGAGAGACAGAGACAGAGAGAGACAGAGACAGAGAGACAGAGACAGAGAGACAGAGAGAGAGGAAGAGAGACAGGGGAGAGAGAAAAGAGGACATAGAGAGAGAGACAGAGAGAGACAAAGACAGAGAAAGACAGAGAGACAGAGACAGAGAGACAGAGGACAGAGAGAAGAGGAGAGAGAAAGAGTGACATATATGCTAATATGTAGACAGGACGGAGACAGAAAGACACGGGAGAAGAATAAAAACAAAGAAAGAATAGCACATGATTACACAACAGAGGAGAGAGAAACAGTGACATGTAAACTGATACATAGACAGAACAAGACAGAAAGATACATGTTACATTTAAAAAAAAAAGAGAAACTCAATGGGAAAGTGCCAATGCCATGAGAGAAGTGTGACGTCAAAAATGTGTCTGTCGATTTAGCTACTGTCCGCTGTTCGCTGTTCGTTCTTGAAGATTGTTTTGTGATTCACTGGATAATGAATTCGAGAATATTTGTTTTGGTTTATGCTAAACTGAAAATATAATTTGTTTAAGTTCGATTTCGTTGTATGGAAATATGTAGAATCCTTTGGAACAATCTAGAAATGACAAGAAAAACGTAGAATACCTTAGATCTTTCTAGAATGTTCCGGAAATTGTAAACAAATTTAATCTGTACAATGATTGGCTAGAAGTTTAATATGTACGATGATTGGCTAGAACTGCAGAATATTCTAGAAAGGGAAGGTTCGAGAATGTGGCTATGATTGGCTGAAAACTAGGGAAAAGCCGAGAATATTCGGGAACTTTCCATGATGTTATGAATAAAGCGTGACTGTGGGTCAGAGAGAGAGAGCGATCGGAAGAGCTGAAGTGTAAGTCTGCTGTCAGAGATTGAGAAGTTGCCGTAGATTCGTGGAGTTGCTGTGTGTAGATTTGAGGGCTGAAGAAGAATAATTCTGCAAACTAGGAGTGGTGCATTGGATGTGTGAAATATTTACCCAGTTCCTGTTGTGTTTCATTCGTTCTTCAAATAAAGGATCATTTTCGTTTAACCTGGACTGGTGTATCTTGTCTCTGAGAACATCGATGCTAGATTCACAACCTGCATAACGCAAGACACTGCCAGTCACCTACATGCATTCTTTACATTGTGACAATACACACACACAAAAAAAAACAACAACAACAACAAAACAAAGACAGAAAGGCACATCATTACACAATCAGACAGATACAGAACACACTAAATTCCAGAACATACCACTGAAACACAGACGCTCAACTGTTCGCCCAGGCACTGTGTCTACCGTTTCAGACTTTGGTCACTACAGCTGGGCTTCTAGTACATTCAACACACAATGATGGGCTCGTCAGAGAGAGCGGAGAGAGATAGACAAACAGACAGAGACACACACACAGAGAAAAGAAAGAGAGAGAGAGATAGACAGACAGAAGAGAGATAGACAGAGAGAAAAAGAAGAAGCAGAGAGAGAAGCAGACAGAGACAGTGAGAAGAGAGAAGACAGACGACAGAGACACAGAGAGAAGACAGAGAAACAGAGACACAGAGAGAGAGAAGACACACACAGACAGACAAAGAAGAGAAAGAGAGATGACGACAGACGAGACACAAACAGAGAAAGAAAGACAGAGAGAGATAGACAGACAGAGAGAAGAGGAAGAGAGAGAGAGAGAGAGAGAGAGAGAGAAAGAGATAGAGAGAGTGAGACAGACGGACAGACAGAAAGAGAGACAACCGAGAGAGAGAGAGATGATGGGAGAGACAGAGAGACCGGGAGAGAGAAATGGGGCAGGGAGAGATAGAGAGAGAGAGAGAGAGAGAGAGGGAGAGAGGTAGGAATAGATCAATAAGTAATAAACCAGGAGAAAACAAAGCCCCACATATTTTTTTTCCTTCTTGTTTGAAAAGAAACAGATAAAATGTGGGGAAGGTGGTGATGAATTATTCACACTCTCAGTCATGTTCACAGAAGACAACAGACAGAGTGTGTGGATTTCTGTACAAAGCAGTCTTTTCATAACACTCGTATAATGGTCTCATCCTCTTTCTGCACGTTTCTTTTGCCACCCACTTTTCTCTCTCTGTTCTTGACTTTTATTTATTTATTTATTTATTTGCTTATTTATTTATTTTTTATTTATTTATTTATTTATTTATTTTTTAATTCATTAATTTCTTTGATTTATTTATTCATTTTTTATCTATGTATCATTATCTATGTATTATCCATTATCTATCTATCTATCTATCTATTATCTATCTATTATCTATCTATCTATCCATCTATCTATCTATCTGTCTATCTGTCTATGTCTATCTATATATCCATCTATCTATTGTCTATCTATCTCTCTCTATCTATCTATCTGTCAACATGTGTATCTATCTATCTATCTATCTATTATCTATCTATCTATCTATCCATCTATCTATCTATCCGTCTATGTGTCTGTCTATCTATATATCCTCTATCTTCTATCTATCTATCTATCTATCTATCTTCTGTCTTCTATCTATCTATATATCTATCCGTCTATCTGTCTGTCCATCTATATATCCATCCATCATCTATCTATCTATCTATCTATCTATCTATCTATCTATTATCGTCTATCTGTCTATCTATCTATCTATCTATCTGTCTATCTATCTATCTATCTATTATATCTTCTATCTATCTATCTGTTTATCTGTATCTATCTATCTATCTATCCGTCTATCTGTCTATCTATTATTATCCATTATCTATTTCTATTTATTTATTCTTATTTCTCTCTTAACCAGGATATTACTCTCGTCAATAAAGAATGTTACTTCAATTTATCCTTTGGTCTCTGTTTCAACTGGATAGTTTTATTGTTGCTTTGTCTTGTTTTGTTCTGTTTTGTTTTACAATTCGTGAGCTGCAGCGTCGGCATGCACTCTAATATTCAAATGGAGTTTTACTTGTATGGCGTTAGTGTTGATTTTATATATTTTTTGTCTTGCCACTTAGGCAGTCATGTTCTGTTTTGGGATTTGTGCATGCTGGGTGTTTCATGTTTTCATAAGCGATAGAACACTTACATGGCTTACCGTGTATGTTTGATGTTCTGTGGGCGTACACACACGAAAGAGATCCAGACACTATCAATCTGAGCATATTTCCAAAACAAGTGCCACCGCAAACAGGAACCAGAATAATTTTTTTTTTAAAAACGAAAATCGAATGAGCATTCGTATTGAATACAACCAGACAAGACAGGCGCAAATTTTCAGCCAACTGGCCTTTGTCAATCGTAAACGTAAGATCACAAACGAACAAACACCAAACACAAAAATTAGGGGGAAAAGCACTACAAGCGTAAAGGTGAGATCACAAACGAACACGAACAAACACCAAATACAAAAATTAGGAGAAAAAGACTAAAACTTCTCTGCTGCTTCGTCGAGTATTCGTCCAGTATTGTTTGTATTTGGTGTTTGTTCGTTTGTGATCTTACCTTTACGCTTGACAAAAAGCCAGTTGGTCTAAAATTTGCGCCTGTCGTGTCTGGTTGTACTAAATACGCGTTCTGATTCTTTTTTCGTGCTTTTTTTCTGGTTCCAATCAGAGCATATGTTGACCCAGAAGATTTGAAAAAATCTCTCTCTTTCGCCCACTAGGTGGTACCTATACAGGTTTGAACCTGGATCTTTCAACTAAGTGACCATTGCCCTAATCACTCGACTATCGTGCCTGTTCTTTGCTGTTTGTTAAACGCGTCACACTGTGCTCATCATCATCATCAGGTGCCCTGCCCATGGCGTTGGCGATCATGGACTTCCATCTGCCTCTATCTCTCGTTGCCCTAGTATCTCCCCACCTCCTCGTCCCCAGCCACTCTGCAAGTCCGTCCAGCATTTTCTCCCTGGGTCTACCCGGCGCTCTCTTTCCCTCCAGCTTACCCGTTGTGACCAGGTGCTCCAAATCCCCTTCCTCATAAAATGGCCTATAAATGTTGCCTGTCTTTTCCTAATCTTCCTTATGAGTGATCTACTTGTGTCTGCCTCCATCAAGACTGTCTCGTTTGTTTTCTTTGCCGTCCATGGAACCCTCAACATTCTTCTGAGAAATCACATCTCGGCTGCTTCAATCTTGTTCTGGCTTTGTTTGTTGACTGTCCACGCCTCGCATCCGTACAACAGTATTGGTTCTATATAACATTCAAGAACTCTCTTCCTGATGTTAATTGATAGGCATTTGTTGGTAAGAATGCTTGTCATCTTCTTGAACGCTGTTTTGGCTTGGCCGATTCTGCCGGCTATTTCTGATGTGCATCTGCCGTCTGATGAAATGATCGTTCCCAGGTATTTGAGTTTATCAAATACCTGTGCTACACCAGAAATACCACGTGGTGGAGATCCAAAACATACATGGCAAATGTCACAAACTTGCACATAAACCCTGCATGTCATTAAAGTCTTTAAGATCCCCGGTAAATTACAAGTTCTGTGTTAATGTTGATACCAGTCAATGCACTGAAATGGTTAGCGCATTGGACTGCTGATTGGAAGATCGTGAGTTCAAACCCCTTTCAGTCCAAAACAATTAGTGTGGCATTTTTCCACCCTAATTGGCTTCTACCCAGAGTTTAACGTGCTATGTTTTATTGGAAAACACTGGAATCATACAGTTGAGTCCCATCCACTTTTATGGACGTATCATTGAGGGTGTCGCTCAAAAGTTCTGGCAAGCATCGCATGTATCTGTATTTCTTGGGCCTGGTTGATGCCAGTCAACAATATGAAAGAGAACAAAATGTACAGCCTTGTCAAACTGTTTCAGTTTTGTACTGAAATTGTATAGATCATCACTACTATTTATATTCTCATCGTAACTGTGTTAAAAATGGTCTTCATGTCCTGTTCTCACAGTCACCTCAAGTTTGGTGCGTGTAGAGATGTGCTGAATAG
>CM060312.1:16493065-16505565 GCA_030674185.1 Monoplex corrugatus
ATTAACACGGGGGGAATACATGAGGAAACGCAGGAAGACAGGCAGACAGACAGATATATAGACTTGAACGGAAAGACCGACATCTCAAAGACACAGAGATAGAGAGGAGAGAGAGAGAGAGAGAGAGAGAGAGAGAGAGAGAGAGAGAGAGAGAGAGAGAGAGAAGAGAGGACACAGACAGACAGACAGAGAGAGAGAGAAGAGAGAGAGAGAGAGAGAGAGAGAGAGAGAGAGAGAGACCGTAGACACCTAGACAAGGCAGAAAAGATAAATAGACGGACTAAATGCAAAAAGACAGACATAACGAAACAGACAGACATAACGAATACAGAACAGACATGACAAACACAGACAGACGGCTAGACAAACAGAAACAACAGAAAGACAAACAGAACGAAGACAGACAGACAAACATAGACAGACTGAAACAGAAACAGAAATGTAGATATAACAAAGACAGAGAGACATACACAAGCACAACAGGAACATCAAACACATAACAAAGTCAGCCAGCCAGCCAGCTAGACAGCCAGCCAGCTAGACAGCCAGACAGACAGCGAGCCAGACAGATAGACAGATAATGGAAGATATAACAGAGATAGAAAGACAGTCATGATAAAGACAGTGTGGTTTCTAAGAAGAATGTTGAGAGTTCCATGGACAGCAAAGAAAACAAACGAGACAGTCTTGATGGAGGCAGACACAAGTAGATCATTCATAAGGGAGATTAGGAAAAGACAGGCAACATTTATAGGCAATTTTATGAGGAAGGGGGATCTGGAGCACCTGATCACAACAGGAAAGCTGGAGGGAAAGAGAGCACCAGGTAGACCCAGGGAGAAAATGCTAGACGGACTTGTGGAGTGGCTGAAGACGAGGAGGGTGGAGGAGATGCTTGGGGCAACGAGAGATGGAGACAGATGGAAGTCCATGATCGTCAACGCCATGCGGTAAGGCACCTGATGATGATGATGAATAAAGACAGGCAGTTAAGACAGAAACAGAGACAGAAACACACATACAGAACAGAAGAACAAAACCAATATACGCGTATCAACAAAACAAAACAAAAAACGCAAATTTCGGCCAACTAGCTGTCAGCGCGAACGCACGGTCACAAACAGATCACAGACACAACAATGGTATAAAAACGGACAAACTTCTGCGCTCGCATGGTAGAATGGAATGCCATGTCGTCATGAGCAGTAGAAACAAATACAGCAGAACACATACAGCGAAACAAATAAGACCAAGAGAAAAAAAAAACACAGACAGAAAGACAGACATGACAAAGACAGACAGACAGACAGCATAATCAGAGGTAGAACAGCGATAGAAATAGACGTAAACAACGACAACAGACAGAAAGGCATGAACACATAAACACAAGAATTAGAAAGACACACAGATGAAATTACAGAATCAGACAAACACAAGCAGAGAAGGATTTAAACCAAACACGCAGAGTTAAAGATACAATGGTTTGTTCATCCACATTTTTCGGTTCACAAGGTTTGTTGTTATTGTTGTTGCTTTCAGCGGACTAGCTGATTCTGTTGATAAAGGCTTGGACTCAAGATAAATATCTCGAGTTCAGTTTTATCCTGTAATATAGGCCTAATGCCTAGCATGATTCAAACAAAATCATCAAACCGCTTTCACAAACGTCTCAGCTCACAGATGATAAAATGTAACCTATTATTTCAAAGACTGAACCTTAGCTCACAGATTATAAAAATCAGTCTATTATTTCAAAGGCCATGCCTTTAATGTTTATCCCTTTCGGAGACGTCATCATTAAGTGTTTCGTTAAAAAACGACAAAGTATCAAAATACGTCACATTTCGAATTGTGTCACATTGGAGTCTTTCACAAGCATCCGAAAAAAGTTCGACGTCTTTGTAAGACTGCAGCTTGGCCAAAATTGCAATGAAAATTGATACAGATTGGAAGAATTTGAAAAGCTCAACACTGCATCATATTTCACATGTACAATCGGACGATGAATCCGGAATTCGAAACTGGGAAAACGGGAAAAACTCTGACAAACCAAAGCGACTTCTGAAGAGAGCTTCAAACGAGAATAATATGTAATGGCTACCTGGTTGAACCTGTCTCTCAGTGACAAAAAAGCTACTTACTGCGTAGCTTTCATCGGCGATCCGGCCGACTTCTTCAGCGCAACTGCTGGGTTGAGAACTAGCTTCAATGCGCACCGCCATGACGAACTCACGACAGTGCGACTGAATAAGTGAGGAGTACACCGATGGCAGGTTGTGTCGGCCCCGGAGAGTAATATGGCTGCTGGGTCCAAACTTGTGAAGGAAGACCCAAACATCTACAAACGAGAACTTACTGCAAGGCTTTCACTTTTATATGGAACAGTTCAGAGAATTCTACACACTGATTTTCAGCTGTTAAAAATGGCTGCAAAGTGAATGCCGCATAAGCTTACAGAGGAACAGAAGAAGCGACGGGTGCATGTTACACGTGATCTGCCCAACCGTTTTGAACCGAATGGACTCGAGCATGTGACAGGTGTAGTCACTGATGACGAAACATGGGTTCTCCTCTCCGGTATCGCCAGGAAACGTAGAAACAAAGCGTGGCTTGGCCATAACGATCAGAGGCACCAAAGCAAGAACTTAAGAACAAAAGAAGTCTAATCACTGTTCTTGACAACCACTGTGGTTCCGCTGCTGTCGATATTCTGCCTGCCCGCTGCTGTCGATATTCTGCCTGCCCGCTGTTGTCGATATTCTGCCTGCCCGCTGCTATCGATATTCTGCCTGCCCGCTGCTGTCGATATTCTGCCTGCTAACAAGCATTGTCATAAGCACAAAACAATCATAAACTGTATTACCTAAAGTCACTCAGGAGATCAGCAGTAAGCGTCCAAACAGCAGAATCCAGAACGTCCTTCTCCTCAACGACAACTCCAGTCCCCACAAAACAAAGCTTGTAACTCGGTTTCTAGAAGATCAGAAGATTTAGGTTTTGCCTTACACACTATGTAGCCCTGACCTCGCACCACGTGACTTCTGGTTGTTCTCTCGCTCCTCTCTCTCTTCTCTCTCTCTCTCTCTCCCCTCCACACACACACACACACACACACACACACAACACACACACACACACACACACACACACACACACACACACACACACACACACACACACACACACACGCACGCACGCACATAGTGAGAAGAGTGGCAGAATGGTTCAGACGTTCGCATGCCAATATCTAAAACTCGAGGTCCTAGGGTTCGTTCGCCGTTGAGGTCTTTGCGTTTCTCCTCAGTTTGATCGGAAAATCAAACTGAACGTCTAGTCCCTCCGGAGGGGACGGAAAACAAGTCGCACCCCGTGTGCCTTCTGGCTGCGCACGCTGAAGATCCCACGAAAATTGAAAATCGTGAAGAGCAGGGCATTCGCCAGGCTGCCAGTGTAAAACATTGAAGAGAGGTTCATTTCCCAAATCTCTCCTCTTGAAGGCCAGTTAGTCTTCTTGCCTTTCTAAAGTCTTAATAAAAACAAACTTGGGTAGATTTAGCCTCTCTCTGTCTCTCTGTCTCTGTCTCCTTTCCTGTCTCTGTCTCTCTTTGTATCTGTCTCTCTCTGTCTTTGTCTCTATGTCTCTCTTTCTCTTTCTGTCTGTCTGTCTGTCTCTGTCTCTCTCTCTCTGCCACTCTTTCTCTCTTCTATCATACATTATTATTCTTCCCCAACAAACAGAGAAACAGTCAGGGCGCATGAGAATGCGTGCATACGTACGTGTGTGTGTGTACGTGCAATATTACAAAAGAAAAAAAAAACGGGGAAAAAAAAGACGGATTAAAAGACACAAACACACAGACAAAGAGACACAAGGACTCATCCCAGATCAAAGGCAGACAAAATGTGATTTCACTCATTGAGATTTGCTTGTAAGTCTCTTTGCTTTAAATTAGATGAATGAATAATTACCAGTCATCTTCAAATCAAATGTAAAAGCTCGCCATGCTCTTTTAAGGCTTTTAGCCATCAGGCGACGAGAGTGTCCCAAACTTTATTTCAAGGATCGTTCATATTATTTTGGCTCTAAGGCCAATCCTGCAAAGGTCGGCAGATCTTTGAAGTTCCCGCGTTTTTCCACGAATGGGAGATAATGCTGGACACTGAGGAAGCGTGCGGGTTGCGGGTCCTGGTCGTTGTCATGACAACGCCAGATGTGGGTCACAATGCCCGTGACGGTCCAAGTTCCGTTTTTCCGACACATCAATGGAGCTCCTATGTCACCCTGTGCAAAAGTCATGCTCTCACACACAGAAACGCAGGCGCGCACGCGCACGAGCACGCGCGCGCACGCGCGCACACACACAGACGCACACACACACGCACACAACACACATACATACACGCACACATACACACAAACAGACACACACATTCACACACATACACACGCATATGCACACGCATGCATACACAAACACACACATACAGACATAAACACACACACACACACACACGCACGCACGCACACACACACACACACACACACACACACACACACACACACACACACATGATTATTGTTTTATATTATTGTGAAATGTTATAATCATGTTGGTTTTTCTTATGTTTTCTTTCGGTTTGTTTCGGTTTCTTTTTTTTTTTTAATCAAGCAACAATACAAACCTTTGACAAAGAAAATGATCAAATTTTCTAACAAAAAAATGAAGTTGTATATCCAGGTACGCTCATCATCAACAGTCGGATAAAAAAAAATCAGAGATGTGTAAAATGGAAAGTGTGCCAGAATACCTGTCACAAGCACGGTACATACACTAAATACACACACACACACACAAACACACACACACACCACACACACACACACACACACACACACACACACACACACACACACACACACACACACACACACAGTCGTCTAATATCACTCATAGTGAAAAGACGTTAAATCAAAGAACGAACGAACACACACTCACACACACACACACACACACACACACGCACGCACGAACACGCACACACACACGCACGAACCCACACACACACACACACGCACGCACGCACGCACGCACGCACACACACACACACACACATTCACCTCCGGTTGATAAGAATCAGTCATCCTTCAACCACCCACACTACACACCCTCAACCTCCTCATCCCCATCAATTCCAAACACGGTGTCCATTAAAGCAAAAGAAAAAGGGAGGTGGCAGAGAAGAGAGAGAGAGAGGAGGAGAGAGAGAGAGAGAGAAGAAGGAGAGAGAGAAGAGACAAGAGAGAGAGACGACAGAGAGAGACAGAGACAGAGACAGAGAGCAGACGAGACAGACAGACAAAAGACGAGAGAGAGAGAGACAGAGAGACAGACAGACAGACAGACAGAGACAGAGAGAGACAGACAGACAGACAGACAGAGGACAGAGAGAGAAGACAGAGAGAGAAGGGGAGAGAGAGTGAGAGATAGACAGCAGACAGACAAACAGACACAGACAGAGAGAGAGAAAGAAAGAAGCGAGAGAAGCAAAGAAAGAGAGAAAGGGAGAGACAGACAGACAGACAGACAGAGACAGAGAGAGACAGACAGAGACAGAGACAGAGAGAGAGACAGAGAGAGAGAGGGGAGAAGAGAGAGTGAGAGACAGGCAGACAGACAAAACAGACACAGACAGAGAGAGAGAAAGAAAGAAGCGAGAGAGCAAAGAAAGAGAGAAAGGGAGAGACAGACAGACAGACAGAGAAAGAGAGAGAGAGAGAAAAGAGAGACAGACAGACAGACACAGAGACACAGAGAGAGACAGAGAGAGAAGGGGAAGAGAGAGTGAGAGACAGACAGACAGACAGACAAACAGACACAGAGAGAGAGAAAGAAAGAAACGAGAGAGCAAAGAAAGAGAGAAATGGAGAGACAGACAGACAGACAGAGAAAGAGAGAGAGAGAGAAGAGATAAGAGACAGATAGACAGACAGAGAAAGAGAGAGAGAGAGAGAAAAAAAAGACAGAGACAGAGAGACAGACAGACACAAACAGAGACAGAGAGAGAGAGAGATAAGAGAGATTATTAAAAACAAGTAATCAGGTCGATACCTGTGTCGTCTGAGAAAGTGTCTACAGAAAAAAGTTTGCCCGTCGGGCCTGAAAGCACTCTGAACCACCAGCAAGTCAGGGAGTGTGGTGAATTCGCAGACTGTCTGTCTGTCTGTCTGTCTGTCTGTTTTCTGTTGACACGGGTTGGATGGCTCTGTGGATACAAACTGAGGACTCAAGATCTGATATCTTGAGTTCAAATCCATGCCAGCTACACAAAAACTGGCCTGTTCGCTGCCCATCGCAATAATGCTTCGGTCATTCTGGTGGTGTCAGTTTAGTGTTTTAAATTAATGTTCTGTTCTCTCTTCTCTTCCCCCCCTCCCCTCACCCCTCACCCCAACTTCCCGACCACCCACCCATTCCAAGAGCTTGAAAGAGCATAATTATGTGACCTCCCACCACGAAATCATCTTAACTCGCAGTCAGTCGAACAGCACTAGGAGCTGAAAAGGTGACTGACGGTCTATCTGGGGCGTTTTGACTTTTTCTCAAAATTGATTTCTGTAGACTAGAATCTATCCCCCACAGAAATTTTTTTCTTGAAAAAATATTATTAATCAGTTTAAAATTGTATTTTAATGCACTGATCGCAGCAGAAAGAACGCAATTTCCTACCAAAAGTACCTATTTTTGTCTCTTATTATGAACCATAACCTGTACAGTACCCGCACATGTAATATACTGATGGAAAGCTCTTTGGTGCACCTTTCAGATAATGACAGCCAAAATTAGAAACAAACTGGGTCAAAGCCATCAAATAAAGAAATTTAAAGAAAATGTGTAGGAGAGCACACAAAAACTTCAGAGGCCGTTTTCTCGAAATGTCCGTCATACAACTTAATGACTTTAAATATACATAACTTCTACATTTTTTTTAGTACAAGCTTTATTCAAGTACCAAAATAATCAGCAGAATGTACACTTTCCAGTGATATGTATATCTCAAAATGCCCAAAATGCTAGTTAAGACTGATTTCGTGGTGGGAGGTGACATATGGTTTCGCGCAGGTTCAAAGATTCTGCCAGATCAATACTGGCAGATATAAGTGGAGCGTATATGGAATTGTCCAAGTGCGGTGGACCCGAATGTCAAACTCATGAAAAAAAAAAATAAGCGAGCATATACCGAAATGGTAAAGCTGCTTGATATTGTCTCCTGTGGGATGATCTCCCTTTAAATTAAGCAGTTTCCTCAATAGCAGTACAAAGTTGTGAAACTAGTCCAAAACGCCAAAGTAGTTAGTGCAACGGTTAACGGATTGAAAAGTCGTTATTCCGAACTCCTACATCTCTCTTTCTCTGTCTGCCTGTCTGTCTGCCTGTCTGTCTGTCTGTCTGTCTGTCTGTCTGCCTGCCTGCCTCTCTCTCTCTCTCTCTCCCTCCCTCTCTCTCTCGGATGTCTGCATCAAGAATGTAGACAAATTCTGTTTCTTGGGCAGTACAGCGAGCAGCAATAGATCTCAACGCTGTGAGAGAGTGTGTCCAGTTATATGATGTATTGCATAATTCAGATTTATAACGTTACATATACCTAAACACCTTGTCACTGAGTTAGGGATAACCTCAAGAAAGGTGAGCACAAAGGTAACCTCCCTGAATGCGATAATCCAAAAAAAAAAAAATTTCCTCACAAAAAGGCACTATAGAATAACACGAATCTTTTGCCTCAGCATCATCTCCAGTCAAGACCTATTTGCCCAATACAATCAAAAGAGTATGCGGAGATAATAATCATAAAAAGATGATGGAGATGGATTTGGAACATCATCCGAAGACAGCAGGATGACATCACCCGGACTGCCCCTTCTCTGGATACCAGATGGAGGAGACTAAGAGAGGAAGACCCAAGAACACCTTGTGATGAACAAAAAGAGACTCCAGGCTGGGGTACTGTACTTAGGCGTGCCCAGAACAGACAGGAGTGGAGATTTTTCGTTGCTGCCTTATCTGCCGATAGCACTATGGTCAGTAAGTAAGTTATGGCCACTAGGGCAAGCTAGTGAATGCATTAGTTTTAACTTGCAGTTTTTATGGGCGTTGAAACGGTTGGTTGTGGCCGGTATAGAAAATCATCAGGACCACTTGCTGTTCTATGGACAAAAGGTGGTAGATAGTTTATCCCTTTCTGTCTGTGGTTTAACTTTTTGACTCCTGCACTGTCCACCAGCATCCTGCATTGTCAACCATAGCTGCAAAGCAAAAACTTAACCCTTTGATACCCTCACCCTGTCCACCAGCTTCCTGCAGGTTACGTTTTTGCAGATGGTGGATAGGGAGCGGGAGCGAAAAGATTAAAGAGTGATTTGAAGATGCTTCTCTTTTAGCTATAGCTAACACTGTTGTCGGGGTTCAGCCTTCCTCTTCGTTTTGCTGGATCATCTACCAACTTGTTTCGTGGTATTCCACTGTCGGATACCAGGAAACAAGATGCTAAATGAGCCAGCAGACTTGCTGGGAGACCTTGGTCAGAGGTGGAAGCCTCGGCAATAGACAGGGCGTCGGTTCTGCTGGTTGGCTGATTTATTTGGCTGGCTATAATTATGTTGTACGCAGGGCTTCCCAAAGATTTAAATCTAAGAATCCTGAAACTTTTTTATTTGGCCTGTTCTAATGTATGGTTGCGAAGTCTGGGCACTAAGAAAAGACGAAGAAAATAGAATCAATGCAGCAGAAATGTGGCTCTATAGACGACTTCTCGAAGTCAAATGGACAGACAGAGGAACAAACGATAGCGTGTTAAAGGAACTGAATGTCAGGCGCCAGCTGCTGACGGAGATCAACAAAAGAAAGCTGAAAAATTAATACGTAGCTGAGCCAGGCTATCAGAAACACCAAAACCGATCTGATGTCAACGGTCCAGCAGAGGGGAAAGTTGAGGCGAGAAGAAGAAAATGGACGACCACACACTTCCTATTTCAACAACATCGCTGAAGTTTGTGGTTTGAGAGATCCAGGAGGTCGCAAAAAAAAATCTCAATCGTGTGACTTGGAGAAAACTTGTGACGTTGAGCGTCGCTCCTACCGCCCATCCTGGCAAGGGAGAGTGATGAGGTGAATTACGTTGTGAATTTTCTCTTTCAATTTTTTGTTCACCCTTTTCTATCCTTCTTTCTTTGTACGGTTACTGCTCTAAGAACTTAACAGAAAAGTTTCAAAATGAATCGATAAAACGAAAGAGGTGAAATCAGGCAAACAGTAGCCCTTACAGACAACATTAGCAGAGACAAATGTGATCGTCGTTCTCTGCGCTGTTTTCAAAGGTCGGACCTTGCTATTTACACAGTTTGGGTAATGGGCACCGGCACGCAGCATGCTGAATGTTCACTGGGATTTTCGCTGTGCGGCATTTAGGTTTCAGACAGTTTTTTTTTCTTTTAGGACGTTCGGACCAAATAACAAATCTGTTAAATGGTTCAAAACAAATTGTTTTTTTTAAACAAATACAACTTTGAGTAAGTTCAAGTGCGGCGTGCTGTCTGTGTTTTCTCACTCACTGATCTTTGCTTGCTTTTTTTGTCTGTCTGTGACTGTCTGTCTGTTTGTTTGTTTGTCTGTCTGTGTGTCTGTCTGTGTATGTCTGTCTGTGTGTCTGTCTGTGTCTGTCTGTCTGTGTGTCTGTGTCTGTCTGTGTCAATCTGTGTGTTTGTGTATCTATCTGTCTGTCTGTCTGTGTCCGTCTGTGTGTCTGTGTCTGTCTGTCTGTGTCAGTCTGTGTGTCTGTGTATCTATCTGTCTGTCTGTCTGTGTCCGTCTGTCTGTCTGTGTCTGTCTGTCTGTGTGTCTGTCTGTGTCTGTCTGTCTGTGTGTCTGTCTGTGTCAGTCTGTGTGTCTGTGTATCTATCTGTCTGTCTGTCTGTGTCCGTCTGTCTGTGTGTCTGTGTCTGTCTGTCTGTGTCAGTCTGTGTGTCTGTGTATCTATCTGTCTGTCTGTCTGTGTCCGTCTGTCTGTCTGTGTCTGTATGTCTGTCTGTGTGTCTGTGCCTGTCTGTGTGTCTGTGTGTCTGTGTCTGTCTGTCTGTCTGTGTCAGTCTGTGTGTCCGTGTATCTATCTGTCTGTCTGTGTCTGTCTGTGTCTGACTGTCTGTCTGCCTGTTTGTCTGTCTTTCTGTCTATCTGTCTGTCTTTCTGTCTGTCTGTCTGTCTGTCTGTGTCTGTCTGTGTGTGTGTCTGTGTCTGTCTGTCTGTCTGTGTCTGTCTGTCTGTCTGTGTCAGTCTGTGTGTCCGTGTATCTATCTGGCTGTCTGTCTGTCTGTGTCTGCCTGTCTGTGTCTGTCTGTCTGTCTGTCTGTCTGTCTGTTACGGAAATAACAACAGAAGAAACCAGCAGTACTGTGTGTGATGGGCTTTTTGAGTCAGTCATGGCTGCCCTCCATGCCAGTGACTTTACAGGTTTCTGTGATGTGAGACAAGTTTATATTGAGTGGTTAGCTGTATTGTAATTCAGACCTTCAATTATGTATTTACTTTATTTATCTGTTGTTGTTGTTTTTGGTTTGTTTGTTTGCTTGTTTATTTTTGGAAGATAAGATACACAGATATTTTTTTTTCTTTTTGGAAGATAAGATACACAGATATTTTTTGTTTATTTTTGGAAGATAAGATACACAATTTTTTTTTTTTGGAAGATAAGATACACAGATATTTTTTGTTTATTTTTGGAAGATAAGATACACAGATATTTTTTGTTTATTTTTGGAAGATAAGATACACAGATATTTTTTGTTTATTTTTGGAAGATAAGATACACAGATATTTTTTGCATATTTTTGGAAGATAAGATACACAGATATTTTTTGTTTATTTTTGGAAGATAAGACATAGATATTTTTTGTTTATTTTTGGAAGATACACAGATATTTTTTGTTTATTTTTGGAAGATAAGATACACAGATATTTTTTGTTTAATTTTGGAAGATAAGATACACATATTTTTTTGTTTATTTTTGGAAGATAAGATACACAGATATTTTTTGTTTATTTTTGGAAGATAAGACACAGATATTTTTTGTTTATTTTTGGAAGATAAGATACACAGATATTTTTTGTTTATTTTTGGAAGATAAGACACAGATATTTTTTGTTTATTTTTGGAAGATAAGATACACAGATAATTTTTGTTTATTTTTGGAAGATAAGACACACAGATATTTTTTGTTTATTTTTGGAAGATAAGACACAGATATTTTTTGTTTATTTTTGGAAGATAAGACACACAGATATTTTTTGTTTATTTTTGGAAGATAAGACACAGATATTTTTTGTTTATTTTTGGAAGATAAGACACACAGATATTTTTTGTTTATTTTTGGAAGATAAGACACAGATATTTTTTGTTTATTTTTGGAAGATAAGACACACAGATATTTTTTGTTTATTTTTGGAAGATAAGACACACAGATATTTTTTTGTTTATTTTTGGAAGATAAGACACACAGATATTTTTTGTTTATTTTTGGAAGATAAGACACACAGATATTTTTTTGTTTATTTTTGGAAGATAAGACACACAGATATTTTTTGTTTAATTTTGGAAGATAAGACACACAGATATTTTTTGTTTATTTTTGGAAGAGAAGATACACAGATATTTTTTTGTTTATTTTTGGAAGAGAAGATACACAGATATTTTTTGTTTATTTTTGGAAGATAAGATACACAGATATTTTTTGTTTATTTTTGGAAGGTAAGATACACAGACACACACATATAATTTTCATATAATCAAGATTGTTCCATTGATAGACTGATACAATACTAGTAAATAAAAAATACAGGCTAGGTAGGACCTCAGGACCTGGCCAGCTCGTGGGTTTATGTGCAGGCTTAAGTTTGTGCCATGAGATCATCATCATATGGCATCTGTGACGCTAGTGCGTATGGAATTCGTTCCGAGCGCGGAGACGTCAATCTTGGGTAACTGTAAAAACTAAAAGTGAACTAGTAATGTAACACGCGATCCCATCCCGTCAAATAGATGGGAAAAATCCATCATCACCATCACCTAAACGAACACAGGGACAATGGCGTCATCATTCTGCCTCCTTTGGCTTTGTGTACAGTCTTTGGCTGGGGAAAGAAGGGTGGGGGTAGTAGAAGAATGAAGGGGACCTGAGTACCTAAGCTGTATCTGTGCTTACCGTACAAGAGACTTGAAGTATCTGAGTGTAGACTTGCTTACCGTACAAAGGGACTTGAAGTATCTGAGTGTACACTTGCTTACCGTACAAGGGGACTTGAAGTATCTAAGTGTAGACTTGCTTACCGTACAAAGGGACTTGAAGTATCTGAGTGTACACTTGCTTACCGTACAAGGGGACTTGAAGTATCTAAGTGTAGATTTGCTTACCGTACAAGGGGACTTGAAGTATCTAAGTGTAGACTTGCTTA
>CM060312.1:16510565-16518065 GCA_030674185.1 Monoplex corrugatus
GATGCCATGTGATGGAGAAGATCCAAAAAGATCATGTGCACTGAAATCGCTGATGCCATGTGATGGAGAAGATCCAAAAAGATCATGTGCACTGACGTCACTGATGCCATGTGATGGAGAAGATCCAAAAAGATCATGTGCACTGACGTCACTGATGCCATGTGATGGAGAAGATCCAAAAAGTTATTCCAGTGATAGGCTGATAAAATACCAGTATAAGATATAGACTAGGTAAAACATAGGCTAAGTAGAGCCTCAGAATTTGGCCAGCTCATGTGCAGGCTTAAGGCTTGTGCCGTGATCACCATTACATGGCACCTGTGACGTTAGTGCACATGGAATTCGTTCCGAACGCGGAGACGTCGTCTTGAGAAACTGAAACTGAAACTATGACATACTAAACAACACACAAACAAACGCACTACAAACAAACCACAAACAAACAAACAAACACTGTGACAACTATCACCGTTCCTCCAACTCTCTGTTCCATTTTTCCCCCCAAATTTCCTGTATCTCTGAATCAGGAAAATCCCAAACACTTACTCACCCCTCAAAGCAGCTCGCTGCAGTAAGCACCCAAGTACTGTCAAGGAGAACACCGCTACATCGCAGGGCTGCCAGAGAACGGAGTTTTACCTGAAATCACGAATATAGACACTCATCATCATCATCATCATCATCATCATCATCATCATCATCATCATCAGGTGCCCTGCCGCATGGCGTTGGCGACCATGGACTTCCAACCATCTCTATCTGTCGTTGCCCCCAGCATCTCCCCCACCCTCCTCATCCCCAGCCACTCTGCAAATCCGTCCAGCATTCTCTCCCTGGGTCTACCTGGTGCTCTCTTTCCCTCCAGCTTCCCCGTTGTGACCAGGTGCTCCAAATCCCCCTTCCTCATAAAATGGCCTATAAATGTTGCTTGTCTTTTCCTAATCTTCCTTATGAGTGATCTGCTTGTGTCTGCCTCCATCAAGACTGTCTCGTTTGTTTTCTTTGCTGTCCATGGAACTCTCAACATTCTTCTGAGAAACCACATCTCGGCTGCCTCGATCCTGCTCTGGCTTTGCTTGCGGACTGTCCACGCCTCGTATCCGTACAACAGTATTGGTTCTATATAACATTCAAGGACTCTCTTTCTGATGTAAATTGATAGGCATTTGTTGGTAAGACGCTACAGATAAACAAAGAACTAAAATAGGTAAATGATACAGATCTTAGAACTCTCTTTATGTGTCACGTCTGTGAGCGGTATCTGTCGGATTAAAGATGATTGTTTCTTTTGTGTTTATGCTGATATGATGATAATCGTCTCCTGATAATGTTTGCAGGTGTCATTATACCACAGCGAAGCTAGGCCTTAGCTTCTCTGCTTCTGTCCGATCACTCGCTCTACGTCGAGGAAGTCATTTGGGGTAAAGCCATCTTTCATCCAAGAGACATGACCCAACAAAACGCGTAAAAACGCACTCACGCACGTGCACGCGTACACACACATATATACACACACACATACACACACACACATACACACACAGACACACATACACACACACGCACACGCACACACACACACACCACACACACACACACACACACACACACACACACACACACACACACACACCACACAACACACAACACACACTCGTACATATACACATACATTTTCTGAAAGCATTTATGTGAATAAGCGTTAAAGAAAAAAAACGAACGAACTCGCAACTAGACACACAGACACACACACACAACACACACACAGACACACACAGACACACACAGACACACACACAGACGCACACACACACACACACACACACACACACACACACACACAGACCGCGCGCGCGCGCTGCACACACACACGCATTCACACAGTCACACCTACACAGACACACACATTGTCTAAAATCCACTTATGTGAATACGCTTCAAAAGAAATAACAGACGAACATATAGAGACACACACACACACAGGCACACACACAAGTCACACCTACACAGACACACACATGTCTAAAATCCACTTATGTGATACGCTTCAAAAAAATAAGAGACAACATACAGACACACACACACACACACAACACACACACACACACACACAACACACACACACACACACACACACACACACACACACACACAGACACACACACACAGACACACACACACACACACACACACAGACACACACACACACACACACACGCACACACACACACGCTCTCTCTCTCTCTCTCTTTCTTCTCTTTGTCTCTTCGTCTGTCTCTGTCTCTTGCTCTGTCTGCCTCTGTCTGTCTATCTGCCTGTTTCTCTGTCTCTCTGTCTCTGTCTCTCTCTGTATCTGTCTCTCTGTCTCTCTCTGTCTCTGTCTGTCTCAGTTTGTCTGTCTGTCTCTGTCTCTGTCTCTGTCTATGTCTCTGTCTGTCTGTCTGTCTGTCTGTCTCTCTCTCTCACCATTACATAGAAGGCATGCTCCACAGACTGCCTGACTGTGAGGTATCAAAAAGCAAGAGTCAATTCTGACCCAGACGGAACGTTAAAACCCACACCGTAAAATCGGTGACAATTGTCACCACTCACGATCCAGAGGTCAAAGGCATCCACACACATCAGTATCGTCTGATTCTGCACTGATACACCCCATCAGAAAACTTAATACCAACAAAATACTGACCGCTCAGATTAATAAGTGTCTGCGTTTAAGAGATCAGTTGAGTAACGGATATTTTGGGGGTGGAGAAACCTGAAGCATGGCTGAATTAATGAAAGAAATAGGGAGAAAGAGAATGAGAAGGTGAACGATGATGAAAACGAAAAAAAAAAAAAGTCAAACTGATTGGCGCAAAAGGCTATTGATTGGGAGGGTGTGTGTGTGTGTGGAAAATTCAGACGCCCAAACAGTCCGAATACTTTTTATAGGATATTTCAGCTACGGTCGACTCCCTTCCAGAGAGGGCTGGGACTAAACAATCAAACAAAGTCTCCCCTACTTTACGGATGGATCATAGAGGGTGTTCCCTAATTTCTATCAACACTGCAGGTGTCTGTATCTCTCGGGCCTGGTTGACACCAGGTTACATAATGAAAGGAAGCGTAGAGTACATCCATTCCGCGTGGTCTCAATCCGAAATAGAACTCCTTATCACCGTGACCCTCATCCTACTCTCATAATCATAGCAGTGTGAAAAATTATTCCAGATTTTGTGACCATTCATGCCCTGTTGCCATGGTGTCCCATTTTCGGTGGGTTTGCAAGTGTACTGGAGAAATGAAATGAAATTAATGAAACTTTATTTTCCAACGACATAAGATTTGAACAGAGAGGCCAAGTTACTCATCTGCTGTTGCTAAGTTAAGCCAAAATAACCTGCTTGGTACAGTGACACAGGATGTGTAGAAGCTAAAACAAAAACAAAAAAGAAGGAGAAAAAAAGGAAAGAAAATGGAAAACGAAAAAAAAAAGCCAAAAAGACGAAAACAGAGGAAAAGAACAGGCAGTTTTACCACAAGGAGGTACAGAAATAGGAGAATAAGGAGATGACATGTAAGTAAGAGGAAGACAGAGTCTACTGACATTCCCAATCATCACCATCATCATCAAGTGCCTTGCCACATGGCGTTGGTGATCATGGCCCTCCATATGTTTCTATCCCTTGTTGCCGCAAGCACCTCTTCCATCCTCTCTGTCTTCAGCCACTCTGCAAGTCCGTCTAATATTTTCTCCCTGGGTCTATGTGGTGCTCTCTTTCCTTCCAGCTTTCCTGTTGTGACCAGGTGCTCCAATTCCTCTTTCCTCATAAAATGGCCTATAAATGTTGCCTGTCTTTTCCTAATCTTCCTTATGAGTGATCTACTTGTGTCTGCCTCCATCAAGACTGTCTCGTTTGTTTTCTTTGCTGTCCATGGAACTCTCAACATTTTTCTTAGAAACCACATCTCGGCTGCCTCAGTCTTGTTCTGGCTTTGCTTGTTGACTGTCCACGCCTCACAACCGTATAACATTATCGAATCTATATAACATTCAAGATATCTCTTCCTGATGTTAATTGATAGGCATTTGTTGGTAAGAATGATTTTCATCTTCTTGAATGCTGTTTTGGTTTGGCCGATTCTGCTGGCTATTTCTGATGTGCATCTGCCGTCTGGTGAGATGATCGTTCCCAGATATTTAAACTTATCAACCTGTCTCAAGGTTGTGCCGTTTGCTGTTATTTTGTATGAGGGGATTTCATGTTTTTTACTGATCACCATGACTTCAGTCTTCTTGCTGTTTAGTTCCAATCCCTTATCTTTCCTTTCTATTTCTAGTATATTCATAAGGTTTTGTAGGTCCCTTTCGTTTTCTGCAATTAGCACGGTATCATCTGCGTATCGAATGCTGTTTATCATTTTTCCTCCAACCTGCATGATGGCAAAAAAAAGGATAATATCAGTAAACATTTTAACTGTGAATTCACTGGCCAGACTACATGTCCTTCTGTCGTTTTGTTAGAGTTTAGGTCATTGCTGCGCTCTTCTGACTACTGATCAGGTAAGCAGAGTCCCTCTGTGGGGATGCTGGGGGCTCTTTCAGTATAACCAGTATCCCCACCTTCTTGAAATTCTGTGTTAGAAATTTCCTCTTTTCTGTCACTCTCTTTGTTTCTGTCTTGCTCCTTTGCTTTCTCTCATTTCTTCGTACCATTTTCTGCTTTGCTGGTCCATTCACCTGTATGTGTTTAATAAAGTCTTACATATTTTCTCGGAGGATTGATAATTGGATACGTATATTAAATGCATTTTTGGCTCTAGGGAAATGAGATATGTGGAGGCAATTTTAGGTAATTTAGACCAGTTTTCATACATGTTTTAGTGTCCTTAGTTATTTCAAAATTTGTATTCCGATATGTTTTTTAAATCCCCAGTATGATAAATTGGAAGGAGCGGTCAACGCCGGGGGCACCTCCTTAGATTGTGTGCACGTATTCATTGGCATGTGTACTTAATTTTCTGTTCCTTTTTTTCCCTTTTGAAGAATTCTCTGTGTGTTAAAATGGCTATAGCCCTGATATGGCTCTACGCAGTCGGCTGGGGTTTCAGCAACAATCAGAATGACAAAAAAAAAAAGGCAAGCAGAGAAGAGCGACAGGAATTGTGGCCCCATGAGTCATCCAAGTGGAAGCACTAAACCAGTTTTCCAGCCTCAGCTAACACGTGCCCTCCTCCAGACACAGACTGGATTAGACTGGGACTAATGTTACCAACGCCTTTAAATCCATTTGGAAACTTTTGAACTGGTGGGAGTGACCTCTTCGTCTTCTCTGAGCTACTCAAAACTTTCTCATAAACCCTGCAGCTAGTGACAAGCTCGCTATCTACTTCCAATACTATTGCCTAGACACCCATCCCTCCATCACCACCCGATCCCACCCTGCCTTGGCGAGAGAGCAAATACCAGACAAAACTCCACCAGTGTCTGTATATACTTCATAGCGATTGTCTGCAATCGTCATACCCTTTAAACCGAAAGACGTGACCAAAATGTATACTGCTTTGAACATAATAACCAGCGAATACACCCAGCAATGCTTGTCAGTATTCATAAGACTTAAAAAGCAAAAAAGTAAAGCAAACAGTTCCTCTCGTGGGATGCTGGGGGCTCTTTCAGTATAAAATGTATCCCCCACCTTCTGGAAATTCTGTGTTAAAAACTTCTTATTTCTGTCACTCTCATTTTTTGTGCCTTGCTTCTTTGCTTTATATCAAGTTTGCCTGTCATATTCTGTCTTGCTGTATGTGTTCAATAAAGTCTTACATACTTTCTGTTAGGATTGATAACTTGGTGCATATATAAAGTGTATTCTTGGCTCTAGGAAAATGAGATAAGTGGAAGCAATTTAAGGTAACTTAGGTCCGTTTTAGTGTCCTTAGTTATGTTTGAATTTGTATTCAAGCATGTGTTTTTAAATCCCCTGTGTGATAAATTGGACAGAGTTGTCAACGTCGGGGACATCTCAGATTGTGTGCACGAATTCATTGGTATGTGTACTTAATTTTCTGTTCCTTTTTTCCCTTTCGAAGAATTCTCTGTGTGTTGAAATGGCTATAGCCCTGATATGGTTCTACGCAGTCGGCTGGGGTTTAAGCAACAATCAGAATGACAAAAAAAAAAAAAAAAAGGCATGCAGAGAAGAGCGACAGGAATTGTGGCCCCATGAGTCATCCAAGTGGAAGCACTAAACCAGTTTTCCAGCCTTAGCTCACACGTGCCCTCCTCCAGACACAGACTGGATTAGATTGGGACTAATGTTACCAACGCCTTTAAATCCATTTGGAAACTTTTGAATCGATGGGAGTGACCTCTTCGTCTTCTCTGAGCTACTCAAAACTTTCTCATAAACCCTGCAGCTAGCTACAAGCTCGCTATCTACTTCCAATACTATTGCCTAGACACCCATCCCTCCATCACCACCCAATTCCACCCTGCCTTGGCGAGAGAGCAAATACCAGACAAAACTCCACCAGTGTCTGTATATACTTCATAGCGATTGTCTGCAATCGTCATCCCCTTTAAACCGAAAGACGTGACCAAAATGTACATTGCTTTGAACATAATAACCAGCGAATACACTCAGCAATGCTTGTCAGTATTCATAAGACTTAAAAAGCAAAAAAGTAAAGCAAACAGTTCCTCTCGTGGGATGCTGGGGCTCTTTCAGTATAAAATGTATCCCCACCTTCTGGAAATTCTGTGTCAAAAACTTCTTATTTCTGTCACTCTCATTTTTTGTGCCTTGCTTCTTTGCTTTATATCAAGTTTGCCTGTCATATTCTGTCTTGCTGTATGTGTTCAATAAAGTCTTACATACTTTCTGTTAGGATTGATAACTTGGTACATATATAAAGTGTATTCTCAGCTCTAGGAAAATGAGATAAGTGGAAGCAATTTAAGGTAACTTAGGTCCGTTTTAGTGTCCTTAGTTATGTTTGAATTTGTATTCAGGCATGTGTTTTTGTGTGATAAATTGGACAGAGTTGTCAACGTCGGGGACATCTCAGATTGTGTGCACGAATTCATTGGCATGTGTACTTAATTTTCTGTTCCTTTTTTCCCTTTCGAAGAATTCTCTGTGTGTTGAAATGGCTATAGCCCTGATATGGCTCTACGCAGTCGGCTGGGGTTTAAGCAAAAATCAGAATGACAAAAAAAAAAAAAGGCAAGCAGAGAAGAGCGACAGGAATTGTGGCCCCATGAGTCATCCAAGTGGAAGCACTAAACCAGTTTTCCAGCCTCAGCTAACACGTGCCCTCCTCCAGACACAGACTGGATTAGACTGGGACTAATGTTACCAACGCCTTTAAATCCATTTGGAAACTTTTGAACTGGTGGGAGTGACCTCTTCGTCTTCTCTGAGCTACTCAAAACTTTCTCATAAACCCTGCAGCTAGTGACAAGCTCGCTATCTACTTCCAATACCATTGCCTAGACACCCATCCCTCCATCACCAC
>CM060312.1:16530565-16533065 GCA_030674185.1 Monoplex corrugatus
TCGTTTGTTTTCTTTGCTGTCCGTAGAACTCTCAACATTCTTCTTGGGAACCATATTTCAGTTGTCTCAATCTTCTTCTGACTTTGCGTGTTGACTGTCCACGCCTCACATCCGTACAACAGTCTCGGTTCTATAATTATAACATTCAGGAACTCTCTTCCTGATGTTAATTGATAGGTATTTGCTGGTAAGAACGCTTTTCATTTTCTTGAATGCTGTTTTAGCTTGACCGATTCTGTTGGCTGTTTCTGATGTGCATCTGCCGTCTGGTGAGATGACCGTTCCCAGATATTTAAGCCTATCAACCTCTCTCAAAGTTGTGTCATTTGCTGTTATTTTGCATGAGGGGATTTCTTTTATTTTTACTGATTATCATGACTTCAGTTATCTTGCTATCTAGCACCAGCCCTTTATTTATTGCTTTCTATTTCCATTATATTCACAAGAGTTTAAAGATTGGCGTGTTTGCTGACCGTCTGAATGTTTGCATCATTCTGGTGATGTCAGCGTAAGTGTTTCATGGGTCCCTCTCTGCCCTCCCCATTTGAAGATCTTGTTAACACATAGGGCTCAAAGAGTCTGCTAAATAATTGCAGAAAAATTTGGGTGGAGCTCATATGAAGTAGTCTGAGTGCAATAAATCTCTCTTGAACAAATTCCACAAACTCCGTATTTCATGAGATTGAATAAATGTTCTATGATTTTAACCATTGTTTATTTCATTAAATTGAATAAATGTTCTATGATTTTACCATTGTTTATTTCATTAAATTGAATAAATGTTCTATGATTTTACCATTGTTTATTTCATTAAATTGAATAAATGTTCTATGATTTTACCATTGTTTATTTCATTAAATTGAATAAATGTTCTATGATTTTACCCTTGTTTATTTCATTAAATTGAATAAATATTCTATGATTTTTACCATTGCGTATTTTATAAAACTGAATAAATGTTTATGTTTTTACCATTGTTACTTCATAAGCCTGAAAAATGTTGTATGGTTTCATTATCGTTTATTTCAAAAGACTGAATAAATATTCCTTGGTTTTACCACTGTTTGTTTCATAAGAATGAAAATATGTTTCATGCTTTTACCATTTTTTTAAATCATAGGATTGAATAGATTTTTTATGTTTTTACCATCGTATACTTCATAGATTGAATAAATGTTCATAGTTATTATCATCATCATCATCAGGTGCCCTGCCGCATGGCGTTGGCGACCATGGACTTCCAACCATCTCTATCTGTCGTTGCCCCCAGCATCTCCCCCACCCTCCTCATCCCCAGCCACTCTGCAAGTCCGTCCAGCATTCTCTCCCTGGGTCTACCTCCCTATCGGACGAAGGTGCTCCACAGGAGCACCTATTGACGTCGTTAACTTTCTTCTTTCTCTTTCTCCTGTCCATGGTTTTCCTGGGGAAAAACTACGATGGTGTTTTCCCCATGTCTTCCATCGGTTTTTTTTTTCAGGGTTAACTCCCTTAGCCTTACTCTCTCCCGAGATATCCACAAGGCAGTGGAGCTATTTACCCATAGCTTGGGGATCTGGTTAGTGGGCATCAGGGCGTGTCCACACGCCGGTGGGCCTGCATGCCTTACGTCTGGGGGCCAGACCTCCTCCAAGTCCTACAAGATTCTGCCTGAGTCCGTGAGGTGCTCAGTTACCGCCTGTCGCCACGAGGAGGCACAACGTAGGGCTTGCTGATGGAGAGGCTATGTACTGACAGGAAGAGACTTGCGCCTTCTGCTCTTCTTTTCGCACAGCAGTGCTAGCCAGCGGTGCAGGCCGAAGCCGACACACTAGACGCATCACATTTGCCAATATGACAAGCGTTCATGGTTATACCATTGTTTATTTTATAAGAATGAATGAATGTTTCAGGGTTTTCTTTTAGACTGTTATTTATTTCATAAGAATGGTTAAATGTTCCATGATTCTACTATCGATTACTTCATAAAAATGAATAAACATTTTTTTTTTTACCATTGTTTATTTTTATAAGATTGGTTTTATATTATGTGTTTTTTTCCATTATGTATTTCTTAAGATACGATAAATGTTCCATACTTTTACCATGATGTATTTCTAAAGATAGAATAAATGTTCCATACTTTTACCATGATGTATTTCTAAAGATAGAATAAACGTTCCATGGTTTTACCATGATATGTTTCTAAAGATAGAATAAATGTTCCATGGTTTTACCATTATGTATTTCTAAAGATAGAATAAATGTTCCATACTTTTACCATGATGTATTTCTAAAGATAGAATAAATGTTCCATGGTTTTACCATGATGTATTTCTAAAGATAGAATAAACGTTCCATGGTTTTACCATGATATGTTTCTAAAGATAGAATAAATGTTCCATGGTTTTACCATTATGTATTTCTTAAGATAGAATAAATGTTCCATGGTTTTACCATGATGTATTTCTAAAGATAGAATAAATGTTCCATGGTTTTACCATGATGTATTTCTAAAGAT
>CM060312.1:16538065-16543065 GCA_030674185.1 Monoplex corrugatus
GTTTGGATTAGGATTAAGGTTAATCTACAAACCCTTCCGCTTCCATGAAAGAGGCGCTGTAAGGGTTTATATTCTGTTTAATTCCATATTGAAAACTAGAACCTTCACAAATGTCCATTAGCGCAAATGTTCTCTGATTATTAACATGCCCGGTTGGTTTGTAAGCATGATCAGTTTGGCCGAAAATATGTACCTGGTGGTTGTCACTTTGAATCAGATTTCATCTAATATGATCAAATTAAATTAGAAAAACAAGAAGCACAATCTGTTCTTAAGCATACACTAAACTTCAAGGGTATTATTGCTTAAAACGGTATGTAGTTGTATTTTGACATTTCATAAATAAAGATGATTATGCTTGTATCAAGGTTACTCACCTCTAATGACACTGATGCTTATGCCGAAGATTACGATAGCTCCAGTGAAATACAAACATGTGTACAACCATCCAAAATCAAATTTGAAAGTACGGTAAGCACTAGCCATTTCAAAGTCTTAAATCCATAGCACAGTTGGAAACTAACGACACACACTGATGGGGTGAGTGGGAGGTTTTTATCAGTATTGGAAGTTGACGCATCTGTACCTAGGACGGGCGTACCTGTATGACTGTATCTGCTCAGCAACTCGGGTATTTGAATACCTCTTTACCCACTCCTTCGCCTTCTTGCTACCCGAAGCACCGCAGTCAGCTTAAAGGTGATAGCAGTGTTTGCACAATGCAATTATCGGAGTGAGAGAAAACTATAGACATGATAGGCACCCTTTAAGACACAGTGGCCGTTGGCTAAGTTGGTTAGATCGCCAAGCTGAAAACGTAGGAGGTCGTGGATTCGACCTTCAGGTGGCCCACAATATTTCTCAAACAGACTGGTTGGCTCTGTTGATGGAAACGTGAACACAATATCTGATGTCTCGAGTTCAGTTCCAGCCCATCATCATCAATGCTGTACGCCTTGTACTCAAAAAGAAAAAAGCTGACCACATATCTCCTCTCCTGGCACAACTTCACTGGCTCCCTGTATCAAAGCGCATACAGTACAAACTAGACACCATGTGCTACAAAAGCCTCAATAACGCAGCCCCCGATTACCTGTCAAGCCTACTTAAGATCTATCTTCCCTCACGTACCCTCCGCTCTGCCTCCGATCCTCTGACTTTCCGCTTTCCACGCACTAAGCTCAATACCTATGGTCCACGAGCCTTCTCTCTTTCTGGTCCACTCTCCTGGAACAAACTTCCTCTCTCAGTCCGTCAGCAACCTACTTTTGTCTCCTTCAAGTCCGCTCTCAAAACTCACCTTTTCTCCTCCGCATAAAATCCTAACCTCACTCAACCCCCCCCCCCCCCCCCCCCTCTGCAGCCTGTCTCCGCTCGGAGGGGAATCACATGGTTATAATATATAATTGTATATGCTATGCTCTCTATAATTTTCCATTGCTTTTATTCTTGCTTTTATTGCTTTTATTCTTTCTCCCCATTTATAGCCATGCGTGTGTGTGTGTGTGTGTGTGTGTGTGTGTGTGTGTGTGTGTGTGTGTGTGCGTGCGTGCGTGTGTGTGCGTGCGTGCGTGCGTGCGTGCTTGCGTGTGTGTCTGCTTCAGCGCTTAGATTTGATTTTATCAAGATTTTGCGCAATATAAATATTGTAATTATTATTATTATTATTATGTGCCCTGCCGTATGGCGTTGACGATCATGACCCTCCGTACGAATGTATCCTTTGTCGCTGCAAGTACATCTCCCACCCTCTCTGTCATCATCCACTCCGCAAGTCCGTCCAATATTTTCTCCTTGGGTCTGCCTAGTTCTCTTTTCCCCTTCAGTTTTCCTGTTGTGACTAGGTACTCTAATTTCGCTTGCCTAATGAAATATCCAATAAATCTTGCTTGTCTTTTCCTAATGTTCTTCATTAATGTTATTTTTCTATTTTTACCTATTTCAAGACTGCCTCGTTTGTTTTCTTTGCTGTCCATGGAACTCTTAACAATCTTCTAAGAAACCACATTTCGGCTGCCTCAATTTTGTTCTGACTTTGCTTGTTGGCTGTCCGCGTTTCACATCCGTATAACAGTCTTTCTTTCGGCTGGCCATGACTTTCGTGCGAAAATACGATGGAGGTTTCCCCTTGTCTTCGATCGGTTTTCCTACAGATTCTCCGCTATACTTTGTCCTTACCACGACTACCCACAAGGATAGTGGGGGCTGACTTTTTTGTCAGGATTTACGCTCTGGTTTTACTCCTTTAGTCTTGGTCTCTCCTGAGACAACCACAAGACAGTGGTGCTATTTGCTTATAGCTGGGGATTTGGTTCATGGGCACCAGGGCGTGTCCACATGCTGGTGGGCCTGCGTGCCGCACGTCTGGGGACCAGATCTCGTCCGAGTCTCTCGAGGGTTCAGCCAGAGTCCATGAGGTGCTCAGTTACTGTGTGTTGCGAGGGTGAGGCACTACGTAGGGCTTGCTGGTGGAGGTGCTATGTACCGACAGTAGAGACTTACGCATTCTGCTCTCCTTTCCGCAGAGCTGCAAGCGGCAATGCTTGTCGGTGGAGCGAACTAATAGCGAGAGGTGACAAGAGCACGGTCACCAGCCAACACACTAAACACATCAAATCAGCCATTAAGACACACACGATCGTCGTCGTCGTCGTCGTCGTCGTCGTCATCATCATCATCATCATCATCATTTTCATCACATCATCATCATTTTCATCAGCGGCAGCAACAGCATCACCACCACCACTACCATTAGGAATAACAGAAGTAATGATAATGATAATAATAACAATTACAATGATGATGATGATGATGATGATGATGACGACGACGGCGACGGCGACAACAACTACAATAATAATAATAATAATAATAATAATAATAATAATAATAATAATAATAATAATAATAATAATAATAATAATAATAATAATAATAATAATAATAATAACAATAATAATAATAATGATAATAATAATAATAATGTGTACTGATACAAAACAACGATGTTGATAATGATAATAATGATAATGATTGTAATAATAATGATGATAATGAGGAGGGGGAGAAAGATGACGAAGATACTGATGATAATGATAATGGTAACAACAGTATCAATACATGTAATGATGATGATGAGGAAGAAGAGGATGCTGATGACGACGACAACAATCATAATGATAGATATATGCTTTTCCAGTTGGCTATGGGTGAACGACTGTGAAGACCGTGATGGTGACAGCTAGTCCTGGAGAATGGCTGAGTGCCCTGGAGATCAATGCAGATATGCAGCCATGTAGGAATGGTTCCGCGCACGTGAGGAAATATGCCAGGACAATGGTATCCAGAAACCTAATTAGCTGTAGGTTTGGTACAATCTCAACCCTTCACCTACTGGGAAGATTTATGCACGGCCTATGAATTTTCATAGTACAGTATTAATAGTGTTGCTCATATCGTTATAGATGAATTGGTGTGTTAGATATTTCTATTGTGGGTGTGTCTTTTCCATACATTTCTATTCTGTGTGTATCTTTTCCATATATTGCTATTCTGTGTGTATCTTTTCCATATATTTCTATTCTGTGTGTATCTTTTCCATATATTTCTATTCTGTGTGTATCTTTTCCATACATTTCTATTCTGTGTGTATCTTTTCCATACATTTCTATTCTGTGTGTATCTTTTTCATATATTTCTATTCTGGGTGGATCTTTTCCATAAATTTCTATTGTGGGTGGATCTTTTTCATATATTTCTATTGTGGGTGTATCTTTTCCATACATTTCTATTCTGTGTGTATCTTTTCCGTACATTTCTATTCTGTGTGTATCTTTTTCATATATTTCTATTGTGGGTGGATCTTTTCCATACATTTCTATTGTGGGTGGATCTTTTCCATACATTTCTATTGTGGGTGGATCTTTTCCATACATTTCTATTGTGGGTGGATCTTTTCCATACATTTCTATTGTGGGTGGATCTTTTCCATACATTTCTATTGTGGGTGGATCTTTTCCATACATTTCTATTGTGGGTGGATCTTTTCCATACATTTCTATTGTGGGTGGATCTTTTCCATACATTTCTATTGTGGATAGATCTTTTCCATACATTTCTATTGTGGGTGGATCTTTTCCATACATTTCTATTGTGGATAGATCTTTTCCATACATTTCTATTGTGGGTGGATCTTTTCCATACATTTCTATTGTGGATAGATCTTTTCCATACATTTCTATTGTGGGTGGATCTTTTCCATACATTTCTATTGTGGGTGGATCTTTTCCATACATTTCTATTGTGGGTGGATCTTTTCCATACATTTCTATTGTGGATAGATCTTTTCCATACATTTCTATTGTGGGTGGATCTTTTCCATACATTTCTATTGTGGATAGATCTTTTCCATACATTTCTATTGTGGGTGGATCTTTTCCATACATTTCTATTGTGGATAGATCTTTTCCATACATTTCTATTGTGGGTGGATCTTTTCCATACATTTCTATTGTGGGTGGATCTTTTCCATATATTTCTATTGGGGGTGGATCTTTTCCATATGTTTCTAATCTGGGTGGAAATTTTCCTTACCAGGGGTTCATATCTGAATGAGCGAGTAGAATCGCTCGGTAGATATAATAACCCTCATGTGTGGGATAATACACTATTTTGAAGCGACGTAGAGCATATGGGTTTTCCGCCCATAGTGACGTCGTTTAAGGGGACAGACCTACCCAGATTTGGGTACCAAGATTGTGATGTTCAGTGTTTCAGTTCTAATTAACCAATCACCATGGTGTTTGGCAACAGGATACCTCAGACGGTATTCTTTGGCTTGAATATATTTGTTGGGGTCTGTGGGTTATGAAAAGTTGACAAAAATTAATTAATTAAAAAATGTTCTCACGAAAATGAAAAAAATATAGTACATACTGTGACATTTATAACTACACATATATTCATGTTAGGAATTTGATATTTAGTGAGCAAACACAACT
>CM060312.1:16553065-16555565 GCA_030674185.1 Monoplex corrugatus
GAGAGAGAGAGAGAGAGAGAGAGAGAGAGATGATACATGCATACCCTTGTGCATTTCCGCATACGCATGCATGCTTGTGTGTGTGTGTGCGTGTGTGTGAGTGTGTGTGTGTGTGTGTCTGTGTCTGTGTGTGTTTTGTGTGTGTTGTGTGTGTGTGTGTGTGTGTGTGTGTGACAGAGAGAGAGAGAGAGAGAGAGAGAGAGAGAGATGATACATGCATACCCTTGTGCATTTCCGCATACGCATGCATGCTTGTGTGTGTGTGTGCGTGTGTGTGAGTGTGTGTGTGTGTGTGTCTGTGTCTGTGTGTGTTTTGTGTGTGTTGTGTGTGTGTGTGTGTGTGTGTGTGTGACAGAGAGAGAGAGAGAGCTGATGCATGCATACCTTGTGCATTTCCGCATACGTATGCATGCTTGTGTGTGTGTGTGTGTGTGTGTGTGTGTGTGTGTGTGTGTGTGTGTGTGTGTGTGTGTGTTTATGTGTGTGTGTGTGTCTGTGTCTGTGTGTTTGTGTGTATGTGTGTATGTGTGTGTGTGTGTGTGTATATTCATGAATTCATGTGTGTGTGTGTATTCATGAATTCATGTGTGTGTGTGTGTGTGTGTGTGTGTGTGTGTGTGTGTGTGTGTGTGTGTGTGTGTGTGTGTGTGTGTGTGTGTGTGCGAGTGTATGTCTCATTGATGCATGTAATTGTGAATGTGTCTGCCCACCGCTAGTGCATACACGCATTTGTGTGCGTGCGTGCGTGTGTGTGCGTGCGTGCGTGCGTATGTGTGTGTGTGTGTGCGTGTGGTCCTGCGTGCACGTTGGTGGGCGAGCTGTAGTGAACTGATTACAAAGCAAAAACTCTTGTCTTGCTGCATGCAAACAGTCAGTTGACAAGACGACAGAAATGTCACCACAAATGGCAACATGACCCATGACAAATTGCGCAAAACCCTCACAATCCTATGCTATATCCTTTACATTATCATTAGCAAGGGCAGAGAAGAAAAATAAACGGGCAGTGAAACAGTATTGAATTTTCCTGTCTGTCGGTCTGTCTGTCTGTCTGTCTGTCTGGCTGGCTGGCTAGCTGGCTGACTGTCTGTCTGTCGGTCTGGTGGTCGGTCTGTCGGTCTGTCTGTCTGTTTTTCTGTCTGTCTGGCTGGCTGGCTGCTTGCCGTCTCGGTCGTCTCGCTGTCTGTCTGTCTGCCACTTTATCTACGTCTCTCTTTCAGTGCGTGTGTGCCTGCGTATGTGCGTCTATCCGTGTGACAGTGTACTTACATGTTTGCATGTAAGGGTGTGCGTTTATGTGCGCTCGTGTGTCACACCGTGTGTGTGTGTGTGTGTGTGTGTGTGTGTGTGTGTGTGTGTGTGTGTGTGTGTGTGTGTGTGTGTGTGTGTGTGTGTGTGTGTGTGTGTGTGCATGTATTCAGTGCGTGTGTGCCTGCGAATATGCGTTCTATCCATGTGACAGTGTATTTACATGTTTGCATGTAAGGGTATGTGTTTATGTGCGCTCGCGTATCACACCGTGTGTGTGTGTGTGTGTGTTTGTGCGTGTGTGTTTGCATCTGTGTGTGTGCATGTGTTTGTATGTGTATTTGCATCTGTGTGTGTATGTATGTGCGCATGTGTGTGTGTGCGCGCGTGCGCGCGTTTATGAATGCGCGTGTATGCGCATATCCACGTATGCTTATCGTGTATGATCGTGTTCACGAACACATGATTGTGTGTATGAGCACAAGAGCATCCGAGTTTGTGCGAGTGCGTGTGCACGTGTTTATGCGTGTGTTCTATAAGTACGTGAGTGTGTGTGTGCCAGCGTGCGCGTGCATGAGCGCAAGCAACAAGCTGCAGAATCATGAACGAAAGAGAAAATCTTTGTCTTAATGTATGACTTTGTCTCGCTGTATTATCGGCAGCCTACTGACTTCCACGACAGAATTGTCAATATACAGGGGGGTGCAAAAGTAGGTATACAGTAAGTATCACATCATTATCATAATGCTTAATTCCGCTTTCGATTAGAGGAGTATGTGAATACCGACGGCAAGCAGTTTGAGTATCTGAGGGATTAAGGCTGTGCTTGCTATTACATGTATATGCAATATTCATTTATTTGTATAATAAATGAAATGAGTATTGTACGTATTTTGTTTTTTCATAACTTTTGCACCCCCTGTAGTTTGGTAGTTGTACAAGAGAGAATCGTCATACTCGAACAGCTCCATCCGCGCTCGGCCCAAATCTGCCAGCAATTATCTGACAGAACTCACTCAGCCTACGCAATGCCCTATAAGCTGGGAAAGTCTTATCGTTGGATTGGGAGAAAGGGTTGGTGGATGGGAGGAAGTAAACGGGACTTATGCAACATTAAAAGCTGGCATTTCCATCAACAGAATGATATTTTTATTAAACGTAAAGATGGGCAGCCAACAGGCCAGGTTTGTGTGTGGTGTGTGTGTGTGTGTGTGTGTGTGTGTGTGTGTGTGTGTGGAGGGGGTGAGGGAGA
>CM060312.1:16578065-16583065 GCA_030674185.1 Monoplex corrugatus
TATTTCTCAAGACTGACTGTGTAGTTATAATCATCTCCATTTGCTCTTTTTCCACCTACACCCGCCTCCCACCCATCCAGCCCCCGATTCCTTCCCTCCCCCCCCCCCCATTTTTTTGGGTCTAAAATCACTTAAGTAAACACACATTAAACTAATGAAACCACCACACACACACGCCACACACCACACACACACACACACACACACACACACACACACACACACACAACACACACACCAACACACACACACACACACACACACACACACACTAACACACACACACACACACCACACACCACACACACACAACACTAAACACACACACACACACAACAACACCACACTAACACGTAATACACATCAACACACAATCACAACAACACGTACACACATACAAACTACATATTCACAGTTATCAAGATTTCATATTATGTCATAAACACATATCACAGTCTTACACAGTTCATAAATTATGGCTAACTACATATTCACAGTCTTATCACAGAGTTACATATTTATGGTCATAAACACACATATTCACAGATCTTATCACAGTTACATATTTATGGTCATAAACATACATATTCACAGAGTCTTATCACAGTTACATATTTATGGTCATAAACATACATATTCACAGAGTCTTATCACAGTTACATATTTATGGTCATAAACACACATATTCACAGAGTCTTATCACAAGTTACATATTTATGGTCATAAACATACATATTCACAGAGTCTTATCACAGTTACATATTTATGGTCATAAACATACATATTCACAGAGTCTTATCACAGAGTTACATATTTATGGTCATAAACATACATATTCACAGAGTCTTATCACAGTTACATATTTATGGTCATAAACATACATATTCACAGTCTTATCACAGAGTTACATATTTATGGTCATAAACATACATATTCACAGAGTCTTATCACAGTTACATATTTATGGTCATAAACATACATATTCACAGTCTTATCACAGTTACATATTTATGGTCATAAACATACATATTCACAGAGTCTTATCACAGAGTTACATATTTATGGTCATAAACATACATATTCACAAGTCTTATCACAGAGTTACATATTTATGGTCATAAACATACATATTCACGAGTCTTATCACAGTTACATATTTATGGTCATAAACATACATATTCACAGAGTCTTATCACAGAGCTACATATTTATGGTCATAAACATACATATTCACAGAGTCTTATCACAGAGCTACATATTTATGGTCATAAACATACATATTCACAAGTCTTATCACAGAGCTACATATTTATGGTCATAAACATACATATTCACAGAGTCTTATCACAGAGCTACATATTTATGGTCATAAACATACATATTCACACAGTCTTATCACAGAGTTACATATTTATGGTCATAAACATACATATTCACAGAGTCTTATCACAGAGTTACATATTTATTGTCATAAACATACATATTCACAGTCTTATCACAGAGTTACATATTTATGGTCATAAACATACATATTCACAGTCTTATCACAGAGTTACATATTTATGGTCATAAACATACATATTCACAGTCTTATCACAGAGTTACATATTTATGGTCATAAACATACATATTCACAGTCTTATCACAGAGTTACATATTTATTGTCATAAACATACATATTCACAGAGTCTTATCACAGAGTTACATATTTATGGTCATAAACATACATATTCACAGTCTTATCACAGAGTTACATATTTATGGTCATAAACATACATATTCACAGAGTCTTATCACAGAGTTACATATTTATGGTCATAAACATACATATTCACACAGTCTTATCACAGAGTTACATATTTATGGTCATAAACATACATATTCACAGTCTTATCACAGAGTTACATATTTATGGTCATAAACATACATATTCACAGAGTCTTATCACAGAGTTACATATTTATGGTCATAAACATACATATTCACAGAGTCTTATCACAGTTACATATTTATGGTCATAAACATACATATTCAATCTTATCACAGTTACATATTTATGGTCATAAACATACATATTCACAGAATCTTATCACAGAGTTACATATTTATGGTCATAAACATACATATTCACAGAATCTTATCACAGAGTTACATATTTATGGTCATAAACATACATATTCACAGAGTCTTATCACAGAGTTACATATTTATGGTCATAAACATACATATTCACAGAGTCTTATCACAGTTACATATTTATGGTCATAAACATACATATTCACAGAGTCTTATCACAGTTACATATTTATGGTCATAAACATACATATTCACAGAGTCTTATCACAGAGTTACATATTTATGGTCATAAACATACATGTACATATTCACAGTCTTATCACAGAGTTACATATTTATGGTCATAAACATACATGTACATATTCACAGTCTTATCACAGAGTTACATATTTATGGTCATAAACATACATGTACATATTCACAGAGTCTTATCACAGAGTTACATATTTATGGTCATAAACATACATGTACATATTCACAGTCTTATCACAGAGTTACATATTTATGGTCATAAACATACATGTACATATTCACAGTCTTATCACAGAGTTACATATTTATGGTCATAAACATACATATTCACAGTCTTGTCACAGAGTCACATGTTTATGGTCATAAACATAGACACACATGGCCAGTAGTTACAAGCGACTGCATAATTATACTGGTATAGGAATAATTATGATATCAACAGTGGAAGGCCTGTGTAAACTTCAACTGTGACTTCAAATGACACATGGGTGGACATGATCCTCCTTACAGATAGTTCAAGAAAACTGAAAGCAATGCTCTCCAGTAGATTTAAAAGTTAATAATGATAATTAATATAATAATTACAATATTTATGTAGCGCAAAATCTTGATAAAATCAAATCTAAGCGCTGAAACAGACACACACGCAGGCACGCACACACACGCACGCAACACACACACACACACACACACACACACACACACACACACACACACACACACATACACACACACGCACACACACATGGCTATAAATGGGGAAAAAGAATAAAAGCAATGGAAAATTATAGAGAGCATATTATATACAATTATATATTACAATGTGATTCCCCTCCGAGTGGAGACAGGCTGCAGAGGGGGTTGAGTGAGGTCAGGATTTTATGCAGAGAAGAAAAGGTGAGTTTTGAGAGCGGACTTGAAAGAGACAAAAGTAGGTTGCTGACGGACTGAGAGAGGAAGTTTGTTCCAGGAGAGTGGACCAGAAACAGAGAAGGTTCGTGGACCATAGGTATTGAGCTTAGTGCGTGGAAAGCGAAAAGTCATTTTGGAACCATCTGAAGTTTTTGGTTTTTAGGATCGCAGGGTACGTGTTGCTTGATATGTGTAGAAGTGATGTGAAAGGCAGAGTAACAAATGCAAAACAAGTGCAACCGCTCGTTTTCAAACAAACAGGGACCAGACAAATATGAACATGGACTCAGAACGTGTAATTTTTTTTTATGTATGTATGTATGTATGTATGTATGTATGTATGTATGTATGTATGTATGTATGTATGTATGTATGTATGTATGTATGTATGTACATGTATGTATGTATGTATGTATGTATGTACATGTATGGATGGATGGATGGTATGTATGTATGTATGTGTGTATGTATGTGTGTATGTATGTGTGTATGTATGTATGTATGTATTATGTATGTATGGATGTATGTATGTACATGTATGCATGTATGTATGTATGTGTGTATGTATGTATGTATGTATGTGTGCATGTATGTATGTGTATGTATGTATGTATGTATCTATCTATCCATCTATCTTTCTATTTATCTATCTATCTGTCTGTCTGTCTGTCTATCTATCTTTGTATCTCTTTATCTATTGATGTATCTATGTATGTATATATGTATGTATGTATGTATGTATGTATGTATGTATGTATGTATATATGTATGTATGTATGTATGTATGTATCTATCTATCTATCTGTCTGTCTGTCTGTCTGTCTATCTATCTATTATCTATCTGTCTATCTATCTAGCTATCTAGATATCTAGCTATCTTGTTATCTGTCTGTCTGTCTATATATCTATTATCTATCTATCTATCTGTCTTTCTTTGTCTTCTATCATCTTCTGTCTGTTTATTATCTATCTGTCTGTCTGTCTGTCTATCTATCTATCTATTGTATGTCTTTATCTATTATTATCTATCACTTATACTATGTTTATGTATTAATTGTATATTTATGTATGTATGTATATCTTCTGATATCTCTCCATCTTCTCTCTCTATCTATCTATTATCTATCTATCTATCTAATATCTACTATCTATTTATCTATCTTCTATTATCTTTATCTATCTATCTATCTGTCTATCTTTCTTTTTCTATCTATCTGTCTTCTATCTATCTATCTTATTGTTTTCTCTATCTCTATCTCTCTATCTATCTATCTCTCTATCTATCTATCTTCTATCTATCTATACTATCACTATCTGTTATCTATCTAATCTATCTATCTATCTCTCTATCTCTATCTATCTATATCTGTCTATCTATCTATCTATCTATCTATCTGTCTGTCTATCTATCTATCTATCTATCTATCAACGCGTTCTGATTCAACGTTCATGTTTTTCTGGTCTCAGGGTAACAAAGATCCATCAAAATGGTGATATGCCAGGCTTGTAAATTTATACTGGCTGCGAGATTTGATTGATGACCAGTGAAGTTCTCTGAGCAGCGGTGTTTCGTGATCATGCTTTCGTTTCTTCATGATTGGATGTGCTTGTCTTGTAAGGGGAAAATCAAGTGCTTATTAATCAGTTCACATCAGCGAGCCAAAGTGAAACTTCCCCCTTTCCATTTCCAATGACAAAGAGTTGTTGTTTGCTTCCCTTGTTGGGCTTAACGTTCTTTGTTTTGTTTCTTTCTTTCTTTG
>CM060312.1:16605565-16610565 GCA_030674185.1 Monoplex corrugatus
GGTGATACCTGAGCTTCTAAGGTCCCTTTTGCATGCGTCTACAAAGCGTAGCTGTGGGCGTCCTGGAGTTCGCTTCCGGTTTGCCAGTTCGCCGTACAGAACGTCTTTTGGTATGCGTCTATCCTCCATTCGACGCACATGGCCAAGCCAGCGTAATCGGCGTTGGCTTAGGAAGGCAAAGATGGTCTGTAGGCCCGCACGACGGAGGACCAGATAGTTCCTGTCAAAAAGACCGTGTAGAGCAAACCCCTGTTTATTCTCACTGACGACGGAAAGAGTGTTTAAAAGTAAGCCCGGCTGGACCCGCCCGCACACGAACGGAAATTCTCCGGTCTTGCTTGCAGTGTTTTCTCCGTCCGTCCGGGTTAAATGGGACTGAACTCTTCTCTTGATTTCACACCGAATTGTCTTTCTTGCAAGAAAAACACGGACGACGAGAAGCTTACTGCTGCCGTGAGATCAAGGCCTTGCATTTACCAGAAGGGTGATGAAAATCACTACAGAGACATGCTTGCAGCTGCATGGGGAAAAAAAACATCGCCAGAGAGGGTGGGACAGATAGGATGTACAGAAACTCGACAGGCTGGACGTACAATGTTTCTCTTCTTCCACCACCACCACCACAATATCAACTTCACAATATCAACTTTTGTCGCTTGGTACACACCATTTTATCTTTTCTGGGCTCATGCCGGAGGGAAAAAAACGTCGTCATCCGGCTCCGTCGTCCATGCAGTGTGCACGCTTTCACGGCCACGGCCGGCCAGCCGTGTTAACTATGAACGTTCCCTGACGATCACTTCGGCAGCATCTATCCACCAGCTGTAGGTCTCTGTCTATCGTCTGGCGCCAGTTTGTCTTTGGTCTTTCTTTCCTTCCTCTGCTGTCCTTCTGGATTCCGGTTCAGAACTTGGTTGGTACCTCTGAAAGACGGCAGTCTAGCGGTATGACCCAGCCCAGCCAATTCAATCGATGCTTGTTGATGTTGATGATGTTCGTAACTGAGATCTGTTTCCTTCTTGACCTTACTTCATCGACTTGGTTGGCACCTCTGGAAAAGACAAGCAACATTTATAGAACATTTAATGAAGGAAGAGAAATTTGAGCATCTATTCTCAACGAGAAAACTAGACGGGAAAAGAGAACCAGGGTAGATTCAGGGAGAGAATATTAGACAATTTTGCAATGTGGATGAGGACAGAAAGAGTAGAAGATATTCCTGCAGTGACAAAGGATAGATTGGTATAAAAACCATGATCGCCAACGCCACGTGTCATGGCACATGATGATGATGATGAAGGTACACCTAGGCAACGATCATTTTGGATCTCATCCATCACATGTTATTTGTGGCATCATTCAATGTGGAATTTATTCAGACCACGGAGACGTCATCTTGAGAAACTGAAACTGAAAAATGAAAAATTAGTTGTGAGAGTTAACGTGCAGCAGTAAAAAAAATATTAAACAAACGTTTTAAAAGGTGTTCCGTGTACCTGTATGAAACTGAGGTGTACAACACACACTCACACACACACACACACACGCACGCACACACACACACACGCACGCACGCGCACTCACACACACACACACACACACACACACACACACACACACACACACACACACACACACATACACACACTGTATACACACACACACACAACGAAAATATCTTTCGCCTTATCCATTCCCTAAAATAAAGAGACTGAGAGTTGATTTAAAACGGATCAGGATTCCATCAGTGCCTCAAAAATGATCTAAATACTCGTATCTGCTGAACTATTTACACCTGTGTTTGTCATTGATAACATTGCCATGTTTATGAACAGACAAAAAACAAAAACAAAAAACAAAAAAACAACAACAAAAAACAGGTATGAGTATTAAGTTACGAACACAGAAAGGTAACGTCTCATTAAATTAAAGTCCAACGAATTAATGAACACGAACCTCTAACCTATTGTCCTACAGTTCGAGCAAGCGAAACATGTACGACGTGACTTTTACCCTTTCCTGACATTTTTCGGGGTTTATCAGCTCATTATTAAACTCTGGTGATCGACGGCCTTGTGGACCACCACCACCACCACGTGCTGCTAATTGCAGGCGCTACAAGCTTCATCAGTGGCCAAACTATTTGGCACCCTCTTGCCTACTTACTGGGCACAATAGTGAGGCCCTGTGAAGGGATCGCCAAGAATTATTCTACTGGTGCTTCAGAGCGTTGGTGTGACATGATGGAGTAGGGCGGATCGTCCGTCCCCTGAGTGATGAGAGAACAGTCACAGCCCTGGTAATTACACTTTGGTTCCATTGTGCTCTGGATGAAAGAGGTCTTGATGAACAAGGAGAGAAAGAGAGAGAGGGGGGAGGGGAAACCGTGGTTATCAGCCCTTGGATAGATCATGGTCTCTTCAAGTTCACCGAGCGTTCGTCTTAATCACAGTCTCTCGCGTTTTGTCTTGTTTTGTGTATTAAGCTACATACGCGTTCATTCTACGTTGCTTATGTTTTTGATTGCTATTTGCTTGAACAGTATCATTCGCTTTGATTAAGATTTCTAGTTAATAAGGATGAAAATTGTTGGAAGTCTTTCCACAGTGATGATGATGATGATGATGATACAATAATTATAATAATGATAATAATAGTAATAATGATGATAATCTGGTTGACCGTTGGGGCACCACTGAAGATTTTGCAACCAACTTCCTGCACTCCTCACGGTCCTCAGCTTTCCGCAGAATGATGTTCCATTCAAGGCCAGTCCACTCTCTGATATTGTCTTCCCATCTTTTTCTCTGTCCGCCTCTTCGTCTCCCTTCCTGAACTGTTCCCTGCAAGACGGTCTTGGCCAGTCCAGATGATCGTGTGACGTGCCCGTACCACCTCAGTTTGCGTCTTTTCACTGAGGTCAGGAGGTCTTTTCGTCTAAAAGCACTTATGTGAATAGACGTTAAAAGAAATAAGGAACGAACACACACACACAGAGTAAAGCAACGAGACAGGGGGATAAAAGGGATACATTTATAAAGATGTGAAAAAGTACTGTATTCAGAGAGGATTTGAATGATGACAGAGAATCATATGATAAAAGGGATAGGCCTGTATTTATCAAAATGTGAAAAAAGTACTATATTCAGACAGAATTTGAATGATAACAGAGAATCATATGATAAAAGGGATAGGCCTATATTTATCAAGATGTGAAAAAAAGTACTATATTCACACAGAATTTGAATGATAACAGAGAATCATATGATAAAAGGGATAGGCCTATATTTATCAAAATGTGAAAAAAAGTACTATATTCACACAGAATTTGAATGATGACAGAGAATCATATGATAAAAGGGATAGGCCTATATTTATCAAAATGTGAAAAAAAGTACTATATTCACACAGAATTTGAATGATGACAGAGAATCATATGATAAAAGGGATAGGCCTATATTTATCAAAATGTGAAAAAAAGTACTATATTCACACAGAATTTGAATGATGACAGAGAATCATATGATAAAAGGGATAGGCCTATATTTATCAAAATGTGAAAAAAAGTACTATATTCACACAGAATTTGAATGATGACAGAGAATCATAGATAAAGGGATGGAATGACAGAATGAAAAAGTTTGTTCCAACAGATTGGAATGATGAGAGAAATAGATAGAAGGATGGCCTACGGTATTTACACAAATTTGTGAGAAAAAAAAGGATACCTTTATATTCACACAGAATTTGAATGATGACAGAGAATCATACTTACGGGGGAGTGAGAGATGAAGTTTGTTCCATACAGATGGGGTCATGGAGGAGAGGTAGAACGTTGGCCAGCGGTATTGGTACGAAAGATCATTTTCCTTGTCGTTTATACAGTCTACAGCCAGGTCTTTTACAGACCGTAGAAATTGATATGTTCCTATGTAACGCAAAACTACCCCAGGGTTTTGGATGGGACCCAGAACAACAACGCCTCACCATTAGCCAAGCATCTACCACCCAGCGCCTGTCACCACACCGTAACCATTTAATAATAATAATGATGATAATAATAATGTTTTTTGTACAGCGCATATTCCATATAAAAACATGCTCACCACGCTTTACATTTCGCAAAAAAGGCAAATGGTGATAAAAAAAATGTTCACAATTACATACACAATAAGATAACAACAAACATTAAAGCTATACAAGTAAGACACATACAGTGATACACACACATGCTCACTCATGCACACACACACACACACACACACACACACACACACACACAAACACACACACACACACACACACACACCACAACACACACACGCACACACACACACACACATATGCACGCGCACACACACCTCGCTCTACTATAAACTTTGAAAAATTTAGACAAAAATACGGAGAGCTCAGCGATCAGCCTGCTAGGCGAAGGGAGAGCACCCACATACATCGTTTTTCACCAATGCTCTCATCATTCCGGTGGTGTCAGCTTAAATATTTCATGGGTCCTGTTACCCAACCCCCCTCCCTCCCCCTTTCATTTCAATACCTTGCCAGTCCATAGAGTTTTGCGCAGGCTAAAGGATTCTGACAGCATATTGGGGCAGAGCACATGCGGAAATGGTCGAGTGAGACGATTCCTTCTTCCATAAACTTCAAACAAACTTCAAACAACAAAAATAAATAGTTTATGCCATCGGAAAACCATTCACTGAAACATTAAAATCAGATTTAAAAAAAAAAAGATATCTCGTCAAACGTTCTTTAAAAAAAAAAGGGAGATTTACAGCTTGTTTTGACCATCTTCTCTCTCTCTCTCTCTCTCTCCTCTCTCTCTCTCTCTCTCTCTCTCTCTCTCTTCTCTCTCTCTCTCTCTCTCTCTCTCTCCTCTCTCTCTCTCTCCTCTCTCTCTCTCGTTCTCTGCGCAGATGAGCTAGCAAAGCGAAGAGCCTAAGAAGAACGTCCGGACAACAGCATGCAGTGAGCATTGTGGGAGC
>CM060312.1:16628065-16635565 GCA_030674185.1 Monoplex corrugatus
TATCTCCAACAGTTGATTTTCTAAATCCAATATGCTAAATCCATATGCTGAATCCAATTGCTGAACCCAAATAGCTGACATAGCTAAATCCAATATGCTAATCCTAATATGCTAAATCCAATATGCTGAATCCAATATGCTAAATCCAATATGCTGAACCCAAATATGCTAAATCCAATATGCTGAATCCTATATGCTAAATCCAATATGCTGAATCCAATATGCTAAATCCATATGCTAATCCAATATGCTAAATCCAATATGCTAAATCCAATATGCTGAAATCCAATATGCTGAATCCAACTGACTCACTTATGGAAGATAATTTACAAATGTTTGTTGTAGAATAACCTGTGGGTTGACTGCCTTTAGGGGGAAAAAAAAGTAAGATTCTTGTTTACTTTTGTATGTACAGTGTGATTAATGTTGACGATGATCAAATATGTGAAATCATTAAGTATCGATTTTTTATCTCAAGTTATTACGACCAGTTTGTGTCTTGTCGTCCTATTTTTGGTCCTAATGACGTAAAGGAGTTCAGAGTTCTGAGCTCGTGCCTGGCAAAGCCACTTTGGCACCTCCCGTCTTGGCTCAAAGAGAAAGCCTCACAAAAGAATTCAGGGAATATTGACGACGTGCGCAGTCCTGCTCATCAGCGGTAGCAGTGTATTCATCAATACTGTCATTATGCGTGTATTGTTGGTAACACAAGAGACATAACAAGCAACTCCCTCATTGTCTCCCCTTGCTCGAAAACTGCTGGCGTCTGTCATGTCTTCGCCATCCATCCAAATTAATCAAACACACTTCGCAAAAAATCTTTATTCATTTCACAGTACACCTTTTCCACCACAATTTAAACCCCTTTGACTCCCACACCATATCCACCAACTGCAAAAAATGTAACCCTTTGATTCCTTCACCCTGTCGACCAACTTCCTGCAAGGAAGCTAGTGGACAGGGTGAGGGAGTCAAAGGGTTAAGTTTTTGCTTTCCTAGCATGGTTGACAATGAAGGATGCTGGTGGTGAGGTTGCGGGAGTCAAAGGGTTAAGCAAACACGTTTCCCACATCCCTTTGTGGCATTTTCCCGTTAGAGACTTATAGAATCGTAAGACACAAAAGTCATACGCTAGGTTGGACCTCAGGACCTCGCTTGCCAATACTTTGGGCCTGTACACTTATACCTGATCATTTTGGATGTTCTCCATCACGTGGAGCATCACTTCATATGGGAATTTATTTCGAGCACGGAGACGTCATCTTGAGAAACTGAAACTGAAACTTCATGGTATTGTAAAATAATTGTTCACAGCGGAGTGTTTTAATCGTTCTGATGCGCATGGATAAAATAATCCATCAGTATGTGAGGGTTGTTTCTGGAGTTTGTCATTCAGAATGCAATCCTAACTTTTTTTCTTTCTTGCAAAATCCAAGGTAGAGTGTTGGTCTGAAGATGTGTGCTTCGTTATCTTGCGCTTCCGATACCGCAAGCTTTCCCCACCCCTACCCCCAAATTAAGAAAAATGTTTTAAAAGAACGCTGAAAGCCATTGCGAGGTACTGAGCTGTGTGCTCGATATGTATTACCCTAACTGGGATGTACCATATCAAACTTCCACAATATGTTTATACTGTACTGTATTAATAATAATAATAATAATTACAATAATACTTGATAAAATCAAATCTAAGTGCTGAGGTTTGTGGATCTACTCACTACCCCTACCTTTTTTTTTCACAATCTAATGTGCAACGAGTACATTTGATATGGACTGTTTGCGTTATACAAATGGAATATTATTTTTATCATTATTATCATTATCATTGTTATTGTTATTGATCATTATTATAATCATCATTTGTAGAAATCCTTTGTCCTGATATTAATTCAAACATATCCTGAAGACATCGAATGAATCATTGTTTCATAATTCACTATTGACACTGTTTAATGTTTTGGATCATTGTGACACATCTGTACGCACCCTTTCCTCTACTCCTCACAACCAATCCTGCTTCGCAGAACAAGAGCTCTCGATACTGGCAGCCCATCTGGCATACAGCTCTGGCACAAAAACGAGGCCTTGTAAAGGAACAAAGGCAGGAGTGTCGAAATTGGTGGCATATGCAGTCCTGATGATCAGTAATGGCTGTGTATGCTATTCATCAATAGTGCAATTTTGCGCGTGTTTTGGCGACAAGAAAGGAACGACAACAAGAGAGCGCTTGTCTCCCCTGATCACAGAGAATGTTGCCTATGCCAAATTTGCCCTCGGCTTCTGCCCTACGTCCACCCCCCCCCCCCCCCCTTTTTTTTTTTTTTTTTTTAACCAAATGCACTTTGCACGTTTTTTGTTTTCATATATACCGAGAAAATATTTTTTTTAATCCTCTAATAGCATGATAAAGCCAGCTATATCATATTACTGGCAAGATCAGTTGCCGTGATGCAGTGGTTAACATAACAGACTACCGTCTTGAAGTTTGTAGGTTCAAATTCCCATCGGCTCTATCAAATTCATTGTGGGATTTTACGCCACCAGCTGGCTCCTGCTTAGACTTGAGTGTGCTATGGACTCATTGGGAAAGACGAGGACCACACAGTCGAATCTCGTATTCACTTCAAGGATGCATCATCGAGGGTGTTGCTCAAAGCCCATGATAAACACCGCAGGTGTCTGTAAACTATCTCTTCGGCCTGGTTGACGCCAGAATATATTGTAATCGCAAGCGGAGAGCATACAGCACAGTCACGCAGTCTCAATCCCAATTTGGACGCCACAGCATCACGATCATGATCCTCATCGTCGTCATCATCTAGTAGGCCTCCCTCGGTCATGGCTGACCATGGACAAAGTACATCCGTTCTAATATCTAGATGGGCAGTCTGCTTGTCCAAGCAGCGTCGCCTGTGGCTGTACAGACCAATGCGAGAGAGGTAGTCTCTGTCCCAGCGGTCGCATGTGTATGCCGATGCTGGTCTGTTGGCTGTCATCCCTTTTCTGCGAACTCGCTTTTCTGCTGCAGCAGCTGACAGTTTGTCCTCACCAATCCGCAGCTGTTTCTTGAGAGTGGTTCTCCAGCTGTTGCGGTCGTCTGCGAGGTCCTCCCAGGACTCAGTGTCGATCTCAAGCGCTTTCATGTCACGTTTGCAAACGTCTTTGTATCTCAGCTGTTGGCGGCCAATGTTTCTCTGCCCCGTCATCATCATAGCAATGTTAAATTTGTCCCATTTCATGTGGTCATTAAGATGGTGTAGAAGATGGAAGAGAAGAAATGGGTGAGCGCAAAAGAAACTGCCTGCATGCGATGACACCACCTCCCACCCCCACCCCCAAAAATACAAAAAAGGTTAAAAAAAAACAACAACAACAACAGATTCTAGGTAGATATAGATCCCACAACTCTGGGAAGTGAGCTGGATGAGATCTCAAAAATTTTCTCGAGGCCAGTATTATGAGGGTGGTGTCGATCTTCCCTCTCTCGTTGCTTTACTTTCTCCCAAACTGTTTTACTGATTCACAGCCACCAGAATCTAGAGATGCATGTCCAAACTCTCATACTGAGACCATGTCCACGATTACACGAACCTCATCATCATCATCATCATCATCAGATGCCCTGCCTCATGGCGTTGGCGACCATGGACTTCCAACCATCTCTATCTCTCGTTGCCCCTAGCATCTCCCCCCACCCTCCTCATCCCCAGCCACTCTGCAAGTCCGTCCAGCATTCTCTCCCTGGGTCTACACGAACCTCACACCTTTTTGTTTTTTGTTTCCTGTCCCAATTCCGCGCCCCTCCCCCTCCCCTCCCCCTCCTTCCTCCCCGATGGTTTTGATCTCAAGTTGATCTCACTCCGCTTCTTCAAGCTCCCCTAACACACTACCAATGCCCAAGTTCATTCAGTCGAGCCAGGATATGCTGCTATAACAGTAAGCGCAGAATTCAGTCTTGCTGAGCAGCCTTCAATCCAGAATGGAATTTCAGAGCATATTGACAATCATCCCCATCATCACTGTCATCAGAGCGCTGTGAACATTTTTTGTCTCAGATTCAGTTGCTACTGATGTGGCATGAAAAATGGAACAGCACACACACACACACACACACACACACACACACACACACACACACACACACACACACACACACACACACAACATACACACACACACGCACACATACAACACACACACACACACACACACATACAACACACACACACACACATACAACACACATACACACACACATACACACACACACACACACACACACAACACACACACACACACACACACACATACAACACACACACACACACACACACACATACACACACACATACAACACACATACACACACACATACAACACACACACACACAGGGTTTATGGGAAGGCCAACACTAAACACACAAGCCTTGCATGGAGAGCGCAGAGGGTGATATCGGAAGATCACACACTACGTATGTGTATGTATCTAAGAGAGAGAGAAAGAGAGAGAGAGAGAGACAGAGACAGATACAGAGAGACAGAGAGAGACAGAGAGAGACAGAGAGAGACAGAGACAGAGAGACAGAAGAGGCACAAAGAGAGAGAGACAGACAGACAGACAGACAGACAGACAGTCAAAATCTCAGTGCCAGGAAGCCCATGGAAGCCACAGAAATGTCAAACCGTCTTGGGTCATCCACCAAAGGACACTCTGTAGCGCTGCCAAATGACTTAGGTGAAGTTCACCAATGCCTGTTCTGATCCAGCTTGTTAAGGATATTTGCTGGCTAAGCCTCGTAACGATTACAACACGAACGTCGTACCGTACTAATTAAAGTAAAACGTGGATATAATTATGGCGAACGTTATACTGTACTAATTAAAGTAAATTGTGGATATATGGTTTAGAACCTCAACAGAAAGAAACTCTGCTTCCCACTCTTGGGTCTGTAACAACATAACATTTATTTTATTTGGCAGCATAATACCTGGCAGGTGTCTTCTTTATATATATGTGAGTGTGGTGTGTGTGTGTGTGTCTGTGTGTGTGTGTGTGCGTGTGCGTGTGTGTGCATGTGCGTGTGCGTGCGTGCGTGCGTGTGTGTGTGTGTGTGTGCGTGCGTGTGTGTGTGTGTGTGTGTGTGTGTGTGTGTGTGTGTGTGTACATATATATAGTCAGACTAAGTAAGCCTACAACTTTTTTTCTATTGGCAAAACTGTTCGGCACCACTCTGCCCCTAGCACAAAAGTGAGGCCCTGTAAAGGAACATCAACACTGGGAGTATTGATGTTGGCGAAGGCAACAGTGATCATCAGTCAGACGATGAGTGTATTCATCACGATTGTCATTTTACGCCTATTGTTAGCGACAAGAATGGCATCAATAGGCGCCCATCATGCACACGCTTACTCATAGCTCCCGCATAGAGAGTTGGCCTGCCTGTGGCACCATATGTCCCCTTGCTTTCTGACTGGCGTCCAAGCATGGAAACAAATGGTGAAGCCATGCTAAAGATCTTTCTGTTCATTGATAATGAATTTATATCGCAGGATGAAACGGCAAACGAAATAAAGATAGTGGATGGATTCACATTTTTACGTTGCATTTACGGTTCATCAAAAAGTATAGCAAAAAAAGACATCTTCGAATTACAGTTTTCCATTTTATCACTACAGCCAGAACAAGATTGATGCAGCCTAGATGCGGTTTCTAAGAAGAATGTTGAGAGTTTCCATGAACAGCAATGAAAACAAACGAGATATTGTTGAGGGAAGGCAGACACACGAGATCATTGATAAGGAAGATTAAGAAAAGACAAGCAACATTTATAGGCCATTAATTTATGGGGAAAGGGGAATTAGAGCACCTGGTCACAACAGGAAAGCTGGAGGGAAAGATAACACCAGGTATATCTAGACCCAGGGACAAAATATTGGACGAATTGCGGGGTGGCTGAGGACAGAGAGGGTGAAGATGTGCTTGCGGCGACAAGGGATAGAAGCATATGGAGGGCCATGATCGCCAACGCCATGTGGCAGGGCACATGATGATGATGATGATGATGACTATTGAAATCAGTTTATGAAAAGTCTGAGTACACACACACATACACACACACACACACACACACACACACACACACACACACAACAACACACACAACACACACACACACACACAACACACACACAACACACACATACACACACACACACATACACACATACACACTCACACACACTCACAGACACACACACACATTCACAAACACACACACATGCACACACACACACACACACAACACAACACACACACACACACACACACACACACACCACACACCACACACACACACACACACACACAAAATGACAGCAAGATATGTGCCATTTACTCATGTCTTCAGAGCTTTATGATAACAACGAAATTAGCTCCTTTTTTTTTTCCTTTTTGTTTTTTTGTTCTTTTCTTGTTTTTTTTTTGTTTTGTTTTTGTTGCTTGTTTTGTTTTTTTGTTTGTTTGTTTGTTTTTTGTGTTGTTTGTTTGTTGTTTGTTTGTGTTTTTGTGATCGTGTTCCAAACTGGATTTGCTATGTCATTGTTTGTTGTTTGTTTGTTTGTTTGTTTTTCGATCGTGTTCCAAACACTGGATTATGCCTATGTCATTGTTTTGTTTGTTTGTTTGTTGTTTGTTTGTTTGTTCTTTTGTTTTGTTTTGTCGATCGTGTTCCAAACACTGGATTATGCCTATGTCATTGTTGCTCAATAAAGTCTTTAGTTGTACAATCCCTCTGTATGAAGCCTGCTAAAATTGGTACAAAAGCAGCAACAAAAACAAAAAAAAACAAAAAAAGCCATCGTGGTCCATTATCATCTGTTGATCGGTGTCTGTGACCTCAGATTAGATGATATGCTCTGACATTTACAAAGTGGGGTCTTCGTTTTTTGTTTTTTTTTCAGTATCACATTTGTAGGGATATAAATAAACAAACACATACACGACAGATTCACCAAATACAGTTCAGGAGTCCTCTATGACATTTGGATTCGCGTTTTGTCGAATTACACTAAATGTATGGTGGACTTATTAATTGATCGATTAAACAATTGCTCTCTCTCTCTCTCTCTCTCTCTCTCTCTCTCTGTTGTCTCTCTCTCTCTCTTCTCTCTTTCTGTCTCTGCTCTCTCTTCTCTGTCTCTCCCATCTCTCTTCTCTCTGTCTCTGTCTCTCACCTCTTTCTCTCTCTCTTTCTCTCTCTCTTCTCTCTCTTTTTTTTTCTCTCTCTCTCTTTCCTCACTCTCTCTCTTTCTCTCTGTTTGCTCTCTCTGTGTCTGTATCTCTCTCTCTGTCTCTCTTCTTTTTCTTCTGTCTCTGTCTCTGTTTTCCTCTTCTGTCTTCTTCTCTCTCTCTCTGTTTGCTTCTCTCTGTGTCTGTATCTCTCACTCTGTCTCTCTGTCTCTCTTCTGTCGCTGTCTCTGTCTCTCTCTCTGTCTCTCTCT
>CM060312.1:16638065-16640565 GCA_030674185.1 Monoplex corrugatus
CAACACTGATCACAACAACATGACCACACACACAACACACCCACATCCCTGACAACACTGATCACAACAACATGACCACACACACAACACACACCCACATCCCTGACAACACTGATCACAACAACATGACCACACACACACACACACACCCACATCCCTGACAACACTGATCACAACAACATGACCCACACACACACACACCACACATCCTACAACACTGATCACAACAACATGACCACAACACACACAACCACACACACACACACACACATCCTGACAACACTGATCACAACAACATGACCACACACACACCACACATCCCTGACAACACTGATCACAACAACATGACCACACACCACACATCCCTGACAACACTGATCACAACAACATGACCACACACACACACACCCACAAACCCTGACAACACTGACACACAACAACATGACCACACACACACACACCCACATCCCTGACAACACTGATCACAACAACATGACCACACACACCCACATCCCTGACAACACTGATCACTACACACATGACAGAAAAGAAGACGACAGGCGGCTTACAGTGCACTTTGTGCTGGCTGTCATTTGATTTCATGTCTGTCATCGTAGCGATTTTAGACAAACCCAAAAGAAAAAAACAAAAATTGGGTGGGTGGGGTGGGGTGGGGGAATACATCATCATCATCATCATGTGCCTTACCGCATGGCGCTGGCCGTCATGGCCCTCCATACGAATCTATCCCTTATCGCTGCAAGTAATATCTTCCACCTTTTCTTGTCCTCAGCCACTCTGCAAATCCGTCCAATATTTTCTCCTTGGATCTACCCGGTGCTCTATTTCCCTCGAACTTTCCTGTTGTGACCAGATGCTCTAATTTCTCTTGCCTCATAAAATGCCCTATGAATGTTACATACATATACAAACTATTGAGGAAGAAGGAATGAAATATCGTAACTGAAAAAAAACACACACAAAAAACAAAAGATAAACATACAAGTGATGGGCTCTCTTGTCGATCTAATGGTAAAGTAGGCATTCAGGTATTCCTTCTATCGCCTGATACAGGTCTTCATATGTCTTCAGGACTTTGCTATGTACTCGAAGAGGGCATAAATATTTATGCACTGCACAAGCTATGCCCTCTTTATAGATCCGGCCACATGGAATACAAGACCGATCCTGACACATATACTTCCTCACAGATGCTGCATGGGAATTGGTCTTGTGGCCTTCGGTTGTGCTTGCTCCGGACCCTATTCTGTTGAATAGCAGTTGTTCTGCGCTATGTATTTGTGTTGTTCTGCGTTGTGTATCTGTGTATCTTTTTTTGTTTAAAGGAGTATCGCACTCAGGGAGGTTACCTTTGTGCTCACCTTTTTTCCCGTCCTATTTTCTACGCCACCTTAATGGCCACAGAAGCTAGCACAATTTGTTTACAATCCGATGATGATGATGTCGATGAGGATGACAATCATGCTATGGAGTTCCATCTAGGATTGAGACTGCGTGACAGGGCTGTACTCTACACTTTCTATCATAATATATCCTGGCGTCAACCAGGCCCGAGAGATACAAACACCTGGGGTGCTGGTCAAGAGATTTGAGCAACACCCTCAATGACGCATCCGTGAATTGGATGAGACTCGACTGTGTGATCTTAGTCTTCCCAATGAGCCCATAACACGCCCGACTCTGGGTAGGAGCCGGTTAGAGCCGAAAAATCCCACAATGATTTTTGAATGGATTGATAGGAATTCGAATCCACAACCTTCCAGTCGGTAGTTCGTCGCGCTAACCACTAACACTACGGCGACTTGTGTATCTGTGTATCTTCTCTTCAAAGAAAATAACAGATGTATAAAGCCGGTGGTGTTGATGCCACAATAGATGTTGGTCTGCAGAATGTTCTTGTATCCGCTTTTGTGGTTTTTCCCTGCTCTGCGGGGCTATGATTAAAAAATATTGTCATCACCTTGTTGATAGGCAGCTGCATTGACTTGGGGGGGGGGGGGGGGGGGGGGGCTTTCTGTGATGTGAGACGAGTTTATGCTGAGTGGCTAGATGTAATGTGATTCAGACCTGTAATTACCTATTTCTTTACTTTATATGTCTGTTCTTTTCTTTGAAGATAAGATACACAGATATACATGTCATTTACATGTAACCAAGATTGTTCCAGTGATTGACTGATACACTACTAGTATGAAAAATATAAACTAGGTAAAACGTAGGTTAGCTAGGACCTCAGGACCTGGCCAGCTCATGGGTTTATGTGCAGGCTTCAGGCTTGTGCCTTGATCATCATACACTTGGCACCTGTGACGTTAGTTCGTTTGGAATTCATTCCGAGCGCGCAGACGTCATCTTGAGAAACTGAAATTGACACCGAAACTCTGCTCTGTTCAAATGTGATTGTGCCCTCAGTGCACTGGTGTCACTAGCTCATTCTACTTGTAACCCAAAAAACCACGAAAAAAGAATCAGAACGCGT
>CM060312.1:16645565-16663065 GCA_030674185.1 Monoplex corrugatus
AAGCAGATAGACAGACAGACAAACAGACAGAGCGATACACAGAGAGAGGGGGCAGAGAGAAGACAGACAGACAGACAGAGAAAGAGAGAGAAAGAGAGAAGAAGATAGAGACAAATAGAGAGAGACGATAACAGAGAGAGGTGCAGAGAGACAGACAGACAGACAGAGAAAGAGAGAAGGGAGAGGGAGAGACAGACAGACAGAGAGAAAGAGAGAGACAGACAGACAAACAGACAGACAAAGAGAGACAGACAGACAGAGAGAAGAGAAAGAAGAAGACAGAAGAGAGAAAGAAAGAAAGAAAGAAAGAGAGAGAGAGAGACAGACAGAGAACAGAGAGACAGAAGAGAGACAAAGAGAGACAGAGACTGAGAGAGAGACAGAGAGAAACAATCAATACTACTCAGTCTGGACCACCAGCTGTACGTGATAGAAACATGAATGGGCTATATCCATAGTCCCGTCGTCTATAATTTATAGTGTATCCGTGACTATTCATAACGGACTTCCATGACTGAGGGCTTCTGTAACGTTAATGGGGACACACACAAACACTCACACACAGACACACCAGAACAGAAGACACACACACACACAACAGACAGATAGACCACACACACACAACACAAAACACACAGACAGACACACACACACACACACACACACACAACAACACACACACACACACACACAGAGACAACAATCAAACAAACAACAACCAGCACAGCACAGACAACCACACACACACACAACATACACACACGCACGCACACACACACACACACACAACACAACTACTAACAAAATCAAACACCACCACCAACACCACTTCCTCTATTTCTAAACCACCACTCAACACACCACACACACACACACACACACACACACACACACACACACCACCACCACCACCACCACCACCACACACACAACACAAACTCACTACACACACACCACACATCACACCCCACTCAAACACACACACACACACACACGCACGCACACACACACCACACACCATCACACACACACCACCACACCACACCACCACACCACACACAAACCACTACACACACACACACACACACACACACACACACACACACACACACACCACCACACACAACACACACCCACACCACACTCACACACACAACACACACCACACCACACACACCAACACCTCACACACACAAACACAACACATACCACACACACACAACACACACACACACCAACCAAACCACACCACACACACACACACACACACACACACATTCCTCTTTCTCTAAAACACACGCACACACACGCACAAACACACAGCCACACACACACACACGCCACACACACACACACACACACACACACACACACACACACACGTCTAATATCACTCATACTGAAAAGACATAACAACAGAACGACACAACAACACACACACACACACACACACCACACACCCACTCAACACACACACCGCGCGCCCGCGCGCACCACACCACACCCAACACAAACAAAACAAACGAACGAACAAACAAACAAACAACACCACACACACACACCAAACAAACACACACATACCACAGCACACACACTCACAACACACACAAACACAAACAACAACAACAACAAAACACCCACACACACACACACAAATCAACACAACACAACAACACACACACACACACACACACACACAACACACACACACACACACAACACACACACCACTCACACGGCACATAGTCTATATATTATAGGTGTAGCCAGCCGATCGAGTAGCCAGTTATGTGAATTCTTGAACGCTGACACATTGTCAATAGTCATGCAGCAACGGACACGCCCGTGCAGGCAGGCGCATTTCTTGCTGTTTGCCTATCTTTACTTTAGTTTTTAAAATTACTTTCTCTTCCCCCCCCCCCTCTCTCTTCTCTATCTGTGTGTGTGTGTGTGTGTGTGTGTGTGGTGTGTGTGTGTGTGTGTGTGTGTGTGTGTGTGTGTGTGTGTGTGTGTGTCGTTCGTTCTTTGATTTAACGTCTTTTCACTATAAATGATATTAGTGTGTGTGTGTGTGTGTGTGTGTGTGTGTGTGTGTGTGTGTGTGTGTGTGTGTGTGTGTGTGTGTGTGTGTTGTGTGTATGTGTGTGCTTGTGTGTGTGTGTGTGTGTGTGTGTGTGTAGTGATGTTGTGCGTGTGTTGTGTGTGTGTGTTTGTGTGCGTGAGTGTTTGTGCGTGTTTTCGTGTGTTTGTGTGTGGTGTGTGTGTGTGTGTGTGTGTGTGTGTGTGTGTGTGTGTGAGTGTGTGTGTGTGTGTGTGTGTGTGTGTGTGTGTGTGTGTGTGTGTGTGTTGTGTGTGTGTGTGTGAGTGAGAGAGAGAGAAGAGAGTGTGTGGATGCTGAGTTGAGAGAAAGAGTAATGTCAAAAATCAATATAGGCTAATAGACACATAACCACCCCCCCCCCCCCCCCCCGTCTCTCTCTCTCTTTGGAAAAGAACCTTCAATTAATTACAACATTAAGAAAAAGACGATGATGATGATGATGATGTTGACGATCATAATAATGATAATAATAATCATGATGTAATAACAATACTACTACTACTAATAATATATTGACGACGACGACGACGATGATGATGATGATGACGGAACAATGACGACGACGACGACGACGATGATGATGATGATGATGATGATGATCCAGCTATCCCCATCTCTTCCTCACTTCTTCACCTTCTGATGCCGAACCATTTAGCAACCCCCTATTCCGTGGAGATGCATTGTTCCGTCTAAAATTTCAGGATCCGTTGTAGACGTCTTTTCCCATGTGGCTCTCGACATTGCAATTAGCTGGCCAATGTCTCTGAGCATTGAACAGGACTGATAGTGGCAAAGTGACTGGGCTTACAGATCTTCACTGCAGCTTGGTATTGATGTGGATGCTTAACTCTTTGTCTCCCGCACCCTGTCCACCGGCATCCTGCATAGGCAACCATGTTAGAAAAGCAAAAAAATTAACCCTTTGATTCCCTCACCCTTCTTGCAGGAAAGCTGGTGGATAGGGTGAGGGAATCAAAGGGTTGAAGTGATTTCCAGATGTAGCTGAGTCTGTTTGACTGTGTGCTGTCACAGTAATTGTTGAAACGATTTCGTCCGTCGCAATTTTGTGGTCTCAGTGCATACATGATGCTGCTACCCAGATATTATTTTATAGTTTTGTATTTCATTTCTCTTCTCCCCGTAGTCACAGCTGATTGTTAAAAACATCATGGATGGAGAAATTCGGCCTATTCTGGCTCATTGTCATTCCTAGACGGGTGATGATGGACTGTCCAGGCAATCCCATGGATGAGTTCAGGCAAGGCGACTTCCCCCGTGGGGATGCCGGGGGCTCTTTCAGTATAAGTAATATCCCCCACCTTCTGGAAATTCTGTGCTAGAAATATCCTCTCTTCTGTCACTCTCTTTGTTTCTGCCTTGTTTCTTTGCTTTCTGACATTTCTTTCTATCATGCCTTGCAGGTTCATTCACCTGTATGTGTTCCCATAAGATCTTACGTACTTTTTCTTAGGATTGATAATTGGTACACATCTTAAATGCATTTTTGGCTCTAGGGAGGTGAGAAGCAGTTTTAGGTAATTTGTGCTCGTTTTTATACGTTTTTTGGTGTTCTTAGGTATGCTTAAATTTGTATTCAGGTGTGCTTTTAAAATCCCCAGTGCGATAAATTGGACGGAGTGGTCAACGCCGGGGGCATGTCCTTAGAATATGTGCGTGAATGCATTGATATATGCAGTTAATTTTCTTTTCTTTTTCCTGTTGAAGTATTGTGTGTTTTTTGAACTGATTACAGCCCTGATGTGACTCTACGCTGTCTGCTGGGCTTTAATTAAACAGCGCATCCAAAACAATGCTGCACGCCTTGTACTCAAAAAGAAAAAAGCTGACCACATATCTCCTCTCCTGGCACAACTTCACTGGCTCCCTGTATCAAAGCGCATACAGTACAAACTAGACACCATGTGCTACAAAAGCCTCAATAACGCAACCCCGATTACCTGTCAAGCCTACTTGAGATCTATCTTCCCTCACGTACCCTCCGCTCTGCCTCCGATCCTCTGACTTTTCGCTTTCCACGCACTAAGCTCAATACCTATGGTCCACGAGCCTTCTCTGTTTCTGGTCCGCTCTCCTGGAACAAACTTCCTCTCTCAATCCGTCAACAACCTACTTTTGTCTCCTTCAAGTCCACTCTCAAAACTCACCTTTTCTCCTCTGCATAAAATCCTGACCTCACTCAACCCCCTCTGCAGCCTGTCTCCACTCGGAGGGAATCACATTGTAATATATAATTGTATATAATATGCTCTCTATAATTTTCCATTGCTTTTATTCTTTCTCCCCATTTATTATTACATGAATAAACGCCTTTCCATAAAATGCTCAACGCGTTTTACATAAAATCTTAATTAAAACATGCATTACAAATAGAAGCTGAATAAGACATTTAACTAATTAAAACAAATCAGAGAGCATACAAAGATATTCCAACATATCATGTTCACGTTCACAACACACACACACACACACACACACACACACACACACGCACACACACACACACACACACACACACACACACACACACACACACACACACACACACAACACACACACACTCACACCCATACACACACACAAAAATTAAAATTAAAATATATAATCAGAAGAATAAACTTAAAAAAACACCAATAATAGACACAGTCATGCCAAAGACTAGAAAAGGTTAAAAACAGTCATTTTGTACTTCAGCACCAATGCCGCGGAAGTTACTCTGCAACCAGATACTTTTGAAAAAGATGGGTTTTAAGTTCCTTTCTGAAGGTTAAGTAACTATGTTGTTTTCTCAGGTTGAGTGGCAGATTGTTCCATACTGAAGGACCAAAAACAGAGAAAGCGCGTTTGCCAACTGTGGAGAGAGAAAAACGTGGTTCGACTAGTTGAAAAGAATCTCCGGAACGAAGGGTTCGAGTCGGTACATAATGTTGGATCAGTTCAGAAAGATATGGTGGTGCAGTGACTGTATCACTTAGACAGCGGAAACAGAGGCAAGCAATCTTGAAGTCTATTCTGGCTTTGATGGGGAGCCAGTGAAGGGATTTCAGCAGTGGATTTGCACTGTCAGATTGTTTCTTGTGCAGGATAAGGCGGGCTGCATTATTCTGAATGACCTGAAGCTTTCTAAGTTTGTCATCAGGTAAGCCAGCTAAGAGAGAATTACAGTAATCTAATCTTGACAAAATAAAACAAACTGCAAGCTTCCTCACGGCATCGGTGGTGAGGTAAGGACGAATCTTTGCAATCCTACGGAGCTGAAAGTTTAGGCTACGGCAAAGATTGTTGATATACGCGTCCATTGTTAATGATTCGTCAAGAAACACTCCAAGATTTCTAACAGATGGTGCAAAAGAAAGACTGCAGCCACAGATTGTCCTTGTGCATGTTGGTGTTTGTTGTAGTTTATGTTTAGTACCGATTTTTATCAGTTCAGTTTTATCTTCATTCATTTTAAGCTTGTTTGTCATCATCCAGTCACCGACAGCCTCAATACCAGATTGTAAATTGCCAAGCAATGCTGGAAACTCGGCTGGGATGTTGGAATCATACAATTGTGAATCGTCGGCGAAGAAGTGATAGTGAAGACCTGATCGACTTATCACCTGACTCAGAGGCTTGGTGTACATTACGAACAAGACAGGCCCTAACACTGAGCCTTGTGGGACTCCAAACCTGAGCACTGATGGAAAGGAATGATACTTTCCTAAAACAACAGATTGAGTACGGTCCTTAAGGTAGGACCGAAACCAGTCCAAAACGATTGCAGAGCAACCATATGTGGTATGCAGTCTGTTGATAAGTATGTTATGGTCTATTGTATCAAAGGCAGCAGACAAATCCAGCAAAGACAGGAGAGACACATGTCCACGATCAGAAGCATGAAGAAGATCGTTAACGACACGAACAAGTGCCGTTTCTGTACTATGACATTTACGATATGCAGATTGAAATGGCTCAAGTAGGTCGTGGGACTGAAGGTGATGTAACAACTGTTCCAAGACAATACGTTCTAAAACCTTTGATAAAAATGGCAAGTTAGAAACTGGGCGAAAGTTTTTCAAGCACTCAGGATCAAGTGTTGACTTTTTAAGAAGTGGTTTCACTAGGGCATGTTTAAAACTATCTGGGACAGTGCCAGTACACAATGACCTGTTCATGATATCAGTTATCAGGGGAACAAGTTCATCAATACATCCAAAAAACAGTGATGCAGGAATGGGATCTAGCTCGCATGATTTCTTGGGCATTTTCATCAGTATTTCTCTCACATTCTGCGGGAATGAATCCACCAGCCTTGGGTCAATTTTGCTTCCGTCGTTCCCTCATTTCAGTGTTGCCGATTTGCGCTGTTAAAATATGATTGTGCCCTTCGTGTACTGCTGCATTCCCAGTTGGTGACGTTGATTCCCATGCGTGTGTGTGTGTGTGTGTGTGTGTGTGTGTGTGTGTGTGTGTGTGTGTGTGTGTGTGTGTATGCGCGCGTGCGTGTGTGCGCGTGCGTGTGTGTCTGTTTCAGCGCTTAGATTTGATTTTATCAAGATTTTGCGCTATATAAATATTGTAATTAATAACAGTAACAAGCTGATAGTTAAAAACATGCTGATGGACAATGGAGAAACCCGGCCTATTCTGGCTCATCAAGGCAATCTGACGGATGAGTTTAAGCGAGACGACTGGTCCTCGTTGTCTTGTATGGTCTTCTTGTGGGAATATGACACAAGGCAGATCCCGAAGGCACGCGCTCTTCTGCGGGAATGAATCCACCAGCCTTGGGTCAATTTTGCTTCCGTCGTTCCCTCATTTCAGTGTTGCCGATTTGCGCTGTTAAAATATGATTGTGCCCTTCGTGTACTGCTGCATTCCCAGTTGGTGACGTTGATTCCACAGCTGATTGAGCTGACCTTCAGAGTATCTTTGCATTACATCGAAGGTCTTCACTGGTCGCGATTCCCTTACCTCAGCTCTCCGGACAGAGAAACATCTTTTGCTACAGGCCTACGGACATATACGGTAGGCATAATGCCCATTTAATTAAAGTTGGGCATTCTGCCGCAATGATTCCTTGTGGTGGATATGTGCTGAAAATTTGGTAAAGATCCATGTATAGACTCCTGATTTATATTAATTTAACACACACACACACACACACACACATATGCATGCACGCACACACACATACAGATAAATCAAAAACCCTCCCGGCCTTCGACTGATCGATGATGTGAAACAAATCTCTCTTCACCTTTCTCTTCCCCAACCAGTCCTTCCTAATTTTAACTAAAAGTCGTGGTGGGACCTGTGACCGAAGCACGTTTGTATTATCAAGTTTCGACCCAGTGTGGCTGTGATTTTGCGGGACAACAACACATCGTGCGGTCGCCGCGAGCTTGTCTCACGTGCAACGCTGACGAACACGCGAAGCAGACGGCATGTGCATAGTACCGTCTGATGTCACTACTACTTCCGTGCGCGTTTCAGTGACGGCATAATCCAAGTTGTTCAAAACATGTGCCCATGTGCAAGTACATTTCAGTCCGTGCTCTTCACGAGTGGAACACATACGGCTCAGATCTCTGCTACTACCGCACGGCGTGCGACATAGGCTCCGATCCGTCAGTGCAGTCAGTCAATCGGCGGCCGCGAACCAGCATCGATTACTTACTTGGTCGACTGAATCCCTGCGCGGGCCCCGTCCTCTCTCCACTCCCAACCTCAGCAGCAGGTGATGAGGACCAGACCGAGGCTTTCAAGATGCACAAATATGGCGGCCGGAGAGAGGAGAAATGTCGCGATAGTGGCTTGTATTTTGTGTTTATTACTGGGCCAGGCTGCTTCATTAAAGGAATTTCCCGATAAGGACAAGTGAGTAGACAAGTGACTGTGAAGTGTGTAGATTTGTGATTAGGACGGGGGTGCCAGACGAGCGTCACGTGCCATTGACGGACCGTACTGAAGTGTTTGTTACTTTCCTCTCGCACTGACTAGATCTAGATTTGGTGTTACTGTGTATCAAGTACATAACTAAGCACGATGCTGTCAGTCAGAAAGAACAAAATTCTTGCAATTAGACGAAGCCTGAAAAAGTCAAAAGTTCATCTGCCGGGTTTTAGCACTGGCAAGCCTGACCTAGGCAGGGCTAGACTCTAGGCCTACAGATAGTATAGCCTAAGCCCTGAATTAGTGAATGGGCCTGTAAGATAAATGATTGATCTTCTGTGATAAAAGAAATGTTGTTTACTTGGTTTTATTACTTATTCTGGATATATGTATTATGTAGCAGAGAGCAAGATCGATTTATTTATTTGTTTTATGATAGGATCTTGCCAGCTTCACCCAAGTTCATCCACTTCATTTGAGCATTTCAGTATCAGTACTATCATCAGGTAGAGAAAAGGGAAAATGGAGACAAATCAACAGAAGGACAAAAAAATGTGTGGATCAGTCTGCTTTTTATATCAACCGCAGCTACTGAACCGGTCTCAGAATCTGTTTTGTGATGTCAAATGTTCAGAGAGTAGGCCATTAAAAAGTTGGTATAGGCTATATATATCAGTATCATTGAGTACTTGATGTGCCACTTCTAATTGCATAAGGCAAAATTCATGGCCCATTATGAAGTAATGTAACCCTCTGTCAGTCCACCATGCTACTGCCACCCCCCTCCCCCAGTCTCCATTCCCAAACAATACATATATCATGATCATGTCATCTTTTCTCTTTTGAACTTGCCATATAATTAGTACGCCTACAAAAAGGAAAAAAGAAAAGAAAGGAAAGAAAAAGAATTCAGATTTCATATTCATTTATTGTTCATAAACTGTAGCAGAGATTTGCTGACTTGGGTCTTGAGCCGCTTAGTATGTTTTGCTATAAGTAAAGGTAAAAACTGAATGATCAGATTGGCCTGTTGTTAGATAAATGATATAAATGGAACTTTTAGAATTAGAAGAGTGGTGGAGAATTGCAGTAGATGGAAACTTTCATACACCATGCATATGATTAGAATTTTCAAGTCATCAGGTTGTCATTTTTAGTGGTTTTTTTTTTTCTAGAACAGTAGAAGAATTGGAATGTGAAAAAGGCATCACAGAACGCATATACTTAGTTAGACTAAGTTAGACTTAGAGGTATGTTTACCACAAATAAGTGAAAATATAGAATTGGTACCCCAAAGGTTGCAGAGCAGTCAAAAATAAAGATAGAGGTATAGTTTTACTTTTGCCATATTTTGAAAGCTAAAGCAATGTAGTTTAAGGGAACATAAATTAGAAAGCTGGGTCTCATTTGGTTTTTTAGTAATTTGCATAATAAATCGAAAATATATCTTGGTGTTGCGTGCATCACAGTGTGACACCACATGGCTCAAAAGTTCTGAAATATACAAAAATACAAAATAATTGCTGCATCTTGTGGTTGTTGGACAACAAAGGAACCAAACAAGATAGAAAACACAAATGTAACATTTCATATTGTACAGATATAAGCACTTGAAAAGTGTGACACTGTGAGGTACGCGACGCCACTGTGAAAACATTTAAGATTGATCTCAGTTTGCACTATTTTGTAAGAGTGTGTATTATCATTATTTTGCATGATCAACAGCTATTGGTGCATAAGAACCAGATATATTAAATTAATTTCTAGGCAAAAGTCAAAAGTATCATGATAATCATGTTTTGTGTCACGTTTTCACATGTGACACCGCTGACATTACATGTGACACCGTGAGGTACATGACATATCTTCAGGCAATGATCAAGTCTAAAACTGGCTTTTCCACTTAGATTTTTAAGACCTTTTACCTTTTGTGTCGATACATGTCATCTAACAACACCGGGCATATTTCATCATGCTAAAATTCTTAAAACAGAGATGATGCCGTTACGTTCATCAACGATCAAGTCTGACACACTGTGCCACACACAATCCGATGAGACAAATAAGCCAGTGTTGGGATTTATCGATCCATTTCACTAAAATTACGCTTTAACACATATTTAAACTCATATATACACATCATCAAAAAGAGATTTAAAAAAGGCATTGTGCACTCATCGCGAACACAGTGAAGGGCTGGAAAAGTCTTGAAGCAAGTTGAAGGGTTGACCTGATTTCACGTGGGGAATTCTCGTTCCGTTTTTACAAGGACACGATGTGTGACACCACACAGATTTTTGTGCTTCTGCTATTTTTAGCAGTACACACTTGTGCACAAACGTCATCACTCGATGTGTACATATGATTAGTCGTTTTAGACGGTCGCTCGACTGGCCAGGCAGCGTTCGTCTGCTACAATCGGATTTCGAAGTCGTGGCGTTCCGTGCATCATAAGTGTGACGCCATTCACAAAATAAATTCTAGAAATTTAATAGTTTGCTTTATTTCTGTTAAATGGTATCGGTTGTAAGATAATTCATATCTATTTCAAGATGAAAAGCTGAACTTGTGCTTGAGATGAATGGCACTGTGTGTAGCGAACAGGCACTGCACACACCATAGTGTGACTCCGCTTGTGAATACGGAATGGTCATTTTCAGGAGTCTATAATTACGCAACACGCTTTTCAAAATTAATCGCGTTGTCGTCACAGTTTAATTGACGTTTTATTGATGATTTAAAACAATCACCACGCAATAAATTGAAACAGTGTGTGTGTTTGACTGCAACATTCGAAGCACATGTTCAGCTGCAACTTTTCAGCGGCCATATTTGTTTGTTTTTCGCACTAGTTAAAGTGCACTTTTCTTAAAAATGAAAATTATTGTGGTGCCATCGCTGCTACCACAGCTTCTCCATTGTTAACTTAGTACATTAGTAGCCTTTATGCTACCTGGGAGTTAATTTCTAAGCTGTAATACTAGGAAAATGTTCACTGCCCCTTTGGGGTACCAATTCTATATTTTCACTCAAATGCAATACACAGGTCTGTAAAAAAAAAAAAAAACCAGCGAAGAGAAGCAGGGTGATAAACACTTTTAACAGTGAATGCATTATGATTGGTATAGATGGTAAACTTGTGTGAACAAATGGTCAAACAGAATGGATAGGTAATCTGGAAAATTAATCCACATGCGACATTGTCATGACTATTGTACTTAATGATTGATAAGTAGATCTTCTGTTGTATTTTTAAAACTGATTGGATGGCACTAATGACTTGACCGTTGGCTTTGTCACTTGTGATATCATTCCAACACATCACGCCACTTCCTTCAACATACTCAACAAGATCATACATTTATGGATCAGTTCAAAATTTGTTCTGTGGAGACGTCAGGTAAAACTGACAGGACTGTGCACCACAGTGATGTACCATTTTCAGCATGAGCTGAGAATAATTTTGACTGTTGTCAGTGTTGAGAATATTTTTGACTGCTGGCTCTAAGAGGTTGATCGATGCCAGACCTGAGCATTCCTGTCCTCATTCGTGGGGAGCGGTAGGAAAGGGTGGCTTTCAGAGCAGATTGACATTAAAGCACTGGCTAGTTGGTTCTTTTGATGAAGGCACAGACTCGGTATCTGATATCTGGAGTTCAGTTGTAGTTGGCAACATATGAAAAAGGCTGGTTGACTGTCCATCTTAATGTTTCCATCATTTTGGTAGTGTCAGCTTAGTTTTTGATAGTCCCTTCCCCAGCTCTGTTTGAACACCTTGCCTGTGCATAATTGTTTGTACAGGCTCAGGGAGTCTCCCAGATGCTGGCATATTTTAGTGGAGCACATATGGTATTGCCTAAGCATGATGAATCCCTCTTGAACAAATCACAAGCTCCAGACTCCTTCCAAGAGTGCGCACTATTTCAGAATTGTCCACAATTGGGTCTTGAGTCTGTGAATGTCATAGGGCTCCCCATTACATAGGAATTGTGCATAACCATTCTGGAACTGTCAGAACTACCAGTATTTTTAGTACTATTTGAAATAATGTGCAGAATACATCTCTGAGTCAGAGTTATAATTCAAAGTGTTAGCTATGCATGAGTGAAAATCGCTTTTGCTGAAAGATAACATTAAAAAAGAAAATTCTGCGAAAGTCAACATCTGATCACACATTTGGTTAAAGTCTTTGAAAGCCGGCACCCAATCATACATGATACAGATGTTTCTTTAAGTGGAGTAGTTGTTAAGTACTATATTTTGATGCTCCGGTGATCAATTGATTAGTGGGGAAAAAAATTTAGCAAGAAAGGTTGATTCACAGTACTATTCTTCAATAAATGTAATGTGTAGAGTTATTGTCAGCCCAGTTAGGAAATAATCCTTCCTCTTTCTTTCTTTCTTTCTTTCTTTATTGTCTCAGTTAAGAATGATTTATTTTGGAATTGCCATAGCCCATGGCCATACGTGCAATGTGAAAACATTGTGTGCGTCTCAATTTCTGTGTATATGTGTTACCACACAAACATCATGACATGATCACTCTTCACTTTAAACTGTTTATTATGGAATGATGACACCTAAAAAGGCTAAATGATACCATTCAAAACAGCATGGGCTGACGTGTTTGCTATAGACAGTATATCAGGCTCTGTCACTTGTACTTCAGTGAATTGTATTTTGAAAACAAAGAGGCGACTTCGCCCATGACAGTTTCATGTCTCATGTGAAGTCTGTATTGTTACACTGTAGTGTATCTGAGTGTATTTATGGACAAAAGGAAAACATTTATAAGTACCCCCATGATCATCCATCAATTTTTGGTCATCTGTGTCTACTTTTTGCTTAGAACTGTTGGTGAATTGAGTATTGTCATGATATTAGTATATATATGTTTTGTGTTCAAAAAGAAGAGCTCTACTTATTTTATTATCACCGCCTAGATATTTGTGATAATCAAAAACTCATCATAAGTGAGAGTGGATGATTATGCAACAAATCATATTGAGTATATAATACACAAGGAAGAAGCTATTTTAAAAAAAAAAGAAGAAGAAGACCAATTTTAGACATCTGTCTGATTACAGCCAGGCTTTCACTACTTTCAGTGTTACAATAAAAAAAAAATCAAAATCAACTGGTCAGTATAAATTTAATAAATGAAATAACAATTGGAAGACATTGTGATTTTTACTGTAGGCATAGGAAACTGTTACAGAGATGGGGCAGTTAAAACTGATTGTACTTATACATATTCAGACTGATTAACTTCTACATATTCGGTATACAAGGAACGTCATGAATAAATGATGTCTTTTGTGTGAATTATTTCAACCACTGTTCAGTCATCTTGAACTTGCTGCTAAAAGATAGTTTGATACTTGTAAAGTGAACATAATCTGTAGTGTAAATGTGAATATTACTTTATTAGGCAGCGTGATGCAGATGTGTGTATTTTGTTGCAAGTGTGCATCAGTGTTGAAATCAGTGTTAAATTCCCTTGGATATATTGCATGTTTTGGGGTCTGTATTGTTGATATAGGTAGGATATTTGTGTTCATACTAAATTATAGTTTACCTAAACAGTCTGTTTAAAACTTGATTCATTGAATGTTGGCTCCTCAGGGTTCATGGTAGATCAGATCATGTTTATATGATGTGTCTGATCGCTTGTTTTGAGGAAAAATTGCACCTTTGTAAGGGGGATGGGGATGGGAGTCTGGTCGGTTTTTAGCTGTAGGTCGCCTGGGACTATTGAGGGGCTTTGAAACTTTGAACATGGAGATTGGTTGATAGGGTATCATGTACAAAACAAGAGTGAGACTGAGACAAGCGAGGGACAGATTGATAAACAGAAACTATGATAAAGATGGAAATGTATGAAATGCTAAAAATAAATAAATTACAGGGGAAAATGTAGAGACATATGATATATATTGATAATCAATTGGTTGAATTAGAAATCTGAAGTAGAGGGATTGGGATCAGGTTAGTCAAGAATGATTCAATGAAAGAGTTGACTTTGTGACTGTACTCTGACAGCAGAAACTAATTACTTGAAAAGAATAGGTGGCCATACTCTGGCAGCAGAAACTAATTACTTGAAAGAATAGGTGGCCATACTCTGGCAGCAGAAACTAATTACTTGAAAAGAATAGGTGGCCATACTCTGACAGCAGAAACTAATTACTTGAAAAGAATAGGTGGCCATAAGCTGACAGCAGAAACTAATTACTTGAAAAGAGTAGGTGGTCATACTCTGACAGCAGATTCTGAAACTGATTATTTGAAAGAGTAGGTGGCCACACTCTGACAGCAGGTTCTGAAACTAATTACTTGAAAAGAGTAGGATGTTAACATGTGAGTGTTTTTAAGTGTGCCAATATATGAAGGATTAGTTGAAACTGTTGAACTTGAAGATGGTTTTTAGAGTACAGTTAATTAAACAAAAATTCAGGTCTGATTTTGACAAGCTCTTTTTTTCCATTTTGTTTTTGTTTTTGTTTTTTGTTTTGTTTTGTTAAAACATCAATGAAAATGAAAATAATTTGGATAGAGAGTGGAGTCGGAATAGTGCTGACAATGAGTGAATAAGAGAGGCATACTTATTGTTTTTTTGTTTTTGTTTTTGCCACACTGTTGATATATTGCTTGAGTTAAAAGTTGCTGACAGTCATGTACTTGTAATTTCTCATTAGAGGAGGAAACTTCAAAGGATTTTCTTCTTATAAGAAATGAAATATGTTGAACTGACTTATTTTGGTGACTGTTTTGGCTGTACTGTAACTTACTAGTATAGCTAAGAAAGCTATACTTTATGTAGCCCTTTGAAGACAACCACTGAAATAGACAGTACTATATAGTAGTTAGTACTTAGTGGCAAACTCCATTATCTGTCTGCGCAGTGATGGCTCCTCTTTGCTTCCAACAACTCATTACTTACCAAGCTAATCCAAAGTGAGGATGCTCTAACAGTATAAGCCTCTTTTGGTCACAATATGTTCAGCGTTAGGGGAGTGCTTATCTGGCAGTGACGTAGAATGGACTGAAGCATCAGATCAGCCTCTGAGGAGGGATGAACTGAGATTATTTTGGAAAGCTCATTGGTGAGTCCCTTGCTGGCTCCAAATGCAGTGACAGCAGATGAGGGGTGTTGGCAAGAGCGTCAGAAACAAGAAACATACAAAAACTAGACGCAGACTGACTGAGAGTAGACAGATTGAGAGAGTTTTGGGTGACTTGCCAGACATGCTTATGGGACATGACCCTTTTGGCATTTATTTGTGTTCCCTGTTGCCAAATCATACCCTATTACATTCATAGTATGTTGAAAATAATGTAAACATTGCAGTCATTTCCTGTGTTATAAATTTTTCTTTACCTTAGTGCTTTTAATATTTTATTTAGGCCTGAGGATTCTCACTAATTTTGAGTATGTGGATAGCATCAACAGCATATGGATAGCATCAACAGACAGTTTGACAGGGAAATATTCCTGCTGCATGAAAGGGACAGTTTGAGACATTTCTTATACCAGTGGCCATTTTATTTGGTGTACTGGGCAGTTGTGGCTGTACTATATTTAAAAGGGTTAATATATTTGATGGGTGTAGGGTGGTGATTTTACTGATTTGACAGGTCAGCATTTGTGCAGAGGTGCCAATACTTTAGGCTCCTTCATGTAAGTCGTGCATGTGGCTGGCTTATGGAGACATGAAAACACCCTGCATGCATGCTCACCAAAGATGCAGGCTGTACAGCAACATAGTGGAATGTGGTCAGTTTGCTTCAGGCAGGAAAACTTCCTCTTTTTAGGTGGAAAGTTCTCTGATTCTTTTTTACATGTCCTCGGTTTCAGAGTTTTTTCTCATTTTTGGTTTTCATATGTTTTCGTGCTTGATTTTGAAAATCAGTTTATACCGATCATGATTTAAAAAAGAAAAAGATAATTTCCTTATATGTTACATTACAAACATCTTACGGCATTCTGAAATGCTACAACTTGTTAAGCTTCAGCATAGCCCCTGGACCTCCCTGGGGACCATCTGTCATCCTGAGATTCCTGCCCCTTTATTTTCTCTCATCTTTTTCAGTTTTAACATATGTTTCCATGTCTGCTTGCCTGACAGATGAAATTCCCTGTGCTCTACTGAAAATATATCTGAATTATGCACAGTGAGTCCCAATGAGTTTGGAGAGTAGCAGTGTACAAGAACGATATGTGATGTCGATAAGCTGCCCGGTCCAAAATGTTTTTCACTGTAGTGTGAGTGTGGTTGTACGATTTGTTATGTCTGATTTGCACATAGCAGCACAAAATATTAAGCAGTGGAGTCTACCCTTAGAAGATCTGTCTACAATGAATGTATAGCAGTAACATACTTTTTTAAAATTTCCTTGCCCACTTCCTTTCTCTCTTGTAGAATAGTGTCTGTAATAAAATCTACTATTGCGCCTGAGGAATGTATTTTTGTACGAACAGGGTGGTGCTTTCCAAAGTTGAGACTTGCTATGCACAATCTTGCTGTACAAAAACAAGCTCTCAAAGCTGGTTTAACTGCTCAGCATTGTATGCTTCATGTATAGCACAGCAATCAGCAGTTTGTGTGTGTGTACGTGCATGTATGTGTGGTGGTGGTGGTGGTGGGGGGGGGGGGGTGTGTGTATGTGTATGTGTATGTATGTGTGGTATGTGTTTGTGTGTGTATTTGTGTGTGTGTGTGCATGTGTTTTGTGTGCATGTGTGTGTGTGTGTGTGTGCGTGTGCGCGCGCACGTTTGTTGTGTGTGTATCACTGTATGTGTGTGTTTGTGTGTGTGTGTGTTTGTGTGTGTGTTTGTTATGTGTGTGTGGGTGTGTGTTTGTGTGTGCATGTGTTTTGTGTGTGTGTGTGTGAGTGTGTGTGTGTGCGCGCATGTATTTCTTCTTTGATTCTTCAATGACTGGGCCATAAAACTGATAGTGATAAACATCATAATGATGACGTGAAATTGGGGAATGTTGTTAATAACATCTGAACGCCATCAGCAAGACAACAAACATAACATGATTTTTCTTACTTGTAGAGCTTCTATGGACTACTGCTAGTGCTATAACGAACACATTCCTGTTTTCCTTAAATTTCTTTGTAGGCGGACTCAGCTGTAATTACTGAGTAAACCGAGTCACCTTCTTTTACACATTCTGTTGTGAAAAATCAGTTTTCCATTACTCAACATTAGTACTAAAGTATCAAGAAGCTTATTTGAGATGTTTTAGTCAACTTTGATGTTTGTGAGTCTTGACTCCGGGCATTACTTAAGTTATGAAAGTGATTGTGTTCAGTTTAATCTGTGATGGTAACGTTGCTGTTCACACAGATACCATATAACCTTTATGATAAAAGAAAGTTTATGTTTATGGCTTGACCATTGAGATTGAGATTGCCTATATATGTATTATATATATATATAGTGATTCTGGGAAACATCAAAATGATCAGAGTATAAACAGCTGAGAAAAATT
>CM060312.1:16668065-16750565 GCA_030674185.1 Monoplex corrugatus
TTAGATTATGTGCACAAATGCATTGGTATGTGTACTTAATTCTCTTTTTCTTTTTTTTAATTTTCTGTTGAAGTATTGAGTATATTTGAACTGGTCATACTTTATGGCTCTGACATGGCTCTACGCCATCAGTTGGGCTTTAAACAAAAATAACAATACAATAACAATTTCTTTGTGTTTTGTTCGATAAATATACCTGCTCTTTCTTTGCTTGTTTATGTATTTGTTTAGATTTCATTTTATGATTTATTTGAAACCCTATCTTACAGTCTTATTGTTCTGCATGTGTTTCACCAGTCTTCCTGTTTCAGTCTTTAGTTTTAGGTTTGTATATATCATATCAGTTTATGCTGTTTGACTGCAGTTATGTCACAGTCTTTGTTCCACATGAGGAACAAGTTGAATAAATATCAGATGACATGTTGTAGATGAAAGAAAAACAGTGTAACATCCTGGGTTTTTGTTTGCTTTAGTTTCAAGTTGTTTACTGTCAAATGAAAGAAAACAGTTTTGCTTCCTGGCTGTCAGTGCTGTCTCTATCAGCCTATGTCATTCCTAGTTTTAAATAAAAGAACAACAGTGTACTGAATACAGAGCATTTCCTCAGTAGATGTGATTGTAATTCAGACGAAATTTACATCGTATTTCATTTTGTGTTTACAGATCGAAGTTAATGTTAAGTGGCAAAACAGGAGATCTATTGGGTTTCTGCCTAGGGATTCAGTACTAAAAGTGTAAGTTTATGCAGTGAAGCAAAATTAGCATAGAGAAAGCTCATGTCAGACTGCACGAGTTTAAATCTGACTGGGGAGAGTGGGTTTGGGAGAGGCTTTGTATATATATGCAGCCTCCAGACTTCCCAGTTGTGAATGAGTACCTGACCCCATTCATGGTTGATGAAAGTAAAGCAGTGATGGAGAGGAGATGGGCACATTCATCATAATAATGCTGGCCCTGAGAAAGGGTGAGATCTCTATTTTAAACAGTTTAAAGATAGAAAGCAGCATGATTTATGTCACTGCAATTTGGTAAGCCGTTCAGAACATGTAATGTAAGACCATGTGTGCAGGGGGGGGGGGGGGGGGGGGTGGAGAGCAAAAATGAGAACATTTTTTTTTAATTTTGAAGGGTGGTGGCATGAGCAAAATGTATATATTTTTCTACATTTAGCCCTCTATCTGGGACACTTATCTAACAGGAAAGAAAAGGTCAGAGGGACAGGTATTTGTTTTGGGTGTTTATTTATTGTTTAGTTACAGATATTATCCTATATACCATTGATTAAATAATGTTGAATGATTATTTGTTATAGGTGTTACATCCCGTAATCTCCCAGTCCGTAATTCATGCATTTCTCTCTCTGTCTGTCTTCTCCTCTGTACTGTGCTCTGTGTGTGTGTGTGTGTGTGTGTGTGTGTGTGTGTGTGTGTGTGTGTGTGTGTGTGTGTGTGTGTGTGTGTGTTGTGTTGTGTGTGTGTGAGTTTCTTTATGCATAAGTATTTCGGTTGATGTGGTTGAATATGTGTGTGTGTGTGTGTGTGTGTGTGTGTGTGTGTGTGTGTGTGTGTGTGTGTGTGTGTGTTGTGTGTGTGTGCGCGCAGTTGAACATGCCTTTGCATACAGTACTTTTTGTAGGTGTGTGTGTGTGTGTGTGTGTGTGTGTGTGTGTGTGTGTGTGTGTGTGTGTGTGTGTTTTGCTGTGTGGCAGTTGAACATGCCTTTGCATACAGTATTTTGTAGGTGTGTGTGTGTGTGTGTGTGTGTGTGTGTGTGTGTGTGTGCTGTGTGTGTTGTGGATGTTGTGTGTTGTGGTTGTGGTGTGTGATGTTTGTGTTTGTGGTGTGTGTGTGTGTGTGTGTGTTGTTGTGTGTGTGTGTGTGTGTGTGTGTGTGTTTGTGTGTGTGTGCAGTTGAACATCCTTTACATACAGTATTTTTGTAGTGTTGTGTGTGTGTGTGTGTGTTGTGTGTGTGTGTGTGTGTGTGTGTGTGTGTGGAAAAGTTGATTGTGATTGTGGTTGTGTGTGTGTGTGGTGTGTGTGTGTGTGGGTGTGTGTGTGTGTGTGTGCATGTGTTGTGTGTGTGTGTGTGTGTGTGTGTGGAGGGAGAGGAAATCAAGTTGTTTTAATTTGTTCTGGCCATAGATGTGTCTTTCTATTTTGCTTGGTTACAATGATATAATGAAATTCATTAACCCCGTTGCTGTTAATCCATTCCCGTGATGTGAGTGTATGCTGAGTCATCCTGAAATGCCACTAACCTTTTATTCAAATAGTCTGTCTCTCAGTCTCTCTTACAGACACACAGACATGCATATAGAGACAGACAGACAACAACAACACACACACACACACACACCACACACACACACACACACACACACACACACGCACACACACACACACACACACACACACACACTACACACACACACACAGAGGGTCCAGAAATTATAAACTGGACTGGAATGTGTCCCGCCCTATTCATTCACATCCCAAACCATACACACACACACACACACATACACACACACACACACACACACACACACACACACACACACACACACACACACACACACACACACACAACACACACACACACAACACACACAACACGACTCACACACAACAAGCTCCCAGAAATTATAAAACTGACCACAACATGGTCCACACTCGCTCTAGAACTATTCATTCCACATCCCATACACTTTCTTTCTTTCTGTCTGTCGTCTGTCTGTCTGTTGTCTGTCTGTCTCTCTCTCTCTCTCTCTCTCTCTCCCTCTCTCTCTCTCTCTCTCTCCACCACACACACACACCCACACACACACACCACACACACACACACACAGAGTGATAAAGGACTAAGCTTTTCCTAATTAAAGCAGCAGCTGTAAAGGGAGTTATTTTGTAACATAATCATTAGTTAGTGGGTGCCATTTCAGCAGTGCCGGGTGAAAGTCATTCATTACTTCGTTTTACATACAATGCATTGACTATCATTAAATCATGACATACTGGGCGAAAGTCATTCATTTGTTCATTTGACATACAATGATGCATTGACTATCATTAAATCATGACATATGTCGTATAGCAGCAGTGCAACCTAGAACTAGCAGAAGTTAAAATGACCTAATCAAGTACTTTCCTTCCATGTTTTGCTGAGATGAAGACATATGCCTGTTCAGATTTGTTCATAGTGTTTCTTTGCCTCAGTGTGTGAATTTTGTGATTGTGTGTGTGTGTTGTGTGTGTGTGTGTTGTGTGTGTGTGTGTGTGTGTGTGTGTGTTGTGTGTGTGTGTGTGTGTGTGTATGTGTGTGTGTGTATGAGAGAGAGAGAGAGAGTGTGTGTGTGTATGAGAGAGAGAGAGAGAGAGAGAGAGAGTGTGTGTGTGTGTGTGTGTGTGTGTGTGTGTGTGTGTGTGTTTTGTGTGTGTGTGTGTGTGCGCACAAAATGTTGACAACACTGAGTATACTTTGACCTATTGATCAGACTACAGTCATGGTTTCAGTATGTAAAACCTGGTTATGCTTTTCGTAAAACGTATTCATGGCTTCTCTTAATACAAGTCACTGCTAGTGGATAGAACCCTTGAGCAGAATTTATAATGAATGAATGTAAAGGTATGATGCAACAGTATACCACAGATAAAGGCAAAAATGGTGTGTGTGTGTGTGTGTGCGTGTGTGTGTGTGTGTGTGTGTGTGTGTGTGTGTGTGTGTGTGTGTGTGTGTGTATACATACACAGATTGAAGAAGCGCATTAAATTAAGAAAGACATTGATAATACCAAAGTGTACTGATGTGTGTTTCCAGTGACAGAACATGTTGAGGAAGTTGTACGTTTTATACAGCATATTACAATAAAGCATGATAATTCTTGTGTGTGTGCAGAGTAAAGGAATGGACAACGACACTGGGCAATAAGCTAGAAATTGCTTTGAATACGCTCTCTGGATACTATGCTGTCAAAGAAGTAAGTTAACCAGTAACAATCAGTTGATCATAAAAACACATCATGGAAGCTTTTTTTTCCCCCTGGAATTTTCGCATCAAAATTTCAAATAGCAGTAACCAGGAAATGACTTCCATGCCATTACAGATCTGTTTGTTTTCTTTATTATTTATCACTGTTCATTAGTGACAGGTGAAAGTTTTGATATATATTTTCTTTATATAAGAATATTCTCCCGAATAAGTATGTGCTTATCTGTTTGACGCCACCACCCTTTCTGCATCCTGCATTGTCAGCCATGACAGCAAAGCAAAACTTAACCCTTTCACTCCCTCACCCTATCAACCAGCTTTCTGCAGGAAGCTGGTGGATAGCATGCGGGAGTGAAAGGGTTAAGTTTTTGCAGCGTATGGACAGGCTGCGGGAGAGAAAGGTTAAAATACACTTTCATATGAGTGATTGCGGAATCCAGTGCAAGTTCAGTGACCTGAGCTGGCTGGAACCCATGAGGAGGGAAAATTTAACTTCTTAACTGCTGTCATACATGAATGGCCAACTGAAAGAATAATGACATTTCAGGGGGTGGGATGGGGGTGGGGTTAATATGTAGCATGGTATTCCTGTGGGGGTAACATGTGCTAAAAAGTTGCTTTATGTCACTCTCTTTCTGCCTGCCTTGCTGCTTTGCTTAGTGCCTTTTATTCCTTTGTTTTGTTCTGCCTTTCTGGTTCATTCTCATAAAGCCTTGCTTTCTGTCTCTTAAGAGTGATGATTATATTAATTGCATTTTTAGGTATAAGGAGATGTAAACTAATTTTAGGTACTTTAAGCCAGTTTTATGTACTTGAAGCTAGTTTTTCTATGTACTTAAGTTAAAGCTAGTTTTTGTGTGCTTTAAGCAAGTTTTTATGTGCATAAAGCTAGTTTTTATGTACTTAGTTAAAGTTAGTCTTTATGGACTTTAAGCTAGTTCTTATGTATGTTTTTGTGTATTTACTTATGTGTACGCATATTCTGTGTAGGTTTGATTTTTCAGTCCTCCTGGTAATAAACTTGGCAGATGCCAGGATCATCATCTTAGATTATTCGTGTAAATGCAGTGATGTGTTCTTAATTTTCTTGTCCAGGTTTTTCACCCTGGGTCACTGACATGTTTAGATGTGTGTGTTTCGTTTTTTAAAGGGTAGGGGATTGGTTGATATGTTTCTGTTTCTCGGCCCATTTTTATCTACCTGTGAGAAACTTATTGCATATTAGTTGAAAACTAAGATACCTTAGGCTTGTTAGTTGAGAACTAAGTATTAAGCAGTAAACAACATGTTTGTTTTTTAGTTGAGTCGTAAGTGGCATCTTGAGATGAATTGATTGTTTCCCTAGGGACTTTAGCTAATGGTAAAGATAATCAATCCCCAGTCCCATTTTGATATTTCCCAGTTTCTTCCCTGACCCACTTTTCACTGTGGGTTGAAATGTCATTATGGCTTTTGTTTGATTTCTTATTTTCGCATAAACATTTTGATGTGTTCCCACCTAATATTGATTTTCTGCTACAAGTTTGAACTATTTCTTTAGAACTGACGTTAAGTTGTTGTATAATTAAAACAAGGTATTTATTTATTTATTGTCGTTGTCGTATTCTTCTTCTTATTATTTGTAGAAGTACTAATGTTATAATTATTAATAGTTATTATTATTATTATTATTATTATTTCCAGGCCTTCAAGTCTTTACAGGGTATGGAGTTCCGGAATGTGGAACCACAGAAGTTGGTGGGGAGGATGTCAGGGACATTGTCCAAAATGCTGAGCAAGAAGATGGATGCTCTCTGGGTAACCCAGTTTTTCTGATCACTTCTTATTTTTCTTAATTGAATGACAGACCTGGATATGGAAACAGGAAGTAGCTGTTTCGCACTAGAGTGATGATTATGATCTTTTGCTATGCTGTTTCTATGCCATGGATTTTGCAAGCATACACAGAGCTAAAATCCCTTGCTGTGGTATTCAGCTAGCTTTAGTTCAGTTTTCAAGTTTATTTTTTGTAATTCTGTGTTGTTACTAACACAGAAATGATAAAATACCTTTCGCATATATGTGTTGTGACAGAAATTGGAAATGGTAAATACCTTTTGCAGATAATTATGTGTTGTTACAAAAACAGAAAATGATAAATACTTATTGCAGATGTGTTGTCATGAAAATAGAAAATGATGAATACTTATTTCAGATATGTGTTGTTACAAAAAACAGAAAATGATGAATACTTTTTGCAGATATGTGTTGTTACAAAAACATAAAGTGATTTAAATAGTCAGTATGTGTTGTTACAAAAACAAAAAATGATAAATACTTTTTGCAGATATGTGTTGTTACAAAAACATAAAGTGATTTAGTCAGTATGTGTTGTTACAAAAACAGAAAATGATGAATACTTATTGCAGATATGTGTTGTTACAAAAACATAAAGTGATTTAGTCAGTATGTGTTGTTACAAAAACAGAAAATGATGAATACTTATTGCAGATATGTGTTGTTACAAAAACATAAAGTGATTTAGTCAGTATGTGTTGTTACAAAAACAGAAAATGATGAATACTTATTGCAGATATGTGTTGTTACAAAAACATAAAGTGATTTAACCCTCTAGCGCCGACCACTACAGATATGATAAATCCAAAATCAAGCGTCTGTAGCGCAACTTTAGTGATAACCTGATGCATCCGCCTGGGATATCCGGTTCCAGACAGGCAAGGACTACACTAACACGATGCCCCCACACCCTGGCGCCGTGTCTGTTATTCCTCACACTTCCTTTTCTACACTGACTGCTAGCAGTTACCAGCTTCCTTACAGTCCCCTGTTTTTGAGCCTCTGGTACACAAACATGTGAGTACACATTTATTTTTAATTGGGCTTAATAAATGCACAGTAGTATGTAGATTTCAAGCATATGATAATTTTGTATGAAACAGATTAATGTTAGTCATAAAAATGACATAAAAAACAGTTTATCATATGTGATAAGAACGGCCTTTGTGGAAACTTCAGGAAAAGACAACTCGTCCGCCATTTATCAGAAATGATAAGAGCGGCGTTAAAGGTCGCAAGTGCTCTTTTCTAGCTGTAGAAAAGCTAACTTTGATTGTTGCTTTGAATGATTCCTTTGATTCAGAAATGATTTTTTTAGTGTTTGTCTGTTAGAATGTTGCACATTATATGTAATCTGTAAAGAAAAGTCAGTAAAGTTTGGATCTTTTATCTGTTTTCAGCATGACAACATGAGTTCCAGTAACAAACGTTTGCTGGTTTGTTGCTGGTGATCAGAGTGATTTTGACCCTTCTGACAGCAGTGGAGATGAGTGGAGGCCAGGAGATGACTTTCGGGTTCATCAATGATCAGTGGATGGACAGAGAAGAACACCTGGAGGTCTTGGTCTTGGAGGGGAAGTAGTCATGAAGATGACACGAGGTCTTCAGAGAGACTTAAACTATAAAGTCTTCGCTGACAACTTCTTTTCCAACTTGCCTCTTATTCAAGCCTTGAAAGCCAAATCCATTTACTTTGTCAGAACCTTTCGAGCCAGCAGGTTCAAAGGCCTCAGTCTGAAGTCTGAGAAGGAGCTGAAGCAGGAAGGAAGGGGAGCCTGTGATGTCAAGGTAGAACTGATGTCGAATGTTGTAGGTGTGCACTGGTTTGACAAGACTGTGGACACTGTCTCTACCTATGTGGGTGTGGAACCTCAAGGTGAGGTATCACGATACGACAAAAGCAGAAGCAGAAAGTCACCATTCCCCAGCCTGCCATCATCAAAGAGTACAACAAATTTATGGGTGGGGTGGATCTGCTTGACAGCCTCACAAGCCTCTACAAGTTCCCGCTAAAGTCAAGGCGTTTCTACATGTACATTTTCTATCACACCATCGCAGTTGGTGTTGTTAACAGCTGGCTGTGGTACAAGAGGCACTGCACGCTGCTGAACCTCAAGTCAGTAAAGCTCAGCATCTTTCAGAGCCAGATTGCTGATGCCCTGGTGCTGATGAAGAATGCAATTGGTCACCCGAGCGGCTGTGTGACGTCACTACCTCCAGCCAAGATTGCCAGACAGTCTGTTCCCACCCCTGATGTCCGTCTGGATGGTGTTGCCCATCTGCCCCAATGGAACAGCGCCAGGACATCATGCAAAAACAGAAACTACCAGAGACTGACCTACGTCTTCTGCCCAAAGTGCAATGTGAACCTTTGCTTCAACAAGGACAGAAACTGCTTTGCGGAGTTCCATCTGCTCAAATAACTATGAAATGTAGCACAAAAAACGCTTGAACAGAAATGAACTGCACTGATTAGAAATTTGAAAACAGTTAGCTGAATAAACCTGCAATGAACTGCTGTTCCAGAAACAATTTATCATATATGATAAGATCGGTCTTGGTACCGCAAAAGCCGCTCTTATCATATATGATAATTTTTCTAACTTTGTCATTTTTTCACTTTAATTAAAAATAACACCGAAAATGTGTTTCTTTGTTGTATCTAATGGTGTTTTTTCATAAGAAATAATTTTCCCTAGTCTAGAAGTACTTTCAGGCTCTAGAGGGTTAAATAGTATGTGTTGTTACAAAAACAGAAAATGATAAATACTTTTTGCAGATATGTGTTGTTACAAAAACATAAAGTGATTTAAATAGTCAGTATGTGTTGTTACAAAAACAAAAAATGATAAATACTTTTCTGCAGATATGTGTTGTTACAAAAACATAAAGTGATTTAAATAGTATGTGTTGTTACAAAAACAGAAAATGATAAACAGTCAACTTACAAATTATTTTGGACAAAGAAAGTTTACGATTAAAAGAAAAACAAAGCCAAGATTAAAACTGAAAATGGAGGAGGCTTCATAAAAGTTCCCATCATGGCCCTTGTTTGCAATGTGATGTTCACTATGTAAGAGTTGTTTCCCTTTAAAGGAATTGATGTCCTTGTGTATGTGATGTTCTTCATGTAAGATTTGCTTCCCTTTAAGTTCGGGCTGTGTAATTGTCATTAGCTGCCTTGCAAATTGCTTGTTATTCTTGTGAGTGTGATGTTTGGTTGTGTGTGTGTGTGTGTTTGTGTGTGTGTGTGTGTGAAAGAGAGAGAGAGGGAGAGGGAGAGAGAGCTAGCAAAACAGGTTCATCATGCCAGTTTTAGCATCCATACTTGCCACATTAACACTAGATAAGATTGGACTGGCACACACTCGTACACGCACACATTTGATCAGCTGATGGTATTCATTCACATTCTTTCACAAACCTGGGGATGCATGCTTGTGCTTACTGTGTGCAGAAACTAGTGGAAGCTGCAGAAGCAGCAGCCAAGAACTACACCTACAATACACAGTTAAAGGTGAGGAAAGCAGATTGAAATTGGAATCTTGAGTCTTTGTTTTGACAAAGCTTACTGCATAAGGATAAGATTAGTCCTACAACTCAAATATAGGTGTAGCGGAGTGAAGACCTCACCACTCTTTGGTCAGCTTTGTGGGGCGGGTCCCACTCATTTTCATTGCTGCTTTACCTTCCCCTGCCCTGAAAAGGATCAAGCACTTGAGATCAGTTGCCATGGTCTAGTGGTTAGCGCAGTGGATTACCAACTGAAAGGTTGAGGGTTCGAATCCCCATCAGTCCCTTCAAAAATCATTGTGGGATTTTTTGACTCTAACCAGCTTCCACCCAGAGTTGGGCATGCAATGGGCTCATTAGGAAGACTGGAACCACACAGTCAAGTCTCAACCACTTCACGGATGCGTCATTGAGGGTGTTGCTCAAATCTTTTGACCAGCACCGCCGGTGTCTGTATCTCTTGGGCCTGGTTGATGCCAGGATATATTATGATAGTAAGCGTAGAGTACAGCCCTGTCACGCAGTCTCAGTCTTTGATGGAACTCCAGAGCGTCATGATTATCATTCTCATTGACATCATCTTCACCACATTGTAAAAAAACTGTCAGATTCTGTGGCCATTAAAGTGGCGTAGAAAATGGGATGAAAAAAGAAAAGGTGAGCACAAAGGTAACCTCCCCAGGTGTGATGATCCTATAAAAAAAAAAAAAAAGAAAGAAAAAAAAAAGGGGGAGGGGGGGGCGGGTACTTACTCTCAGTTGTATGGACTGTAGGCCACATGCATAATGTTTACTGACCTAGGGTCGAACTCTTGGAATCAGATTGGAAGGTGGAAGTTCTGCGAAAATGATAACCAGGCCTCATCGACTGAGAGAGCACACTTGTATTGGAATGTTGCCTCTTTATTTGATAAAGGCAGTTTTTGTATATTTGTCGGCTTATTATATTTGTCCCATGAAGTAAAAACAGATTTCTGCTTTTATTTTCAATATGGCCTGTTCAGGCTGAAGATACATAATTGTCACTTTCCCACAGGATGTGTGTGTATTATTATCATAGACAGTATTGTTACATAAAGCAAAATGCCATACAAATTGCTGGAATGGTTGTATTGTTTTTAATCCTCTTCTCCCCCCCCCCCCCCCCCCCCTTTTTTTTTTTTTATATATATTTTTCGAATTAGATAAACTTCAGACGGACTGAGTGTATTTTTTGTTTGTTTGTTCTATCATCTTCTTTCATTTTGTTATCTCTTTCTGCATGAAAAACCATTTTTGAGGCAGATATATTTAAGGATGACTGTGTGTGTGTGTGTGTGTGTGTGTGTGTGTGTGTGTGTGTGTGTGTGTGTGTGTGTGGTGCACGCAAGAGTGTGTGTGTGTGTGCACATGTGTGTGTGTATGTGTGTGTGTATGAGAGAGAGAGGGGGGAGAGAGAGAGCCAGAGAGAGAGAGAGAAAACATACGTGCACACATGTCAGTGAGGAAAAGATGTCAGATATTTTACAGCTGTTTATGGGTAGATTTTTTGGGTGTATTTGGTGCCAGTAGGGGCTGCAGAGGATATATTTGATTGTCTGTGGCTGATGACAATGTTTTCACCTGAGATACTGTAGTGTTACCTCTGTGTGATAAAACAGTGTTTTGTTGTTATTATCATTGTTGTTTGGAGTAGCATTCTGCTGTTGATATAAACCAATTACTGGTGTAAAATCACTCGATTGTCGGTAAGTATGCACATTTGTGATAACGACATATGAATGGTTAATGGCTGTTACCCAGCTTGGGGGTTGTTTTAACCAAAATATGAGTCTTTCAGCAGGCATTTCTGATCTATTTATCAACAAATTTTTTATCAGATTTTGGTTTATTATGTGTTTAGTAAATTAAGGTATTGTATCCTTGTAAATTTTCGAAGATGTGAGCAGTTTTAAGTCATTCTTAATGCAGAGTTCTATGGATGATTATTATGAAAGTGTACATGACTTCATGGAAGAGACCATCTTCTTAGCTGTTTTAAATTGGTTGAATCATGCTGCATGCATAATAAGGATAGCAGCTTGTGATGGCAAGGGAGGAAATAGCACCTGCGTGTAACTTAATGTTGCCCTTTGTGTTTTTGTTTTTATTTTCTAATTCTATGAGGGGGAAAAAAAAATGTTGATTTGGTGTGGATAAAGAACGAAAATACTAGTATGGCTAACTGATAAAAGAAGAAATTCAAGTATGGTATAACTGTCTTGTTTTCCCTGTCTGTACAGAAAGGTCAAGTGCATTACTACAATTCCAAGAATATGCAGGGCCCAGACAGTGATGCTCCTGTTCTTGTCGAAAGTGCTCGCTTCAAGCAAGGGGTAAATTTTGACTTCTCCAGTGTTCATATCCCGTGGAAATCTACGATGGAGGTAAGTGAGGTGGCTGGAGTGTGAAGGGATGGGTGGGGGGGGGGGGGGGAGGGAGAGACAAAGAGGAATGATGGAGTGAGACAAGGGGGAGAAAGTTTTTCTGTGACGTTATGAAAAAAAAGAGAACAAAGAAATAATGGAGAACATTGTGAAAAAAAAAGTAAGACAAGGATTTGCTATCTCTTGATCCTTCATGACCCTGATAGTCATGGAAGAATATAAAAAATTGATGAAAATTAAAAACAGTCTCTTCCTTTACATTGCCACTGTTTTTAAATCGCTCAGATTTAAAGCAAATACCGGTTGAGAAATGTGGTGGTCAGTTTGTGGATAATGTGATTTAAACATTTTATTACAGATTTAAAAAAAAAACCCACAGATCTGGAAGAGATATAAGTGAATAGGCTATTTGTAATCTTTGGAAATTATTATCTTTTTCAAAATCAAGGAAAATAGCTTTGGCTTTGATGAAATGTCCAGCCACAGTTTGCAGTTTTGGTTTACACCTCACATGTGCTTCCTAGAAATAGTTTCAAAATGCAAAATACTTCATGTCTGAGTTTTTGCCATTTGCACCCAGTGTTTTAATGGTGGGTATCTTGTTGGTTAGACACTGGCAGAGATGGGCAGACGTCCTTGTTTTGGTTTCTTAGCAGTGATTTTATGTTTGATAGATCTCGTAAATGTGAACTAATTAAGAGAAAAATCCAGTCATGAAAAAAAAAATCACATTGTCCATAATATTTTTATAATCCTGGGCTCATCAGTTTACCCATAACAGTACTGAGCCTTTATATTTCACTGCAGTGAGTAAAAGTGTTGTGTCAGCGGTAGTCATTATGAGCAGACAAATGATTTTAGATACTACTATTTGCTGACATGTATAATTGACATGCATGTAAAGTAGTAAAGTTTATTCTGGAAAGATAATCTGGTATAATGTTTTTAACTAAGTTTTAACTGGCAAAGTAATCTGGTACGCTTTTTTAACAACAGAGATATAGAATTCAGTACAGAAAAAGGTCATGAAAAGATGTTAATAAAACAATCCAGACTGTTTTTTCCTCCCTTATTGACATAATATATGTGGTTGACACTCCCACCCCACCCCACCCCCACCCGTATTGACATATGTGTCGACACTAACATGAAGTGGTTGTCGATATCCAATAAAGAAAAAACAAAACAAAAAACTAATGAAATTAAAATATGTCAGTATATTATGTATATTTATCTTAAAATACCAATCATATCAGTATATTATGTATATTTATCTTAAAATTACCAATCATACTGAATTAAAATATGTCATTATATTATGTATATTTATCTTAAATTACCAATCATACTGAATTAAAATATGTCAGTATATTATGTATATTTATCTTAAAATACCAATCATACTGATTAAATTGTCAGTATATTATGTATATTATTGAAAATACAATTCATATGAATTAAATATGTCGTATATTATGTTATTTATCTTAAATACAATCATACTGAATTAAAATTGTCAGTATATTATGTATATTTATTTAAAATACATCATACTGAATTAAATATTGTCAGTATTTATGTATATTTATCTTAAAATACCAATCATATGAATTAAATTATGTCAGTATATTATGTATATTTATCTTAAAATACAATCATACTGCTTCAGATATTATCACTGGAATACATCTGGCTTTGAGCGTTTTTTTTGTGTTTGTTTTTACTTGAATACATCTTTTTTTTTTTCATGTAAATTTGTAGCATTGTCACTTTCTGATTGAAGTTTTTATTCCTGTACCAGACAGAAACATACTGAATGGTCTGCAGTGGACAGCAGCTTTAGATGAGCAGTTTCGAGCAGATTGAACAATGACAACGAGATATTGTGCAGTTCTTTGGCTCCAGTCCGGGTTCATGCGCACTTATCCTGCCAGTGTGTGAACACCACAATGAGGTGGATCTCTTTGATGTGCGCAGGCAGTCATGGTGGCAGATGCTGGTGTTTGTCTGTGCTTTGAACCCGTTATTTTGTGCAAAGAATGATGATAGGGCTATCAGAATGGATTGATTCTGCCATTTAAGAGAGGGTTAATGTGCGTGGACTTTTTAAGGGATGATGATAAGAACATACGCATGTATACATGTGAACACACTTGCACACAAAAGCATGCTTTTTCTTGACATATTGTTGCGTTCTTTAAAAGAAATGCGTATCACCAAGTGTTTTCTGTTTATTTGTTCAAGATTGAATATTTTGAGTTTTGATATTGTACTGAAAACCAGTTTTTTAAAGTGTTGCTGCTTCTGAGTGCTTGATTGAAAAAGGAAACGTTGGCTGCACAGTTTTGAATATGTGAATTTATTGATAAGTAACATAAGTGCCAAGGTTTTTCTGCAACCAAGCCATAACTCATCATATGGCTCGCCACTTTGCTGTGGAAAAATGTATCGTGATATTTGTGAAAATGTTCATGGGTCTGTATGCAAACATATAGAACAGATCTGTTTTCCTTCCGAGTCTTGATATTGATACTTACGTAACCTATACCAGAGTAGTTCTAATTTCCATCATGGCTTTTGTGTGTGTGTGTGTGTGTGTGTGTGTGTGTGTGTGTGTGTGTGTGTGTGTGTGTGTGTGGTGTGTGTGTGTGTGTGTGTGTGTGTGTGTGTGTGTGTGTGTGTGTGTGTGTGTGTCTGTCTGTCTGTTGAGTGTGTGTGTTTTGTGTGTGTGTGTGTGTGTGTGTGTGTGTGTGTGTGTGTGTGTGTGTGTGTGTGTGTACGTGCGCACGCATATGTGTGTGTGTATGTGTGTGTGTGTGTTTGAGTGTGTATATATTTCGTTCGTTCTTTGATTTAACGTCTTTTCACTATAAGTGATATTAGACGTGTATGTATATATATATATATTGAATGTGCCGGTGTGTGTGTGTGTGTGTGTGCTTGAGTGTGTGTATATATATATATGTGAGTGTGTGTGTGTGTGTTTTGGTGTGCTGTGAAGAAAAGATGTTGATGTGCACTGTTACAGTGTACGTATTATATTTTGCCAGGTACACTCAGGGGTCCAGCTCTCCAAAGGATATGATGATCCTCATTGACACGTGAGTCTCTTCTCCCTGATTTCTAACTGGTCTTGTCTGTATTTTTGGTATGTGTTTGTATTTGTAAGTGTGTGTGTGTGTGTGCAAAAATTTTTGAATCATGAGAAACAACATATGCCCTGGATTATCAAGAATGAAACCTTTCGCATGTGCAGTGTCAGTTGTAAAATGTCCCTTAGTGTGTGTATTTTTCATTTTTTTTCATATGAATACAGTTTTCTTCTTCTTTATTTCTTTTAACACCCATTCACTGAAGTGCTTTTAGAAAATATTAACAAAAAACTGGATTTTATTTATTGAGTAAAATAGGAAGAAAGAGTTTTCAGGTTTCAAACATAGCCCTAGTTAAACCACTACGTTCACTGGGAAAAGACTCAATCACTGTTTTACACACAGATCTCATGAACAGCATGCAGTTTTGTTCATGCACTCTGCAAACAGACATTTTCTACACAGCATGAGGCACATGTTTATATCCCAGCTTACTCCTCCTGTGTTCAAGGGCCCTTCTTGACTTTATCTGACTGACATTCTGACCCTTCATGTTAGAGAAGAAAGGCCAGTGTTGTGGAAACTACTTCAGTGAGTTAACTGGGGTGATAAAATGAAGAGATCTTTCTATCTAGAGTCAGGGGATGTGAGGCATGTTCTGAATGCACAAGGGTGAAAAGATGTCACCCGGTTCTTGGTAACTCTCGAGATTTGCGTTGATGATATTGTGCATACGATTCTGTTTTGTCTGACAGGAGTGGCAGCACCCATGGTCAGGCTTTGCAGCTGATGAAGAATGCCGTCAAGTCAATATTGGATACACTAGGAGAGAATGACTTTGTCAACATTGTTGAGGTAACATTTATTTGTATTTGAACATGAGTGTCCTTTTAGAAGTTTGAACGGAAAAGTGAATGCTTCGTGATTGGTTTTACCTATTGACGGAATTGTGAAATGGTGCAGGATCAGTAAAACACATGCACACATGCATACATGTCAATAATTGTAGATCAACATTAAATTATTGAAATTTGATTCATAACTCCCATCCTGTGTAAATAAACAGTCAAGCAATTACTGTTGTTAGTAAGGGGCTTAGTTAGAAGCGTTCTTATTAAGTTGGATCATAACAGCTGCTGTTGAATTCTGCTGAAGTGCAGTGCAGGCAGCGTGACATTTCTGGCTTCAGTGAGCTCCTTGCACTGGGACTTCAGTTGAATGAAATTGGGTTGGTGGTGGTGTGTTCAAGAGCTGGTTTGAATGGCATAGAATTAGTTCAGTGAAGTGTTTATAAAATTTGCCAAAAAGAAAAACACAAGACAACAGAAAGCCCCAGCCTTCTTTTGAATTCTGTGTAGTAATTTTGTTATTTTGTTTTATTTTTATTTGCTGCTTGGATTTTTCTTGCATTTTAGACTTGAAATTGGACTTTTATCTATTGCATACATGTTGTTTGTTTTCAGTTCAACCAGGAGGCCAAGTTTGTTAGCGACTGTTTCAACCACACATCCTTTGTGCAAGCCAACTACAGGAATAAGAAGGTAAGAGACATGTACTGGACAGGGCCAGTGCCGATCTGTATTATGATTCTGAGAAGTATGATAAGTCAAGTGGTTAAGACAGACTTCCAGTTAGAAGGTCTGGGTTTAATACTGCCACTTCGTGGATTAAGGGTGAAAACTTTTGAGGTCTTCCAGATCCCCGTGGGGATGCTGGGGGCTCTTGCAATATAAATTTTATCCCCACCTTCTAGAAATTCTGTGCTAGAAATGTCCTTTCTGTCACTGTCTTTGTTTCTGCCTTTTTCCTTTGCTTTCTGTCATTTCTTCCTGTCATTTTCTGCCTTGCTGGTCCTTTCACCTGTATGTGTTCGATAAAGTCTTGCATATTTTCTCTTAAGATTGATAATTGGGTACATGTATTAAGTGCATTTTTTGGCTGTAGGGAAATAACATATGCAGAAACAATTTTTTTGTAATTTAGGCCTGTTTTTACAGGGTTTTAGTGTCCTTAGTTATGTTTATATTTGTATTCAGGTATGTTTTTTTAAAATCCCTGTGGGATAAATTGGACAGAGTGGTCAACATCAGGGGCATCTTAGATTATGTGTGCGAATGCATCGATATGTGTGCTTAATTTTTTTCTGTTGAAGTATTGTTTGTTTTGAAATGGTTGTAGTCCTGATATGACTCTATGCAGTCAGTTGGGCTTTAAACTAAAATAACATAACAATAAGATCTCCAAAGAACACGTGTCCATACCTACTAATGCCTGAACCCCTTTCATGTGTATGTATGTGTGTATATATACATATACCTCCCACCACCAAATCAGTCTTAATTTGCAGTCAGTCGAACGGCACTAGAAGCTGAAAAGGAGACTGAGGGTCTATCTGGGGTGTTTTGACTTTTTCTCAAAATTGATTTCTGTGGACTATAATTTATCCTCCACATAGTTTGCTTTCTTGAAAAAATATTATTAATCAATTTAAAATGGTATTTTAATGCACTGATTGTAGCAGAAAGAACGCAATTTCTTACCAAAAGTACCTCTTTCTGTCTCTTATTGTGAACCGTAACCTGTACAGACCCCCACATGTAATATACTGAAGAAAGCTCTTTGGTGCACCTATCGGATAATGACAGCTAAACTTAGAAACAAACCATGTCAAAGCCACCAAATAAAGAAATTTTAGAAAATTTGTAGGAGAGTACGTAAAAACTTTAGAGGCCGTCTTCTCAAAATGGCCGTCATACGACTTAATGGCTTTAAACATACAAAACGTCTACATTTTTTTGAGTACAAGCTTCATTCAAGTATCAAAATAATCAGCATAATATACACTTTCCATTGATACGTATATCTCAAAATATCCACAATGCTAGTTAAGACTGATTTCGTGCTGGGAGGTCACATATATATATATATATACGTATATACAAAATATCAAATATGCGCATTAAAGATCCTTTAAGTAATGTCAGTGTCCGATGGCTTTTGATTATGAGAACACCCAGCATACAGGCCCAGTGAAGATAGAGTATACTGCACATATGGCTTGTTGAGTGTGGGTAGATCAGTATGCTTACATATATACAGAGAGAAATTAAAATGCTAGATTTTGTTTGTTTGCTTGTTCATTGACTGTGTGCTAAAATTTTTGTTTGTTAATTGACGATTGCTAAATTTTGTTTAATTGTTTGTTTATTTGTTTGTTAATTGATGACTCTTATGTATGAAGTATGGGTCAGAGATGATTCTTATGTATGAAGTATGGGTCAGAGATGATTCTTATGTATGAAGTATGGGTCAGAGATGATTCTTATGTATGAAGTATGGGTCAGAGATGATTCTTATGTATGAAGTATGGGTCAGAGATGATTCTTATATATGAAGTATGGGTCAGAGATGATTCTTATGTATGAAGTATGGGTCAGAGATGATTCTTATGTATGAAGTATGGGTCAGAGATGATTCTTATGTATGAAGTATGGGTCAGAGATGATTCTTATGTATGAAGTATGGGTCAGAGATGATTCTTATGTATGAAGTATGGGTCAGAGATGATTCTTATGTATGAAGTATGGGTCAGAGATGATTCTTATGTATGAAGTATGGGTCAGAGATGATTCTTATGTATGAAGTATGGGTCAGAGATGATTCTTATGTATGAAGTATGGGTCAGAGATGATTCTTATGTATGAAGTATGGGTCAGAGATGATTCTTATGTATGAAGTATGGGTCAGAGATGATTCTTATGTATGAAGTATGGGTCAGAGATGATTCTTATGTATGAAGTATGGGTCAGAGAAATCTTAATGGTATAATCCAGCATAACTGTTGACTGTTAATTGGTTGAAAATACATTAATTATTGATTGTTATTGGTAATGACTGTTAACCGTTGGCTGTTACTAGTTGTAACTGTGTTAACTTTTGACTGTTATTAGTTGTAACTGTGTTAACTGTTGACTGTTATTAGTTATAACTGTGTTAACTGTTGACTGTAACAACTTGTAATAGTATTAACTGTTGACTGTGAACTGGTCGTAATGGTGTTGACTGCACCAGTGTCTTCAGACTGTTGATTTGTTACAAATGATTGTAACTGTTGTAGTTGATTGTTGTGATGGTTTCAGCAACTGGAGAAAGACGTGGACGACTTAAAGGCACAGGGTCAAGCGGACTACCAAGTGGGATTACGCTTTGCATTCCAGAGGTTCAAAGAGGTAAATAATAATGTAGTGATGTAGTTAACTATTAGGGTCATGCCCAGATAAAAATAAGAATTCAGTTTTTTGACATGTCGTATGACTGGTGTCATAGTCAAGTGATTGTGACTTTGGTCCTCCAGTTGGAAGGTCTAGGTTCAATTCTGCCTGGGTATTATCTGGTGGGTAAGGGTGGAGATCTTTCCCATCTCCCAGGTCAGCGTATGTACAGAGTATCCTGGAATGATTGTGGCATATCGCTGATCTCGGGATCAGTTTCATCCTCAGCTCTGTATATGACCTCCTGCGTGAAATGGGGGAAATCAGATGACCCTGTGTGCCCATTCTACCAGCGCAAATAGCGGAACGTGTCTGAGCTTATGCAAAGTAATGTCAACCCAAGGAAGGTACACATGAAGTGCAGTCAAGTGCTTAAAGAGATTGCACAAATGATTAGTATTACCAGGAGGAAAACATTCTTTGCAGCAGGAGGCAGCAAACTGTGGCCTGAAAAAGCTGTGACTTGGGAACATGAAAGCAGGTTATGCTGAATGGAGTGGATGGACTGGGAGCGCTCAGCATATCTTCCAGAATGGAAAGAAAAACCAGAACTCATCAGCAAGAATGGGACATAGTCCTTCACTCCCATTTATCAAAGTAAATGATTCTAATCAAACTCATTGTGTCATATGAGAGTAGAATGGAGGGAACCCCTGACTACATGACTGACAGGTATGCCTGCCAGTCCAGCTAGCAACTCAGGTAATCTGGTTTCCAATGTTTCCAAGCTAAAAGTTTTTGCCACAGAGCTTGGAGCAAAGGAGTGGGTCAGCACATGTGTCTGTGATCTTACAAAGCAGCTGAAACTTTCAGTTGGATTGTGGTTGAGGAGTTCCAGCTATAGTGTGGTTAGAAAATCAATAGTGAACTTCATATAGCTTGAAATTTCCCTTCATACAGTAGGTTTCTAATAGCTAAGTGGTTAAGACATCTGTCACAAAGAAGAGGAGGTGGGGGTTGGACCCGGGTGGAGTAAAAAAAGGATAATAGCAGAAAGGCCTCCAGGAATTATGACCTAGTGCTGCTCGGTTCATTAGATTGAAAGGAATATTTAGGGCTGCTCATTTGAGGGGTGTTTCTGCTCTGAGGACCTTCTGCTGACCAGCTCTTCCTAGTTTCCTGCTACTGTAGACCAGCTAGTGGCAGCACCTCCTTTGTGTGTATATGCCTGCAGAACATAGATATGTATGTCAGAAATGCAGTCAGCCATGTAAGTGTTCAGTGGCTCATGGAAGCAGGAAAATACCCACCATGGACATTTACTGAGGACTGGAGTATGCTACTGTGTACCAGCATAGCACCTACACAATATGGGCTGATCAACATTCTTATACACTACATCCAAGAAAACACTGCTAACATCAGGGAGATGTCATACCATTGCATGACTGCCTGGCTACCTCTGCTGCTTCAGGCATTTAAGTAGTGGAAACTCATGTAATTTCTAGCATGTAAAGCATTCCAATACATAATAGATTGATGTGTATGATTTGTAGATTGATTGATGTGAATAGATAGATGTTCAGCGAGTTTGATTAATGAAAAGATGGCTAAAAAAGATGTTTTTGATTTGAACAGTTTAGCCAGAACCGAACAGATGATGACATGAACGTTGGTGCCAACTGCAACAAAGTGATCATCTTGTTGACGGACGGTGGAACAGACAATGCTGAGGAAGTGTTCAAGCAGTACAACTGGCCCAACAAAACAGTAAGCTTTTTCTTTCGTATACATGCGTTGTAGGGGTAGAAGCATTTTCCTTCATATATATATGCATATTGGAGGAACATAAAGATTCACTAGCAATCCTTTCTAGGAATAGTTAGAGTGGTGGCCCAGTTGTTAAAATACCTGCCTGAGAAGGAGATAGTCACAGGTTTGATTGTGTTTTGGACAGAGATCTCTCTCCCTCCCTCCACCCACCCAATCTTTGCAACTGAAGACTTTGAGTGGTCTGGGTGCTTGTCTTTTAGATGTGATGATTGGCTGAGGTCCCGTATACAGCATGCGTTTCGTGCTAGTAGAAAACAACCCGGACAACGAGAGAGTTGACATGGTAGGATTCTGAAAAAAACGTCCACTTTCATAAGTAAACAAAAATACATGCATACAGGGGAACAAAAAAAGGGTAGCACCACTGTGACCACATGAAAAGGATAGTTCCAATCCACAGACACTGAGGAGAGTTGTATGATCAGTGTGTGGATACTTGAATAAAATTTTCCACTAGAGGAAGGCATTTTCATCAGTTTTTTGACAAAGGGCAAGGTGATTTTAAATACTGAAGGCAACTGGTGAAACTGGATGGTCAAGGAAGGATATTTTCATCAGTTTCTGACAAAGGGCAAGGTGATTTCAAATACTGAAGGCAGCCAGTAAAACTGAATCAGTTAGGAGCTATGTTGGGGATGGGGTAGGTGTGTGTGTTTGTGTACTCCTAAGATTTAAGTGGAATTTAGAAATTGTTGATATTCATGCTTCAGTCTATTTATTTTCCTTACTCCTGTTGACATTGTACAAACCCAAGATGATGAGATCGCAATTTGGTGTTGCTGTTGTGTTTTTGTATTGGTTAGTCATTTATATCTTAATCCATGACCTTGTAAATTGAATCTTTTTATTTAGTTTGTTTGTTTGAAAAGACTAGAAATCCAAATGGTTCAGTATGTTTTGCCTGTAATTATGAAAACACGTCCATATTACCTACTAAGCGACAGTATTCTGATGGCAGGTGAGAGTGTTCACCTATGCTGTGGGTCCCACTGCCACACCTGTAGCAGCCATCAGGTGGATGGCTTGTGCTAACAGAGGTAAGTGCCAGCTGTCACCATTTCAGTTGAAGTCAGCTGTGCTGCTCTCATTAATGTTTTAACCGTTTGACTCCCTCGTATTCTCTGGCAGCTTCCGGCTTTTCCAACCACTGTTGCAAAGCAAAAACTGAACTACTGAACTGTTTTATTCCTTTAGCCTGTTCATCACTGTCCTGCAGGAAACTGATGATTAAGATGAGGGAGTGAAAAGATAAGGCCGTGCAGCAGGTGGATAGAGCAAGGGAGTCAAAAGGGTTGATCTCTTACAAGAAAAAAAAAATGGTCAGCTATGCTTGTCATATTAAATGTTTTAGTCTCAGAAATCAACAAGAGTAAGTTGTTAGCGAGACTTGATTTCCATGTGTTTTTGGTGGGTTTTCACATGTTTTAGATTTTTTTCCCACTTGTCTAAAGTAATGCATATTTCGTTTTTGTCTGTACTGGGTTGAGGTAAAAGTTATTTTCTCTTGTGTGTTCACACAATAATCAGATCAAAGAGTCTGTGTTAAAAGCAACAAAGTATATGTAGGAAATTGTTGACATATGTAGATAGGTTGTGCACATGATGTCTTAGGAGTTTGGAGTTTGTTCAAAAGGGATTCATTACACTTGGACAATTCTGAGGGATTTATCATGTTGGGATAGTTCCATATGTGCTTTACCCAAATCCTGCCATTAATAATATGGGAGATTCCTTGAGCCTGTACAAAACACTGCATTGGGAAAGTTTTGAAAAATGGAGTAAACACGGATGGGGAGAGGTATGGGTGAAACAGAACTTATGAAGCACTATGCCGACATCACCAGCATGATAGGAGCAATAAGATGGGAAGCACACTGGCCAGTTTTTATAGTGCAGGCTGGGATTGAACTTGAGATATTGGATTTTGAGTTCACAATATTCATAATTATTTAATTGAAGCATTACTGGTCATGTTACAGGTTACTTCTCACAGATCCCTGCCATGGGTGCTATACGTGCCAGAGTTCAGGTAACTACACTGTGTATGTGTGTGTGTGTGTGTGGTGTGTGTGTGTGTGTGTGTGTGTGTGTGTGTGTGTGTGTGTGTGTTGTGTGTGTGTGTGTGTGTGTCTGTGTATTTGTGTGTATGTGTAGGGATGTGTGTGTGTGTGTCTGTGTATTTGTGTGTATGTGTAGAGATGTGTGTGTGTGTCTGTATTTGTGTGTATGTGTAGGATGTGTGTGTGTGTGTGTGTGTGTGTGTGTGCGCGCGCGTGTGTGTGTCTGTCTGTGTCTGTGTGTGAGTATATGATGTGTGCTTGTATCTGTGTGAGGTAAAAAGCAGTGTTGGCATGTGAGAGAGGGAGAGTGTCTGGGTTGTTTTTAATTCATTTAAAAGCTGTCATGATAATTTGCCCACTGGATACTTTTTTTGACTTGCTATCTAGGGCTTGTTTGGAGGACTGAACTGTGAAGATGATTTCAGGATCAGAATCTGATGGGTCAGAATTTTCAGAATAAGAGAATGGTAGCAAAAATGTTTTTAAGAAATCTGAGGTTATCGTTGTATGTGTTGGCAGTAACTGTTTGAAAGAAGGGCTTGTGAAAATAGTCCAATAGATTGATAGGGGTGTGTTGAGGGAAAATCCTGCCCAGTAAAGACAGTGTGGTTTTCTGCTTTGAGAGGGTTTTGGATTTGAGTGCAGTGTGACAATATGTTTTTTTTTAATCTAATTTTGCTGTTTGCAGTGTGAAACAGTGTTTATATTGCTGTGTCTGCATACAATGATTTGTCTGTTTGAATAAATTGCTACTGTAAATGCCAAATAATGAAGGTAGTACAATAAGAAATAGTTGACTTAGAAAACTGATATGGTCAGCTTCAACTTGGAAGTTAAATTTTGCTCGGAACTGTTACCAATGTTAAGAAAATTACCAGTACCCCTCTCTCAGAAGAAAATGAAGGAAGGAAAAGAGTGATGTGGTGTGCCATGGCAATGTTTATTTCCAGGATTATTTGGTGGTGATGGGTCGGACCCTGGCCCTGAAACATGTGGAAAACACACAGTGGACCAGTATTCACAATACCCCACTCACTGGCAGCAGCTCGGTATCACCCTCCATTCCACTCACTCTTATTCATCACCTATCTTTCTATTTTGTTTCACGTTTTTATTTTGATTTTCATCATTCTCTTTTGGGCACCCGGTTCCTGGTTTGGCTACTACTTTGGGCACCCGGTTCCTGGCTTATGAACATCTGTCATTACAGGGCTTTTCATTTCTGCCAGAGAATGGTTATGTTGTGGATTTATGGGTATACTGAATCTTTTGATTTTGTTGCCGTGTAGTGGGTCTGTTATTGTTGGTGACCCTAATGATTGTTTAGATAGGAAGCAAAACGCAAAATCTAGCTTTTGGCTGCTTTGAAAAATCTAGCTATTGGCTGCCTTTTGTTTTGTTTTGGTTTCATTTTGAAATGATAATCATCTTTCATTCCAGAGAATTTTTCTGTGCCAGAAAGTCTTGAGACTACTGCTGTGAAAGAGTAACATGTGTGTCTTTTTCATTCAGGGAAATGGTGAAAGAAGTGTTAGTTTTCTTTGAGGGTGTGTATCCACGCACCAGTAATGGTGCGGGAATGACCTGTTGGCAGCAGTTTTAATTTTGTCACAATCGTGAGTTTCTTTGACATGACTCTAAGCTGAAATACTATGATAGCATGGCGCTGAGCAAGGCAGGAATTGGGAATCAACCCCTATCCCCTTAACCACCCTGCTAGATGGCTATTGCCTAACATGCATGCTTTCGTCATCATACTTTCAAGTTATCATCATACTTCATGGATGCACATGGACGTTATGATAACACATGCATATGCACACACACACTCATACAACACACATGCACACACACACACAACACACACACACACACACACACACACACACACACACACACACACACACACACACACACACACACACACACACACACACACACACATCCAAACCACACACGCATAACACACACACACACACACACACACACACCACACACACACACACACACACACACCAACATGCTCAACCCTCCCCCCCCATACACACACACATACACACAGGTTAAGGAATATAATCACAGTATGAATCAGCTTATCACAGCTGCATGTAGCACATGCTTCTTCACATAGCTTCAGTTATTTGTACAGTAGACTGTGAAGCACATTTCTTGTATGAGAGTTCTTTGGTTGCACAAAAAAATCTAGTATGTGATCATTGTAACTTCAGATGAGGTTACCTATTCTCATGGAATAAGAATCACATTTTTTCAATCAGTGTTCTTTGGTTGCACAGAGTCCAGTATGTAATCATTTGAAACTTTGGATGAGACAACCTGATTGCGTTTGGTGGGTGAATGTAGCAAGGTCATTAATTTGTCAGCTGTACTCCACAGCATAATTAACTCAGTTTGGTTGCTCTACATGTTTAAGCTTTTGGATGTAGGCTTCTTCTGCATATTCTGTGGGAAGATGGGACTGTCACCATATTTGTGTGCTTTTCAGTACCTCAAAAAGGGTTGGAGCTTGATTCAGATCAGGTGATGATATCATAAGTTGCGTCTGCAAATGAAATTGTGTCAACATAATTTCTTGGCTGTTTATAGAATGACCTCTACCAGACTTGGCGACAGGTCTGGACCTGTGGAAAATTGAGAAGGCTCAATTTTGAATATATTATGCATTATATATGTTGCATCAAAATTTGAAAATGTTTTGGTAAAAGATTTTGGCCATTTAAGACCAGATATGTGTTAATTTAAATGTTTGACAGGATCTTTACATGTTTGACAAGCATAGGTAACTTTAAAGATAAAAATCATACAATCTGTTCTTAGAGGTTAAGAAAAGGGAGTGTGTTGTTTAGCTTGGATGTGTTTGTATAAGAAAAAAGGAAATGTGTTAGTAAGCTTGGCTGTCTTACTGTTCCTCTTAGGACGATTTTTCCAGTGACACTTTTCCCCACACCAAGCTAAATGCATGGAAACTTCACCAAGCTTCACCCATTTTTAAACTTTTATATGTTTAAGTATAGAGAGCTGAGGATGTGAAGCTGTATGAGTGTATCTTTTGGCTTTCAGCTGTGAACCTGAATCTGCACCTGCTCATTACCTGGCCACAGTTTGTATCTGTTGCACAAATGGACTGGGGATTGAAATGTTTGGTTTTGAGATATGGAAATGTCGCTGCCTCGCTGTTACCTGTATACAGTTGATTTTTCTTAAAATTTAAGTGTAAGTGAACATTCTCAAGTTTGCAGAAAGCCTGGGAAATTATTGTTTTTTTAATCTTGGATTTTTTTTTATCGTGAGACTCATGAAAAAACTGTATTGGTATGTATGATGGAATTTTATATCAGTATTAACTTTGATCAGGGTGATCTTTGGTAACTTCCAGTTATCCAAAGACTACATCTTGCAGAATTCATACATTTTTGTGACATTTATACCAAATTGCATTCAAGTTTTAAGAAAATAATATGATGGGTTTGGGTACTGGAGACTCGGTTTTGGGTGGAGAGACACAGGGGTGATATATTATTGCCTAGGTAGGTCTTCTGGTGCGCTTGTGAGGCTTAACATATTACCTTTAACCCTTTGACTCCTGCACCCTGTCCACCAGCATCTTGCATTGCCAACCATGGTAGCAAAGCAAAAGCATAACTGATTCCCTCAACCTATCCACCAGCTCCCTGCAGGAAGCTGGTGGAAACTGTAATGACGTCAAAGGGTTAAGTTTTTGCAGTTGGTGGATAGGGTACAGGAGTCAAAGGGTTAACTAAACTACTCAGTAACAGATTGCCATTGACATTATTTTCACAAGACACGAGTTGAATTAGTTTCAGTCATTTAAAAGACAACTTGAATAGTCTTGACTAATTTATTTATTTTCAGCTTTGAGAGGCGCCTTATTGGTTGACTGTGCTGTATGTAATATATATGAACAGTGAAAGATTTCAACTGACCCTTTTTCTTTTCATTATTATGAGATGGTTTATGCTTACCTCTTAAAGATATGTCAAAGAGATGTTATATGTCTTTGCTGAGGAATCATGGTCTTGTGTGTGCCACATTGTCGTATGATTTGTCTGCATGCTTGATTTGCAGGGCTGTCCGTCTGAAGAAGCTTTGGCATCAAACAGATCATCATTATATATTCTTCTTGAAATTGAAACTAAAATTATCTTTCCAAGGCAGCTGTGATACTTAACAGTTTTTCAGTATTGTTGTTGCTATTGTGTAAAGATGTTGATCATCAAGCTTTGACCCCCACAGGAGCACACACACTACCTTAAGCAGGGGATGGAGCAGCTAAACGTTCAGCCTTTTCAGTGGGAGATAACTGTGGAACCTGTGGTAGGACTTTGTGCCAGAGTGTCTTCCCTTGCATTTGACTGGACTTTGATTGGCTCATGATTTGCACCATACATATCAAAACAGAAAAAAAAAGTCTGCATTGTTTCTGACAACCTTGTCTTGATTCTGACTGACGCATGAGTGAAAGATTTTTTTTTTTTTTTGCATTTTGAAACATACGTATGCAGTCATTGTGTTCAATATCGTTGGACGGACTTATTGGTGTGCATATTTATTCGATGACAAGGAGATGGAAAGTTTTTTTTTTCTGTTGTGAAGCATGCCTTTAGACCAAATGTGATGTAGTGTTTGGCATATTGACTGATGAAAAGTTGATTTTATGTTTATATACATACTTACAACTTATTTGTTACAAATCACAGGGGTTTTCCTCCAAACAGCTCCTTTCAGTTGCAATTTTGAAAATCAAAGAGTTAAAAAGAAGGCTCTGGCATCTATCAACGTCTGTGTAAAGGGAACCAATTTTATAAATCAAAATGTCTCTCACACCTGTCACTTCAGTGAGAAGGGGCCTCGGTTCCTAGTTTGCTGCTCCTCAACCAAAGCCTTTCCCCCAATGTGGATAGCTTATAGCAGTTTATTGTAATTTATGGAAGAGCTGTTTTGTCTCCTGAAACAAAATGTATTGCCATCAAAGTCATTATGAGGAGGTAATGTGGTGTCATCTTCATGGTCTGCGATGGCCAGAAAAATGTGTTGTATAAGTTCCGAGTTGATAAACTCAGGGACGATAGACTAAGCCCAGTGAAGTATAGAGGGACTGACAGCGGCTAAGAATGAGTGAAAAATGATAAATTTAGTAAGAATACATTTTCATGTTCATAAATGTTTGCTTTCATTTCACTCTTGTGTAACCAAACTAAGAGAAATGTGACTGGAATTGTTTGTTTCAAGCAGTTTTGGTATTCATCTGTAATTGATGAATATTTAGAATTTGTGCGTTTATAATGAAGTGTGTGCGACTGGTTTTGCCACATTAATGGCATTTTTATTGTTTGCTTAGTAGACTTTGAATGCATTGGTTTTACAACTGATACACAGACTGCTTAGCTGAAATGAGTGCTTTGAAATGAACCTGATTTTGTGTTGAATGTGTTGGTTACTGGGACATGTGTGGTGTGATTTGAGGTGAGTTTGCATAACCTGAATTGCTGAAATACACTGACAATGTGACATGGACCTCTGCTGGCAGACGAAATCCCAAAGTCGTGTTGTTTTGTTTGTTACTTGTTTGTTTATGACCCAGTATTATCAGTTTTATATTGTCCCCTGCTGATTATGTTGATGCTATTTCAAGGCAACAGGCTCTGACATGGAGAACTTTTGCTTTGAATTGGACCTCTGTGTCATGTTGCTGTGATGGATGCCGTGGATTTAACACAAAGGCAGTATTAACATCACTTATCTTCTCGTAAGTTTAACGACTTGTTATTGATTCTTGCTTTGGCATTTCTCTTAACAGATGGAATTAATGCGTGTGTGCTCCTGCCATGCTTATGGTGTCGGCGTTTAACTCCGTTGTCTTTGATACTTGATATCTGTATATGTCTGTCTCCATGACTCGCCTCATCCTTTACTTGTGTTGGTATGTCATGTCTCCAATGTTTTTGCTCATGTTTTATATGTTAACTGTTTCAAAAACGGTGTCTGAGATTTGTCGACTTTTGTGTTTCTGTTGTCGATATTTTGCCATGATTCCTTCATATTTTCACCAATTTGATACAGTTTGATTTTTAACACTGGAGCCCTCAGCTGACTTTTTATATTCTTAATGTCCTGTGAAGGAATACATCCCTGTGCTGAGCCGGCCGCAAGTGTTAAAGAATGCCAAGGCCTTCGAATGGGGCAACATTTACAAAGATCATTTGGTACACTTCGTTGGCGTAGCCGTATCACTGGGTGTGCTGATGTCTGTGGTAGCGCCGTGACGTACAAACAGTTGTTGTGTGATGTGACTTGCACACACCAGCTGTTCTGTGGTCCCCACCCTCCCCTCCAATGTTGCACAGCTTTTAGCTGTCGCCGTCTTCATACCCTTGTGTTGTGGACCAGATGTTGTGCTGTGCTACTGTCTGGTACATCTTGATGTTAGCGTCGTCTTCTCCAGTTTTATCCAGTCTTCTTTCTGTAGTATTTTTTCTTAATCCCTTCAACCCTTCCTCCAGATGAGTATATCTGTTTCATCTTAAATTTTATAGCCCTAAAGTGGTCTTTGTGGTCAGCTGGTTTATAACCCTTTCCCCTTTCTGGTGGTGATTTGGTATATGATAAATGTAAATTAATCCTGTCCTTTCTGTGGTGGTGAATTGGTGTGTAATAAATGTTGATTAACTCTTTCTTTTCTGTAGTGTTCAGCTAGTGTATAATAAATATGAAATAATCTTTCCCTTCTCATTCACTGGCCCAACTTTTTCCAAATCCATTTTATCATCTTCAGTTTTCTGGATTTGATTAGCCACTTAGTAATACTGACTGACTGTATGGTACTTCATCTCGCAAGAGTCTGTAGTGCTTCACAAAAGCATGAAAGACAAAAGCAGATTCAAATGTCAATGCCTACTGTTATGATGAAAATGGATGAATATGATATTACAGTGTTACTCTAAAAGAAGCTAGAAAACAAATTGTAATAATGACTTCATGTGTCACTTGGTTGAAATAACAAAGAAGACTTTTGCACTCAGACACTCTGTAATTATAAACTCTCATGAACACACATAAACACACACACACACACACAGAACACCACAACACACACACACACACACAACACACACACACACACACACACACACACACACACACACACACACACACAAACACACACACCACACACAAGCACTCACACACACACACATGAACACACACACACACATGAACACACACACACACACAAGCACTCACTACACACACACACACCACACACACACACACACACACACACACACACACACACACACACACACACACACACACACACACACACACACAGTTGAAAAAGATGAGTCTGAGTCCGACAAAAATGTCACATTTTTTTCATCTATCCTATTTCCATCTCCCTCATGCAGGAAAATAACACTCTACTAGCACTTTCTAACGGAGAAACTCAACCATCACTAAAACAGACAGGTGTAATGTTAGACACAAATTTTACTTCAAAGCTAGACCAAAACAGATTTAACAAACAAAAAGACAAATACAAGTAGTCCCTCTTTGTCAACAGTTGTCTGTCAGCAGGTTAAAGAAGCCGATTTGATTTCGTTGAAAAAGTTATTGCCTACAGATGAAAGTGTAGCGTGAAGATAATGGTGACAGATGCTGTGGCCTACCCATAAGCTGTGTATAGAATTGGAATTTCTCAGTTACCTGATTTTAAAGAAATTGTTTTGTGCTTTGTAACAGTTGTAATAGAACTGTTGGAACTGTCATTGAAAGCATGTTCCTTAACTCAATCGAGTCGCAGTCTTCAGGGTCATTCTGCCCCCTCATTTCGGAGGATTTTTAGCACATTTTAAAAAAAATAGAAAAACAACCAAATAAAGTAGACAAACAAAGTAAAGTGATACAGAAAGACCAGGATTAGATCTTTACAAATAATCTTACTTTATTTATGGTATTCTGTGTACGTGTAAATGATGAAGTATCCAAATAGGTATCCAAAGGGGGGTAATGTTTTTGTTTTGATGGATATGAACACACACTGTGAAACAGTTTTAGATGAAGTCCAGAACATGATTTCCATGCCATGGATGTTTCAAATCACAAGATTTCTGGTAGTTGTCACTTTTTGCGTACAGTTGTTCCAGAGCACAAAATATTTACAGAATGGTGAGGTTCGACTTGCTTTCCTTGATGCCATTTGCGAAATTCGCATGTCGCGGGTAGCGCTGAAAAAAGGCTACTGTTTTCTTTGTTTCACATTGCCACAAACGTCTACGGTAAATAAATGCTGTCAACATACCCTAGTTTAGGTTCCCAGTGAGTTTTCCCTATAACTGCTCGCTTCTGCGTAAAAAAAAAAAAAATGTCCGCTGTCGATTAATCGATGTCGCGTATCCAAGTAGTAAACGGAAGTGACGGAGATTTTCTTCCGGCACGAAGCGATTGAGTTAAATAACAATTTGTGTGAGGTACTTCATCAAAGTGTAGTCAAGCAAGTCATCTGTCGTCTGTTATGGTGTCTTTTCCACAGGGGTTTTCTTCTTACAACATGTATTAACCTGTGTTCATTATTTTGATAACAATATTTGCAGCTTTAACTTTCCATCAAACTTCCCGACAGTCTGGTTGCATTTATTTCCTTCTTCTCCAGCATTACCATTCATATCCTCTGTTCTTGTTTGTTCCTTTGGTTCCCATTCACATTTTATTGTCTGTCAAAGCTTATTTATTGTGCAGCTGTGTTCATGCCTTATCAGTGGAAGCTGTGTTTCTCAAGTAACTGATGTTGTAACTGCAGTGTTGTGGTGTCAGCGTGAAAATAACTGTTAGTTTTGTCTAGTGCTAACAGAGTGATTTCAGCAGTGCCATGAAAGCTTTATAATTGAGAACGAAGAATCATTAAAGACGATGCTTTATATTTCTTTGTTGCAGTATGGTGTATTAGACTTTTTGATTAGTTTGAAGTGCAGTGTTTTATACTTGAGTGTTTTTACGTTTCTGCTCTTGTGGCTGTCAGACTAATGATGTGCTGCATGGTATGATTGTGCCATGAGTCTTGTTTGTGACTGCACAAGCTTGCTTTGGTTTTAATTGTGTTAAATCTGAGTTTTTCAGGAATTGATTAAATGCATTATTTCAGAGTAGTATTGATGATAATCCATCCTGTTGATCCTACAACATGCGTCCACACAACAGCTTTAAGTCGACCTGAATATGTGGAAACTGTTAATGTTCTACTTCTAGCGTCAGACAGAGAAGTTTGTAGATGTTTGTTGATGTGCAAGCTGTGTTGTGTTTAGCTTTTTAGTGGAAGGAATCCTCATACAAAGAGCCCATTGTATAGGTGTGCCACAGACAAGGTATACATTAAATGTCATGGACAGTGTGGGAAGGTACAGGCAAGACGTGCATTAACAGACAAGAACAAGATCATGTAACAAAATATGAGAGTCTACATCCGGAAGAGGGAACAATATGCTTATTTGAGAAAAAAATTCAAATAGTTTGCATCCAGAAGAGGGGGAACTATGTTTATTTGATAAAGAATTTAAGGCATTTTTCCCACACTTTGAACATCAAATAAGAACACAGCAACCTTATGATTTGAGTCCCATTATTTGCTCTTTGATTGTTTTAACATTGCTTTTCCAGTGTACCTCCCAGTGAATCTGTGAATGTGTGAGACCAGTTTGACTCTGCATATTCAACTGTTTCATTTGTATTACTGTTCAGGTTTTGAGAGGAATTTGCTGCATTGTGACTGTTACATGTGTGTGGCATTAACTCTGAAAGAAAACCTGTGTGTGTGTTGTTTGATCTGCTTTTACATTGTTATACTTGTTTTTCTTTTTTTTTCCTTTTTTTGATGCAGTTGATTTGTAATGCCCTTTGTTGTTTCTTTTGGTGCTGTTGATTTGTAATGCCCTTTGTTGTTTCTTTTGGTGCTGTTGATTTGTAATGCCCTTTGTTGTTTCTTTTGGTGCTGTTGATTTGTAATGCCCTTTGTTGTTTCTTTTGGTGCGGTTGATTTGTAATGCCCTTTGTTGTTTCTTTTGGTGCTGTTGATTTGTAATGCCCTTTGTTGTTTCTTTTGGTGCTGTTGATTTGTAATGCCCTTTGTTGTTTCTTTTGGTGCTGTTGATTTGTAATGCCCTTTGTTGTTTCTTTTGGTGCTGTTGATTTGTAATGCCCTTTGTTGTTTCTTTTGGTGCTGTTGATTTGTAATGCCCTTTGTTGTTTCTTTTGGTGCTGTTGATTTGTAATGCCCTTTGTTGTTTCTTTTGGTGCTGTTGATTTGTAATGCCCTTTGTTGTTTCTTTTGGTGCTGTTGATTTGTAATGCCCTTTGTTGTTTCTTTTGGTGCTGTTGATTTGTAATGCCCTTTGTTGTTTCTTTTGGTGCGGTTGATTTGTAATGCCCCTATTCAACAACTTTTTGTTTTTAGCTTTGATGCAGTCTTTGGCTATAAATTTGTGTCTTTGTCCCTTATACATTTTCTCTGTCACTCTTCACCTCTTTTCTTTTCTTGCTGTCTGTTTTTTGCAAACATACGTTCAACCTGCTCATAGACATCTGCACACCTACATATGTACCAGGTGCATGCTTATGCTCATGCACATGAATGCTTACATACACACACACAACACACACACACACACACACACAACACACACACAGACACACACACACACACACACACACACACACACACACACATTTACCTTCTTTGCTCTGTCTCAGTTAAATACTGGTAATGTGGAAAATCTACAATATTTGCTTGTGACTAGTTTTAAGTTGAAATGCTACACCCAGATACACAGGCATTTTTTGCTACATGATATTTTACTGATGTCTGTATACATTAAGACATAATCTGTTTCAAGGGCTCTCAGCCAGAATGATGTATCTGCTTTCTTTCTTTTCAAATACACCAGTGAGGCAGGCAACTTATGACTTATGTAGTTTTTTTCAAAGTGTTGTTTGTGTGATTTGAGGGTTATGAATGTAAAGCCAGATTTTATTTCATACTGTCAACAGACTGGCCTTTCTTTTATGAATATGAGTAAACAGTTGTAATTCGATTTCAGCGGTGTCTCTTGAGAATGCTGAGGGTGTTCTCAGTATAGATACGAATAGTACTATCCCCACCTTCTGGAAATTCTGGTCTGGAAATTTCCTCTTTTCTGGCCCTCTTTATGCTTCTGATTTTCTTCTTTTCTGTGATTTCTTCATTTCTCATTGTATGCTTTGCTGGTACATTCACCTTTATGTTTTCTACAGAGCCTTACATACTTTTTGTCTGTTAGGGTAAATGATTGGGTACATCTGTTATTTTTAGCTGTAAGGAAAGGTGAAGTGCTGAGTGACAATTTTAGGTACCATAGGCCAGTTTTTATGTATGTTTTTGTATAGCTAGTCATGTTGATGCATTTGTATCCTGATTTGTGTTTTTAATCTCCCTGGGTGATAATTTGGCATAATGGCCAACACCAGGGGCATATCCTGTAGTTATTTGTGGATAGGGAATGATATGTGTACATAATTTTTTTTCCATATTTTTTTCCCCCCAGGGTCAATGACGTGTTTAGACTTGTGTGTTTTGTTTGAGATGGTTATGGCCCTGATACGGCTGTGAGCAGTCAGCTGGGCTTTAAACACTTATGATTAACATGATAATAGTTTTAAGGATTTACATCAGATAATGAGATGTTTTAATATTTTTTTATGTTTTAAAGCGGTTCTGAGGCTATTGAGTGAGTGAAGGGTGTTATAGAATTTTTTTTTTTCTTTTTTTTTGCTTTCTTTTTCATCTTTTTCTCCGTTTTGTCATTCTCTTCTTTGTCATTTTTATTCATTTTGGTTTTATACTGATAACATGGGGATCATGGATTAAGCAGACAGGCACAAGATTTTAATGCTGGCTGGTCGGGTTTTTTGATTTGAGCCATGGAGTCAAAATATATGTGATACGTGATGTCTCGAGTTCAGTCCCACTCCCAGCCCCCAGTATAAAGAATGGCTTTTCACTTCCCTTCTTAATGCTTCAATCCATCTGTTTGAAGGTTAACCAGTGCACAGTGTTTCGCACAGGCTCAAGGCATCTGCCAGATAAATTGCTGGCAGATTTGGGTGGAGCACATATGGGATTTTTAGTGAGTGTTGAATCCCTCATGAACAAAATTAGTTCCAAACTCAGAAAACAAAATTACATCAGATTGCCAAGTTTGTTTTCTCATTAGACGCAAAGAATTAAGATAAGAAATTTAATCTTGTCAATAGCAGGGGTGCAGATCACGTAGAGATGGGGGTAAATCACGTAAGGAAGATGGAAATCACGTACAAAAATTATGTCAAAAGGGTATGAACACGTAAGACTTTGTCGTCTTGAGGGTATGGTCACGTAAGCATTTTTCCTCTGCCGGTCTCATCACGTAAAGGTTTTGAGCCGTGGGGGTATAGACCTATCGCTTAGCTTGCCCGCCGCGGCACATGCAGCATTGGGGTCGGGCATTACATTAGCGGTAAAAATAGTAACTAGGCTAGTTAAGAGAACGAGAAGTACTTTTCTGTCTCAGTCAGATATTCTTATTTCTAAACACATTAGTAATGTGATTGCTTAGTTACAGTTACTTGAATCAGAATCAGTTCACATTAAATTTTGTAATATGGAGGAAACATTCCTCCTGTGTTGTCTGTGTCAGTGTGGAAACTGGCATGTGTCACTGTAAAGAGTTGATCTTTATTCTAATTTAGTAGAAGGCCATGCTGCTTGCTTTTTTATAATTTAATTTATTTAAACCATTAGGCCAAAAAATCACTTGGGAAAACAAAATACCGAGTCTTTGCATCGGTGGCTCATACCCCCAGAAATTTTGGCAAAGGGTATGAAAACCCCCTAAAAAAATTATTGGGGGTATGAAAACCAAGTTTTTTTAGTGGGGGTATGAAAACCCTTGACTTTTAGAAGGATCTGCACCACTGAATAGACAAAAGAAAATTAAGATAAGAAATTTAATCTTGTCAATAGACATAAGAACTATGATAAGAAATATGATCTTGTCACCAAATATGAACTATAAGAAATTCAATCTTGTCACCAGACTCAAAGAACTATGATTTATACGAAATTTGATCATGTCATTAAAAACGACAATGAAAAGGAATTTGATCTTTCCGTTAGACACAAAGAATCTATAAACTTGTTAGACACATGCTTTCTGATGAAGTTGTGGTGGTTGTATTTTGGAAGTGTGGTATTGTTGAGGGAATAAAGTGCATCGTACTTGCTTCCATATGCTGGTATTTACAGTTAGATATCATCCACTGCTCTAAATGATTACAGTCAAATGTTTTTTATCCATGTGGTTGGTTTGTTGGTTGTTTTGCTTGTTGTTATTTTTCAGATGTCTGGGTCAAGTACCAGAGTTTGTTCTGCAGAAATACATAGTTAGATACTGTTTTGTGTAGTACGTTGTAATTTGAGGGTTTTCAACCAGAATGATGTTTCTGTCTCATTTCTTCCTTGTGAGATGCATTGTTCTGTTCTGTTAAGTAACTATGGAATTCCCATGGTTTTCACCAATAGGCGACTTTTGGTCTGGCATAGGTTAACCCCCCCCCCTCCCTCCCCTCCCCTCCCCTCTCCAAACAATTTCTAAAAAGAAAAAAATCGATGATGAACTGAAAATCTACCTGATCACATGCATCTGTATATATTGCTGTTAATAATAATAGTACATGTATATTATTAATTAGTTAGATGTGTAATTGGCTTTAGCATACACAGACAACATCAGATCAAGGGAGTTCTTCCTTGTGTTCGTGTTAAAAGGCATCTTGTTGTGTGTGTGTGTGTGTGTGTGTGTGTGTGTGTGTGTGTGTGTGTGTGTGTGTGTGTGGAGGCAGAGTGAAAATAATCATGTTTTGTCATTAATTTACTTGAAAGTAATCACATTTCCTTTTATATTACAATTTGTTTGAAATTATATTTCTGGTGGATTTTCACTGCATGCTTTATTGAATGCATGGCCCATTGTTGTTTGTGGTTTTAGTACTTCATTTAGATCCATTTTTATTTTTGATACCTGCATGGCAATTTTTTTCATTTTACCTCACTACTTTTTTCTAATCTCCCTCCTCTGCCCTTCCATTCTGCTATATATGTGTACATTTATGACAGTCACAGGGGTGTGTATGTGAGTGTGTGTGTGTGTGTGTGTGTGTGTGTGTGTGTGTGTGTGTGTGTGTGTGTGTGTGTGTGTGTGTGTGTGCTTAGTATGATCAAGCTAACTTAAGTTATTCTGAAATCATTGTGAAAGAAGAAAAATTAACCCTTTGACTCCCGCGCCATATCCACCAGCTGCAAATACTTAACTCTTTGGTCCCCTCACCCTGTCTACCAGCTTCCTGTAGGAAGTTGGTGGATAGGATGAGGGAGTCAGATGGTTAAGTTTTTGCTTTTTGAAAAGGAATTTGATCTTTCCGTTAGACACAAAGAATCTATAAACTTGTTAGACACGTGCTTTCTGATGAAGTTGTGGTGGTTGTATTTTGGAAGTGTGGTGGTGTTGAGGGAATAAGGGGATGCTGGTGGACAGGGTGTAGGAGTCAAGGGGTTAACTGATAATGAATCTCCACCTTTGCCAGTATGGATCTCAGTACGTGTGTGACAATGCTGATTCATTTAGAGAGTTTATTATGAATGGTGGAAAATGAGGTAAAAGAGTGTTTTGATAACCAAGTAATAAGATGGGTATGAATACATAGAAACGGCATGGAATGAAAATATACTAATTATACAGGTAGAATATCTCAAAATGAAGAGAAAGATAGAGGTGGGTAGATGATAGGGACTGATCCTAAAAAAAGGAAAATGGTGGAAGTAGTTTGGATGGTAGAAATCGACCCTATGAAAAGAAAATGGAAGTGTCAATAAGGGGATACAAGTATGAGATACAGTTTGTGAAGAGCAGCTCAGAAGTTTTAGGTTTCATTGATGAGTAAAAAACAAAGGCATGTTTCCATATAAATTTTCCTCCTTACCTCGATAACTGATGAATGTAATTTGTAACGATGATTGTTATTATTATGATTATTATCAACAAGGATGTTGATAATACATAACATTTGTTATTGACAAAGACTTCTATAATGGTACATAATATTTGTTAATGATCAACAGGTCATAGTTTTGAATATGATAATTTTTGTGATTTTGCCATTGAATTGCAATTTTAAAATTGTTTTTATCATCGTCTTAACCTAAGAAGAAATTAATCCTTTTGAAAGCTGCATACTTGGTGTTTTTATGATATTTCTATTTCAAAATTAAAACTAGTCTTGGTGATTTTTTTAGAGCCAGTCAAAAGTAATGTATTTACAGTATACAGTGATGCTTTAAAAGGTCATATCCATTCAAGATCCAATGGAAAGGGATTCTTAATTGACACTGGTGTTTCACAAATAGGCATGCTGTGTTAAATGCAGTTGAACTGGTTGTGATGTGCATGGAACTCAGGTTGCCTGTATGTTTTCAGGGTCTGGGGATGATGACCACAGTCACCCTGCCTGTCTACAACAGGACGCTTGGATCTGTAAGTATCATTTGGAGGTTAAGTGGGATTAGGATTCTCCTGCTGGACAGCTCCAAAAAAGTATGACAGGATATTGACGCAGTACTCGTGCAGTACCATTTGACCTAATGTGAACTGAAAGATAGTTGATAAATGGTTAAAGAATTGTCATTGTTGTATGTAGAGAATGCTTTGTTTGTCTGTGGAGTTGATGTGATGGTAGCGTGGCCCCCACTAGTTCTGGGCCTTTTTGAATGGTACATTACTTTTTTCGTATTGTGTTGTCAGTTTTAAACCTTTCAGAGTTTTAATAGGCAGAATAAGTGTAGTCTATCGCCTGTACTGAACGTTAAACTGCCAGTGTGGTAGACGAAAGTCAAGTCTTTATTTATGTGGTAGATGTTAGTGTTGTTATTTGTAGCAGATAGATATGGATCTACACAGAATTTGTTGGTATAGAATTTTAGTTGACATTCTATGTCATTGATCATGAAGCAAACATTCAAACGTGATGAGAGTACTGAATGGTTGTTGTTTGAAATTTGTTTGTTCAAGGTGATAACATAGGAAATATGGAATTATATTTTTTTTCTTTTAACATGTTATAGCCCTGTTATGGCTCTATGCAGTTGGCTGGGCTTTAACCCCTTGACTGCCGGAAAAATAGCTATTTTTGAACTCCTGTCTGCGGAGCAAAATTTTGATTTTTATGGTATGTTTACTGAAGTGTGCATTGCTCATTCATTTACTGACAGATCTCTAAGACTTTTGGCATGTTTTTCCCTTATATCCCTGTCTATGATGTGATATAACTATAATTTGGTTTTGTTTGTAATTAGTATTGGAAAAAATTTTTTTTCCCCAAATAATAACAGTTTCGGAAGATAAACACACATTTTATGGAACATAAAACCATTGAAAACAGTACAAAACTTAGTTTTATTGAACACTGAATATCAAAGGAAAGTGTCTGGTACTCATTGTACTCCAAGTAGATAAAATTGATGTAGTAATCCATGAACAAAAAGGGGTAACATAGTCCAAGCCTTCGTGCAAGAAACCAGACAAAAGAGGATGATGCTGGTTGGTGTCAGTCTCATCTTCCTCAAAATCATCGTCATCTTCTCCCAAAAACTCCTCTTCATCACTGTCTTGGTCATTTAGGACTTTATCTAAAACTTTCCAATATGTAAAAAACTGGGAAAACTGATCGGACTGGTCGACCAGACGAGCTACCTGAAGCGTCCACCATCTTGGATATGCTAATCGGTTTCTCCGAATGTCTTAGAAATTCCAAGAAAAACCACGATGACTAGCCAATCATTGGCCAACAATCAAAGGGCTACAACCCTGATTTTACTTTCCTAGATAACAGTGAAACAGTTTGTAGGGTTATTCCCTTATAGTTTTGCCAGGCAAAGCCGACGAAAAATGAACATGAATTTCACATTGTTAGGCACCTGCTACTACCAAAACCACAATGTGACAATTACGTTCTAGGCAGTCAAGGGGTTAAACAAACACAACAATAACTGTAACCTGTATTGGCGTGGTAAATTTGGAGTGGACTGAGGATGGCTGCTTGTGTAGGTCAGGGTGTTGCATATGTGCTGAGTCAGTCTCCCTTGATACCTTGGAGCTGTTGGTGGAAGAAGAAATGATTCGGTAGTTTGAAAAAATAGAAAGATACCAGGTTTGTCAATAGACAGAGACATACAGAATCGGTGTCAATTGTTTCTTAGTGAGAATTTTCAAACACTTTATGCAGATGGATTCAACAGCTCACTCTTGGAAAGAATTGATTTTGATTGGGTTAGTACAGTTTTGTATATTGATTCTGTAGTTTTCTGAATTCTCACTTAGTGTTTTATCAGTGATCAGTATTTTGCATACAGATTCAGTGCTGTTTTATCTGTGAAGTTAATGACTGTGATATGAAAGTTATTGATGATGAATTTTGTGTAATCGTTGGATGCCTGAAATTATTGTTTCTTGCATTTTGCACAAGCGAAATTCCATGTGGATTAATAAATTGATATCGGATTGAATTAAATATTTGCTGTTTTGTCTGTGAAGATAATGGTCGTCATATGAATGTTATTGATAATGAAATTTGTTTAATCATGAGACACCAAAAATGATTCTATCTTCCAAAAAAAAAAAATGTTTAGAAAGTTACATTCATTCAGGGAAAAAGTTTTGTTTTTCTTTTCTTTTCTTTAGGCAGTAGAGAGAAAAGACATTTGTATCTACTCTGAGTATGTGTTTGATCTATGACTGAATAAGTTGTCCTGCTGATAGATTTTGCATTGTACAATATTCAGTCTATCAACATGTCGGATTGTACACAGTTAACACATTCCGTACCGCGTCACGAGATCCTCGTGACTCAGCTTTCTCTCTCTGTGGACCGCGTCACGAGGATTTCATGCCCTGAACCGTAGTTTCGGTTTTGAGTATATAAATATAAAATGAACACATTGCTGATGTGAATCCTTTTCCGACAAAGGGAGTATATTCTTGTCATTTCTTTTCTTTTCTGCATTTGAAGCGGCAAAAATGGCAAAAAATCATGTGTAATTGGAGTGCTTCTGAAGTCATCTCCTAACATTACGTGGTCAATAGTTAGTACATTGACCTTTTTATTTGGTAGGAAAAGGGTTAATGAGCCTAATGTATTTTAGTGCTTTGTTCACTAAACTACTTGAAGTAATGTATTCAATGCCCTCATGACTCCACTTGATTTGTTTGTTTCAGTCCAATCAGACTATTCTAGGTGTGATGGGTATAGATGTACCCACAACTGAGCTAGGCAAACATACTCCGTATGTGCAGGTAAGGTGCTGGTGTATTTGAATACTGTCAAAAGACGTGCTTACTTTGTAGAAATGTTGAATTGTATTAGTACTTTCTTTGGAACAAAGTGTAGATGAAAATGTCTGCTTGTTGATGAAAGTTGAGTGTTGGTTGGAGGTAGTGAAGGGACTGACTGGCTAACAAATTAGTCTTGACATTTTGTGTGTGTGTGTGTGTGTGTGTGTGTGTGTGTGTGTGTGTGTGTGTGTGTGTGTGTGTGTGTGTGTGTCCTTCGTTGTTGAAGAAAAACTGTGTATGCATATGTGTGTAGGAGTGTGTGTGTGTGTGTGTGTGTGTGTGTGTGTGTGTGGTTTGTCCTTCGTTGTTGAAGAAGACTTGTGTATGCGTGTGTGTTTGTGTGTGTGTGTGTGTGTGTGTGTGTGTGTGTGTGTGTGTGTGTGTGTGTGTGTGTGTAATTTGTCCTTCATTGTTGAAGAAGACCTGTGTATGCATGTGTGTGTGAGTATGAAGGAGTGTGTGCGTGTGTGTGAGAGCGAGTGTGTCTGTGTGTGGTGTGCATGTGTGTGAGAGCGAGTGTGTCTGTGTGTGCGTGTGTGTGTATGCATGCATGTGTGTGTGTACATCTGTGTGCATAGGATTGTGTGTACGCATGCGTGCACTTGTGCTTGTATGTGTGAATCTGTGTATGTAGGAGTGCATGTGTGTGTATGTGCATGTGAGCATGCAAGGCTGACGGTGCATCTATGTTTACTAGTTATGCAGTATGATGGTGATGGTGATCTGTTGATGTTGCAGCTAATGTTATAAATGTTGTCAGTGTATATGCTTTGAAAGATGACTGGTGGTTGTGTTATGTGGCAGATTGGACCAGTAGGTTACTCCTTTGCCATCAACCCCAATGGTTATGCTGTCTTCCACCCCAACTTGAAACGCACTGTGAGTCGGGGATCTCGCTTAGAATAAATGAGAGAGAGTTTGTCTGTGTGTGTGGATGTGTTTTTTTGTGTGTGTGTATGCGTTTGTGTGTTTGTGAGTGAGAGTGCGTGTTTGTATGTTGAGTGTGTTTGTGTGTTTGTGGTGTGTGTGTGTGTGTGTGTGTGTGTGTGTGTGTGTGTGTGTGTGTGTGTGTGTGTGTGTGTGTGTGTTCGTGCAAGTGTGTGTGTGTTCGTGCAAGTGTGTGTGTGTATGTACTTGTGTTTTTGCGTATGTGTGTGTGTGTGTGTGTATGTGTGCGTGTATTAGTTGGTAGCAGTAGCACATGAATTGTCAGCAGTCAGAAATACAGAGTACTGTAGTTAGTTTTTTGGGTGGTGGTGTGGGGGTGGGGTTATTAGAAATGAGTCTGGATCACAGCTATGGGAAAATGGAATGTTGGTCTTTGTGGTCCTAGTTGTTGTGTGTCATATTTTTGGAATAGAGGAAGTTTTGAAAACATGGTTCCTTCATAAGTTGTCGGCTTTTTTGGATTTGTATCTTTTTTTCGCAGTATTCTAAACCTTGAAAATATTTATTGTTAGTTTTGAAGTTTAAACAACAGATGGGTAGTTAATGGCATGAAATACTGACAGTATATTTACTTTTTTTATTTTGTGTTTATTTGAATAAGAATTTTGAAGTATGATGATACATGATGTACAGTTAATTTGTCTCCCTTTGTCATCCCCAGGGTCGTTACATGAAGGATCCTCCCAACATAGACCTCATGGAGCTGGAGCTGGAACATGTGAATGATGAAGATGAGGAAAAAGACCAGGTCATGGAGGTGAGTAACGATTTTGTTTCTCCCCCCCTTTTCCAAACTTCAGACTTTTATTCAAAAAGGCTGTGAGCCACTTTGACTGAAGTGTTGCATACAAAATAGTTCAGTGTTGCATACAAAGTATTTTGCAGAAAACATCATCGGTTTAAAAACAAAACAAACGAAAAAGTCCACAAAGTATTTTGCAAGAAACACTGTCAGTTTAAAAACAAAACAAACAAGAAAGCCTAAACAATCTATAAAACCAGTAGTAATTAACATGACAATGTTTATAGTGAATGACAGTTTTAATTCTGCTGCCTGTCATTCTTCTGTACACCCTCCCCCCAACACCTCTCCCACCAACTACCCCACTCACTTCTGTTTCTGGTGTTTCATCAAATCAGAGGAATCCTTAAGGTGTGTGTATCGTCATATCTGCTTGATCATACTCTAACATTTAAATCAGCATACTGTGTACCCTTAAATGGTGTATCTGTGATTTTATTCTTAACTTGTGTTTTTATTATCTGTTTGACCATACTGCTAAAGTTGTGTGTATCTGACCAGATTTTCAGCAGTATTTTTTATATTGAAATCATTTCATTGTTGTCTTGATTTCAGCTGAGAAACCAGATGATTGAGGGTTACAATTCCACATTGGAAATTAAGGATGCCTTGTTCCTGGCTCCTGACAAGGTGAGGCTTGTGTGTATGTGTTTGCTTTTTTTTTTTTTTTTTTTTTTACAATACAGAACAGTGAAGATAGTGATGAGGGTTGACCTTTATTGTTTCCATGTTTACTTCTCCCTTCAGTTTATTTTACTTAAAAGTTTAGGTAGTTCGTGCCATTACTGCAGTTTACAGTTAAAGCATATAGAGCCCAGGAGAACCAGTCATTGTTGTCACTATCAGTATCCTGTTTTTCTTCTTGCGTTCTTTTTCTCACACAGATATATTCAAATGTTAATTGAGGAGAGTGTGCATTGGAAAGCTAGGCTTTGCTTGATTGAACTGAGCAGAGAATGGCCGAGAGGCAACTGTAAACAGGCCTCAGTTTGTGTTTGTCTGATACATTTCTGTATAATATTGAATATGAATTAGAGGCATTTAAAAAGAAGTATATCATGCTGTAATTAACCTGTTTTGATCTTTCATAATTGTTAGAGTAAATCTCATTGCAGATGACTGAGTATGAATGTTGATAAAAAAATTTTCATGCGTATATACGCAGATGACTGAATGTAAACTTTTCTTTTATTTCCTTGAGAATAGATCTTACTGCAGTTGGCATACTGTTATCATTGATATGCTTTTCAAAAGAATGTGTCACTGCAAATGTTTCAGTATATTTTTCTATTGATTTTATATGTTTATTTATTGACTAATTGATTGATTGATTGACTATCCCAGAAATATGTCTTGCTGTCAGTTGATGGTAAACAATGTTTTTCAGAAATATGTCTCCCTGCAGAAAGCCATTTATGCCTTCACCAACATCACCAACACAACATTCCGGTAAGACTCATTACCCCAACAATAAAGTTGTGTCAGAGGTGATAAAAATAGTAATGATAAAACATTTATAGAGTGTAAATCTAAAAAAATACCAAAGTTCATCATGCTGCATTATTATAATCGACAGGAATATGGAACATATATACGAAGACAGTCTGGAGCAAGGGAAAAAATTAGTGCTTTGCTTCAAATTGCAAGGCAACTTTTGAAATGTAAGAAGTAATGCTCCAAAGTAAATTATCTAAATGCTTCATAAGGGAAAAATGGTTACAGTTTTAGCATCTGTGAAAATGTTGCACTATTGCAGTAATCTCTTTTTATCAAGAAAAATGGATCCAATATTTCAGTTGGTATAATTTTCAGGGGTGACACAGACCACTGTTTCAATTCTTTGTTCATCGCTAGCTCCTTCATTCACCATCATTTGTATATGTTGAAACTGAAACAAAATGTGTATGTGTGATGGATATGTTGCAATGTTATATAATTTTGTCCATTTCATTTACCAGATGTTTGGTACCTCATTTTGTTCACAGGTTAGGACTGTGTGTTCCAACATTTCAGAAGACATACCTCTACTTCAACTCTGTTAATTTGCCTGGTGAGTGGTGCATGGTTGAAAGTTTTCTGACTCGGGGTGGAAATCCACCAGTTTGAAAATGTGGAATAAGGAAATTTCTACAGTACTGTTTCAATTATTTGTTCCAATACTGACTCTTTTTGTAAAAAAAAAAAAGGTTTTCAAGGCTGTCCTTGTACCTCACAAGAGATCCATTCTGAAGTGCTTACGTGACCTGAGAGACTTCTGAACTGCTTCAAATTTGTTTTTGTTCTTTAGCTTCTGGGGGTCCGTTCTTCAAGCAGGAGATTGCCCCTGTACCCCTTTGGGGCCTCAGGGTGTGGATCCCCAACCTTTTTTCATTTTTTGCTACTTCAGAAACTTTCACCGATAATAGTGTTTTCATTTTTTGTCGCTATCTGCACTCTTAGTGGTCTGCCTTTTTTCATTCAACAGACCTGTGTTACTTTTGTGTTGTAGCTGCAGTTGAAGCCTGCAGTCAGAAAATTCTGTTTTGGGATTGAATTTTAGAGTTACATGGCATTTAGCAAGTACAAAGCACAGCGCAGTAAGTACGATTTATCTGACCAGCTTTTCAATTAAGAAACACAGTAATGTTTCTAGCATATGTCTTCCCTTCAGTATGTTTCTTAGGTGCTTGTGTGTGTGTGTGTGTGTGCGTGTGTGTGTGTGTGTGTGTGTGTGTGTGTGTGTGTGTGTGTGTGTGTGTGTGTGTGTGTGTGTGTGTGTGTGTGTTGTGTGTGTGTGTGTGTGTGTGTGTGTGTGTGTGTGTGTGTGTGTGTGTGATATATGATAGTGACATTTGCTGCATGTTTGTTGTGGTGACTGAAACTTCACACACACACACACACACACACACACACACACACACACACACACACACACACACACACACACACACACACACACACACACACACACATACACACACACACACACACTAAGACACAAATGCACACTCATTTGTGGAAGCATTGTCAAACACACATAGGTAATTGGGCACCCGCAGTTTGGTATTTACACATGTAACAATGGAATGCAAATACATCTGAATTTCACGCAAATGTTTGAAGGAACAGACAATGGAATTAGCACATCAGAATCATATATTTAACCTTTAGAATACCACGGATGTATATGTATATTGCCATGTATCATCTCTTTGGCCATAGACGTATATGTATGTTCAGGTCACATCAGGAATTTTTAACTCCCATTTTTAAGCCGGGATTCCCCATTTGCAATTAACAGAAAGCTTTGTCTGTCTACATGAATTATGCAAGACGCCAGCAGCCAGTCACACTTTGTTGTCGTCACTGCACTATAATAGTGTGTCTGTGTGTGCGTGCACTCGTGCGCACATGTGTGCTTGTATGCATGGATGCAGATGTACATGCCCATGTGTGAGTGAATAAGAACAGTGGAAGATAACTAACTGTACCCCCAAAAGTGGACTTTCTGAATTTCAGTTTCTCAAGATGACGTCTCTGTGTGCGAAACGAATTCTATATGCACTAACATCACAGGTGCCATGTGTATGGTGATCATGGACAAGCCTTAAGCTTACACATGAACCCATGATCTGGCCGGGTCCTGAGGCCCTACCTAGACTATGTTTTATACTGGTATTTTATCAACCTACCTCTGGAATAATCTTGGTTTGGACTTTCTGAGCTTCATATCTGTATTTTCTGTGTGTTACAGATATAACAATGGAGGATGCTTCAGACCAGACACCGGCCTTCCACATTGCACCATGGTATGAACATCGGTTTGCTCTTTTTTGTCTTTTCCAGTGCAGGAATAAATACACCTGAATTGATAAATCTTCAAATGTTTCTGCCAGGATTACCTTTCTTTTTCATTCTCCCAAATATAGGAAAGACATTTATTTGACTTGCTATTGAACTGTATCAAAGATAGTAGTTACCTTGAAACTACTTCAGACCTGTTAACTGCTTCCGACTGAGTGTTTGGTTGGAAGAAACATACACCTCCAGTGCCTCCAAGTGAATATTCAGTCGGTGACCTTTCCCTATTTTTAGCCAAAAAACCTGAACACTTTCAGTGACGTGTGAGATATCAACAGAAACTTTAGGATTCCCTCTATAAATAGATACAGAAACTTCAGGATTCCCTCTATAAATAGATGCTAATTACGTATGCGTGACATTTTACAGTCTTTGCCACCTGTGCAATTGAAAAGGTGACCCCTACAGCTGATTACTATTCGGTAGCTGTAAACGGTGCTTAACACCAAGTGGCACTTGGGAACGAAAAATAACTTATACAGCAGAAGTTGCAGAAATCATTACTTAAGGAGGTGATTCTGATTTGCAGTTTGTTGATTCACTGCGTGACAGTGAAAGTGATGATAATCTGGTGCATGCAGGCGATATTTGGATATTGATGTCCCAAGTCAGACCTAACCCAGATTAGAGTCAGAGTACCATTACCAGCATTGGTGATCCTCAAACTGAAATTGTAAAGTATACTGAACAAGAAAATACATAGTTTTGGGGGGGTTTCTGGCTGGATGAAGAGATATGATTTAAAAAAAATTTTAAGTCAATATGTTTAGAATTCCCTGGCACAGCACAGGCAGTTTACCTCTTTATTTACATTTTAGCTTTTATGGGTTAATCTATGGTGAAAACAGCAGTGTTTGAACTAATCTGTTTATGTTTATTTGCCTTTGTTTAAAAAGAGTGGAAGTGTGTTTGCGCTTGTGTGTGCTTGTGCGTTTTGATGAGAGGTGCAGAGTATGTTAAGGGAACATTATCCCATAGCTGCGTAGGTATTTGGCAATTTTGATTGATTGATTTGGTTCAGTTTTTATGTCGGCGCCCACCTCAGGTGATATGGCCGATGGGGATAACCATCTCAGGGAAGTAGGGGAAGGGGACTTATCTAATCCTATACTTACACCACCAGAACAACAATGATGTTAAGATGGAACAGCGAGAAGGCCAGTTTTAATGTAGTGCTGCCCAGGATTCGAACCCACAACCATTAGCCTGTGAATCCAACGCTCAAATCAACTGAGCTACTGGGGCCCACATTTGGTATTTGGCAATAGATTACATGTTATTTGTCTTCATTTAAAGAGTAGGAGGTGTGTGTTTGCATACACGTTGTGTGTGTGTGTGTGTGTGTGTGTGTGTGTGTGTGTATGTGTGTGTGTGTGTGTGTGTAATGATAAAAGAGATATAGACAGAAAACAGTGTGGGTTTGTCAACCGAACATTCATCCCAAACTCTGTGAATAGCTGCGAATTTACTTTGCAATGTATTTGTTTTATATTTGTACTTCTCTACCATCATTGTGAAACCATTATGAGAAACCCAGAAGAATGCCCTGGGATAAAGGTCGGCGGAAAAATGATAACATTCGTTATGCATATGACATTGTGCTAATTGCAGAAAATGAAAGGGACCTACAAAGCCTTGTGAATATGATAGAAATAGAAAGCAAAAATAAACAATTGGAGCTAAATAGCAAGAAGACTGAAGTCATGAAAATCAGTAAAAAACATAAAATCCCCTCATCCAAAATATCATCAAATGGCACAACTTTGAGACAGGTTGATAAGTTTAAATATCTGGGAATGGTCATCTCATCAGACGGCCGATGCACATCAGAAATACCCAGCAGAATCGGCCGAGATGAAACAGCATTCAAGAAGATGAAAAGCGTTCTTATCAACAAATGCCTATCAATTAACATCAGGAAGAGAGTTCTTGAATGTTAGATAGAACTGATATTGTTATATGGTTGTAAGGTGTGGACAGTCAACAAGCAAAGTCAGAGCAAGATTGAGGCAGCTGAAATGTGGTTTCTTAGAAGAATGTTGTATAGAGTTCCATGGACAGAAAAGAAAACAAACGAGACAGTCTCGAAGGAGGCAGACACAAGAAGATCATTGGTAAAGAAGCTTAGGGAAAGGTAAGCAACATTTTTAGGCCATTTTATGAAGAAAGGGGAATTGGAGCACCTAGTCACAACAGGAAATCTGGAGGGAAAGAGAATACCAGGTAGACCCAGGGAGAAAATATTGGATGGACTTGCAGGTTGGCTGAGGACGGAGAGGGTGGAAAATGTACTTGCAGTGATAAGGGATAGATTCATATGAAGGGCCATGATTGCCAACGCCATACAGCAAAGCATATGAAGATGATGATGATGATGATGACCTCTTTACCTCGGAATGAGTTTTAACGTGGATCAGAATGTTTTTTGTTGGCAAAAGATAGAGATTACAATAATAATATTATAGCACAGTGTCAGTGGCATGCTTGTTGCACTGTATGTGTTAATAGATTATTATAAAACATTGAAAAAAAAATAGTAATGAAACATGAACTGCTGTTGTTTGTGGTCATTTTTGAGTTTGGTTTGAAAGTAATTGTATGTACTATTCTGCACATGATTCTGTCAGTAAAATTCAAACGTCTTGGTGGTGTTCATGTTAAAATAATTTACGGTGCAAAACTTTTTATGAGTTTTTATGAAAACTTTGGCTGCTTTCCTTCCACTATCAGTCTGATTTTTTTTTTTCAGCAAAGCAAGTTTAACCCTTTGACTCCTGCACCATATTTATCAGCTAGCATTCATCTTTGCTAGCATGGTTGACAATGCAGGATGCTGGTGGACAGGGTGCAGGAGTTATAGGGTTAAGGGGTACCATCTGTAAAATCCCGGGTCTTCTGGGCTTATGAAACGTTTTACATCATTGAAAAACGGATAAAATATTCTTTTACAAAATGTCAAAAGATGGAACGACATCCTGATCTGGCTTGAAATACACTTATTTAATGTTCAGTGACATTAGTGTGTGATTCTTTGCTTGCTGCGTTGCTCGCTGCATCATTGTTGTTGTAATGTATATTGCAGGGAATACTTTGGTTCGTTACTGGAGAAGCATGGTTTGACCCTGAATGACTCATTGGCTTCTCTGGTGGCTGTGCTGAAGTCTGGCAAGATCAAGGCTGCAGACTGTAAGTTCAGTTGAGTTAACCCTGTATCATTTGAAGTATCTGTGAAACAGATTATTCAGTAGTTAACCCTGTATCATTTAAAATATCTGTGAAACAAATTATTCAATAGTTGACCCTGTATCATTTGAAGTATCAGTGAAGCAGATTATTCATAGTTAACCCTGTATCATTTGAAGTATCTGTGAAACAAATTATTCAGTAGTTAACCCTGTATCATTTGAAATATCTGTGAAACAAATTATTCAGTAGTTAACCCTGTATCATTTGAAGTATCTGTGAAACAAATTATTCAGTAGTTAACCCTGTATCATTTGAAGTATCTGCGAAACAAATTATTCAGTAGTTAACCCTGTATCATTTAAAGTATCTGTGAAATAAATTATTCAGTAGTTAACCCTGTATCATTTGAAGTATCTGTGAAACAAATTATTCAGTAGTTAACCCTGTATCATTTGAAGTATCTGTGAAACAAATTATTCAGTAGTTAACCCTGTATCATTAGAAGTATCTTCGAAACAAATTATTCAGTAGTTAACCCTGTATCATTTGAAGTATCTGTGAAACAAATTATTCAGTAGTTAACCCTGTATCATTTGAAGTATCTGTGAAACAAATTATTCAGTAGTTAACCCTGTATCATTTGAAGTATCTGTGAAACAAATTATTCAGTAGTTAACCCTGTATCATTTGAAGTATCTGCGAAACAAATCATTCAGTAGTTAACCCTGTATCATTTGAAGTACCTGTGAAACAAATTATTCAGTAGTTAACCCTGTATCATTTGAAGTATCTGTGAAACAAATTATTCAGTAGTTAACCCTGTATCATTTGAAGTATCTGTGAAACAAATCATTCAGTAGTTAACCCTGTATCATTTGAAGTATCTGTGAAACAAATTATTCAATAGTTAACCCTGTATCATTTACAGTATCTGTGAAACAAATTATTCAGCAATTGTGGCAGATAGAACAAAACACAACAGATACAGGAGGAGGGACTTAGAACCAAAATGATAAACAGGTAGAGACTAGAACACAACTTGTACAGCAGGAAAGAGTTATCCCCAGAATGACACACAACTGGAGGATTAGAATAAATGATGATTTGTACAGCTGAAAGGAGTTACCACCAGAATGATGTACATCTTTTCAAGAGTAAGCCAATAATAATGTTATGATAACTTCTTGATAATATTCTGTTAACGTGTGTTCAGCCTAAACACAAACATACTGTTGTTTGTCATAACCATGCCGGTCACACCTGTCAACGTCGCCGGGTTTACTGTTGGCCGCTGCATTTTTTTACACCACTGCTCTCCTCCAAATGGCTCTGTCTGGACTTTTATGGACAGCTTCTTGAATGTGTAGGCTGCTGATGTTGGTTATGTTCTTGATGTACGAGATTGGAGGTCTACCTTTCTTCCTTTTTCCCAACGTTTTTCCTTGAAAAATGATTGCCATGAGGTCTGTATTCATCCTATGTGACACATGACTAATGTATTTTAGTCTTCTCTTGTTGATGCTTGCTAGTAATTTTCTGATAGTATCAAGTTCTTCCATGACATTTTCATAAGTTCTCCTGTCTGTCCATTTGACACGTAGTAGTCTCCGATAAAACCACATCTCTGCTGCCTGCATTCTTTTGCAGTCAGCTTTTCTGAGAATCCAGGCTTAGCATCCATAAATCATGACTGGCCAGATTGAACATTTTAAAAGTAGCCTGACTAATTTAGATACTGCTGTGCAAGTATGCATCATACAAGCAAAAGAATGCAGAGCCGTGTTATACAAGCAAAAGAATGCAGAGCCATATTATACAAACAAAAGAATGCAGAGCCATGTTATACAAACAAAAGAATACAGAGCCATGTTATACAAACAAAAGAATGCAGAGCCATATTATACAAACAAAAGAATGCAGAGCCATGTTATACAAACAAAAGAATACAGAGCCGTGTTATACAAACAAAAGAATGCAGAGCCGTGTTATACAAACAAAAGAATGCAGAGCCATGTTATACAAACAAGAATACAGAGCCATGTTATACAAACAAAAGAATACAGAGCCGTGTTATACAAACAAAAGAATGCAGAGCCGTGTTATACAAACAAAAGAATGCAGAGCCATGTTATACAAACAAGAATACAGAGCCATGTTATACAAACAAAAGAATACAGAGCCATGTTATACAAACAAGAATACAGAGCCGTGTTATACAAACAAAAGAATACAGAGCCATGTTATACAAACAAAAGAATACAGAGCCATGTTATACAAACAAAAGAATACAGAGCCATGTTATACAAACAAAAGAATGCAGAGCCATGTTATACAAACAAAAGAATACAGAGCCATGTTATACAAACAAAGAATACAGAGCCATGTTATACAAACAAAAGAATACAGAGCCGTGTTATACAAACAAAGAATACAGAGCCATGTTATAAACAAAAAAGAAGTTTAACACAGAACGGCCTGTTATACAAACAAAAGAATGCAGAGCCATGTTATACAAACAAAAGAATCAGAGCCATGTTATACAAACAAAATACAGAGCCATGTTATACAAACAAAAGAATACAGAGCCATGTTATACAAACAAAAGAATACAGAGCCATGTTATACAAACAAAGAATACAGAGCCATGTTATACAAACAAGAATACAGAGCCATGTTATACAAACAAAGAATACAAGCCGATGTTATACAAACAAAAGAATACAGAGCCATGTTATACAAACAAAAGAATACAGAGCCATGTTATACAAACAAAAGAATACAGAGCCATGTTATACAAACAAGAATACAGAGCCATGTTATACAAACAAAAGAATACAGAGCCATGTTATACAAACAAAAGAATCAGAGCCATGTTATACAAACAAAAGAATACAGAGCCATGTTATACAAACAAAGAATCACAGAGCAAATGTATTAACAAACACAAAGAATACAGAGCCATGTTATACAAACAAAAGAATCAGAGCCTGTTTACAACAAGAATCGAGCCTGTTATACAACAAGAATCAGAGCCTGTTATACAAACAAAGAATACAGAGCCATGTTATACAAACAAAAGAATCAGAGCCATGTTATACAAACAAAAGAATCAGAGCTGTTATACAAACAAATCAGAGCCTGTTATAAAACAAAGACAGAGCCTGTTATACAAACAAAGATACAAGCCTGTTATACAAACAAAAGAATCAGAGCTGTTATACAAACAAGATACAGAGCCTGTTATACAAACAAGAATCAGAGCCTGTTATACAAACAAAGAATACAGAGCCATGTTATACAAACAAGAATACAGAGCCATGTTATACAAACCAAAAAATCAGACCATGTATACAAACAAAAGAATACAGAGCCATGTTATACAAACAAGAATCAGAGCCTGTTATACAAACAAAAGAAACAGAGCTGTTATACAACAAGATCACCTGTTACAAAAGAATCAGAGCCATGTTATACAAACAAGAATCAGAGCCATGTTACAAAAAAAGATACAGAGCTGTTATACAACAAAAGAATCAGAGCCATGTTATACAAACAAAGAATACGAGCCTGTTACAAACAAGAATCAGAGCCTGTATACAAAAGAATCAGAGCTGTTATACAACAAGAATACAAGCATGTTATACAAACAAGAATCAGAGCCATGTTATACAAACAAATACAGGCATGTATACAACAAGAACAGAGCCATGTTATACAAAAAAAGAAACAGAGCCATGTTATACAAACAAGAATACAGGCTGTTATAAAACAAAGATCAGAGCCAGTTATACAACAAATACAGAGCCTTTATACAAACAAGAATACGAGCCTGTATACAACAAGAATAAGAGCCATTTATACAAACAAATACAGGCCATGTATACAAACAAAATACAGAGCCATTTATACAAACAAAAGAATACAGAGCCATGTTATACAAACATAAAAAAAGAATACAGACCATGTTATACAAACAAAAGAATCAAGAGCATGTTATACAAACAAAAGAATACAAGCCATGTAAAACAAAAGAATACAGAGCAGTTATAACAACATAAAAGAAAGGGCCATGTTATACAAACAAGAATACAGAGCCATGTTATACAACAAAAGAATACAGAGCCATGTTATACAAACAAAAGAATACAGAGCCATGTTATACAAACAAAAGAATACAGAGCTAACAAACAAGAATTAGTTATACAAACAAAAGAATACAGAGCCATGTTATAACAAAAAAGAATACAGAGCCATGTTATACAAACAAAGAATACAGACCTGTTATACAACAAAGAATACAGCCTGTATACAAACAAAATCAGACCTGTTATACAAACAAAGAATACAGAGCCGTTATACAAAAGAATACGAGCCATGTTATACAACAAAGAATACAGAGCCTGTAATACAAACAAAGAATCAGAGCCATGTTAACAAACAAAAATCAGAGCCATGTTATACAAAAATCAGACGTTACAAAAAAGAATACAGAGCCATGTTATACAAACAAAAGAATCAGAGCCTGTTATACAACAAGATACAGAGCCTTTAAAACAAGAATCAGAGCCTGTTTACAAACAAAGAATCGACCATGTTATACAACAAGAATAGAGCCATGTTATAAAAAAAAAGAGTAGACATGTTATACAAACAAAAACGAGAGTATACAAACAAAAGAATACAGAGCCATGTATAAAACAAAATACAGAGCCATGTTATACAAACAAAAATACAGAGCCATGTTATACAAACAAAAGAATCAGAGCCATGTTAACAAACAAAAGAATACAGAGCCATGTTATACAAAAAAAGAAAGACCATGTTATTAAACAAAAAAACAGAGCCATGTTATACAAAAAAGAATACAGAGCCTGTATACAACAAAAGAATACGAGCTTATACAAACAAGAATGCAGACGTTATAACAAAAGAATACAGAGCCTGTTATACAAACAAAAGAATAAGAGCCAGTTAACAAAAAAAGAATCAGAGCCATGTTATACAAAAGAATACAGAGCCATGTTATAAAACAAAAAAGAGCATTTACAAACAAGAATACAGGCCAGTTAACAAACAAAAACAAGCCATGTTTACAAACAAAAAATGAGCCAGTTTAACAAACAAGAATGACCATGTAACAAAAATACAACCAAAAACAGAGTTATACAAGCACTTATACAAACAAAGAATACAGAGCCATGTTATACAAACAAGAATACAAGCCATGTTATACAAACAAGAATACAGAGCCATGTTATACAAACAAAATACAGAGCCAGTTATACAAACAAGAATACAGAGCCATGTTATACAAACAAAAGAATCAGAGCCATGTTATACAAACAAAAGAATACAGAGCCATGTTATACAAACAAGAATACAGAGCCATGTTATACAAACAAAAGAATACAGAGCCATGTTATACAAACAAGAATACAGAGCCTGTTATACAAACAAAAGAATGCAGACCATGTTATACAAAAAAATACAGAGCCATGTTATACAAACAAAAGAATACAGAGCCATTTACAAACAAAAGAATCGAGCATGTTATACAAAAAAGAATACAGAGCCAGTTATACAAACAAAGAATACAGAGCCATGTTATACAACAAAAGAATACAGAGCCATGTTATACAAACAAAGAATACAGAGCCATGTTATACAAACAAGAAGATAACAGAGCCTGTTATACAAACAAAAGAATACAGAGCCATGTTATACAAACAAAAGAATCAGAGCCATGTTATACAAACAAAAGAATAAGAGCCATGTTATACAAACAAAAGAATACAGAGCCATGTTATACAAACAAAGAATCAGAGCCATGTACGTAACAACAAAAGATCAGAGCCTGTTATACAAACAAGAATACAGAGCCATGTTATACAAACAAAAATACAGAGCCATGTTAAAAACAAAAGAATACAGAGCATGTTATAACAAACAAAAGAATACAGAGCCATGTTATACAAACAAAAGAATACAGAGCCATGTTATACAAACAAAAACAGAGCCATGTTAACAAACAAAAGAGCAAAAGCCATGTTATACAAACAAAACAGAGCCATGTTATACAAACAAGAATACAGAGCATTATACAAACAAAGAATACAGAGCCATGTTATACAAAAAAGAATACAGAGCCATGTTATACAAACAAAAGAATACAGAGCCATGTTATACAAACAAAAGAATACAGAGCCATGTTATACAAACAAAAGAATACAGAGCCATGTTATACAAACAAAAGAATACAGAGCCATGTTATACAAACAAAGAATGCAGAGCCGATGTTATACAAACAAGAATACAGAGCCATGTTATACAAACAAAAGAATACAGAGCATGTTATACAAACAAAAGAATACAGAGCCATGTTATACAAACAAAAGAATACAGAGCCATGTTATACAAACAAAAGAATACAGAGCCATGTTATACAAACAAAAGAATACAGAGCCATGTTATACAAACAAAAGAATCAGAGCCGTGTTATACAAACAAAATACAGAGCCATGTTATACAAACAAGAATACAGAGCCATGTTATACAAACAAAAGAATACAGAGCCTGTTATACAAACAAAAGAATACAGAGCCATGTTATACAAACAAAAGAATACAGAGCCATGTTATACAAACAAAAGAATACAGAGCCATGTTATACAAACAAAAGAATACAGAGCCATGTTATACAAACAAAAGAATCAGAGCCTGTTATACAAACAAGAATACAGAGCCATGTTATACAAACAAGAATACAGAGCCATGTTATACAAACAAAAGAATACAGAGCCATGTTATACAAACAAAGATATGCAGAGCTGTTATACAAACAAAAGAATGCAGAGCCATGTTATAAAACAAAAGAATCAGAGCCAGTGTATACAAACAAAAGAATGCAGAGCCTGTTATATAAACAAAAGAATACAGAGCCGTGTTATACAAACAAAAGAATGCAGAGCCGTGTTATTACAAACAAAAGAATGCAGAGCCATGTTATACAAACAAAAGAATACAGAGCCATGTTATACAAACAAAAGAATACAGAGCTGTGTTATACAAACAAAAGAATGCAGAGCCATGTTATACAAACAAAAGATTGCAGAGCCGTGTTATACAAACAAAAGAATACAGAGCCGTGTTATACAAACAAAAGAATACAGAGCCATGTTATACAAACAAAAGAATACAGAGCCATGTTATACAAACAAGAATACAGAGCCATGTTATACAACAAAAGAATGCAGAGCCATGTTATACAAACAAGAATACAGAGCCATGTTATACAAACAAAAGAATACAGAGCCATGTTTATACAAACAAAAGAATACAGAGCCATGTTATACAAACAAAAGAATGCAGAGCCATGTTATACAAACAAGAATACAGAGCCATGTTATACAAACAAAAGAATACAGAGCCATGTTATACAAACAAAAGAATACAGAGCCATGTTAATACAAACAAGAATACAGAGCCATGTTATACAAACAAAAGAATACAGAGCCATGTTATACAAACAAAAGAATACAGAGCCATGTTATACAAACAAAAGAATACAGAGCCATGTTATACAAACAAAAGAATACAGAGCCATGTTATACAAACAAAAGAATACAGAGCCATGTTATACAAACAAGAATGCAGAGCCGTGTTATACAAACAAGAATACAGAGCCATGTTATACAAACAAAAGAATACAGAGCCATGTTATACAAACAAAAGAATACAGAGCCATGTTATACAAACAAAAGAATACAGAGCCATGTTATACAAACAAAAGAATACAGAGCCATGTTATACAAACAAAAGAATACAGAGCCATGTTATACAAACAAAAGAATGCAGAGCCATGTTATACAAACAAGAATACAGAGCCATGTTATACAAACAAGAATACAGAGCCATGTTATACAAACAAAGAATACAGAGCCGTGTTATACAAACAAAAGAATACAGAGCCATGTTATACAAACAAAAGAATACAGAGCCATGTTATACAAACAAAAGAATACAGAGCCATGTTATACAAACAAAAGAATACAGAGCCATGTTATACAAACAAAAGAATACAGAGCCGTGTTATACAAACAAGAATACAGAGCCATGTTATACAAACAAGAATACAGAGCCATGTTATACAAACAAAAGAATACAGAGCCGTGTTATACAAACAAAAGAATGCAGAGCTGTGTTATACAAACAAAAGAATGCAGAGCCGTGTTATATAAACAAAAGAATGCAGAGCCGTGTTATACAAACAAAAGAATGCAGAGCCGTGTTATATAAACAAAAGAATGCAGAGCCGTGTTATATAAACAAAAGAATGCAGAGCCGTGTTATTTAAACAAAAGAATGCAGAGCCGTGTTATATAAACAAAAGAATGCAGAGCCATATTATACAAATAAAAGAATGCAGAGCTGTGCTATACAAATAAAAGAATGCAGAGCCGTGTTATACAAATAAAAGAATGCAGAGCCCTGTTATACAAACAAGAATGCAGAGCCCTGTTACAAATATTTGTTTTCTGTTTGATCAAATTTTGCTGTAGTCACCACAATTTAACAGTCAGAGTCGATTAAGCATCAAGAATTTCTAGGGAACTGCATTTATGTTAAAACTGTGATATGAACAGAATCATTGACATTTTTTTTTGTGGTTTTGAATATACTAAATCTTATGATCTGAGAAATGCTTGGATGGTAACAAAAGTTTAACAGGTGAAGTCTGTGTTTAAGCTATCTTTCTTGTAACCTTTCTTTTCTAATCATTTCACTTTGCTTTACAGTAAACAGACATCAACAAAGAATTTGATAACAGTCAGGGCTTTAAAGTCATACATATAAGAAAAAGATAATGTTGACATATGAACAACATATAACATACAGAAACATATATAGCAATGTTTGAAACAGTGAAAGTCTCATTGTGAACATCAAGATTTCATTACCTGCCATGAAGATAAATCTGTCCTTTGAAATCTGTTGTCTTTTGACAAAACATTGCAGTCTGTCTAATTTACTTTCTTATCTGAAGAGTGAGGTTGTGAAGTTTTTGTGTATTTTCTTACATTTTTTTCATCATAATTTTAGTGTCTTGTGTTTAATACTTTTGCAGTTGTCAGACATTTATTTAGTCACAGACAGTGGTGTCATTCATTTTGTTATATACCCCTACTAATTTTCCTGTCTAATTTTCAGTGTTTTCACTGGTTTTGTGTTTTGCTTGCATCTGTCAGTGACAAAGGAGCAGTTACAAATGTTACATCTTCTGGCTGTCAATGTGAAGGCGAGTGAACAAGTACAGAAATACGCGTCTGTTCTCAGAAACTCCAGGTGAGCGAGCGCTCTGTTTTCAATGTTCTGCATGCTATGCACATGCAACTTTTTTTTCCTTGCTAGTATCTGTCTTAAGGTGCTGCCATCTCAGATGCTACTGGCAAGATAGCTGAACCAAGGGGTATGAAAGACTGGGCAAATCTGATAGCAGGGTGGTCGGTGGAAGGGATGAGAGTGGTTACAGAAATGGCACTGCATGAGTGTCATGAATAGTTGATTGCAAGAACTGTTAATTTGGAATGTTTATACATGTTTTGATTACTTTGTTTGTTATGCAGCTTTGTTGTTGTCGATTTTGTGATCTTATGTGCTTATGTATATATTAGAATAGATTTTGGTTCTGCTTTCATGTCACCTCCATGTGTGTGGGTATATCTGCGCGCACGTGTGTGTGTGTTTGTTGTGTACATGCGTGTGTGTGTGTGTGCATGAGTGTATGTGCGTGTGTGTGTTTTCATGAGCATGTGTAATGTGTGTCAATATGCATGTGTGTACTTTTGTGTGCATGGGTGTATGTCTGTGTGTGCATATGTGTGTGTGTTTGTGTGTATATATGCCTTGAATGAGAGAGAATGCAAGAGAGAGAGAAGGGAGGGAGAGTGTCTATTTTTTCACTGCGATAGTCTCGTAGTTAGTGTCACATTCTCCTTATTCTTATTTGTTATGAAATTGCTTCATACTCGTAGAAACTGTTCATTTTTACTGATTGTTCATTCATTTTTGTCACTATACCCTTCTGTTACTATGCTGTTGATTTGATTTGCTAGCGACATCTGGATCACGTCGACCAGTGGAGAGTAAGATGCTTTGCTGTAATGCTTGCTTTGGGTTGTGCTTTGGGCTTTGGGCAAAAACCTCTCACATTGCACGGGTCATATTACAGCAGATTTGCCATACTAAAAGCTAACCAGTAATGATAGGTTTGCATATATTTGTTTTACAACAAACATACATTGCAACAGATTTGCCATACTAATAGAATGCAAGTAGATTTGCATACATATGTCTAACTGAAGTATCTTTGTTGACATCAGCTTCTCTAAAGTTCTCATGACTGATTGGTAGTGTGTGAATTTTGAACTTTAAGATGCTGTCATTTTATCTATTTCAGTCTGATCTTTTTTAAATCAAGTTTTATGTGCATTATTTTGTATATCATATTTTTGATTATATTTGAAAGCAACTTCTTTAATATGCAAAGGATGTACAGATAGTTGATAAAGCTTTTATGAAAAATTTGTATAGTACATATATCTCATGATGTTTAGTTTCTTGTTACTGAAAAATAGTAGATCACTGAAAGGGTTAAAGAGATTGCCTACCTCTATAATGTCTAGTCTCTACAATGATGAAGAATGTTTGTAAGAATACTTTAGAGTCAAGTAGAAATCACAATAATCATTATCGTGGTTGTTGAGAGAATCTCATTCAGTTTCTTTATGGAAAGGTTTCTTTTGTTTTGTTTTTTCTTTTCTTTTCTTTTCTTTTCTTTTCTTTTCTTTTCTTTTCTTTTGCTGAAAAACAGTGTAATTCATACAGGGCTTTTCTGATTTTATCTTTGTTTTAAAGTTATTGCTTTTTTTTTAAACATATTTTTGTTAGTATGGTAAAATTGCTTTAACATGTTCATTTCATGGGTGTAGGCTTGTGGTAAGTATTGGATTCAGGGTGGGAATAAATAGGGAGTAGTCTTGTTTTTCTTAATTTAACTTTCATGAATGGTTATGCACATCTAAATTTAAATGTACTAACTTAGTTTGATCTGAAGTGTATTGTATTCATAATTGAAAGGAGGTGAATATTTTAGGACAACCATTTGATTTTGGTTTTGCTTTTTTTGTCTCAGTTTTCTTTTGTTTTAAAATTTAAATGCATCTTATAGTTTGAAATTCATGGTGATATTATTCTTGTTAGAATGCTGTGGACTTTGCAGTAGAAGTGTGACCTTGAAATTTACAGCAGTTATGTGAATTACAAATCTAGCATGCAGCATGACCATGCAAGAGTTAGACAGGACAGAAACTGACCTGTATAAATTACACTCGCTTAAAAATGCTCCCTTCATGAAGCTTATAAGTTGAATGGTTCTGCTGTTAGGCAAGTCAATTGCTGCATGCTAAAAATGTATCCTAACTTTAGACAATGTATAACATCTGATAATTACAAAAAGTCATCTTGAGACAATCATAAAAACTCATTTTCAAAAAACTGAAATGATTTTTAACTCTAAATTCAGTATCTAAGAATAGAGTTCTCCAGAATTGTCATTTTTGATGAAGGTGAGTGATTAACAAAGAACCCAAAATGGTGATATGGCCACTGCAGAGACATAACCGCCCTTGTTTGTGACATGCTTTTCGATGCATTGGGCTTCAGTCTGGACACAGCATCGAATCCCTATCCCTCCGTTACCTCAGCCCACCCATACCCTTACCCTCTTGTTCCCCTCCCACCCCCCTCTTTTTTATGTTTCCTTGGTCAGAAAATGCTCCTGCAAATGTCTACGACCACATTTTCTGATGTCTTATTCCTTGTTATGGAAATTCTGTCTAGTACGTAATGGAAGTTCATCTGTATTTTGTTACTTACACTGAGTATAATGATCAAGATCACAAAATAATGATGCAGATTTGGTTTCAGATTGTGTTTGGGAATTGTGTCATGCATTTTAATATGCAGATTTAACTCTTGAAAATATCAGCGTAAAGATATTTATCTCCATTTTTATGTTTCTGCTGTCTCAGAATCACTTGCTATTGAATAGAAGACGAATGCAGATTAGAGGTTTGCTTACTTGCCAATGAATGTGATAATGATATTAATTATAGATAACTTACCTTACAAGCATTATGCAGGGAAACTTTGTCATATGAGTACTGTGCATGAAAACCTGGTCATCCATGCTGTTTGAGTAATGAAGAAAAGCCAATTGTCCAGCACTGGTGGCTGGAGAATGTTTTAGACTGTGCTAGGTGTGTGATGTGTGAGGTAGACAAGTGACAAGAAATGGTGCCCAGACCCTTCGCTCCTCGCCTCTGTATCTTTTTCCTCTTTCCCACTCTTTGAGTGTGACTGAAAGTGATAGTCATTGTGTGATAACTTGTCCTGTCTCAGCACATCTCCTCCGTCTTGTCTGTCCCTCACTAAACCTCAGTAGAAGTGTTCAGTAATGCCAACATGACTGTGAAGGTGAATCTTGTGCTGTGTGTGTATGTGTATGTGTCTGCAGGCTACGTGATGTGTGTGTCTGTGTTTTTGTTTAGTCTCTGTGTAAAAGTCATGTCATTGAGTATATCCAGGGCTCCCATTGAACAGCACATGATGTATCCCTATGGTAATGTCCAGAGGTTTCTGCACAATCTCCTGTAATATCCGAAGGAGAGATCTTTTGTTTATTTCTACCTTGAAAAATCGATTCAAACAAAAAGTCTAATTCCGAGATTTCTTTCTTTCGTGCATGTATCCACAGTAGTGTACACAGCTATGATTATCCAGTCAAATGTGATGCTGCATGCAATTTTCATGGTTAACTTCGAAAATCAAACAACCGTAAATTTAGTGACTTTGAAAATGTTTTCACATTTGGGTTGTACAACATCAAATCGAGTAAATTCTGAAGTAAAATGTAAATGTTTAATGAAAGAGTTATTTTGTCTGCTCTCTCTGCTCTCTCTCTCTCTCTCTCTCTCTCTCTCTCTCTCTCTCTCTCTCTCTCTCTCTCTCTCTCTCTCTCTCTCTGTTTCTCTCTTTTCTTCTCTCTCTCTCTCTCTCTCTGTCTCTGTTCTCTCATTTTTTTGAGGGGTGGGGTGGGGTGCGGGAAGGTACAAGGTACAAAGATTGCCAACTTGTAAAGCAGATTTCCTGTAGTTATTGATGACACAGCAACTCAGATGTACAGAACACAGAAAGTAATGAAGTTAAGTGAAGTCTGTTATTGTTATTGTTGTTACTTTTTTGTGTTTATTTTTCATTTTGTTTAACAGCCTCTCTTCTTATTAAGGAAAAGACAAGTATTTTTATCCAGATAGTGCTATATATGTGATTTTCCATTGCACAATTATCGCACACTAAAAAGAGCCATTTAACATACATGGTTTTCATATTTAGAATTGTCTGATGACTTGAAATATTGGAAGAGTGTTTATGTTGGGTTGTAGAGACAAGCGTTGGTAATGGAATCTTGGCAGTTTCTGTGCACAAAATGTTACTGGCAGAAAGGTTTTGGTAGTGTTATGGCAACTAAAAGGATTCAGTTTCAACTGAAAAGTCCCTGTTGGTGTGGAATTTGGTGTCCTGATTGACTTCCTTGTTTTTTTTTTTTTTATTTTTGTTTTTTTTGCTTTTGTTTATGTTTTTATCGATCATATACAACGTTTACATTATATATATATTATTATATATAATATATATATATATATATATATATATATATATATATATATATATTAATATTAATTAATATATATATATATATATATATATACATTTTTACAAAGTTCCTGTACATGTTAAGTATCAATTCTAGGTGTGTATTATATATTCCTGATCATTATCTGCTGGTTGTTAATCTTCCATCTGTATTCTTTTCATAAAGTGAATAAACCCACATATTTCTATAGTCCCCCAAATTAGAAAGCCATCAAAGGGGGTAGGTGTCCCCGTGAGGATGCCGGGGGCGCTTTCGGTTTAAGTAGTATCCCCACCTTCTGGAAATTCAGTATTAGAATTGTCCTTTATTCTGTCACTCTGTTTCTGCCTTGTTCCTTTGTTTACTGTCATTTCTTCCTGTCATTTTCTGCCTTGTTGGTTCTTTCATCTGTATGTGTTTGATAAGATTTTGCGCTATATAAATATTGTAATTATTATTATTATTATTATTATAAAGTCTTATGTACTTTTTCTTAGGATTGATAATAGGGTACATGTATTAAGGGCATTTTTGGCTCTAGGAAAGTGAGCTATGTGAAAGTAATTTAGGCCTGTTTTTATATATGTTTTAGTGTCATTAGTTGTGTTTAAATTTGTATTCAGGAATGTTTTTTAAATCCCCTGTGCGATAAATTGGACGAGCGGTCAATGCCAGGGGCATCTCCTTAGATTATATGCATAAATGCATTGATTTGTATACTTAATTTTCTTTTCGTTTCTTGTTGTTGTTGTTGTCCTGTTGAAGTATTGTGTATGTTTTGAAATGGTTATTGTCCTGATATGGCTCTGCGCAGTTGGCTGGGCTTTAAACAAATATAAAAATAACAATAAAAAAAAGGGGCTGGTGGTAAAGAGGGAGACAAACATCCTGTAAATATTGAAAAGCTGGGTGTTCTTGTCATGCTCCAAACACTAGCCATCTTCTTCTGTTCTCCTACTCACATGTCCAAAAGCAACCCTTGGGTCTCTTAAACTTGTACTGGATGGGCTGAAGGACTCCTCTGTTGATTTGTACTATTCCCCTGCGAAGATGTCAGGGGTTCTTACAGTATAAATAAAATTCCCTCCTTGTGGAAATTATATGCTAGAAATTTATTCTTTTCTCTCATTTGCTTTCTTTCTGTCTTGCTTTAATGCTTTCTGTCATCTTGTCCTATCATTTTCTGCCTTGTTGGTCCTTTCACCTGTATGTGTTCTATAACGTCTTCCATACTTTCTGTTAGGATTGATAGTTGGGTATGTGTATTAACTGCAGTTTTGGCTCTAAAGAAATACGATGTGCAGAAGCAGTGTTAGTAATTCAGACCAGTTTTTATACATGTTTTAATGTCATTAGTCATTTTTACATTTGTACTTAGGTTTGTTTTTTTCAAACCCTTTGGTGATAAATAGTAGGGCTTAAAACGTTCCGCGTCTGGGCGGAATTCTGCGATTTCGGTTTGTCAAAAAAAAAACAAAAAAAAAACCCGAAAGGAGCAAGGCATCCGTGATCGGCTTGCAAGCGTTCATAGCCCCCGGACCCCCCTAGTTTCAGTGGTTTTTTACTCCTGTTTTAAGCCCTGAAATAGGACAGAATGGTAAGTGCCAAGGGCATGTCCTTAGATTATGTTCGCAGATGCTTTATTATGTGGACTTGATTTTCTTTTTCATTTTTTTCCCAGAATCATTGAGATGATGATCCTTCGATAATGTGTGCAAATGCATCGTTATGTGTACTTAAATTTTGTATATCATTTTTCCCCCAGAATCATTGAGATGATGATCCTTAGATTATGTACGCGAATGCATTGTTATTTGTACTTAATTTTCTTCTCCAGTTTTTTTTTTTTTTCTACAGAGTTATCGAGGTCTTGGGTACTTTCTGCTGTGGTTATAGCTTGATATGGTTGTGTGTAATAATGGTAATAGCAATAATAATAGATTTGCACTAGTGGGAGCCCTGCTGTTATGCCCTGATCTGTGGTTCATGTGTTTCTGGCAGTAGATTCACTTCCATCAATTTCACTGAGACAAGAGTGGTGTTTGATGCTGGTGTTTGGTGCTAACAGCATGTAAGAGAGAGAGAGAGAGAGAGGAGTTTGTGTGTGTATGTGTTTGGTGTGTGTGTGTGTGTGTGTGTGTGTGGTGTGTTTGTGTTGTGTGTGTGTGTGTGTGGCATTCGCATGTGTTGGTGTGTATTAGATAATATTAGTGCACAAACATGCATGCAGACACACAAATACATGCGATAGAGCTGTTTATAATCTTTTTTTACACATATTATGATATAATTGTAAAGTTGTATAAATAAGTGGAGGTATGTGAGATTTCAGAAGTATGCAGATGGGGATTTGTAAATTTGATTTACAAATGGCAGAGGACATGTGATAAAGAGACTGTTTTTGACAGATACAAGTTAACTAAGAAGTAATCACAAGGCAATAAATGAGTGTGGATTGAAAAGTGTGAGATCAACAGGAGAGGAACACCGCAGATATAGATGGAACTTTCTACACATAGATCTAACAGGAAAGTCTGTGAACAAAGTTTCATTGTTATTAGTCATGCTAATATACTTATTCTGTTTGTAGTATGAACACAGTTTGAAAGCTTGGTCTGTTGTCTTGCTTTACGTTATTTCCAGTCTGTGTGTATGGACATAATTTCATTATTAGTTTGACTCAAAATGTGCTGGGTTTGTATTCCAGTTTTCTTGTTTTGTTTTGTTTTGACTCAAAATGGACTGGATTTATATTCCAGCTTTCTTGTTTTGTTTTCTTTTGACTCAAAATGGGCTGGATTTATATTCCATCTTTCTTGTTTTGTTTTCTTTTGACTCAAAATGGGCTGGATTTATATTTCAGCTTTCTTGTTTTGTTTTCTTTTCTTCCATTTTTTTCTTTTTTCTTTTTTTTTTTTTTTTTTTTTAGGGGGAAGGGTTTAATTTCTAAAGTATTTATGGACATAATGTGACTCAAAGTCTGCCTTTACTCTTTGTATCTTTTCTTTTTCAGTTGTATGTGTTTATCGTTTGTATTTTTTTCAGGATGTATGAGGTGTATGTGTTATGAGATGGTTGTAGCCCAGATATGGCTCTGCGCTGTCAGCTAGGCTTTAAACAATAATGTTAATGTTAACCTATGATAATAATCAACCTGTCTTATGTGTTTTGAATAATAATGTCAATATAAAGCTGTCTTAATTGAAATTGTACTTGTTTCTATGGACCATTATCTTGCCTGCATTTGACCTCTTCCTAACGTTTCCTTGAATTACTATTAGTATTAGACCGTGTTTACCACTTCTTGTGTTTTTACCTGTGTTTATGTTTTTTGTTTGTTTTGTTTTATTTGTAAATGATTTCCTGTCCATAGAATGTACAATTTTATTTGAATTGTCTCGTCATGTACACCCAGTACGATTTGATCTCTCAACAGTCTGTCTTCCAGTGTACCATAGTTACAGGTCTTGATCAGTCTCCGCGGTTCTGCTACAAACTGTTTGATAGATTCTCCTGCTGCTTGATGTCTGCAGTTGAATCTGAATGCTTCGTAAGTTTCATTGGTTAAACCCACACAGTATTCTTCGAATTTCTGCAGAACAGTGTCAATGTCATTTCTTTCAGCTTCATTAGTAAATGCCAATCCTTCATAGATGTCCATAGCATCCAGCCCGATGCAAGAAAGAAAAACTGCTGTTCTGTATGTTGAGTCTTCTTCTGTCTGTGTTGTCACAATTTCATAGCTGTCCCAAAGCCTCTTGAATTTCCTCCAGCTGCTCTGCAGGTTTCCTCCATTCACATCAAGTTTAGGAGGCAAGGGAATCTTGGCATGTCGTCGACTGGCTTTCCTCTCTACTTGTTCATCTTCCATGGTTGAACTTTAGTCTTCAATATTCTGGATTTTTGTTAGAGTTCGTAATCCCACTTCTGACACCATGTTTCATTCTTTCTACAGCCAACTCGGAAGACAGGGCAATGCTTCTTCGTCTTTACTTGTCGCTGTCTGATTCTCAACTGACTATAGTATATATACATATCATAGTGAACAGCAGTCAGTTATCATTTAAACGAATATCATGCCGTGCTGTTATCCGCACGCTGTTTACTGTCCACACACGTCACAGACAGTGAGTATTTAGAGAACTAGTATTTTAGCTGACAAGACTACACAAAGTGTTGAATAATTATGTTAAATAATGCTGTTCACATGGACTTCTAGCTTGGACATGCACTGGAAAAACATTTACTCGGTGTAACATAATCCACAACGCATCATCCACAAGGTAGAGAGGAACAGCTCCACTTCATATATTTACATACATTGAAATCGGTCAGTATTGTAATCCTTGACTCCTTCTCTCAGCTCACCAGCTCCCTGCATTATCAGCCATGATAGCACTTGAGACCTTAATTTTATATTCATCTGAAAGACTATCCTCACCCTAACCCTAATTAATTTCTTGACTGCATAAACTCTCCACCCCTTGATCTGTGCTGGCCGAGATGATTGTTTTTGTAACTCCAGCTGTCCTTGTTCCACTGTAGTGTGGCTCAGTGGTCAGTAATTAACATCATGTTTAGCTACTACACACCACAAAACTGAAAAGTCATAAGGTGTGTATACAGAAACCATAAAATACAAGCCATAAAATGTGTAAATTATGTGTATGTGGGATGTTGTTTTGTTATTGTTGCTGTTGTTGAATTTCTCCATTTTAGAAATGAAAGTGATATTGTGTGTTCATTAGACATTGTCAAGATACCGTTTGTTAGTTGTCTATTGTTTTGTTCATTTGGTTTTCTTGTCTTTTGTCCTAACATATTGTAGAGAGTTTTAAATCAGCACTAACATATAGCATTGTTGTTGCAGGGCATTTTTTGGTTTCCCTGTATCAGCAGTGACCTTGCATTTTATGGCCATGAATGGAGGCCTGACCATAGTTTACCCACCAGAGTAAGTATGTTTTTATGTATTAGCATTAGGGCAGGGCAGTGGAAAGTCAGGGGTTTTTTGCTTAACAATTATTAAAGCAAAGCGTAAGCATGTGCATCTCACAGCTATAATTGAATCAGGGCATACACATGTGTATTTCACAATAATTGTTGAATCAGGGCAAAAATATTTGTTTCTCACATCAGTTGTTGAATCAGAGCGTAAACATGTGCATACCACATCAATTGTTGAATCAGTGTAAACATGTGTATTTTACATGATTTGACATGATTTGACGCTAACAGCTTATTCTGGTTTTATTACCTTTTGTTATTTTGGATCATGTAGTTGATATGGTGTAGAACATTTTAAAAAATTTGCCAAATCCAGTAAGCTGGTTGCTCATTATTATGTAGATGATTTGAAATGCCATATTATCCCGGCTCTGTGTATTGTTAAAAGATGACTGCACATGTGTTTTGGAGATGTATTGATACCAAATGTGCATGCTTTTGTTTCAGCAAATCATACCTGCTGGAGAAGGATTTTGACATTAGAAATTCCACCTATTATACACGAGCTATGTACGCTGCTGAGTACGTCATCATGGCAGGTAAAATTAGTACTGTTGCTTGTTGCTGCAGTAACTGTGTTTCTGATGTAATGAATGTTTGATTAAGAACCTAGGGGGAGGGGATGACAGGGAGACAGCAGTCATCAGAAAAGCTGTCATTTATATAGCTAGCAGCAATTCTGAAAGGTGTGTGTGTGTATGTGGGGGGGGGGGGAGCGTTGCATAATGGTGACATTATTCTCTGCATGGTGTGTAGACATAGATAGCAAGCTAATGCCTGAGGATAGAGAGGTGCTTCCAAATTTGTTATATGTTTTTAAAGAGCAAGTTGCTTTGGAAGAGCTAAAGCCAAGTTCTTGATGTACATTTCCTTAAAAAAAAAAGGAGGGGGTGGAGGGAGTTTGGTTCAGTACAGGCTGGCAAGTAATAACCATCAAGTTCACTGTGCTGTCAGATATGTATTTATGAGGTATGTACTGTGGTTAGGGCATCAGACTGATTGACAAGCTTGAAGATTGCTGGTTTGAATGTCCAAAATATGTCATTGGTCTGAATGTCTATCAACAGGTGTCACTGGGGAGCTGAAAAATCCTATCAGTGATTTATATGTACTGACAAATGTTCAGGTTAACAGTTTCAAGGTTCCAGTCACACACTGTTATGGTCTGTCTCATATGTGAAATGAATGAAGTGCTTGGTTTGGTTTTCAGTATAAAGATCTATACTTTCCAGATTGTTTCCTGAGGCAGTTTTTTTCTTTAGTCATGTGAATATTAACATATGGTGACAAAATATTTGTATTTATTTTGCCTTCATGCCTGTCATGGATGCATTATTATATTACTAATGATTTTGAATGCATTGTGTTTCAGAGAAGAATGAAACCTCTACCCTCATCACAGCAGCTCGTGCTGTCACTGCCAACTCCAGTGATCATCGCATCGCAGGTTTGATCAATCATCTTATGAAAGATTCAATTAGTTACCATATAGCAGACTCAAAAGTCTTGTATAGAAGTTTTGATCGGTCGTCATATAGCAGGCACCATATCGCAGGTTTCATCAGTCGTCTTATAAAGGATTCAGTCAGTCACCAGATAGCAATCGTCATTGTATAGAGTATTTGTTACCACACAGCATTAAGCAGATTTGAATCATCATTGTATAGAGTACGTCTTACCACACAGCACTAAGCAGATTTGAACCATCATTGTATAGAGTATTTGTTACCACACAGCACTAAGCAGATTTGAATCATCATTGTATAGAGTACGTCTTACCACACAGCATTAAGCAGATTTGAACCATCATTGTATAGAGTATTTGTTACCACACAGCACTAAGCAGATTTGAATCATCATTGTATAGAGTACGTCTTACCACACAGCATTAAGCAGATTTGAACCATCATTGTATAGAGTATTTGTTACCACACAGCACTAAGCAGATTTGAACCATCATTGTATAGAGTATTTCATACCACATAGCTCTAAGTATATTATAACTGTCATTGTATAGAGTATTTTTAACCACATAGCATTGTGCATATTTGACAGTCATTGTATGGAATACCTGATCAGTCACTGCATAGTCATTATTTAATAAACTTTATCAGGTATTGATTAAATAGTAATTGCACAACGGGTACACTGTACTTAATGAGTCTGCTGAGAAGGATGCCAGTTCTGTTTCTCTGCATTTAAGAGTTTAACATCATCTTATATATGCAGGGAACAGAGAAATGTATAACAGTGTTTTGTGAGAAGGATAGAATTGTTTTTATTTTCATCGTGTTTATTTTTTTGGTTTGTTTTTACTTATTTTCATTGTGTTTATTTTTTTATCTGTAATCTGGATCAAGGAGACTGCCAACATTCAAGTTCATAAGAATTAAAGGCAGATGAAAAGGAAATAAGTATGCTTATTTAATTGATGACACAGTTAATGCCAGTCTTATTTTGTTAATGAATTATGGGCTGTTATTCTCTTGCATATTTTTTGGTACATTTTTTTGTTAATAAATCTGTTTTGAAATGGACACAAACTAATGCATAATATTAGTAATTTAAACCAAAGTTACACATAATGGTGAACAGTCAGATTTGTCACTGACGATAATAACAAAGGGATTATGCAAACATGCAGATCGTGACTTATAAAAGACAGTTAGGATTTTTCTTTAATTCCTTAGTTTATTCAAAATAAAGTGTATGTAGACTTATAAAGGAATGTTATGATTACTTCGTAAGTGAAAAAAGCAAAATGTAAATAGATTTTTGATGGAATTTTCATTCATGATTACATTCAAAGTTTTAACATTAAATTTAAATGTAGACTTTGAACGAATATCATACCACTGTAAGTTAAGGAAGCATAGTGTGACTTTACTATTATTGAAACAGTGACCGGAGTAGGGCTGGTGCCTGAAGTATTCCGGAACTTTACGCTGGATGTATTGAAGAATGCCTCACTCAGGGATCCACGGGTGGCAGCAACAATGCTGACCTGTGATGATGTGGATGACATTGTGTGTTATTTGGTGGATGATGGAGGCTTTATGGTCACTTCCAACCAGGACCTTGATGCTTATTCGGTAAGGACTAAAGAAAGTTCATGTGTGGGGAGGAGTTTGTGTGTGGTGGTGTGTGTGTGTGTGTGTGTGTGTGTGTGTGTGTGTGTGTAGTGTGTGTGAGTGTGTGTGAGTGTGTGTGTGTGTGTGTGTGTGTGGTGTGTGTGTGGTAGTGTGTGTGTGTGTGTGTGTGTGTGTGTGTGTGTGTGGTGTTGTGTGTGTTTGTTTGTGTGTGTGTGTGTAATTGCGTTGTGTGTGTGTGTGTGAGAGAGTGTGTGTGTTTAGAGTGTGTGTTGTGTGAGTGTGAGTGTGTGTGTGCGCGCATGTGTGTGTGTGTGTGCATACAAACAGCATATCAGTAAGTTTTCTTAAACCTGTGAATTTCCACCTAGCGAAGATGAACCATAGAAGAGATAGGAATGTTGATGGTTGTTACACTGAAAAAGTGTAACTGTGAGGGACAGGTGTAACAGTCATAATGTGGGTAAGGCGTTGGACTTCCATTTGGAAAGTCTGGATTTGACCTGCCTGGGTACCTCATGTTGGTAAAGGGTGGAGATTTTTCTCACTTCCCATGTCAATATGTGTGCTTATGAAAACATCCAGCTTGCATGCCCATTAAAGATGGAAACTGTACAACAATGCTTCTTGTGGGCAAAACAGTCTGCATGCACATATCCAAGAAAGTCAAGTGTTACAAAAATTATCTGTTAAACATTTGCAAGTTTTCTTGAAACAGAACTGTCAGAAATGCTGATTGTGGTGTACTCAGAAAACATATCTGCAAGTTTTCCTGAATCGCTGGGTTTTCACTAAGCTAAGGTGAAGCATACAACAGACAAGAATACTAGTAGTTGTTGCCAGCTCATCAGGCACAACAGTCAAATTGGTCTCGTATAGGTAAGGGTATTTTAGAAAACCAGGGCTGTGGAAACTTGCACTGAGTGAAGAAAATACTGTCTATTTGAAGAAAACATACCATGTTATATCATTTATGATGAACGTTGTCAGTGTCTTAACCTTTCACCGCCGATGATGCTTTGCGACAGTACGCTGACCGCCGATGTCGCCAAAATGCGACAATAGGGTCCGTTACTCTCTCACTTGCTGCTCTTAATTGTGCTCTTAAATCAGTCTGTTGCATAACATACTTTATTGTTGCATAATCCTAGACTCCAAACATTCTTCTTTCTTTAAAAAAAAACAGAAAGCAATTTGGTTGAGAAATAAGAAAGTTACAGTCATTTGAAATCGGTATTTTTCTTGTTTTTTCTGTAAAACAGCTGGGCTGAGGACTTTAACATTATAGAATCACTGGCGGTGAAGGGGTTAAGAAGGAAGCATGTTAGAATGAAAATAATTTCTGTGCATTGTGAAGAAAGTATTGCACATTTCAAGTAAAGAAAACACTGTCGCTGTGTCATAAAGTCTACATGGTCAGTGTGTTATAAAGGAAATATTATGAAAGAGGCCTGTTTAGTATAGAGGTAGAGCTCTCTTCTGGTTTGAGTGTATGAGTTCAACTCTTGACAACACTGCAAGTTCGCTGCCAGTTGACTCATCTGTAAATGGGTATGTGATCCTGATCAAGGTTGGGGAATTAAAAGAACAAGAGAGACGAGTGGATCCATCTTCAAACCTGACCTTCGAAAAAATCAGATCTCTGACTGCATCCTTCCCCTCTGACCTGAAGATTTTGATTTTGTCTTTATTTATGCAGAATGTAAACTGTTTTGTCAGTTTTGTTTTTGTTTTTTTGTTTTGTTTGGTTTTTTTTTGTTTTTTTGTTTTTTTGGCGTGGGAGGGGAGGGGTACATGCTGTCAGTATGTTATAAGGAAATTGTCATTATGTTTTGAAGAAATGATTCCCTTTCATTTTGTCTCTGTCTTTCTAACTGTCAACAGCCAGGGGAATTTCTTGGTGAGGTGGACCCGCAGGTGTGGAATCTGCTGCGCTCCCAGCAAGTGTTTGGCCAGTATGTCCTTTCTGTTTTTGGGTTTTGGTCAGGAACTGTCTAGAACAGAGGCTTTTCTCTCAGAATGGTCTTTTGCAGAATAAATAAAGAGGACAGACATGTTGTTTTATTAGAACGAGAGTAATATATATTACAGCACAGAAGATGTTCCCTAATTACTTGAAATTCACATGAATAAACAGCCTGGAAGATGTGTCAGGTTCTGTCGTTAAGATGAAATATTTAAATTATTTGTGTTTGCATGTTCTGACATTGCTTGTTTGTCACAACATGTCTCACATGTAAGTGTAGCTGATCTTTGATAATATTGATAGATATGGTGTGTGGTATTTGAACTAAAAATAGTACATGGTAGGGTTGATAACTTTGGAAAGAACAATAATCCATGCTCATATTTTACAGGTGGGGGGGGGGGAGTATTTTTTGATTGATAGATATACCATTTGGTAGTTGAACTAACAATGGTGTATTGTAGGTAGGGTTAACCACATTAAATGCAAAGAACAGTAGTTTATACCTATGTTTTACAGAGGTTTTTTTTAAACATTAGGTGTATTCTTTATTTATAAACTTTGAGAATTATGACCCATATTTAGCACAATGACTGAATCACAGTCTTAAATTTCAGTCTTCATGTTTGTCACACATATCTGCTTGTCACATGTGTCTGCCTCCCCCCCCCCCCCCCCCCCCCCTTGTTTTACCACTTTTTTTGAAACGGTGATTTGATTCTTATCATCCGGGGAGAGAGAGAGAGAGAGAGAGATGATGAGTGTGTGTGTGTGTGTGTGTGTTGTGTGTGATGTGTGTGTGGCGCGCTCAAAATTATATCAGAAAGATCCCCCAGCTGCATCAGTAGCACAGTGCTTTGTTTTTTTTACTGTCAACAGGGCTGAGCAATTTGATTTCCAGGCAACGTGCAAGGTTGCACAAGACACCAACAGCGCTGGACACTGTTCCTACACTGTGGTCAGTTACTTTTTTTTTATATAGTATTATTGATATACCCTTTTTTTGGGGGTGGGGTGGAGGTGGCATCCTTACTCAGAGGTAAAAATTGAAATATTCCCCCTTTTTGTCTATAATTTACTTCAACAAACATTTTCTGTATGTTTGAAAAGTGTATGGTTTCTTTTTAACCCCTTGATTCCGGAACTTTTCAGATTTTTTGCAAAGAAATGGGTTACATTAGAGAAAAAATAATAAAAAATAATTAAATTACCTAATATCTTAAATAACACTATATATTTTCTTGAAGGAAAATGAACTGGCTATTTATTAGCAGATGTTTTTCTGTCAATCCAAGCACAGATAACTCCTGGTCAAGGGGGATAATTTACTTTTCAAAAGATAATTAAGAGTTGATTTAAAAAAAACAAACATAAAATTAATGTGAATGTTTTATAAAGATTATTGTTGGCAGAAATGATGAAATGAGCCAATTGTCAGTTTTAACAGAAAGTTGGTTTTTAGTAAGTAAGGCTTTATAGAACACTTCAGGACCTTGCCAGTGCATGGGTTTTTGCACAGGCTTAAGGAGTCTGCCAGATAATTGCTGGCAAAATTGGGTGGAGCATGTGGAACTGTCCAAGTGCGACAATCCCTCTTGAACAAGTTCCAAATATAGAACACATATAAGGCGAATGAACTAGCAGGGTGAAAAATGTCAGGAAGAGCCTGGTTTTCCTGTTACATCACAAACAGTTTAGTTTATAATTTACTTAAACATTTTCTGTATGTTTGAAATTATGTGTGTATGGTTTTATTATTACAGGGGGAAAAATATGAAAATATTTCAAGTGAGCCAAAGGAAAGCAGTTTAGTTAATGCATCTGTGTGTGTTTCATTTCGTTGTTGGTTGGGAGATTTTTTTTGGGGGGGTAGATGGGGCGTTTGCTGTTTGTTGTGGATTTCAAGGTTGTATTTTTGGTGGGGGAGTGAGGTGATGGGCGGCAGGGTCAATTGATATAACATAATCGGTTTCCCATGTCTTGGAACTACACCACCAGTGTCTATCGTTTCGTAGCCTGCTGGTTATTCAGTGTAAATCCTCCATAGGTGGCTCTTTTCCTCTTTTCTGTTGCTTTGTTTCTCCCATGCTTCTTTCTTTCTGTCATTTCTTCCTATATTTTCTGCCCTGCTGGTCCAGTCACCTGTATGCGTTCAATAAAGCCTTACATACTTCCTTTTAGGATTGATAATTGGGTACATGCATTAAATGCATTTTTGGAACAAAGGAAAATGTACAGAAGCAGTTTAAGTAATTTAGGCCCGTTTTTATATGATTTAGTGTCCCTAGTTATCTTTGTTTTTATTCAAGTTTGATTTTTTATGTCCCCTGGTGATAAATTGAATGGACCAGTCAACACCCAGGGGCATATCCTTAGCTTATGTGTGTGAATGCATGGATATATATATGTATACTTAATTTTCTTTTCTAGGTGTTTTTTTTTGTTCTTCAAGTGCGATATGGATTACATTTTGAGATGGTTATAGCCCCGGTATGGCTCTGCGCAGTTGGCGGGCTTTAAACAACAGTAACAATAACAATTCGGCATAAAGCAAACTGTGGAAGAATTATACTTTTTTGTTTTGTTTGTGCAGCCCAGTGTCAACATGCTGTACGAAACACTCAACATTGGTTGGTGGACTAATAAAGTTGCCTGGTAAGAGAGAAGGAGTGTGTGTGTGTGTGTGTGTGTGTGTGTTGTGTGTGTTGTGTGGTACTCTGTATATGGTTTTGTGTGTGTGTGTGTGTGTGTGTGTGTGTGTGTGTAAATATCTACACATTTGTTGTAGTATTTTTTTTCGCACTCCTCATTGCATCCCCCCCTTCGTCTCTGTCTCTGCCTCCCTCCTCTTTTCCCTCTATTTTTTCTCTCACCCCTGTGCCTCCTCTTCTCTTTCCCTATACATATACCCCCTCATTCTGACGATGTCTTTTTTTATTTTTTTTTTATTTATTATTTTTTTCATGCATGCATATATGAAAAACAGCATGCATTCTTAAGGGAGGGGATAATGAGGTTTTAATGAATAATACACTGCATAGATGAATAGTAGAATACAATTGCACATATTAGATGTCATTCTTTTTTCAAAATGTTTGATTTCATGTAAAAACGGCTTGTTTTTGTTTACTGCCTCACTTTCTTATGGTTTTTACTTTTTTTTTTTACCATGAAATGTGCATATAAAAATTCTTTCTCTGGAGTCCCATTGTTTAGGTTATGATTACATGCAGTGATCCGATGCATCTTTTCCTGTTGTTTTAGATGCAAATTTGGAATGGAAATAAAATTTATGAATGAGTTTTAATTAATTGTTGTCATTTTGCAGGGCATACACCAGCTTCAATGTTTACAAGTGAGTCTCATATTTGTTCTTCACAGTTTGTTAGTTGATTTTGGCTGACTTTAGTTATTTGTTCATCAATTATTTTCATGTATTTCAGATACAATTAACGAACAAGGAAACAAGAACATAAAACGATTACACAAAAATTAGTGTATAATGTCAAGGGTCTTTAAAATGTTCAAGCTGTACTGGGCGGAAGTTCCGCTGAATTTTAGTTTAAAAAACAATGAAAACAATAAAAAAAAACAAAACAAAAAAAAAACAACCAAAGGAGCAAAGCATCCGTGATCGGCTTGCAAGCGTTCATAGCAGCAGCGCGCAAGTTATGGCCCCCGGACCCCCCTAGTTTCAGTGGTATTTTTCCTCCTCCTGTTTTAAGCCCTGATAATGTTTATGTTTCTACATAATGGTTTACTGTTGTGCAGAAAAAGATTTCAGTTTAGCCAAAAGTATGACTGAAGGAAGGGAGAGGTTGAGATCATGGCACTGGGAATTTGAACAGCCTGAAACAGAACTTGAATTTTGTAATACTTTTAAGGTGCAGTTGGTAGTAGAACTTTAACCCTTTGACTCCCGCAGCCCGTCCACAGGCATCCTGCATTGTCAACCATACCAGCAAAGCAAAAACTTAACCCTTTGACTCCCTCACCCTTTCCACCAGCTTCCTGCAGGAAGCTGGTGGAAAGGGTGAGGGAGTCAAAGGGTTAAGTTTTTGGAGTTGGCGGAGAGGGTGTGGGAGTCAAAGGGTTAAAGGCTTCGGTTTTAATTCATGTTGACAAAGTTAGCAACAAACTCCCGAGCATACTGGATAGGACCCTGATCAGCAATGCTTTACGACTCTCCAAACAGTAAGCTCCTGACATCACTCGATAACCATTTCATCAAGCAAGGGGGGGGGGGGGGGGGGGAGGAGGCTGTCCATGTGTTGCATGAACGATTTGGACCCAATAATCTGCTACCTTTTTCCAGTCTCCCAGATCAATATTGTGCAGATCTTTTGGAAGCTCCTGTGTCAGAACCCCCTTCATGTTTACTGAGAAAGCAGAATATCAAATAATGCATGTTACAGATCCTGTAAATTATGTCAGTAGCCATCTTACATATAATGCATCTTAGAAATCCTGTAGGTTACGTCAGTGGCCATCTTACATACAATGCATGTAAGAGATCCTGTAAGTTAAGACAGTGGCCATCCAATATAAAATTCATGTTAGAGATCCTGTAAGTTATGTTAGTGGCCATCTTATGTATAATGCATGTTAGAGATCCTGTAAGTTATATCAGTAGCCATCTTATATATAATGCATGTTAGAGATCCTGTAAGTTATATCAGTGGCCATCTTATGTATAATGCATGTTAGAGATCCTGTAAGTTATATCAGTGGCCATCTTATATATAATGCATGTTAGAGATCCTGTAAGTTATATCAGTGGCCATCTTATATATAATGCATGTTAGAGATCCTGTAAGTTATATCAGTGGCCATCTTATATATAATGCATGTTAGAGATCCTGTAAGTTATGTCTGTAGGCATCTTATATATAATGCATGTTAGAGATCCTGTAAGTTATATCAGTGGCCATCTTATATATAATGCATGTTAGAGATCCTGTAAGTTATATCAGTGGCCATCTTATATATAATGCATGTTAGAGATCCTGTAAGTTATGTCTGTAGGCATCTTATATATAATGCATGTTAGAGATCCTGTAAGTTATATCAGTGGCCATCTTATATATAATGCATGTTAGAGATCCTGTAAGTTATATCAGTGGCCATCTTATATATAATGCATGTTAGAGATCCTGTAAGTTATATCAGTGGCCATCTTATATATAATGCATGTTAGAGATCCTGTAAGTTATATCAGTGGCCATCTTATATATAATGCATGTTAGAGATCCTGTAAGTTATGTCTGTAGGCATCTTATATATAATGCATGTTAGAGATCTTGTAAGTTATATCAGTGGCCATCTTATACATAGTGCGTGTCAGAGATCCTGTAAGTTATGTCTGTAGGCATCTTATATATAATGCATGTTAGAGATCCTGTAAGTTATATCAGTGGCCATCTTATATATAATGCATGTTAGAGATCCTGTAAGTTATGTCTGTAGGCATCTTATATATAATGCATGTTAGAGATCCTGTAAGTTATATCAGTGGCCATCTTATATATAATGCATGTTAGAGATCCTGTAAGTTATATCAGTGGCCATCTTATATATAATGCATGTTAGAGATCTTGTAAGTTATGTCTGTAGGCATCTTATATATAATGCATGTTAGAGATCCTGTAAGTTATATCAGTGGCCATCTTATATATAATGCATGTTAGAGATCCTGTAAGTTATATCAGTGGCCATCTTATATATAATGCATGTTAGAGATCTTGTAAGTTATGTCTGTAGGCATCTTATATATAATGCATGTTAGAGATCCTGTAAGCTATGTCTGTAGGCATCTTATATATAATGCATGTTAGAGATCTTGTAAGTTATATCAGTGGCCATCTTATACATAGTGCGTGTCAGAGATCCTGTAAGTTATGTCTGTAGGCATCTTATATATAATGCATGTTAGAGATCCTGTAAGTTATATCAGTGGCCATCTTATATATAATGCATGTTAGAGATCCTGTAAGTTATATCAGTGGCCATCTTATATATAATGCATGTTAGAGATCCTGTAAGTTATGTCTGTAGGCATCTTATATATAATGCATGTAAGAGATCCTGTAAGTTATGTTAGTGGCTGTCATATATAATGTATATTAGAGATCCAGTAAGTTATGTCAGTAGCCATCTTATGTATAATGCATGTTAGAGATCCTGTAAGTTATGTCAGTAGCCATCTTATGTATAATGCATGTTAGAGATCCTGTAAGTTATGTCAGTAGCCATCTTATGTATAATGCATGTTAGAGATCAGTAAATTATGTCAGTAGCCATCTTATATATAATGCATGTTAGAGATCCAGGAAATTATGTCAGAAGCCATTTCATATATAGTGCATGTTAGAGATCCAGTAAGTTATGTCAGTGGCCATTGTAATGTATAATTCATGTCAGAGATCCAGTAAATTATGTCAGTTGCCCATCTTACATATCGTGCGTGTTAGAAATCCTGTAAGGTTTATCAGTAGCCCTCTTATGTATGATGCATGTTAGAGATCCTGTAAGTTACTTCAGTGGCCATTTTGTATGTAATGCATGTTAGAAATCCAGTAAGTTATGTCAGTAGCCATCTTATATGTAATGCATGTTAGAGATCCTGTAAGTTATGTCAGTAACCATCTCATATATAATGCAAGTTAGAGATCCTGTAAGTTATGTCTGTGGTCATCTTATGAAAACATCCAGCTCCCACAAGCTGTGAAGACGGAATATACTGAGTACATAGCAAAGTAACGCTTGTACAATGTTGGCAAAAACTGAGTGCATACATGCTTCCAGAATTTGTACTGGAACACTTAAAACTGTTTATTTTAAAAGAAAGTGTGCAGTAGGATTAATTGTGCTCATGATGTAATGTGTGTGATAAAAACTATTGTTGTTTTTGTTTGTCCACAGCTGGATCTTTGGAAGCTCTGGTGTTTTTGGTAAGTAAACAGATTAATGACTGTTTGGTGTTCTGTTCACATACATGTTTGAATGTTTTGCTTGTTTGGCTATTATTTTATTGGTTGTATGAAATGAAAACCCACATAACAATGCTAACACTAAAGGGAAACAACTTTTATAAAGCAGCCATCTCATGGTAAATGAACTACCTCTTTTCTAGTGCTATAACCAGCATTATGTCCAGAGATTGTGGATAATATTCATATCCAGAACTTAACTGTGTGACATGTTTCATTTTGGATGAATCCATACGTGATATGACAAGCAAACAATATCCAACAACAAACTGAATATCACAAGTATGACAAGAGTATGTTATTAGTGACCTTAGATTGACCATTCACAGGATACTCAAAGGGAAGGATTGAATCTTGTGATTTAGTATCAAAAGTATCTTCAGTTTAAAAGAAACATTTTCTCTTCCCATCTCATCTTTCTCTGTCTCGTCTGTCGTTGCTGCTTCAACTTCCCTGTCCTGGAATAGACTGAGAGGCACACATGTCTGTTCATAAAATGAGCAAACTGGAGGCTTGCCTTCCTTTCTGCCCCATTTCTACCCCTTACCAGGGGCTGGTCTTGAACAGGTGCTTGGATTGGAAGGTGAACAGTCTACCTTGATGCTCCCTTGTCCTTGTTTTCAGTAGTGGATGGGACATGTACATGATATGAAAAAGTTATGTATGATCAGAAAAGATCATGTGGTTTCTAAGAAGAATGTTGAGAGTTCCATGGACAGCAAAGAAAATAAATGAGACAGTCTTGATAGATGCAGACACAAGAAGATCATTGATAAAGAAAATTAGGAAAAGACAAGAAACATTTATAGGACATTTTGTGAAGAAAGAGAAATTAGAGCACCTGGTCACAACAGGAAAACTGGAGGAAAGAGAACACCAGGCAGACCCAGGGAAAAAATATTGGATGGACTTTCAGGTTGGCTTAGGACAGAGAGGGTGGGAGATGTACTTGCAACAATAAGGGATAGATTGGTATGGAGGGCCATGATCGTCAGTGCCATGTGGCAGGGCACTTGGTGATGATGATGAGGTGGAGGAGGAGGATGAAACCTGGATGTCTTTTGACAAAGTACTGTACTAGTTAGCGTGAAGGTCTGTTTTCTCTGTTCTCTCTTTGATTTCTGCAACTGATGAAGATAAAACTTACCCTTTTTTCGCAAGTCAACATAGAAAAGTGATTAACACAACAGACTATTGACAGGGAGGTTTTGGATTCAAGCGTCTATTAGTGTAGAAATTTATTGTTTGCTTTTTTGGCTTTGACCAGCTCCTGTCCACAGTTGAGCATGCTGTCGGCTCATTGGGAAGACTGGAACCATACAGTCGAATCCCATCCGTTTGGTGTATGCGTCATTGGGATGTTGCTCAGACTTAAATGAGCAACTTAGATGTTTTGTCTGGTTGTATTAAGGACGTGTTCTGATTCTATTTTCATGTTTTTCTGGTTCCTTAAATGACTGACACCACAACTGTCTATTGTATAACTTATATAAGTCAGGCC
>CM060312.1:16755565-16790565 GCA_030674185.1 Monoplex corrugatus
TATATTTATTATTTAGGCATGAAGTAATCTGTCTAGGTACTCTGTTGGCTCATAAAGGCCTGTCCTACCACTTGCAAACATAGCAAATATAGTGATGCTCAGATTTGCTGAGTGGCATGGTCATCATGCTTTTTTTTTTAATGTTTCTGTATCAGCTTGTCAGGGCCAGATGTCAGGGGGCATGTTTTCCTTCGAAATCCCTATTGCACCAGTAACTGTGTTGATCATATCAGAGTGAAATTGTCTGTGTTCTTTGACATTGGTTGTACTGTATTGTTAGTGATTTTCCCCTCTTCATATGGTGTTGGTAAGGAGTAGTATGTAAAGGGTTAGCTGTTCTGCAGTGTCAGCAAGTATGTTATTGATGGTTGAAGTATAGAGAAGCATATGTGGGGAAGTGGATCACAAGTTGTGGTAATGCTGAGTTACCAATTACGTAACAATGCGTAGGCTTGGTAGAATCTTGAGATCTCACCAGTGCATAGACAATGGGGCTTGTGGAATCATCTGCAGTTGTTCTGGATCTTGTTGCTTGACATATATTTATAGTATATGAAAATTATCATTGCTGAGATGTCTTCTTGGGCATACTGTAGCTGAAGGAATTGATTGATGATGTTTATAGCGTATGAGATTTATCGTTGCTGAGATGTCTTCTTGGGCATACTGGAGCTGATGTTTATAGCATGGGAGAAATTATTGTTGCCGAGATGTCTTCTTGAGCATACTGAAGTTGAAGGAATTGAGTGATGTTTGTAGAATAGGAGAATTATCATTGCTGAGATGTCTTCTTGAGCATACTGAAGCTGAAGGATTTAACTTACCAAAAAAATAAGATTTGCTTTATCGTTTTTCTTTTCCATGATAATGGATAACTTTTTCTTTTTGTGTATGTATGTTTACATCACCTTTCATCTTGCCTCATCATATTTTATGCATGTATTGTTTGTATTTGTACAAAATAGTGTGCAGTTTTGTCATTCAACAAACTTGAAATCGGTGAAATTGTTGATGACTTAGTGTGGATGTGTGTATAGTGATGGGGGGGATTGGGGAGGGGGCAAGGGAGAGAGAGATGGGATGGCTTAAGGTTTCAAAAAAGTGAACTATCATTTTAAGACTTACCACTCACTGATGACAGTAAGCATTGATGGTTTCTGGATTTTCCAAGTAATATACTGAAAAGAAAAATGCTAATGTTATAACGTTGTGCTTGAAAAGGTTTCATCCTGTGGTATTTGTAACTCTTTTTGTGTCAGTTTTTGTAAGATTGTAAGGGAGGAGAGGAAAAGATGGCTGACTGAGTCTGTCAGTTTTGTGTATAAAACTAAAGGTGTGCAATGGAATTTTTCATGGTGTTCTAAGGAAACAAAATTGTCATTATTCTCAGTGTTAAAATTATGTCAAAGCTGATAAAATACTTATTGAGATAAATGAATAAATGTGAGGCAAACTGTAACAGAGCTGATAATTTTGGAGAAAGGGGAATACAGGGGTATGTACATACAGGTGTGTGTGGCTTTCACTTATTGTTAGCATTTTGGGGTGGGAAGAGAAGCTTTTCTTTTTGTTTTTTTTACTTTGTTTTTCTTTTTTCTAAGGAGGAAATGTTTTTATCTTACTTTGTTTTTCTTTTTTTCTAAAGAGAAAAAAAATTGAACAGACATGCTCCCCTCCCCAAAAAGAAGTTTGAGTTTCAGTAGCTCTGTTCAGAGTATTGGCTGGAAATGTTTTAGCTATAGGAAAAGTGTAATTGTTGCGGTATGCACCCAAATGTTTCCGAACGTACGTGCTTGATTTGGTTTTTAGAGCAGTTGGAACGATGAAGACTCTTCAGCACATTGTCATATCATATCCCTGCCACCGGAGACTAGGTTGTAGACCATTGCCTGGTTTCAAGAGATGTTTGAATTCACCTTAAAAAGATCATTGCTTCTTTGACTGTGAGTTTTCCATCTTCTTGCTTTCCTTTTCCATTGCCCCTTTGCCCTCATCCCATGAGACAGAAAGGTTTAAACTGCCTGCCACACTTTTTCCATTTTCAGTGGAGGTGAACATTCGTTGACCACATGTACTGTCACTGACCCGATTATGTGACAACACTGGTTTTGTTCTTGTAAATGCACAGAACAATCTTAAAGTTGAAGCACCAGAGATTCTGCGTGTGTCTGCGTGTGCTGTGGATATACATTGCTGTTTAAAAAACGGAAAGTTGAGGTTGTTTTGTGTTGTGTCCGTGCTGTGTGTTTGTGTGTGTGTGTGTGTGTGTGTGTGTACACATTCATGCGTGTGTAACTGTTTTTGCATGGCAGGTTACCATGTCTGGTAGCATTTGAATTATTTTACACTGCAAATTTCCGCCCATTACTTGCTTTCCTTGTGGATTTGACATCCACTGTCATCACATATAAAACACGATATTATTATATTTGAGTGAAAATATTTTGTTTCTATAATTTGTCCATTTTTTAATTTATTGCATTAGAATTGTATCATGTGTAATGATAGGAGTCTTCTTTTGCCTGCATGTCTGTACAGAACACCATACATTTCGATTGTGTAATGCATCATTTTATACGAAGGGGTGAGGTGTGCTGTTGCTTTGTACAGGAAGTTTGTTTTTACAACAGCAGATGATGGTAACAGAATGAAGGATACCGTAGGAAAGAGAGACATTTTCACGACATTTCGCATGGCTTCCAGATTTTTATTTGCTTCACTTCATCAGTTGTAAAGCTTTATTTACGAATTAAATTATTTATTGATTGTGTCAGTCAGTTGAGAAATGTTTGATGTGATGTAAAGCCGTATGGTATTGTTGCATTATTTCACCAAACTGTGATGGAAGACTTGTTCTGGTGAATGTTTGAAATCGAGCCCCTTTTGTTATGTGAAGCACAGAGATTTTCATCTGTGGAGTGTACCAGTGTTATTGTCATCATCCCTCCTATCTTGTTTTCTTGTGTTTTCCCCCCATCCTACCCAGTTTCCACAGTGAGCTTTCTTGTGCCTTCTTCCTTGGCCCAAAGATGTATTCTCTATCCCTAGTGATCCATGCTGACAGTGCACAGTATTTCTGAAAGCTGTTGAAAAGCCAGCTCTGCTAGCAGTCTGTCTTTTTGAGTATGACAGAATGGCTTCATATAGCTTTTCATTTGCTTCATTGGATGAAAAATAATGGCTGTAGGTTTTGGTTTATACAGTCATTTCAGCTGATAGTGTGCAGTGTACTTTGAAAGAAACGGGTGGACGTTCCTTTTTAATAGTTGTGATATTTCTTTTTAATGGTTGGATGATTTTTTTTCCCAGCTTATAGTTTATAGTGTGAAACTGTTGGAGGGAAAAGGGGTGGATTTGATAGCTGCTTGGATTGGTTCACTATGTGTGGTCTTATTCACATACAAGTTACTGCCAGCATGCCTAGATATAAAATTGCTTACAGGTTACAGTATACTTGATTCTTTCTGATTCACAGTAGGGGTATTTTTTCTGTAGTCTGCAGACGTCAGTCATGCTCCTGTGTCTGGTCTAACACATTCTGTAATGGGCTTTCTGTAAGGTTGCTAATAAGGAACATGACAAGATCTAAATGTAGTGGGTATTATGCATACTTTGTTTTCTTGCTTTGAGATCACCAAGTCAAGAAGCTAAACTCAAGAAGCCTCATATCACCAGAAATTCTGCATGAATTTAGCTCTTTCACTCCCTACTGTAGGGTCAGGGACTCGCAGAAAGCTTGTGGATAGGTTGAGGGAGAGTTTGTTGTCCTTTCAGCATGAAGATATTGAGACAATGAGAAATGGGATACTTTGTGATCACATCCTATAATTTCCACATAAACGCTCATACACATACAAACCACCACAAAGGGTTGAAAGTGTTGGAGGTGGGGATGGGTAGGATGGAAGAATGATGCTGGGATTAGCTGTTGGGATAAACTGATCTTGAAATTTCATTCTTAGCTTTTTCTTTCAGACCTCAAGAGGTCTGTGTGGTATCTAGTTGATCCAGTAAATGGATACAAAGAGCACCTATTATCATGGATCTAGTTGCTCTTTACTCTTTCGTCCCCAAATTATAGGAGTTGTTTCTTCCCCTTTTGTCCGTACTCCACAGAACGTTCAGTTTCCTTCATTTCTGAGTGTCTAGAACAACAGTTCTGTCTCTGAAAATAGGGTGCTTAATTCAAAGAGAGGTTTTATTGCAGTCAGCTATGGTTGACCCCATGTATCATACACAGTTGTGTATGTTAGTAAATGCAGGATACTATGTTGGCAGTTTGGACACTGGGACATAGGTGTTAGAACAAGTAAACACACTCAGTTTAGTAAGAAAAAGAAAAACATACTTCAGACAACGTCCAAACTGTGCATGCAACAATTACGATACATGTCTTTACAAAGAGATGTCCAACAAATATATACCAAATCACATGATGTGTTCTTACCATTATTACATCACAAATAATCCTGGTAAGCATTATCTAAAATGTTGCTAAATAAAGTGAAAAGAAGGAGTTATATGTTGCCACTATATGAACTTGACTTGTGTCATGGGTCTACACAAACATAGTTACCACCTGTTTAATTGAATCTATGATGATTATAAAACAAAAGCAGTTTTTTTGTCTTCAGACTCTTCACTGCTATCATCATCATCAGTTTCTCTAGCCATTGCTTCTGCTTAGTGCAGTCTTTCTTTTTCGTTGATTTCAGCAAATGAAAATAATGGTCTGTCAAGTTATTGTAGGTTTTATTATCTGAAAGTTCGTCAGAATCTGAACTACATCGCAAAAACTAAGTGCAAATGGGATAGGAAGTGTGTGTAGTTTTCAAGAGTTCACAGCTTCCTTATGGCTAACAAGATGTCAAGCAAATGTGTCGTTCATCAACAGTATCCATGGCAGGATTTTAGGCCATGCAGCTTTGATAGTACCATGTTTGTTCAAGCATAATCTACATGTAGAATGAACAGCTGTCAGCTAGATAAACATGCAGGCATGACCAGCCAGATACCATTGTCAAAAATGTCGAATAGAGAAAATATAACCTATTTTTCATGTATTCTTACAACGGCTTAAACGTAGGTTTACGATAGAAAGACACATAGCATATGTGAATATGTGATTATGTGCTATACAACATTTGTATCAAAGTGGTCTTATTATTTACCTCTGGTGTTTGACTCATAAACAATTGTCTGAACTTAATGTTCAACAGAATAACTATTGAGTCAGTGAATGAAGAACATGTTACAACATAAAAGTAGATCGTGATGGAGTGTAGAGGACATGCCTGTTTCTATAAAGTGACAAACATCCTCTGTTCAGATTTTTTTTTTCATGGACATCGTAAGAAAAAAAGATACCATTGTCACGGTTGGCACCAGAGCTGCAGGAAGCTGCAGGAATATAGGCCATGCATGGGAAAAGAAGGAAGACTTTTGCAGACTGCATTTGTGGAAAGGAGGGAAATGGGTCCCCACCCACAACAGCGGTTGCTGAAAATGAAAAAGAATTGATGCATATTGGATACAGATTTGTAGACAATCAGTCATTAATATGGATAGATTAGTATTTTTTTCTTTACTGCAATCATCAATATAAATTATTTTTTGTTTGTAGTCTGGGTGAATGAATGTAACTGTACATTTTCATTTTTAGCCATGCTAGTATTCTATCATTCAACTGTAATGATTGCACATTTATATTTGAAAAATTATCAACAAAGCATAAAGTAGAACAGCTCTATTACAGTCAGACCATGACACTGAATACTGTACAGGTTGATGACCAGTCACCTGAATGAAGTGTCTTTCCACAACAGTCGCCACCAGTACCCACGTCAACACGTTTCAGACTTAACATTTTTACCCAAATAATGCTAACTTGCTCTTTGGTTCTTGACATATAGGTTACAGCACCTGCTGCCAGGTGGGATAAAACGAAGTGAACCTTTGATTTTTGCATCAAAGCAAAGAGTGTGAAGAATGCAAAGACTTGCCAACTATGTATAGTGAATTCAAACTCCTGTTTGTGTGTGCATTGTTCACGTCTCTCTCTCTCTCCCTTTTGTCACCGTTTTATTCATACGTGGAGCGTTCATCAGCCCCTCATTGTGTTGTCATGTAAGAATCAGCTAGTAGTCATCACTGTTGTTCATTTTGACTATCTTAATGCAATATCTACCATATCTACCATCTCCCACTCACCTTGGCACTTCAGTTTCTATTGTACATTAACCTTTCTAGTCTTCATTTTCACTTTTAGATCTGAAGACAAAGTGTATGATTGTTTTGGCATCCATTCAAGCCTTCAGTTTCTATTTCACATTAAACAGAATACAAAACAATCAAAAAAACAAGATGTGTGGATGTTTTTCTGCTCTTTGAAAAAAATCTGCTTTTGATTTTGAAAGCAAGCTCATTTGGATTTTGTTGACAATGCATGAGTTGTTTACAATACTGAACTGTTATCTGGGTCTTTCACAGAACATGATAAACCCAGTCCCATGTGCAGTATACACATAATGTACGCATTAAAGATCCCATGGCAACAAAAGAGACATCCCTAGCAAAATTCTGCAGAAAAATCCATTGTTATGGTAATTATGCATAAACAAAATAACCCCATTCAGGGAAAAAAGGAACAAAAAATGGTGGTTCTGTACCATGACAACATGCTTTCCTGGATGACAAAAAAGAAATTTCATGTTGAAAAAACAAAAAAGATTGATCCAACCAAGTTCACCCCCCAGTGACTTTACAGTCATGGAACAACCTTAACACTGAAATCAGTGAACAGTTTTTAAAACTATGAATTTAAATGTTCAGAGAGGATGGCTTGTATTTTTCCACACTTTTGGATGTGGTGGGGGAAGATTGCAGAACCGTCTCATGTAATCTTGGTGAAAATGCCCTTTGTTCCTTGTGATGAAGTGTTAGTGGTTTTCTCACTGTGGTGTGTTTTATCTTTACGACTTATGTACTATACATACAACTTGTGATGTTTTTTCTCTCATACTGCAGTGTGATGTTTGTTCTCATGTTAATTATTATGTGTTGTGATTCTTCATGATTCTTCGCCGTTTGTTTTGAAAGACTGTTCAACTTGTGTTTCTTTAGATAACGGTCTGTTTTGAGGTGTGGTTCAAGGCTTGTTGGTGATCTGATGATGAAATTAGACATTGCAGTAATAGTCATTCTTTGTTTTGTTGTTGCTGTAGTGACAGTATTTCTAACAGACCGCCATGTCTGCATAGAACTCTGTGTCAGAATGCATTAAAAAAAAAAAAAATTCTGAATGAATTGATGCACAAAACACACTGTATAAAATTTTGATTTTGAAGATTCTGATTTCAACTTCAGAGAAGAAAGGAAGTTTTCTTGAATGTGAGTGGAGGGTGTTGAAACAATCTTCCAAAGTAGTTGGCATGGGTATTACACAGTGATTGATAGATAAAGAAAACGCCAAGTGCTCAACATTCATAAAGTGCACCCACATGATTGCACACTTGATATTTTCCTACAAAATTGACATGTATGAATCATGGCTTCAAATACCTTCTGAGTAATGCAGCACAAGTTACAATAGTCTACATAGTGTTTTTAAGCAACACAAGTTACAATAGTCTACATAGTGTTTTTAAGCCAACACAAGTTACAATAGTCTACATAGTGTTTTTATAGCCACACATCAAAAGTTATCAATAGTCTACATAGTGTTTTTATAGCCAACACAAGTTACAATAGTCTACATAGTGTTTTTATAGCCAACACAAGTTACAATAGTCTACATAGTGTTTTTACAGTCAACACAAGTTACAATAGTCTACATAGTGTTTTTATAGCCAACACAAGTTACTATAGTCTACATAGTGTTTTTATAGCCAACACAAGTTACAATAGTCTACATAGTGTTTTTATAGCCAACAAAGTTACAATAGTCTACATAGTGTTTTTATAGCCAACACAAGTTACAATGTCTACATAGTGTTTTTATAGCAACACAGTTACAATAGTCTGACATAGTGTTTTATAGCCAACACAAGTTACAATAGTCTACACAGTGTTTTTAGCCAACACAAGTTTCAATAGTCTACACAGTGTTTTACAGCCTATCTTGATTTTTTTCCTTTGTTGTTTTATCTGCACAACTTGTCGCATAATGCGGCCTTCTTTGTGTATCACCAGATTGTTTTCCCCTGTCATTTTTCCTGTTATGCATGGTTATTACTGGTGTTATCTCTGACTCTGAACCTCTGCTTGTAAATTATCACGAATTTCAGAGTTTTGGAATGTATACTTATTCCCTCCACCCTGACTACTTCATAATTTGTGATCAGTCCTGGCTTTAAACTTGAAATTCATTTTTGTCTTATTTTGTGAACAGGCCAGGCTTTGTACTTGATTTTCGCTTTGTGGTCTCATTTTTGTCACTGAAAGAGGAAACAAACACTGAAAAAAATGTTGATTAAATTTTAAGGATAGTGCAGTGCAGTTTTTTTATTTTTTGGTATATGAAGTTATTGTCTGTAATACAGATGAGAAGTGTTGCTTTCAATGGGTATGTTTACCAAACTTGGTGTTACAAAGTTTGGTATCTAGTTCTTCACTGTACAAAGCGATGCTAGTTTTTTGAGTCCTGATGCATTTGGATTTAAAAATCATGTTCACAGAAACTTGTCTGGTCAATTTTGATGTCCAGTTCCAAGTAGAGATCTTTTTAGATTATAAAAGTCATGCATGCTCTGACTTCAACAACAAGACAAAATGAAAATGCATGTGTATTTTTAGTCTTGCAGAGAAAGGGAAGGGAGAAATATTTGAAAATATTAAGTGAGCATGTCAGTCTCAGTGGTGAAGTTATGTTTCGGTTGGATCGCTGAGCAGTTTTCTGCTGACCTGTTCAAGTCACTGTCATGTTCCTGGTTGCAGGCATTGTTCTTTCCTCGAGTTTAGAGAGAAAGGAAGCAGGAGTGTGCTGACACTAGTTTATCTGTCTTTCCAGGCTGCAGTCCTCTGCCCAGTCTCTATTTGACTAGGTGGGCTGTTGGTTGTTTACATTCCGTTCTGGTTTCACCTGCAGGACAGGATTTTCCTCACAACTTTTCAGATAAACTCTGTCAGCACATGTTGCATGTCCTCCTCTTCCATTCAGAATTGTTGAGTGGATTCTGGTAACTTGGGAAGCAGTGCAGAAAAGCATGAAGAGGGCTGGACATACTGACAGAAAAGTAAGTAGTAACATGGCCAGAAAATCACGGGTCGCAAATTTAATGGGAAATCCTGATTTTTGGAAAATTTGCTGGATCGATTGTTAATTTTAAAGCGTTGTCAAATCTGGGTGGTTATCAGTTTTTTGTAAATCATTTGATATGTTATGGGGTTTGCTACTATTGGAGCGCATATGCATGCCAGCGGACTCTGATATCAGATGAGATGTCCTGAAAAGTAAACCAAAGCAAAGAGCTGTCTGCCTGGTTAACTATTCAAATCTGCAGGGATTGATTATGATGTGCGAGCATTGTAGTGCCCTGATATGTTATACCGATATTTAGAACTGGTCATGTGATTTTGATGATATAGGGTTGCATGTTTATGGAGATGTGCCTGGCTACTTCAAAGCTGATTCATTAGATTTTACGGAACTGGCCCAGTGTTGATAATAGTTCATGTATGGAGATGTGCCTGGCTTAACTGATTCATTAGATAGGACTGGCCCAGTGCTAATAATGCGCCTCAGCAGGAGGGTTTGAATTGATACAGACTTTTGTTTTCGGTCAGGAATTTGAAGATGGACAAAAAAAGGGTTTTAGATTCTTGAGATATACTGCACCTTTTTCTTGTATTTGTGCTCATTTATATTACACATTTGACAGGAAGATTGTTTCAGGCAGGTCTTTGTAGTGCTACCTATCTGGACTGTTTATAATAGGCCATAAAAGTGGTTATTTGAACACAGCGCAGTGGTCATTTTCTAGTTATAGTATTGTGCGTGTAGTTACGGATCTTTTTTCCCTCTATAGGTTATTGTAGCACAGGTTGTGAGTCATGCTAGTGTCAAACATGGCCTTTGCATTGGTGTTTTATTGAGAGTTGTGTCATGCGAGCATACACACATACACATCAAAATATTTCCTATTTGTTGTTATGCTAGTGTGCTGGTTTTGGTTTTTGTCTAAACAGTATTCTTCCCCCTACCCCCTTTCTCTGCTGTAGTCTGTGACAAGTTTACTGGATGTGTGTGCGTGCAATGTGATGTCCACCTCAAACTGTGCAATACTGGTCTTGTCAGATCCTTGATTGTGTTATATTTTTTCAGTTTTTAATCCATACCGAATCATGTTTACAAATGTTCCTCGTTTTCACATTTTATTTACCATAAATCAGTTTGAAATAAAGGAAAGAATGAGTTTTGTTTGCTCTTTCACTTGTGTTTTGTGTCTTAGAAAGAAATGTGCATCACTTGCACTCATACAATCATTTGCACACATGAACTTCATGGATGACAAACTGTGAGGCTTGAATATCAGGTTAATCTTATATACAATATACGCATACATACATATTAACAAATTACATATTAACAGAATATCAGGTTAATCTTATATACAATATACGCATACATACATATTAACAAATTACATATTAACAATCTAAGAACAGACTGTACATGTACACCAAAGTTGCCCAGAAATCAAAGTCACCATGACAAGTACGATTACATCTCGCTTTCTTACAAGTAACAAGTATCTGAGAGATTTGTCAAATTATATGAGTGGATTTTTTTTTTCATCTTGGTCCATGGCCCATGGTAAGAAGTTGCGAAAAGTTTGAATGAGATCCTTGATCCCTCAAAACATCAAGAAGAAACATTCGCATTTTTTTCTTCTCTAGATGAAAGTTTACTGCACTTGGTTTCAAATGATAGGTTGGAATGAATATGGTTTGTTCTGAAAACTAAACAACAGTTCAAATGATTCTTCCAGAGAGCAACACAGACTTTGTTGGACAGGTTATCAGATACCAGATAAATACACGGGGGCAAAAAGAACCTGGAACAGGTACAAGACTAAAATAATCCAAACTATTTCAAGAGTCACCCAATAAATAGCAAGAATGTCCTAATAAAAAGTAATTGTTGCAGTGCTTTGAAACTTTATACACACCAGGTTCAAAGGTACCCTGGTATAACTACAAAATTAAATGATATAATATTGTGACGGTGCTCGTTACGGTATTCCGTTGGGTCCAGTCATTCCAAACACCATGGCCAAATTGAGGTTGAAGAACAGCAAGTTAAACCCTTTGGTTTCCACATCCTATCCACCAACTGCAAACACTTAATTCCTTGACTTCCTCACCCCATCCACCAGCTTCCAGTGTTTGCTTTGCTAGCATGGTTGACAATGCAGGATGCTGGTGGACAGGGTGCGGGAATCAAAGGGTTAAAATAAATGTTAACAACTGCCATGGTGTAGCAGTTAGTACTACAAATTGGAAGCTTTGTGGGTTCCAATCCCCAGTGGTCCCTTCAAAAATCATTCTGGGATTTTTTCAATTCTAACCGGGTCCTACCCAGAGCTGAGCGCACTATGGGCTCATCGGGGAGACTGGGACCACACGTTCAAGTCTCATCCACTTCACAGAGGCAGCACCAAGTGTTGCTCAAATCTGATCAACATTGCAAGTGTCTATATCTCTGGGGCCTGGTTGACGCCAAGACATTATGACAGTAAGCATAGAGTACAGCCCTATCACACAGTTTCGATCCTCGATTGAACTTCACAGCATCATGATTATCATCCTCATCGTCATCATCATCATCACACTGTAAAAATTATGCCAGCTTCTGCGGCCATTAAGGTGGCAGAGAGGACAGCATCACATAACATTAATGAATGGGTCGCTCTGCAACAACCCCCCTATTCTCCAGATATTAGTCGCCTAGACCGACTATTTCTCAAGCTGTAAGAAACCTCTGTTGTGTACTTGTGACTAGGAAGTAAAGATAGCCAGACAGGTATCACATATCAACACTGGTTGCCTGATAACAGGCATTTTGAACCTTCCCAACAGATGGGAAATTAGTCATTCAGGAGAAGGGATGTTACACTGAAGACATGCAGAAAATTGATTATTGGTACCATTATCTTATTATTTAAATTTCTCACTATTTACTGGATGATCTCTGTACACAAGTAACACTGATAAATATGAGACACATTAAGGAAGTAACCTTGGCTCAAAGACTTCACACAAACACTACAGTGTTGAATATCTTGCACGGCTGTGCAAAACTGGCCAAATCGTTCTCTTTAGTTTACTGCGGACGGCAGCTGTAGGCCTGCAAAGCCTGGCATTCCAGAGTGGGGGAAGGGGGTGGGATGCAGGGTCGAGACGGGGTCACGACAGTAGCTGCGGACGAATCCCTTCTTTGTCTGTATTAAAACTTGATCATTTTACCCGATCTTCTCCTGTCTGTAGACACGGAACCTAAAATATCTGGATGTTGATTTTTTGTGATTTACAAGTTTGTTCTAAGTGCCCGCGTTACGTCTAAGAATTAGAATTTGTACCGTTGGCTGAAGTTTGTAATCTACAAACTTTTGCAGTGACTATGTGTTCAGCTGCTGTGCTTTTTTGTTAAAACGTGTAGATCTATTGTTCACGTGTTAAAACTTCTAATTCCACTGATGCTGATTTTTTGTTCCCCCCCCCCCCCCTTTTTTTTATTTTTTTTTATCGTTTTCTCATCCTTTTGTTCTCGTTTTATTTCATCCATTTTTTTGGGGGTTTTTTGTCGTTGACTTGGAGACTGGTTTCCAAATATATATGTGATGCTGAAGTATTGATGTATATGAAGTTAAGTGAAAGTCTAAGGATAAGTTACTCACTATAATCTGCTTTGAACATCACATCATTCAGTCTTGTACTCAGAGCACTGTTGTGAGAGAACTGAACAGTTTTATTGTTTTGATCGTAGTTCTTTCCTTACGTATTAGTGTTAAGTGTTGTGTGTATAATTGAACAATGGCTGTTGTTTATGAACACACTGCAATTTTGCACAATGAGAGACTTCAGTCTTTGTGTCGAGCATGTGGTGGGCGTTCCAGCAAAAAAAAAAAAAACAACAACAAAAAACAAACAAAGCCCAGGGCTCCCATTCTCTGTCAGTATGTACTCAAAGTGCTATGCATGGCTGAGAAAACTGAAGATGTCGTCTGTTCCATCGAAAACAATAATGAAAACCAGTCTGTCTGATGTGGAGAAGGCGGCACCAATGTGGGTTAACTTTGATGCAGTTCAGTGTACACTATTCATTACTGTGTTAAAACTTCAACCTGCATTCAACACGCACCCGGCAGTGTGTGATGACCAACCTCTTGACCCCAATTCAGTGGAGTAATTAAAACGCGCACCTCTCCTCTCAGGTTCAGGTCGAAAACTTTCAAGTAAGTGGAGGTGCACGCTGGCATGCTGTAGTTTGTGTGGCATGTTGTTCTGTGTGCATGGAAACTGTCAGGACTGCATTAACGGCGGTTTAAAACAGCAAAATTTTGTGAAATCGGAAATTATCCGTCTCCGTACTTGTGGTTGTGCATGTATTTGAACTAACACTGCAGTCTGCTTTGCCAGTCAAACACATTCGTGTTTGGTATCATTTTAAAGCTCGTGGTTCTGGCCATCCAGCTATCTACAATACACTCTAGTTTGGCCAAAGTGCTTTAAAAAATGTAGCATTTAAAGTCATACCCATTTCCCCCAGTTAAACGCCAGATGTCAGCTATGGCTGCTGACAGGCGATATATAAACAATCTGCCCAGGGAAGGCAGGCATCATGGTCGGGTCACGCATAGGTCAGCGCGCTCGGCTCAGCAACTAAAGGGAAGGGTTGGAACAGCAGTGCTTGCCAATCACAGTCACAAAGGAATCAGTCATGTGCTAAAACCAGCAGTGAGTGCATGTACAGGCATCCCTATGTCATAGTGACCCTCCATAACAGGGAGCATATTATGGAAACTCAGATCACATTCTGAACAACCCATTTTAACACTTCACTAGTCTTCATACTACTGCAGAAAAAGGGCAGATTCATATTATCTTGCACTCATTACATCAATCTTTTTTACAATATGTTTTCATTCAAATTGCAGCAAAAATAGCAGAATTACGTCACATTGCTCTGATTACATACTTCTCTTTTATAATGGCACAGTGTGTAGGTCCTATATTGTATTCATGAAGCTGCAAAAAAAAATATGATACTGACCATTGGCAATATATGTTTAACCCTCTGACTCACGCACCCTGTTACCAGCATCCTACATTGTTAACCACGCTAGCAAAACAAAAACTTAACCCTATGACTCCCTCACCCTATCCACCAACTTCCTGCAGGAAGCTGGTGGATAGGGTGAGGGAGTCAAAAGGTTAAGTTTTTGCAGTAGGTGGATAGGGTTTGGGAGACAAAGTGTTAATCCACTTGTAACACTATTTAAATGAAAACTGAACTTTTAATCAAACTTACTGTGAAACACAAACCAGAAGAACAAGAAAACCAATGTAAGCGCGTATCCAACAAGACAAAACAAAACAAGCGCAAATTTTCGGCCAACTAGCCTTTGTCAAGCGCGAACGCACGGTCACAGACAGATCACAGACACCAAACAATGGATAATAAAAACGGGACTAAAAACGTCCAGTGGGTAAGAAATGGAATCTATTATAGGCATAAAACTAGCAAAACCACTTTTCACACAGATTAAAAAAACATAGTTCCAAAAACGTATACTGAATATAGTATTTCTCCTATCATATTTCCACATAATCTTATTTTTCTCTATATACACACATTTCTCTGTATAGGTCATCACTGGTAGGTGTCCATTCAGTATATTCTTCAACTCTTCAAAAAAAATGTGTGATTTCACAATGCCTGCGTCTCCAGTCAGAAGAAAACATTTTTTCTTTCCTGAAACTGTAACAAAGACAAAAACAATGAAAGATGGTGAATCCATCCCATTAATCTTCCTTTTCTGCTCTCTGGGACACTTTTTGTATAAAATTAATGTGATCTTAATTCTTCTCAATCAATCAACAGTGAAGAGATAACCTTAATAACTGATCTTTTTTTCCTGAAAAATGAGTTTGCTCTTTAACACATCATTTACTTGTTTACTGCTACGAGACATTTTTCTATGTTCTAAACTTGATTTAAATTCGACAATGTATATGGGTTTAAATAAACGTGATCAATACAATCTACAATCTGTGATCTAAATGTGTTTATAATCTGGTCCTCCTCTCCCCCCCCCCCCCCCCAAAAAAAAAAAAAAAGCGGCCAAGTTGGTCCAGCTAATTCAATCACTTACGACATGTAACAGGGCTAAAACAGGAGGAGGAAAAAAACCACTGAAACTAGGGGGGTCCAGGGGCATAACTTGCGCGCCGTTGCTATGAACGCTTGCAAGCCGATCATGGATGCCTTGCTCCTTTTTTTTTTTTTTTTTTTTTTTTTTTTTTTGACAAACTGAAATCGCGGAATTCCGCCCAGACGCGGAACGTTTTAAGCCCTGATGTAAACATCATGACCCCCCTACATGTGAACTACACATTTCGTTGAGTCCACTGTGATGGAAGCATTCTCATTCATCTCTCATCTTCAAAACCACTTTCCCTGTCGACTGGCGGCTCATGATGTGGTCAAAAGCAGCGTTCACCTGAAAAAATATTACAATAATTTTCATTTTCCTTATTCATAATGGTTCCATGACCCAGTAATATATCATTATCTAGCCTTGTTTTCACCTTTGATTTTTTTGGTTAGATCACTTATTCTCCAGTGTGGTTTACTATGCAGTGTAGATGGGAAACGTCATCTACCTGCTCCTGTAGAACGGAAGGGGATATTATTGATACTGCACTCTATCAGTGTAACATTTTTAGTGGCACACTATGTCTGTAACATTTTCAGTGGCACTCTATGTCAGTGTGTAACATTTTTAGTGGCACACTATGTCAGTGTGTAACATTTTCAGTGGCACACTATGTCAGTGTGTAACATTTTCAGTGGCACTCTATGTCAGTGTGTAACATTTTCAGTGGCACACTATGTCAGTGTGTAACATTTTCAGTGGCACTCTATGTCAGTGTGTAACATTTTTAGTGGCACACTATGTCAGTGTGTAACATTTTTAGTGGCACTCTATGTCAGTGTGTAACATTTTTAGTGGCACTCTATGTCAGTGTGTAACATTTTTAGTGGCACTCTATGTCAGTGTCTATGTCAGTGTGTAACATTTTTAGTGGCACACTATGTCAGTGTGTAACATTTTTAGTGGCACACTATGTCAGTGTGTAACATTTTTAGTGGCACACTATGTCAGTGTGTAACATTTTCAGTGGCACTCTATGTCAGTGTGTAACATTTTTAGTGGCACACTATGTCAGTGTGTAACATTTTTAGTGGCACACTATGTCAGTGTGTAACATTTTTAGTGGCACACTATGTCAGTGTGTAACATTTTTAGTGGCACACTATGTCAGTGTGTAACATTTTTAGTGGCACTCTATGTCAGTGTGTAACATTTTTAGTGGCACACTATGTCAGTGTGTAACATTTTTAGTGGCACTCTATGTCAGTGTGTAACATTTTTAGTGGCACACTATGTCAGTGTGTAACATTTTTAGTGGCACACTATGTCAGTGTGTAACATTTTTAGTGGCACACTATGTCAGTGTGTAACATTTTTAGTGGCACACTATGTCAGTGTGTAACATTTTTAGTGGCACACTATGTCAGTGTGTAACATTTTTAGTGGCACACTATGTCAGTGTGTAACATTTTTAGTGGCACACTATGTCAGTGTGTAACATTTTTAGTGGCACACTATGTCAGTGTGTGACATTTTCAGTGGCATTCTATGTCAGTGTGTAACATTTTCAGTGGCACTCTATGTCAGTGTGTAACATTTTCAGTGGCACACTATGTCAGTGTGTAACATTTTAGTGGCACTCTATGTCAGTGTGTAACATTTTTAGTGGCACACTATGTCAGTGTGTAACATTTTTAGTGGCACACAGTGTCAGTGTGTAACATTTTTAGTAGCACACTATGTCAGTGTGTAACATTTTCAGTGGCACACTATGTCAGTGTGTAACATTTTTAGTGGCACATGGTGTCAGTATAGCAGTTTTGGTGGCACACTATGTCACAGTATAGCATTTTTAGTGGCACACTAAGTTAGAGTGTAGCATTTTTGGCGGCATGCTATGTAAGTGCTTTTTGCCACTACGTCTCAAATATTACAAGTTTTAAATTTGTTTTAGTCAAGCCAAGCCCACCAACACCATCAGAAGCCAGTTAGTCCACCCCAAAGACAAAACAGACAAATTGGACACATCAGGGGTGATATACAAGATAGACTGCCAGGACTGTGACTATAGCTATATTAGCGAAACTGAGCGCAACTTGCACAAAAGATTAAAAGAACACAAACGTGAGTCCTCTCCAGTGGGAGAACATCTGACCCACACCCAACACCACTTTGAAAAGGACAGTGTGCAAGTTCTCGACAAAGAAGCAAGATGGTTCCAGAGGGGAGTAAAGGAGGCAGTTTACATCGCCGCAAGGAACCCCACCCTCAACCATGACCGGGGCCGACACAACCTGCCATCGGTGTACTCCTCACTTATTCAGTCGCACTGTCGTGAGTTCGCTCACGGCGGTGCGCACTGAAGCCAGTTCTCAACCCAGCAGTTGCGCTGAAGAAGTCGGCCGGATCGCCGATGAAAGCTATACAGTAAATGGCTTTTTTTTTGTCACTGAGAGACAGGTTCAGCCAGGTAGCCATTTTGTTTTAGTCTGTTTCTAAATAAAAGACCAGCATGATAAAACCTTCAGTCAATTTGAGCACAGCGCAAATCTTTAGTAATGTTCTGGCCCCAAATCTATGCAGACCTTCCCACTGATACAAGTCTAGAGTATTGTCAGAGGATGCAAAACACATCCTGCCACATGGCACTAGAACAGCAGTGGAGTAGGACTAGATTTAACAGTTCCAAAAGGAAGTTTATAATCTTAAAACCTTTAAAGTTATTCTGTGTGTGTGTGTGTGTGTGTGTGTGTGTGTGTGTGTGTGGTGTGTGTGTGTGTGTGTGTGTGTGTGAGTGTGTGTGTGTGAGACAGAGAGAGACAGAGAGAGAGAGAGAGAGAGAGAGACAGACAGACAGACAAAGTTGTGTGTGTGTGTGTGTGTGTGTGTGTGTGTGTGTGTGTGTGTGTGTGTGTGTGTGTGTGTGTGTGTGTGTGTGTGAGACAGAGAGAGAGCATCTGTGTGTGTGTGACAGAGAGCATTTGTGTGTGTGTGTGTGTGTGTGTGTGTGTGTGTGTGTGTGTGTGTGTGTGTGTGTGCGCGCGCGCACATGCGTGCGCGCACATGCGTGCATCTGTGTGTGTCTGTCTGTAAGCATGTGCGTGTATTTGTTTTGGATGACTTTTTAAAAAATTTTTGCTGTTGACAGTTCCCAGGTTGCAAACATGGCACTTACCCTAACCCATCGTTTACTAAAGCTACTCATTAAAACTTTGCCCAGCCAAGCCACCCAACATTACCTCTTCCAAAGGGAACACTTTGCCGATGTGAGGGTGTAGTTTTCCTTCAGCAAAGGCTGTCAAGACATCATTGATGGACTGGAAAAAGGCCTGGGGGTGTCGTATCCCATAGTTGCCCCACCACATTCCACGGACACTGCATGACTTGAGCAGTAGCTGGTTGACTGGCACTGAGGGAATGGATCCCGATGCGTAGCCAACGGTCACCACACGACCTTCAAAGGCTATGCTGTCAAGATGCAAAAGTCACTTCTTTTTTTTTACTGACCCTTCAAAAAGAATTTTGAGTCCATCTGTACCTGAACATTCTTGTTTTATCACATTCACACTGTCCTGAATGGCCCTCAGATATGGGGCCAGCTGCGAATACCCAATAAGCAGTTTCAGTTTCAGTTTCAATTTCTCAAGACGACGTCTCCGCGCTCAGAATGAATTCCATATGCACTAACGTCACAGGTGCCATGTGAATTAGAAGATCCAGAATGATCATGGCACAAGCCTTCAGCCTGCACATAAACCCACGAGCTGGCCAGGTCCTGAGGTCGTACCTAGATAATGCCATAACCCTGGGGTCATAGGGGAGTGAGGAGGGGGGGGGGGGGTCTGTCATGTGAGATGAGTTTATACAGGATAGCTAGTTGTGTTGTGATTCAGATCTTTCATTATTCATTTATTTACTGTATGTATGTGTTCCTTGTTTGAAGGTAAGATACACACATACACATGTCATTTACATGTAACCAAGATTACTCCAATGGTAGGCTGATAAAACACCAATATAAAATATAGACTAGGTAAAACATAGTCTAGGTAGGGCCTCAGGACCTGGCCAGCTCATAGGTTTATGTGCAGGCTTAAGGCATGTGCCACGGTCACCATACACGTGGCACCTGTGACGTTAGTACATATGGAATTCGTTCCAAGCAGGAAAGACATCATCTTCAGAAACTGAAACACATGCATAATACAAAACCACACACCCCACACACACACACCTACACACACACGCACACACACATGCACACACACATGCACACACACATGCACACACACTCACCACACATAAACACACACACATACACACAGATGCTCTCTCTCTGTCTCACACACACCACACACACACTTTCTCTCTCTCTCTCTGTCTCACACACATATACACACACACCCCTACAAACACAAACCTTTTCAAGCAGTCGGTGAAGGTGTCCCCTCCAACCTGGTCCATCACCACATCCACGCCATTACCCGATGTGATCTCTTTCACCCGCTCACGGATTTTCTCCGTTTGGTAATCAATGGTGTGGGTCACTCCCCGCTGACGTAACACGGCACACTTCTGCGCGCCCCCCACACACGCCAATCACCTGCAGCATTCTGGTTCTATCAACTGCTTGTTACAGTTATCACACAAGCTGTCAACATCAGCACTAGCTGTGTCCTTAACCCCTTCCCTGCCACAGTATTTAATGGCCTTTTCCATTGCTGCTTGCCAGGACAAAATCTTGCTTTTTTTCGGTATGTTCACTAATTTGTTTGCTGCTCATTCATTTCGTAAGGTATCTTTTCATTTTTGGCATGTTTTTTTCCTTATACCCTTTGCTATGGTCTGATGTCATAGTTGTTTGGTTAGGTTGAAAAATAGTAAGATTAGAGCTGATATAATAACCCTTTTTTATATAAAAAAAAAAAAAAGCTTTCGGAACATACATACACACACAGTAGCAAATAAAACCACACAAAACAGCAAAAGTTTTCTTACTATTATTACTCTCTGTGAATGTTTTTCTATGCAACAGTCAATAAGTTCTTGGATGTAGCACAGTGGAGGAAGAGACAGAAAAGGCAGTTGTTCCGCCATCTTGAATCACATTATCGGGTTCGTTACTTTCCAATGCTAATTAGACTAACATTCAATTCTCTGAACGAAGGGAAAAAACTGCACTTCGACATCTCCAAAAGAGGTTGGCCAAGTTTCTAGTGTTATCTCCCATTTTTGTCCTGAAATTTCAATGATGAAAATTCCCCCTGGCAGACACGGTTACAGGTGTACGGACATGTCAAAACGGCAGTACACACGGCATAAGCAGGGAAGAGATAAGATAGTAAAATGTGTTACTACAGCATCAGCAACTGCCATCAAGCAGACCAGACTACTGAGCACATATTTCAGCCACATCATCTCTAGCAAGTGGAGCGACTGTCAACATCAGCACTAGCTGTGTCCTTAACCCCTTCCCTGCTACAGTATTTAATGGCCTTTTCCATTGCTGCTTGCCAGGACAAAATTTTGCTTTTTTCGGTATGTTCACTAATTTGTTTGCTGCTCATTCATTTCGTCTAATATCACGTTTAGTGAAAAGACGTTAAATCAAAGAACGAACGAACGAGCGACTGAAAGCATGCCTGACAATCTGACAATTTGGCTGACCACCAAGCTCCAAGGCAGCCAGCCAGAACAAGTGTAAATGGTCACACTCTTCACTAAACATGACCAAGTAGACAGTTAGTGAAAGCAGCAGCAGTAGCATTAGCAACAAATCTGTGATCCTATGGGCTGCTCATCTCAAAACAAAACGCTCACAGGTTTTGTTAATTAGGATGGGCTTACTTTCACAGCGAAATGAACCGTCAGGATGCAAGGCAAGATTTAATATTTCAAGGTGTTGTTTATTTCATTCCTGGAAAAAGAAATCTGTAGTTAGTCAATTATTGTTATTCTATTATTGTTATTTTTTTTAAAGCCCAGCTGACTGCGTACAGCCATATCAGGGCTATAACCATTTCAAAACACACACAACACTTCAACAGGAAAAAGAAGGAAAAGAAAATTAAGTACATATATCAATGCATTTGCGCACATAATCTAAGGAGATGCTCCTTAAGTTGACCATTCTGTCCAATTTATCGCACAGGGATTTAAAAAATACACCTGAATACAAACTGAAACACAGGTAAGGACACTCAAACATATATAAAAACAAGCCTAAATTACTTAAATTGCTTCCGCATATCTCATCTCCCTAGAGCCAAAATTGCTCTTAATACATGCACCCAGTTATCAATCCTATGAGAAAGTATGTAAGACTTTTATCAAACACATAGGGGTGAATGGACCAGCAAGGCAGAAAAATGATAGGAAGAAATGACAGAAAGCAAAGAAGGAAGAAAGAAACAAAGATAGTGACAGAAAAGAGGAAATTTCTAGTACAGGATTTCCAGAAGAAGTGGATACTATCTATACTGAAAAAGCCCCAGCATCCCCACATGCGGAATAAAGTGCTCACAGATTTTGCTAGTTAGGCTGGGCCTACTTTCACAGTGAAATGAACTGTCAAGATGCAAGGCAAAATTTGATATTTCAAGGTGTTGTTTATTTCATTCCTGGGAAAAGAAATCTGTCGTTAATCAATTGATAGATTTAAAATAAAAACAAAACGAAAAAACAAGTGAAGAATTGAGTAAACAATATATCATGGTTCAGCACCCATTGAAATGGAATTTTATGTATGTGCACAAACCATGCAGAATTCTACTAAATACATCTACAATGCATAAACATGTTCGTCAAATGGTTAAACACTGGTCTTCCAGACAGTGGACGTGAGTTTGAACTTGCTTGGGTACTGCCCGGTGGACACTCATTCCTGGGTACTGCCTGGTGGACATTCGTTCCTGGGTACTGCCTGGTGGACAGTTATTCCTGGGTATTGCCTGGTGGACACATTTCTGGGTACTGCCTGGTGGACATTCATTCCTGGGTACTGCCTGGTGGACATTCATTCCTGGGTACCGTCTGGTGGACATTCGTTCCTGGGTACCGTCTGGTGGACATTCATTCCTGGGTACTGCCTGGTGGACATTCGTTCCTGGGTACCGTCTGGTGGACATTCGTTCCTGGGTACTGCCTGGTGGACATTCGTTCCTGGGTACTGCCTGGTGGACATTTATTCCTGGTATTGCCTGGTGGACATTCATTCCTGGGTATTGCCTGGTGGACATTCATTCCTGGGTATTGCCTGGTGGACACATTCCTGGGTACTGCCTGGTGGACATTCATTCCTGGGTACTGCCTGGTGGACATTCGTTCCTGGGTACCGCCTGGTGGACATTCGTTCCTGGGTACCGCCTGGTGGACATTCGTTCCTGGGTACCGCCTGGTGGACATTCGTTCCTGGGTACCGCCTGGTGGACATTCGTTCCTGGGTATTGCCTGGTGGACATTCCTTCCTGGGTACTGCCTGGTGGACATTCCTTCCTGGGTACTGCCTGGTGGACATTCCTTCCTGGGTACTGCCTGGTGGACATTCCTTCCTGGGTACTGCCTGGTGGACATTCCTTCCTGGGTACTGCCTGGTGGACATTCATTCCTGGGTACTGCCTGGTGGACATTCATTCCTGGGTACTGCCTGGTGGACAGTCATTCCTATCATTCCTATCTCCCAGGTATGCAGACCTGTTAGTGCCTGACACTGCTTCATATGTAGACGCTCACAGAACATCAAATACTTATATGGTAAAGCTTCTGAAAGCCATGTCTGTGTTCAATGGCTTTATGGAAGCATTAGTCATATTCTTATTATATTGTTTAAAGCCCAGCCAACTGCACAGAGCCATGGAAGCATGAAAATAGCCAGATTACTCACCCCCCCCCCCCCTCCCAAAATAGATAGCCCAAATTGTGGGGTAAAAATATTGGTCATATCTGTAAAATCCCACCCATATATTTGAATGCGCAGGCCAGCTGTAGCACATGAATGACCAAAAAATCTGCATCACACCATCTTTGCTCTTACAAATACTGCTAACGCCGGTATCAGAGCCATCATGGGGATGAATAGGGCTAGTTGCTGAGCTTTACAGCTACCACTGCAACACAACACTTTACTTCTTTTTCTAAAACTCAGTGGCACATTAACATCACGGATTCCTGGATTCAGGTACTGAATGCAAAAACTGCAGGACACATATACATGTCAAGTCAAATGAAGTCAAGTACATATACATATGCTCAAATGTACGCTGAAGGATTGATTTTGCAAGGTCACTGGATCTCGTTTTATCACAACATAGCGTTTTTTTCTTAACTCTGTGACCCCCACACCCTGCCCACCAGCATCCTGCATAGTCACCCATGCCAGCAAAGCAAAAACTTAACCCTTTGACTCCCTTACCCTATCCACTAGCTTCCTGCAGGAAACTGGTGGATAGGGTGAGGGAGTCAAAGGGTTAAGTTTTTGCAGTTGGTGGACATGGTGCAGGAGTCAAAGCGTTAACTGAAGTCAGCAGATCTTCACACTGACCAATGTGCTACTTGATCAGCATCGATGACATACAAGATGCAATATCACGGCGGCTCAGTTTCGCTGAAATCGTTCCCTTTAGTTGGATGCCGGCGCTGGGCCACTCTGGCACTGACCCTGCTCTGACCCCGCACTCCAGGCACTGCCGCCACCATGTGCAAGAATTCCGCCTTCTTTGTTGTTACTTGCGCGGGCTAGGCACACTTCATTTTTTGTGATGTTCGGTTTGTATTAAAGCACGGAAAAATAGTTTGATACACTCAAGGTTTCAACAGACGTGTATGGGAAATATTGGGGGTTATGTTCATGTGGTTTTTTGCCTAGCCTCACGAATGGTTTCTGTGATATGTGAGAAACAGTAATGTGTGTATGATAACGCTGAGGTGTGCGGAAAAAATAGTGTTTGGTGATGCTGTTCGCGGTTGGACTACCGACTTTCGGGCAAGCCAAGAGAAGGCGCTTTTCCACAGAAGTCGAAGGTGAGGCTAGTTGTGTCTTAACATTGTAGCAGTAGACACTTTGCTCTTTGTTGGGATGGCACGTGTTACCCCGAGAAAACTAAACTGCATGATGTAGCGCCAGTTAAAAAACGGATAAGTTTGTCGTAGTGGTGTAACGGTTGATCGCTAACATTAATCGTCTGCTTCAGTTTCTTGAACAGAAACATGAACTTTCTGTCTCTCCACAAGGCATGTTTGGTATGCATGGAAAGCTTGTTTTAAGATCTACCAACTGACGACAAAAGCTGGGACATCAGCTTCGTGTAGAAATGTGCGTGTACACGTATAAACAACAACCATGTTTCAGTTAACTTCGCGCCGATCAGCTGTCAGCACACCGCCGACAGTGGTGTGTGTGATTCGCGAAAGAGCACGGCAGCAGTCTTGTGCGGTACTGGCACGCGCTAATCTTACAACCAGCCAGCGTGCTGTACGCCAGGCAGGTGGGCTGGGTCAAGATAACACATTCCTCCGCGCGGGGAGTTTCCTCCCAACTAAAGGGAACAGAAAGAACAGCCGTGAATATGATACATTATAACAGTGCTCACCTGTGCCTTGAAAATGTTAAGAGCAATGTCAACGGCAGCAAGACCTGTCGCTCCAGCTGCTGCTGTCACTAGTACCGTCTCTCTGTTCACACACACAACATGCACTTAACACAGCCATTATATCAAAAGTGAGTTTGATCGGCAAAATTTAGTACATGAAAACTTGTCCAATTTATATAGGCTAAGTGATGACAGACACATGAGTGGGTAAGCTGTCGGACTTCTTATTGACAGATCTGGGTTTGATCCTGCCTGGGTACCTCTCACTGGGGAGCAAAGGGTGGAGATTTTTCCAATCTCCCAGATCAACATGTGTGCAAATCTGTTAGTACCTGAGACCACTTCTTGTGTATATGCAACAGAACATCAAAAATGGACATCAAAGATCCCATAAGTCCAGTGACTTACGGAATATATGAAAACACCCAGCATGTATGCCCACAGATCTTGTGATAAAATGGTAAAATGGCACAGAAAATGGGACAAAAAAACAAAAAAACAAATTGAATGGCACTGAGGACAATCTTTCCAGAATTCTTGAGAAAGTGCTGTTCACACACGTTCAATAAAATTTGCTTATTTAGGCACTTTCTAATTTATTTTCATCTGTACAAGCATGACCTTGGAGCTTTAACCTTCTCACACTTGTACTTTATTGACTCAACATCCTGAGCATCCACATCTTTCACAAATTATTTTTTTTTAATAAAGATCCACCATAAGGAGCAGAGAAAAATTCTGTTCATACAATTCTGTCACACAAACACATAAACACTGCCCTCTAACTCATATGTAACAATCCTTTTTTATTTTTCATCTTTTCTGTTCATACAATTCTGTCACACAAACACATAAACACTGCCCTCTAACTCATATGTAACAATCTTTCTTTTATTTTTCATCTTTTTTTCAGAGGGAGACTGAAAAAGAGAAATGATTAGAGTACATATACACTCCACACACACATTTATGTACCCATATGCACAAATAAGCAAACAGACAGCCTAACACACACACACACACACACACACTCACATATACACACTCACATACACACACACACACACACACACACAGAATGCATACATACGACATATCTAAAACAGCTCATACAGGCAGCAAGGGTGACACTGAAAATTAGAAAAAACTGAAAATCAGCTGGGGTCCAGGGGCCGCCTTTGATATGTACACTTTTCATCTGAAAAAAGTCACTTTACCACTCAAAGGGAAACTGTACAAACTATTCACAACGGAATTTCCGTCTGGGGCCTTGCTGAGAAAACAGATTTCCGTCACACAGACGGAAGAGTGGCACCCAGGAGGCAGTTACTGTGTAAAAAACACAAAAGAACAGAGGAAGACATGAAGGAAAGAGGGAAAGAGACAGACAGACAAACACGGGCAGAAAGGCAGATAGGAAGACAAGACAGACAAATAAATGCATCATCACACACCCCTCTTTGAGCTCAGCAGTGCGTGAAAGAGCCATCATGGCTGTACTGTAAGATATCAATATGGCAGCAGCTTCCACCAGTGATAGCTTTTCAGGAACAGGAAACGCCATCTGCAACATGAACAGAAGGAAACAATAACAATAAAAAAAAACAACACACACCCCACCAATTAACAAAAAATAACTGTCTTGCCTATGTCTATTCACATAATATTGTGTGGTTTCTAAGAATGTTGAGAGTTCCATGGACAGCAAGGAAAACAAACAAGACAGTCTTGAAGGAGGAAGACACAAGAAGATCATAAATAAAGAAGATTAGGAAAAGGCAAGCAACATTTATAGGCCATTTTATGAGGAAAGGGGAATTAAGAGCACCTGGTCAAAACAGGAAAGCTAGAGGGAAAGAGAACACCAGGTAGACCAAGGGAGGAAATATTCAACGGAATGGGAGATAACACTAGAAATTTGGCCAACCTCTTGTGGAGATGTCAAAGTGCAGTTTTTTCCCTTCGACCATTCAGAGAATTGAATATATTAGTTTAATCAGCGTCAGAAAGTATGGAACCTGATGATGCAATTCAAGATGGCGGAACAACTGCCTATTCTGTCTCTTCCTCCACCAAGAACATATTGACTGCTGCATAGAAAAACATTCACAGGGAGGAAGAAAACCTTTTCACATGATGTTTATTATATACAAAAACCAAATTTTGCTCGTTTTGTGTGGTTTTATGTGCTACTGTGTGTGTATGTATGTTCTGAAAGCATTTTTTTTTTAAAAAAACACTCATTAAATCAGCTCTACTTATACTATTTTTCAAACAAATCAAATAACTATGACATCAAAGCACAGCCAAGGGTATAAGAAAAGAAAACATACCAAAAATTGAAAAGATTCTACGAAATGAATGAGTAGTGAACAAATTAGTGAACATACCGAAAAAAAAGCAAGATTTTGTGTCGGCGGACAGCAATGCAAAAGGCCACAAATACTGTGGCAGGGAAGGGGCTAACGCCAGTACATTGGCATAAAAATGTGACAGCAAAAAAAATTTTTTTTTTTTTTTACATTATTAAGAAATGCCTGGCTGTTTTTTTTTGCCAATGTTGTTTGTCTGTCCAAACAGTGGCACCTTACCAATGGGTGGGCGGTTGTTGTTGTTATTGTTGTTTAAAGCCCAGCCGACTGCATAGAGCCATATCAGGGCTATGACCATTTCAAAACATATACAACACTTCATCAGAAAAAAAGAAAAGAAAAGAAAGTACACACACCAATGTATTTGCACACATCCAATTTATCACACATGGGGATTTAAAAAACAAACCTAAATACAAATTTAAACATAGATAAGGACACTAAAACATATACAAAAAACGGGACTAAATTACCTAAAACTGTTTCACATATCTCATCTCCCTAGAGCCAAAAATGCATTTAATGCATGTACCCAATTATCAATCATAAAAAAAGTATGTAACATTTTATCAAACACATACAGGTGAACGGACCAGCAAGGCAGAAAACGATAGAAAGAAATGACAGAAAGCAAAGGAGGAAGAAAGAAACAAAGAGAGTGACAGAAAAGAGGAAATTTCTAGCACAGAATTTCCAGAAGGTGGGGATACAATTTAACTGAAAGAGCCCCTGCATTCCACAGGATGAGAATGGGTGGGGTAAAAGTTTAAACTTACAAATGGATCCAAAAGGCTGTATTCTCCATAGCTGCCAGACAGGTTTTGAGAAAAGCCCACCACCCGGTCCCCCTTCTTCCAGCCCTCTGCTCCCTCCCCAACCTCTTCTATCACTCCCGACAGTTCTCCGTCTGTGAACATACAAGTCAGAGTCCCATTATGTAGAGTAGTGCAATATCCTATTCTGTGCATTGCACCGTATTATATTGTATTGTATTGTATTGTATTGTATCATACTAGGTTGTACTGTATTGCATTGTATCAAACTGTTGTATCGTACTGCATCATACTATGTTGTATTGTATCGCGTCATACTGTGTTGCATTGTATCGTGTCATGTTGTATTGTATTGCATTCCATCATACTAAGTTGTATTGTACTGCACTGCATCATACTATGCTGTATTGTATTGCACTGCATCATACTATGTTACTGCATCATACTATGTTGTATTGTATTGCACTACATCATACTATGTTACTGCATCATACTGTGTTGTATTGTACTGCATTGCATCATACTATGTTACTGCATCATACTATGTTGTATTGTATTGCAATCCATCATACTATGTTACTGCATCATACTGTGTTGTATTGTATTGCACTGCATCATACTATGTTACTGCATCATACTGTGTTGTATTGTATTGCACTGCATCATACTATGTTACTGCATCATACTGTGCTGTATTGTATTGTACTGCATCATACTATGTTACTGCATCATACTGTGCTGTATTGTATTGCACTGCATCATACTATGTTACTGCATCATACTGTGTTGTATTGTATTGCACTGCATCATACTATGTTACTGCATCATACTGTGTTGTATTGTATTGCATTCCATCATACTAAGTTGTATTGTATTGCACTGCATCATACTATGTTACTGCATCATACTGTGTTGTATTGTATTGCAATCCATCATACTAAGTTGTATTGTACTGCACTGCATCATACTATGTTACTGCATCATACTGTGTTGTATTGTATTGCATTCCATCATACTATGTTACTGCATCATACTGTGTTGTATTTTATTGCATTCCATCATACTATGTTACTGCATCATACTGTGTTGTATTGTATTGCATTCCATCATATTAAGTTGTATTGTACTGCACTGCATCATGCTATGTTGCATTATATTGCACTGCATCATACTATGTTACTGCATCATACTGAGTTGTATTGTATTGCACTGCATCATACTGTATTGTATTGCATTGCATCATACCATGTTGCATCCTATTGCATTGCTTCATACTATGTTGCCTTGTATCGCACTGCACCATACTAAGCCATATTGTATTGCACTGCATCATACAGTGTTGCATAACATTGCATTATACTACCATGCTATATCCAAAACAAGTGCGACTGCCCGCGCCCAAGCAAAAAGGAACCAGAAGAACAAGAAAACCAAAGCAAGCGCGTATTCAACACAGGACAAGACAAGCGCAAATTTTCGGGCAACCGGCCTTTGTCAAGCACAAATGCACGGTCACAAACAGACCACAAACAACACCAAACAACGGATAATAAAAAGAGGACTAAAAACTTCCCTGCCGCCTCGTCCAGTGTTTGGTCCCTTTTTATCCTTTGGACGAGGCGGCAGGGAAGTTTTTAGTCCTGTTTTTATTATCCGTTGTTTGGTGTTTGTGGTCTGTTTGTGACCATGCATTTGCGCTTGACAAAGGCCAGTTGGCCGAAAATTTGCGCTTGTCTTGTCTTTTTGTGTTGAATACGTGCTTGCTTTGGTTTTCTTGTTCTTCTGGTTCCTACTATGCTGTAGTATATGGTATTACCTGGTAGTAGACTATATTGTGTTGCATTCTGTTGTATGGCACAGGTGCAGGTAAAGACATCAACATAAACAGAAATGACAGCACGGCACAAGAATCATAATCTCCTGAGGCACTGCAACTGCTGCTTCTTTTTCTTTTTCTTTCTTTCTTTCGCAATCTACACGGCCAGGCCATATCTGGCAATGACTGTGGCTGTTTTTTTTGGTTCGTTTTTTCGAAGATCTTGCTGCTTGCCATGGGGCTTGGTGGTCAGTGATGTTGTAATCAGCCATGCCTCTTGTCCCTCCACTTGAAAGCGGCAACATCCATAAAATATGTATTCAGCTATCTTGTCCTCTTGACCACAAGGGGTAGATTGGTGAATGCGTATGCGTCAGTTTGAACATATGGACTGTGTGTGTGTATTGAGCTGGTTGTGGTTGGTGCAAAACCTCACCAGACCCACTTGCTACTCTCATGGTAGTCATCCTTTTCTGTTCACAGCTTAAGGAATGAACTGATCATGCTCCTTTTCTTGCTGTAGCTGATGATGTTGTCGGTCTGGTCCTCCTGGGCTCCTCTTCTTTGTCAGCTCATCTAACCTCTCACTTCTTGGTATCTGGTGGTGGGAGGATATCCACTGGAAAACCACTTGTCTGCTTCTTCTCACTTGCTGGAGGGCCTTGGTCTGGTTGGCAACTTGTCATTTTTTCCAGAGTTTGGAAAACAGATAGGGCATCTGAGAGTTATGTGTCATCTGTTAGTTGAACTGCTATTGCTACACATATCACTGGGTGTCAGACAAAAAAAGCATTCAATGGTTATTTGTCATCCTCTGAAAAATTACCTTATCTATGGAATTTCCATCTCATATTCAACGGCTGTTTGTCATCGTCCAAAAAGTTACCTTATCTATGGAATTTCCATCTCATATTCAACGGCTGTTTGTCATCGTCCAAAAAGTTACCTTATCTAGGGAAATTTCCATCTATTCTCCATGGTTTATTTGTCATCTCATAAAAAATTACCTTATCTATGGAATTATCCATTCTCTATTCAACGGCTGTTTGTCATTGTCCAAACGTTACTTATTCTATGGAAAATTTACCATTCATATCAGAGTTATTTGTCATCTTCAAAAAATTACCTTATCTATGGGATTCACATACATTCAATGGTTATTTGTCATTCTTCAAAAAATTACCTTATCTATGGAATTTCCATCTCATATTCAATGGTTATTTGTCATCTCAAAAAACCTTATCTATGAATTTCCATCTCATATTCAATGGTTATTTGTCATCCTCAAAAAAATTACCTTATCAATGGAACTGCCATCTCATATTCAATGTTATTTGTCATCAAAAAAATTACCTTATCAATGGAATTTCCATCTCATATTCAATGGTTATTTGTCATCTCAAAAAAAATACTTATCAATGGAACTGCCATCTCATATTCAAATGTTATTTGTCATCCCAAAAAGTTACCTTATCATGGAATTGCCATCTCATATTCAATGGTTATTTGTCATTCCAAAAACCTTATCTATGGAATTTCCATCTCATATTCAATGTTATTTGTCATCCTCCAAGAAGTTACCTTATCTATGGAATTGCCATCTCCAGCAGATGTTGTTCATCCTGTGGACAGCATGTTCAAATATGGTAACTTATCATCACTCATCTGAAGGACTACCACTGCAATCACCATTCAAAGCCTTGCAAAGAGAGGAGGGAGGGTTATCCATACGCAATGCTGGAATCAAATGTAGGAATAATCACTTCTCAGCAGACACACTACCAACTTGCCATATGCAATAGCAGGATCAAATGCCAGAACAGTCACCCCAGGCAGCCTGCCCATTTTTCAATGACAGCCAAATGTATGGAAACTACACTTTGAAATAATACCTAACTTTTCAACAATAGCCAAATGGATGGAAACTTCACTCTGAAATAACAAGAATTTTTCAAAAATTGACAAATGTATGGAAACTTCACTCTGAAATAATATCAACAGCAAAATGTATGGAAACTTCACTCTTAAATAATAACTAACTTTTCAACGACAAGCTAAAAGATGGAAACTTCACTCTTAAATAACAACTAACTTTTCAATGAAAAGCCAATGATGAAACTTCACTCTGAAAAATAACAATGATAGTCCAAACTGTATGAACTTCACTCTGAAATAATAACTAATTTTCAACGAAACCAGATGAATGGAAACGTCATTCTGAAATAATAACTAACTTTTCACAATAGTCAAATGTATGGAAACTTCACTCTGAAATATAACTATTTTCAACGATAACCAAATTATGGAAACTTCATTCTGAAATACTAACTTTTCAACGATAGCCAAATGTATAGAAACTTCACTCTGAAATAATAACTAACTTTTCAACTACAGCCAAATCTATGGAAACTTCACTCTGAAATAACTAGTCTGTACCATCAGCAATCACAATAATAGAACAAGTAGCATGATGATTGTTTGTGAACAGTGTTAGCTCTCAACTAAGTAACGTAACTCTTGAGAATCACGGAGTTATCTCCCATTTAGAATTTCTCAAACCCACACAGTTTGCGCTACCCATTCAGCTAGCATAGACGTAGCCACAAAGCATAAAGTGGTAAGCTCAGAACATTCCTTTTTTTTAGGAATGTTCTGAGCTTATCACTTTATGCTTTGTGGCTGCATCTATGCTAGCTGAATGGGTCAAACAAAAGGAATGTTCTGAGCTTACCACTTTATGCTTTGTGGCTGCGTCTATGCTAGCTGAATGGGTAGCGCAAACTGTGCTGGGTTTGAGAAATTCTACATGGGAGATAACTCCATGACTCTCAAGAGTTATGTTACTTAGTTGATATTAAAATTCTCCCTGCTTCCCTCAATTTCGCTCCATTAGTAGTAGAGTAGCCCCATGCTGAGTCAGACACAAATAGCATGGGGAAACGGGGAATAAGATCGGCAATTCGCTTGCCAAGATGTTTATTGTCTTAATGTGGTGGTCTGTGGCAGCTGGTACTGCACAAAACACACATATTTGTAGATCTTATATGCACTGTCTACAGATAGATTGTATTCATATTTACGTACTTACTTACTTACTAACATACCTACTATGTTATATACCTACATATACCTATCTGTCTTTAACCTTGTTGATAGGCAGCTGAGGCTTGTGCTTTGACCTGTGGGGGCGAAGGGAGGGCTTTCTGTCATGTGAGATGACTTTATATTGAATAGCTAGTTGTGTTATGATTCAGGTCTTTATTTACTCTTATTTATTTATTCACTTTATGTATCTGTTCTTTTCTTTGAAGATAAGAAGATACACAGATACACATGTCATTTACATGTATCCGAGACTGTTTCCAATAAAAGGCTGATACAATGCTAGTATAAAAAACAAGACTAAGTAAAACATATGTTAGTAGGACCTCAGGACCTGGCCAGCCCATGGATTGATGTGCAGGCTTAAGGTTTGTGCCATGATCACCATACACATGGCACCTGTGATGTTAATGCATATGGAATTTGTTCTGAGCACGGAGACGTCATCTTGAGTAAGTATAATTGAAACTGAAACAGACTTCTGGCATTATCAAACAAGTACAGTAAATGATCACCAGTGAAATTATGTGATGCTTTTCAAATCAATCTTCTCATGTCATGGACCTGAGTTCTAGCTTGGTCTGATTTTTTATTTTTTTAGAATTTTCTATTCAGTAACTGTATCATGAAAACAGGTATGCAGGTTACCATGACATACCTAGTACGAAAGGAGTCTTTCGTTGAACCTGGTATTTTCCTTGAACTGTCAAAATGTCAGCAAAGTTGACGCCAACGGCATGAGTGGCTACTAACAGCTGCAACACACACACACACATATCACACACACATGCACACACACACACATATGCACACACACACACATATGCACACACACACATATGCACACACACACAAGCACACACAGTCACACACATGCACACACATATATACACACACACACACACACAAACACACAATAACACACACACAACTAAACACAAACTACAACATACACACAAGACAAACCACAAAACACACACAATACACACACACACACACGAAACAAATACAACACACACACACAACACACAACATCACATATCAACAACAGATAATTTCAAACAAATGCCTTCCACTGTATGCTTAGTCAGAGTCTGTTGTCATGTATGAATGTGTCTCTCATATCTAGACAGTGTGTATGTGTCTCTATCAGTATGTGTCTGCATCTGTATATATGTTTGTTTGTGTGTTCCTAGCTGTTTGTTTGTGTGTTCCTACCCTGGACACTAAGTTCAGTGTTCACTTGCATGAAAACTCAACAACACTTAAAATTATCAAATTATCTGTACAAATAACCATAATGATATATTCAAAAACATTTGAATGAATTATACATGAACATCATATAATCCAATACAGGACATATATAGACTTAAGAACTAGTCTGATTAGATAAGCAGCAACAGCACTGCCACCACCACCACTACTGCCACCCAACGCCACCAACATTGCATGTAGTTATACCATCACCACCACCACCAACAACAACAATAACACAGCAACGATCAGCAACATAACACACACACACACACCTAGACTGTTACGATGCTTTTAAGTCGATAAGAAAATCTTCTTCTTCACCTTTACCCACCAGACAATAACAGATGACTTGTCATACGCCAGCACAGGCACTTCCATGCTCCTAACACACACATGTGCGCGCACATACACATGCACGCACACACACACACACACACACACACACACACACACACACACACACACAACACACACACACACACACAGCCCTGCACAAACTGATGAATGCTTTTCTGTTGCTCTTCAAATCATATGATGTTACCTTATATGGTACAATGCCAATATGACTTCATAGATTAATCCATCCCATAGACACCTCTTTATCTATTCATTTATTTATTCATTTATTTATTTATTTCATTTATTTATCTATTCATTTATTCATTTATCTATTTATTTGTCCATTCATTTTTAATACCTTTTTCTTTCCTGTC
>CM060312.1:16795565-16800565 GCA_030674185.1 Monoplex corrugatus
AATTTCGAGTTGGTTGAACTTTACCCTTTCCCTGACCTTGACCTTACAATCTGTCAAGGGAAATAACTTGTGCATAGCAAATTCCTTCCCCCCCGTCTCTCTCTCTCTCTTTCTTTCTCTCTCTCTCTCTCTCTCTCTCTCTCTCTCTCTCTTTCTCTCGACAATGGCTACGGCGAATTGGGAGGGGGAGGGGGACTATCAGCTATTAACTTCTACCGTTTGGAAGATAGCTAATAACTTCTACTGTTGGAAAATAAAATACCATTATTCATCCTCTAATTTGCACTGTTTTGATATATATGTTATGCTGTTTGTGTGTATGTGTAGTGTATATGTGTAAGTTAATTAAGGTCTAATGCAGTTATATTGCTATGAAAGTAGTTTGAGTTTCAATTTCTCGAGAAAGTAGGAAACCATGTAATCCCGGAAATACTTATAAATAGATCAATGGTAAACGTTTCAGGTTTATCCGGTCTGCAGATTGTATGAACTGAGCCACGAACGAAAAGAAAGTCTACAATAAAACCAAAATTAAAAAAAAAGCTACGTGGGAACAATTAAATGTGAGGAAAATTACTAGCTTCACTGACAAACAGTATTTTTAAAGGAGTGGTTTCCTCCCTCCTCCCTCTTTCTCTCCACCCCCTCGCTCACCCACACTCTCCCCATTCTTTTTCCCTCTCTCTCCCCTCTCTCTCACACCTTCTGTCTCTTCATCTTCCCCTCTCTCCCTCTCTCCTTCTTACCCCCCCTCTCTCTCTCTCACTCTCACTGACGGCAAAGCGAGTATAGACATCTAGTATATAACTTTTTTTTTTTGTCTTTGTTTTGGCAACGTAAACAAAAAGGTATGATTATAGATATATATTAAACTGAAGAACTCTAACTTACACAGAGAACCCATGTAAACTTCGATATCAATCATCTGTCTTTTACATCTTCGTGTTATCACTAGACTTCTCGCTGTTCACCTCCCTCCCTCCCCCACCCCCCACGCTACACCTGTACATCAAATGCAGCATACACATTACCATATCAATACATTAATATAGTACAAACACGCGAACATTGGATATATAGATGCACCTATACATCAGTGCAGCATAAACATAGTTCGTCAAAAATCAGCATGTATGTTTTGGTGTTATCACTGAGAAACACACGCATGAAAATACACATAGATATAAGCACACACACACAACACACACACACACACACACACACACACACACACACACACACACACACACACACACACATGCTGTGCATATACATACACACACACACACACACACACACACGCTGTGCATATACATACACACACACACACACACACGCTGTGCATATACATACACACACACACAACACACACACACACACACACACACACACACACACGCTGTGCATATACATACACACACACACACACACACACACACGCTGTGCATATACATACACACACACACACACACACACACACACACACACACACACGCTGTGCATATACATACACACACACATACACACACACATACGCCAAGATGGCGGCTTTCTAACAGAACGTTTTCAGAGAGGAATCGTCTAGGCTGAAAATGACACGGTCCAAACGTTGTGTCATCAAAGAAAAAGTAAAGAAAACCACCCGTGGGACAGACAACACCAGGGCAGAGACATCACCACCTTCAGAGACCCCAGAACTCGAAGAACATCAAAAAGAACAGACCTCCGGTCGCACCCTTTCACCATCCAGGAGTCAGCCACACATCGCACAGCTACAATCAAGATCATCATGTGGCTGCCGCTGTCAAGAGGCGGTAAGGGAGATAGACATTTTAAACAACACCATTCAAGAAATGTCTAAACAAATCCACATTCTCACAACCATGCTACATTCAGACAGAAAACTTTTATTGGAAAACAATACAACGTTAAAAGAGCTGCGCGACGTCAATAAGTGCACCAAACTTACGATCACCGTTGCGTGCCAGACGGATTCCGCAGTCCACGGTGACTTCACCACCATGTCACCGATGGACAAATTCTCCACCTACGCGGAATGCGCAGCTCAACCCCCCAAACTGGAAGATCGGGCGAGGACACAAAATGGCAGGAGAAATGTCGTCAAACATAGACCAGACGTCTCCACAAAACCTAACCGTGACGTCAAAACTGCGCTATCGTCAACACGTTCCAGACCACAATCAAATGTTCTTCCCCGTGTCCTTATCGTTCACGACTCAGTCCTCAATAAAGTGGATGGAAAAAGACTGGGCTCTTCATACGGTTTTCAGGTGGCCACGAGAAAGATCCATACCATCGAGGACTGTAAGATTGCAATTGAAAAATCAAAAGAAGAGCTGACACCTGAACCTGACTGTGTAGTTTTACATGTGGGGATCACAGATTTAAAAACAAAGGAGCCCACTGAATGTAGCACAACTCTTGACACCTGTGTGAAAACTATCAACACCCAATTTCCAAAAGCCAGGGTAGTTTTAAGTCAGGTAGCTCCTGTGAGGGACAAACATCTAAACGCTAAAAGAGAGCTCCTAAATGCCCTAACAAAAGTGCGACTTCTTAAAGCAGCGAGTGTCGAATACGTCAACAATGACAATCTTCAAACTATCAGTCACACTCAAGTCAGCCAGGACGACGTCCATCCAACCATCAGAGGGGCGAGCGTTCTGGCCAGAAACTTAGGGAGGCAAATCCATCAGCTTTTCTGGGAAAAACCGAGGAGGAGATCAAACCGACAACGACATCAACAAAGACCCGGCTTTCAATCTCCGTTTTTCTTCTCTCCTTGGTCATTTTAGATTCAGCCCAGATTCAGTTTCTCTTCGTTCAGTTCTCAGCTATATTGTTTTACTTAATTATTTTCTTGTTCACATACTTCATTTTTATCCTATTTGTACCTTTTAATTCAAAGTTAAATGAAATCTATATAAACTTACCATATTGTTCTAAAGTTATTCAACCGTTCCTCATGAAGACGTGTGTAGTAAGTGATATCAACATTTTTCAGTGGAACGCACGTTCCATTGTTAAAAACATCTCATATTTGAGTAACTATCTCTCTTCTAAAAACGTCCATGTCATGCTCCTACAATCGCTGAATACCATCAAAACCAAATTACCTAAAATATCCGGTTTTTATTATCCACCAATATGTGACTCTGTAAATGACGGTGGCCGTATACAAACAGCTATATACATTCGTGAAGGACTGAACTATTGTGAACGATCATCGCCAGTGCCTAAATCTACCGCATTTATTTCATCATGTGCAATCATTATAAAATTTTCCTCATCGTTAGTTGTGAATATGGCCTCTGTATACTTACCAAGAGGCCCAGACTCTGTGAACACTGAATGGTTAAAACACTTTCAAGATCAGGACGACAAGTGGATAATTGGAGGTGATTTTAATGCACATGCCCCATTTTGGGAAAAGTATTGTACAAACATAACAAGCAACAGGTTGATTGAAAATATTGTAGATTCCAATTTATATTTACTTAACAACGGACACGTTACCCGGATCCCCGATATACCAACCCACAGACCCACAGCTATCGACCTTACTTTAATCTCACCATCCCTAGCCCCAAACGCCACATGGCAAACAGAGGATGACTTGTTGGGATCAGATCATATCCCCATACGTCTTACCCTAAACCATACTACAGAAATAGACGCCATACCACAAGATAGTTTACCCAAGTTTAATTATAAAAACGCTGACTGGATCAGTTTTAAGGCAATCCTTGAAAAGACAAGAACAGATCTATCTGAAGCAATGAACATAAACGAAACGTACGAAGTTTTCTGTAACTCACTCTTAAGGGCTGCTAACATTTCAATTCCAAAACTTACAGTGTCAAAAATAGGAAAACATCATGGAAATGTCTGGTGGAATGTGGACTGTCAAAAGGCAGTGAACGAAAAGAAAGAAAAATACAAAATTTATTTAGCAAACAGGTCACCTGAAAATCATACAGCGATGAAAAGTGCCAACATTAAGTGTAACAGAATCATAGAGCAAGCCAAAGAACAACACTGGACATCTTTTTGTAAATGTGAAGTAAATAACCACAAAGACACGATAAAGATTTGGGAAAAACTAAAATTAATGAAAAACGGGATTAAGTTGCCATCAATTCCAGTAAAGCTAGAAAATAACCCTATTCCTAGCTCATTGGAAAAAGCAGAAGCTTTTGCAGACGTGTTTGCTGAGGCCTGTCGTGTAGAAGGACTCCCTGTCTCTGATAGAAATTATAGGGAACGAGATGAAAAGAAAGATATATATAAGGACCCTGCCTCTGACAATACTCACTACATAAATGCATCACTCACACTTCAAGAATTAAAAGATGCCATTCAGTCCCTTCCAAGTAAAAAAACGTCAGTTGGACTAGATGCAATTTCCAATGAGATGCTGAAAAATTTACCAGAAAATTTTATAATCTTGCTACATGACATATTTCAAAAATGCTGGAATAGTGGGATAATGCCTAACAACTGGAAAGAAACAATAGTGGTTCCTGTATTAAAACCAGGTAAATGTAATACCGATTTGAAAAACTACAGGCCAATTGCATTAACATCACATGTATGTAAACTAATGGAGAAAATAATCTTAAAGAGACTGATGCACTATTGTGAAAAGAATAAAATAATACCAGTAAATCAGGCAGGATTTCGAAAAGGCAGGTCACCAGTAGAGATCCTAACAAAGCTAACTACTAATATAAAACAACAATTTGCAAGACGTCAATGTGTTTTAGCTACATTTTTTGATATAACGAAAGCATACGATCAAGTGTGGCACTCCCGATTGTTATTCAAATTTAAAAGTATTGGGCTGACAGGTCACATTTTTGGCTATGTTAAGTGTTTCTTAGAAAACAGAGTATTTCAAACGAGGATTGAAAATGTATATTCCACGAAACGAATTCTTCAAAATAGTTTTATTTAATAATGGAGCTAACCCAGTAAAT
>CM060312.1:16808065-16818065 GCA_030674185.1 Monoplex corrugatus
GGGAGGGAGGGACAACTGAGTGGGTGTAGCCTACTTAGTCGGAAATATAAAGCGATCGAAGAGAAAGTGGGTTTTACATGGACAGAATTCATGTTATGTAAGATCACTGGCGTTGCTGTGTGTAATGATACGTGTATATATTCGAAGAGAAAGTTGTTTTTTTACGGACAGAATTCATGCTATGTAAGATTACTGGCGTTGCTGTGTGTAAATGATAATGTAATCCATTAGACCTACCATGTAAAATGCAGCGAGCATAGTTTTGAAATGAAACGTTTACGCTAAACAAATGTGATGTTTCTTCTGCTCCTCTTTCTGTTTTTCACCGCGCAGAATATGGATCAGTATTGATAGTGATAGTTCTTCTACACTGTTATATGTGGTGGCTTCTTTCTTTCTTTCTTTTTTTCTTTCTTTCTTTTTTTCTTTATTTCTTTCTTCTTTTTGTTCTTTCTTGCTTTCTTTCTCTTTCTTTCTGTTTCTTTCGTTCTTTCTTCCTGCCTTTTTTTCTTTCTTTCTCTGTCTCTTTCTTTTTTTTCTTCTTCTGTTTCTTTCGTTCTTTCTTCCTGCCTTTCTTTCTTTCTTCCTTTCTTTCTTTCTTTCTTTCTCTTCTGTCTCTTTCTTTTTTTTTCTTTCTTTCTGTTTCTTTCGTTTTCTTCCTGCCTTTCATTCTTTCTTTCTTCCTTCCTTTCTTTCTTTCTTTCTCTCTCTGTCTCTTTCTTTTTTTTCTTTCTTTCTGTTTCTTTCGTTCTTTCTTCCTGCCTTTCATTCTTTCTTTCTTCCTTTCTTTCTTCTTTCTTTCTCTCTCTGTCTCTTTCTTTTTTTTCTTTCTTTCTGTTTCTTTCGTTCTTTCTTCCTGCCTTTCATTTTCTTTTCTTTCTTTCCTTTCTTTCTTTCTTCCTTTCTTTCTTTCTTTCTTTCTTTCTGTTTCTTCTCTTTCTTCTCCTTTCTTTTTTTTTCTTTCTTTCTTCTTTCTTTCTTTCTTTCTTCTTCCTTTCTTCTTTCTTTCTTTCTTTCTTTCTTTCTTCCTTTCTTCTTTCTTTCTTCCTTTCTTCTTCTTTCCTTTCTTTCTTTCTTCTTCTTCTTTCTTCTTTCTTTCTTTCTTTCTTTTTCTTTCTTCTTTCTTTCTTTCCTTTCTTTCTTTTCTTTCTCTTCTTCTGTTTTTTCTTCTTTCTCCTTTTTCTTTCTTCCTTTATTTCTTTCTTCCTTTCTTTTCTTTCTTTCTTTCTCTCTCTGTCTCTTTCTTTTTTTTTCTTTCTTTCTGTTTCTTTCGTTCTTCTTTCTGCCTTTTTTCTTTCTTTCTTCCTTCCTTTCTTTCTTCCTTTATTCTTCCTTCCTTTCGTTCTTTCTTTCTTTCTTCTTCTTTTCTTTCTTTCTTTCTTTCTTCTCTTCCTTTCTTTCTTCTTATTTCTTCCTTCCTTTCGTTCTTTCTTCCTTTTGTTTTTTCTTCCTTCCTTTCTTTCTTTCTTTTATTCAACTTGCAAAAGCGTATGTATTATATCCACCACACAATTCGTAGCCCGCGTTGTGATTCATGTAAGCTGTCAGTGATGGAAATCTTACCTGGTTATAAATAGAAAAGAAAAGAAAGAAGAAGAAGAAAAAAAAAAGAAGGAAAAAAAGGCGTTGTGTAAACAGAGACAGAAAAACGAGGAAGAGATCGTCTGTGTGTTGATCGACCTGGGGCTGACGTCAGTGGCTCAGGGGTTTTTAGACAGCAGGAAGGAAAACCGAAAACTAAGTAAGTAACTTGTCATTTTCGTCAATGGAACCGCTCGTACTCTTGAACCGTATATGTGACTTATCGGTCGTACTGAAGCTCATGTGACATACATACATACATAAACATATGCGCGTAGGGCAAGATAAATGTCTACTGTTCTCTGTCTACGATACGGTTACGAAACGTTAAGTGGGTGAAAAATTAAACACCGAACTGTAGGAACTAGTAAATATGTGACAGTGTTGTTGTGGTTGTGGTTGTGGTTTTCCATCATCGCTGTTTTTATACCAGGTGGGCTTGCGAAGGCAGCTATTAATAAGCAAAGACGAAAATAGCACAGCGGAGTACCGGTAAACTTTTTTGATGGCTTTGTGTTCGTGGTAGGCCTAGGACTATATCTTTTGTTTTATGTTATAGGAGTTACGATACATTGTGTTCTCGTGTGTGGCGCGGACACATGTGTCAAAGGATTGTTTTACGATTTATTTATTTATTTATTTAATATTTATTCATTTATTCATTGTGGGCTTATACCGACGTGTTAAGATATTTATTTATTCATTCGTTTGTTTGTTATTTATTTATTTATTTATTGTGGGCTATTACCGATGTTTTAAGATATTATTCATTTATTTGTTTTTTTGCTTGTTTATTGTGGGCGCGCCAGGTAAGTTTTGCTTCATGTTGCTCAGAACTGTCATTATCGTGCTTTAACACATTCGTCGAATACACAGTAGCTAAACCAAATTTGACGATAGTTCGCCTTGATGTTTATTCTTAGACAGCAAATAAGGAAAACGTTTCTTTTTTAACTGAATCTATTATGAACATTCTGAATGCGTGAAACTCAATGTTTTAATATGGGTGGGTGACTTTCAACTGGCCGGTACAATATCATATTAAGGTGAATCGCTTAATTATTTTCTTTCTCTCTGTGTCTCTCTGTCTCTCTGTCTGTGTCTCTCTCTCTGTCTCTCTGTCTCCATCTCTCTTTCTCTTTGTCTCCCCCCCTCTCTCTCTTACTCTCTCTCACTCTTTCTCTCTCTCTCTCTGTCTTCTTTCTTTTTCTTTCTTTTCTCTCTCTCTCTCTTTCTTTCTCTCTCCCCCCCTCTCTCTCTCTTTCTTTCTCTCTCCCCCCCTCTCTCTCTCTTTCTTTCTTCTCTCCCCCCTCTCTCTCTCTTTCTTTCTCTCTCCCCCCCCCTCTCTCTTCTTTCTTTCTTTCTTTCTCTCTCTCTCTCTCTCTCTTTCTTTCTCTCTCCCCCTCCCCTGTGTCTTTCTTTCTTTCTCTCTGTGTCTGTGTCTGTGTGTCTCTCTCTCTTAGTCTCTCTCTCTTAGTCTCTCTCTCTTTTTCTCTGTGTGTTTCTCTCCCTATATCTCTCTGTCTCTCTGTGTAATCTGTCTCTGTCTCTGACTGTCTCACTCTGTCTCTCTGTCTCTGTCTCTGTCTGTCTGTCTCTGTCTGTCTCTGTCTGTCTCTGTCTGTCTGTCTGTCTGTCTCTCTCTCTCTCTGTATGTTTATCACGTAACCATGTATCTATCTATCTAAAAGTCACCGCTGCTAATCCTAACAAATAAACAAACAAACATGTCTACATGAATACCTCAATTGCAAGCCTAACAGCTGAAACACAATATCGACAGGTAAACATTTTATATGACACCTATCACCTTTATGAATATTCATAATTCATCATCGTATGACGGTTACGTTGATACGAATTATACAGGGGGTGTGTGTGCAAAAGTAGGTATACAGTTATGAAAAAAGAAAACACGTACAATACTCATTGCATTTATTATACAAACAAATGAATATTGCATATACATGTAATAATAAGCACAGCCTTAATCCCTCAGATACTAAATGATGTGATACTTACTGTATACCTACTTTTGCACTCCCCCCCCCCCACCTGTAGTTAGTATATCAATTACCATCGCAGATCTGTTGAAAAGATTTATCATGGCCAATTTATCAGCTGTTATTACGATTCTAGTGAAACGAATCATGGTTAATATATCAGTTATTATCACTGCTCTGTTACAAGGAATTATGGCTAAAATATATGTTGATATATCGCGGTTGTCTTGAAAAGAGTTATAATTAATATATCATTCTTATCATCACGGTTTTCCTTGAAATAATTATGGGTAATTTAAAAGTTTTTATCACGGTTCTGTTGAAGCGATTTATGGTTAATATATAAGTTATTCACCACCACCACCACCACCTCCATCACCACCACCACATCATCATCATCATCATCACCATCGTCGTCGTCGTCGTCGTCGTCGATCATCATCATCATCATCATCATGTGCCTTGCCACATGGCGTTGACGATCATGGCCCTCCATATGAATCTATCTTTTGTCACCTCAGGTGTATCTTCCACCCTTTCTGTCCTCGTCCACCCCTCAGATCCGTCCAGTATTTTCTCTCTTTGTCTACCTGGTGCTCTTTTTTCCCCTCTAACTTTCCTGTTGTGACTGGGTGCTCAAATTTCTCTTGCCTCATAGAATGCACTCTAAAAAAAATGTTAGCTTGCCTTTTCCTAATCTTCTTCATTAACCATTTGACTCCCGGCCCGCGCTCTATCCACCAACTGCAAAAAAATTAACCCTTTGACTCCCTCACCTTAGTGGATAGGGGAGGCAACCAAAGGATACAATTTGTGCTTTGCTATCGTCACACGGCTGGCAATGCACGATGCTGGTGGCCGAGGCGTGGGAGTCAAAGGATTGGTTAATGCTCTTTTCGTGTTTGCCTCTTTCAGTTATTATCATGGTTCTACTGACAGAACTTACGGTCAGAATATCAGTTATCTTCTTCCACCACCATCATCAGGTGCCCTGCCGCATGGCGTTGGCGACCATGGACTTCCAACCATCTCTATCTCTCGTTGCCCCTAGCATCTCCCCACCCTCCTCATCCCTAGCCACTCTGCAAGTCCGTCCAGCATTCTCTCCCTGGGTCTACCCGGTGCTCTCTTTCCCTCCAGCTTTCCCGTTGTGACCAGGTGCTCCAAATCCCCCTTCCTCATAAAATGGCCTATAAATGTTGCCTGTCTTTTCCTAATCTTCCTTATGAGTGATCTACTTGTGTCTGCCTCCATCAAGACTGTCTCGTTTGTTTTCTTTGCTGTCCATGGAACTCTCAACATTCTTCTGAGAAACTACATCTCGGCTGCCTCAATCTTGCTCTGGCTTTGCTTGCTGACTGTCCACACCTCGCATCCGTACAGCTCAACGAAATATCTGATCTGTTGGGTTTTTTGCTCTCCTTCTAGTGACTTTGTTTCTGTTTCTTGTGTTTGGTGTACGGTTGACGAAAACCTGCTAGCCGACAGTTTTGCGCCTGACTCTCTCGTTCATTAACCCTTTGACTCCCACACCCTATCCACCAGCTGCAAAAACTTAACCCTTTGACTCCCTCACCCTATCCACCAGTGTTTGCTTTGTTAGCATGGTTGACCGTGCAGGATACAGGTGGACAGGTGCGGGAGTCAAAGAGTTAAGTTTTTGCTTTGCTAGCATGGTTGACCGTGCAGGATACTGGTGGACAGGTGCGGGAGTCAGAGGGTTAAGTAAATCCGTGCTCTCATTCTGTTTCCATTCACTCTGTCTGTCTGTCTGTCTGTCTGTCTGTCTGTCTGTCTCTCTCTTTCTCTCTCTATGTCTCTCTGTCTGTCTGTCTCTCTCTCTGTCCCTCTGTCCCTCCCTCTCTCTCTCTGTCTCTCTTTGTCTCTCTGTCTGTCTGTCTCTCTCTGTCTGTCTGTCTCTCTCTTTCTCTCCTGCTCTCTCTGTTTCTTTGTCTTTCTCTTTCTGTCTGTCTTCTCTCTCTCTCTCTCTCTCCCTCCTCCTCCCTCTCTCTTTTAAATGACATTTAAGTGGAAATTGTTGAACCGTCGAGAATACATATATGCAATACGCGTAAGTCAGTACTTTCTCTCTCACTCATCAGTTTATTTGCTACTGATGTATTTGATAGCATTTGATCTAACAGCGGGGTGTCGTCATTCATTCATGTCAGTTTGTAGTGAGGACTCGTGTGACTTAGGCCTATGTGATGTTGTCACTCAACGGAAATAAGAAACAGGAAACGAACTGAAACATCCGGATGAAGAAACAGTGCTAGTAGGGAGTGTACATGTAGTCTACATGTCACGTACAACACAGGGAAGTTTTTACTGTGATGCATCAAATCAAATCAAATCAAATCAAATCAAACCAAATCAAACCAGACCAAACCAAATCAGATTAGATTAGATTAGATTAGATTAGATCAGATCAGATCAGGTCAGGTCAGATCAAATCAAATCAGATCAGATCAAATCAATTCAAATCAAATCAAATCAAATCAAACCACATCAAATCAATCAAACCACATCAAATCAAATCAAACCAAATCAAATCAAATCGTGTTGCTTGTAGTCCAGCCGACCAGTGAGGCCATATCAGTGTTAGCATCATGTTAAAAACAACACCAGTGTAATTTAAAAACCAGCAGTTAAAAACCAAGCGTATGATTTAATCTTTCGAGTTAAAATTGTGTTTAGAAATATTTCCCCTAAATCTAGGATGAAGTCTATCTATCTGTCTGTCTGTCTGTCTGTCTGTCTGTCTGTCTATCTATCTGTCTATCCATCTATCTATCCATCCATCCGTGTATCCATCTATCTATCTATCCATCCATCCATCCGTCTGTCTATCTATCTATCTATCTATCTATCTATCTATCTATCTACCTATCTATCTATCTATCTATGTATGTATGTATCTGTCTGTCTATGTATGTATGTATGTATGTATCTATCTACATATATGTATATACATACATACATACAATACATACATACAATACAATACATACAATACAATACAATACAATACAATACATACCCACATACATACATACACACATACATATAGTGTATATACAGCTTTGAAGAGATCCGTAAACAGTTGGTGTAACCTTGTATCTGTATACATCTCGTACAACATTAGGTATTACGCTAGTCAGTGTTTTTGTCTATCTGTCAGTCTGTCTGTCTGTCCGTCTGTCCGTCCGTCCGTCCATCTATCTATCTATCTTTCCATTCATTCATCCATTTATTCAGTCAGTCAGTCAGTCTGTCAGTCAGTTAGTCAGTCGGTCATAGTCAGTCTGTAGTCAGTCAGTCAGTAGTCAGTCGTCAGTCAGTCTGTCAGTCAGTCAGTCAGTCAGTCAGTCAGTCAGTCAGTCAGTCCTACTTATTTGTCTATTTTTCTTGTTGCTGTTTTTGTTTTAAGTCACCATGAATTTACCATGTGAAATTCTGTCTGTTTAACCCTGGGGGAGAACACGTCGCTACAGTGAAGTGCCACACATGTTTTTGTTTTTTTTCTGTATGTATTTCTGTTTACTCCCAAAGACGTTCTGTTTGTTACGCCTTTGGTTTACTCTATGAAAAGTGAATCAGTGTACAAAATTTGTCAGGGACCTTTGATGCTGTGGGATCTTTAACGTGCGCTGAGTGCATGCTGCACATGGGACCTTGGTTTATATCGTCTCATCCGAAACAACAACAACAACAACAACAAACAAATAGCACCTAAACCACCACTGAAGATGTAATAGAAAAACTGGGGAACGGAGGAAAAAATCCCTGCCCCGATACGAGATTCGAACCTGGGGTTTCTTTAACTAGCAAGTTTTAGGCAGGTGTTTTTTTTAACCGCTAGGCCACACACACTGTCCTCCATATTGTGTGAAGCTGACTAGTAGATCGTAAAGGAAAACTATTTGAAATACGAGCATGACGATGTATACACGCATGCACTTTAGCGATGATGCACAGGCTACACATAACACGTGGTAGTTCGACTGTGGTTTTCTTCCTGGTTGTGGTAAGACAACGCGGCAGGCTTATTATGTACATGAACATACAGTTCGACCGATCGCTCAACGTTAGATCTGTCTATTATTGATGTGTTACGGCTGTGTTAACAATGCGCAGCTCAATGTCAATAGATGTTAATTAAGTGGAACGTATTGTGTCTTGTCAGAGCACATGCCCCGCGGCTAAGTTTTCATCAAGTTTGTGTAATGATGTCTTCTATACGCTTTGCATCTCTTACTGTTTGAAAAGGTGAAGAAGCTCTTCTGGTCTGTGCCTTTGTGTTCATTTGATGTCGCCTTTGTTGTGCAGTGTTGGGACTAACACGATAGCTGGTTTTGTTGTTGTTGGTGTTTGTGGTGGTGGTCGTCGTGTTTTTATGTTTTTGTTGTTGTTGTTGCTGTTTTACTTTTTTTTTTTATATATTCATTTCTCTCAAGGAACAGTTTTTTCTTTCTGTGGTATAGTGCTTGATACTTTTCTTAATGAACTTTTTTTTTTCTTTTGGTTTTTACAACAAACGGACATCAAACAGACAATATGATAGCGAAAAATGATGACAAATTATATACATATGAAAAGTTTGTGTTGACATATGAACTTCATATAGCATTTAGAATATTTACATATTTCTTTTCACATTGCAGATTTAAAGGTGAACATCAAGATCTAAGCACATTTCAACATTTTTAACATTTTTTAAAACTCTCCTCTCTCTCTCTCTCTCTCTCTCTCTCTCTCTCTCTCTCTCTCTCCAAATCATATTTATGATAAAATTTTTAAGTATGAAGTGAAGGTAGAAAAAGAAGTCTACACACAAAATGTCTGATACGTTTGAGCTGTTGAAGTTAAATGTGTATTAATTAAAATTTCTTATCAGTCGAGTTCAGCTAACAATGGAAATTTCAATGTATGTGATGAGAAATGTTTAAAAATGTCAACAAACAGCAGCAAGAACAATAACAACGAAAACCCACGCATACCTCTCGTTAACGATATATGTATTATGATAAGTTTAAGTATCTGGGAACAGTCATCTCACCAGACGGCAGAAACACATGAGAAATATCCAGCAGAACTGGCCAATCTAAGACAGTATTCAAGCAGATGAAAAGCACTCTTACCAAGAAATGTCCATCAATTAACACCAGGAAGAGAGTTCTTGGGCGTTTATAAAGAATCAATATTGTTGCACGGATGTGAAGCGTAGACAGTCAACATTTAAAGTCAGGACAAGATTGAGGCAGCTGAAATGTGGTTTCTAAGAAGAATGTTAAGAGTTCCACGGACAGCAAAGAAAACGAACGAAACAGTGCTGAAAGAGGCAAATACAAATAAAATAAAAAAAAAGAGATCAGGAAGAGACAAGCAACATTTATAGGACATTTTATGGAGCACGAGTAATTTGAGCACTTAGTCACAACAGGAAAGCTGGATGGGAAAAAGAGCACCAGGTAGACCTGGGTAGAAAATGTTAGACGAACTTGCAGTGTGGCTGAGGACGGAGAGGGTGGAAGATATACTTCCAGCGACAAAGGATAGATTCGTGTGGAGGGCTATGATCGCCAGCGCCATGCGGCAAGGCACATGATGTATAAATAATGATGATATGATGATGATGATGATGATCGTCGTCGGCCTCTTTACATCTCAGGAGATGATAGTCTGCACCAGGAGGCGTTTTGGTCATGACGTGCACTTTCTGCTGTGGCTGTGCAGGCCGATTCTTGAGTGGCAATCTCTGTCACATCTGCCACATACAAACTGAGTCGTTATTGTCTGGTTTCTGGAACGTCGCTTGCGAAGAGCCCTTTTCTCATCTGCGCTTTCTGCTGTCCTCCTCTCCGTATTCACAACGCCTTGCTTAACGGCTGTCCGCCATGCCGCCCTGTCTTCCGCCAGGGTCTCCCAAGAGCCTGGGTCAATCCCTGAGCTTCTAAGGTCCCTTTTGCATGCGTCTACAAAGCGTAGCTGTGGGCGGCCTGGAGTTTGCTTCCGGTTTGCGAACTCGCAAATCGGAAATGATGATGATGAAATTGATGCATGATAGGCCGAACACGCATCAAACAATAAACGATATAGTGGAGATAAAAACATCTTCGCCGAAACTGGGTTCCAAGAAAGATAAACCTCTGAAAACAGATAATAAAGCACACTGTCTGCGTTTTTTTTTTTCCTGACTTTTTTGTGACAAACTTACTGTTTGATATTTCAAATTTGTTATCAAAGATGTCAAGCATTTTCACATCCGTCTTAAATCACGAAAGTATATAAAAAAAAAAGAAAAGTTGAATAAATAAAAGTGATGACTTTAGGAAAGGAGATTATTGTAAACACCCAAAAAGTTGAATGAGTGAAAGTGATGAATTCATGAACGAAGATTTGACACTGTTGATTTC
>CM060312.1:16823065-16825565 GCA_030674185.1 Monoplex corrugatus
ACACACATACATGCGCGCACTCACACACGCACACACACACACACACACACACACACACCACACACACACACGCACTCACACACACTCACACACACACACAAACACACGAACAAACAAACAAACAAACAACACACAAACACACACACACAAACATACACACACTCACACAATCACGCACACACGCCACGCACTCACACACACACACACACACACACACACACACACACACACACACACACACACACACACACACATACATGTATATGTATATGTATATGTATATGTGTATGTATGTGGATAACTAGTTATATAAATAGATTACGTTAATGATTATCTTCCTGAAAAAAATCCGCAGTTTATCTCACTGTTCTCATTTTCTTACTGATAATTACGATCTGATAGTATTGGCCGTTCATAGCTGGCTATTTCATGTGTCTGTGTACATATACCGTGTTAACTACTCATGACAGTGGTAACCGTAACCTTTACTCGTATGTTCTCTCTGTGTGTCTGTCTATTTGTCTCTGTCTGTCTGTCTGTCTCCTCTCTCTGTCTCTCTCTTCTCTCTCTTTCTCTCTCTCTGTCTCTGTCTGTCTGTCCGTCTGTCTGTCTGTCTCTTTCTCTCAGTCTCTCTCCCTCCCTCTCTCGTTCCTCTCTCTCTTTCTTCTGTCTGTCTGTCTGTCTCTTTCTTTCTTCCGTCTCGGTCGGTCTGTCTGTCTGTCTGTCTCTCTTTCTCTCTCTCTCCCCCCCCCCCATCCCCTTCTTACCTCCACAGACTTCCTGTTTCTTTCTACCTGTGGGCGGGGGGTAAGAGAAGATTGAAGTACGGTACAGATTGCTTTAGTTTGTTTGGAGTTTGTTTACATCACAATTTTGCTGTTTATTTGTTTATTTAAAAACAAACAAACAAACAAACATACAAACAAAACAAAAACAATAACAATAACAACAACAAAACAAAAAACAAACAACAACAGCACAACAAAAACACACACACACACACACACACACACACACACACACACACACACACACACACACACACACACACACACACACACACACACACACACAAAGACTGCACCATATTTGGTACATGCTCACACTTTTCATCGACGAAGTCATAAACTTACGTGATGATGCAGTAAAAACTGATTAAGTTGTATACATTTTGTTAGTTGTATGTTGCTGGGTTTTTTTCCTCCCTTCACTCATGACATATTTATATTCATATTCATATTCATATTCATGTTCATGTTCATGTTCATGTTCATGTTCACGTTCACATTCACATTCATATTCTTATTCGTGTTCATATTCACATTCACATTCATTTTTTATTCGTGTTCATATTCACATTCATATTCGTGTTCATTTTCATATGCATATTCAGATCATTATTCATGTTCATATTCATGTTCATTTACTTTTGTCATAGTGGATTTCCCGATGTGAAACTTGGGCTGCTCTCCCCTTGGAGACAGTGTCATCACCGCAGTGCAGCGCCACTTTTTTATATATTTTTTTTTACCAAGACATATGGCGAAAGTTGAAAATTAAGAGGGATTATCTCAATCGGACAATATCATAATGAGCGAACTGTCACCGCGGTTCAGTTTCAGTTTCAGTTCAGTTTCAGTTTCTCAAGATGACGTCTCCGCTCTCGGAACGAATTCCACATGCACTAACGTCACAGCTGCCATGTGTATGGTGATCATGGCACAAGCCTTAAGCCTGCACATAAACCCATGAGCTGAAAAAATTTGACGTGTATTGACCGGGGAACGAACCCGGGTCACCCGCGTGGCAGGCGAGTATTCTACCACTAGACCACCGATGCACAGCGGTTCAGTGGTCAGTACAACAGGCTACCGACTGGAAGGTTGGGTCTGAATCGCACCAGTCCCTGCCAAAATCGCTGTGGGATATTTCTGGCTCAACCAGATCCTGATTAGGGTTTATCTTGCTATGGGCTCATCGGGAAAACTGAGACCACGCAGTGAGTCTCCATCATTTCAGTAGCTACATCATTGAGGGTGTTGCTCCAATGTTCTGACCAACACCGCAGGAGTCTGTATCTCTCGGGCCTGGTTGACGCCAGGATATGTTATGAAAGGAAACGTAGAGTAGCACGGCCTTCGCGAAGGCCACGTATTTGGCGAAGGCCACGAGAGTAGCCCTGTCACGAAGTCTGAATCTAGAATGAAAACTCTATAGCATCATAACTCACCGTCTCCATCGTCATCATCATCACAGCATTATGAAAAAAATTCTCAGATTTTGTAGCCATTAAACTGGTGTTACCAACAAATGCCTGTCAATTAACATCACGAAGAGAGTTCTTGAATGTTATATAGAACCAATACTGGTGTACGGATGCGAGACGTGGACAGTCAACAAACAAAGCAAGAATAAGATTGAGGCAGCCGAGATGTAGTTTCTAAGAAGAATGTTGAGAGTTCCACGGACAGCAAAGAAAACAAACGAGACAGTCTTGATG
>CM060312.1:16828065-16830565 GCA_030674185.1 Monoplex corrugatus
TGTGTGGAATTGGAGAGGTTGTGTGTGTGTGTGTGTGTGTGTGTGTGTGTGTGTGTGTGTGTGTGTGTGTGTGTGTGTGTGTGTGTGTGTGTGTGGTTTGTGTTTGTGTATCTGTGTGTATAATATGTGTTTGTGTGTATGTATTATGTGTGTGTGTGTGTGTGTGTGTGTATGTGTGTGTGTGTGTGTGTGTGTGTGTGTGTGTGTGTGTGTGTTGTGTGTGTGTGTGCGTGCGCACGCGCACGCCCGCGTGCGTGATTTTGTGTTTGAAGGTACAAAACTTGTTGCATTTATATAAAAATCGAATCCAGTATAGCACAGAGCTGAGTCTGGATAACACTGTACCGCTCTATAGTGGACTGGATTGGATTGGATTTTATTCCATGGTCTTTTTCATGTTGCGTTGTATTCATTGGCTTTTCTGTATTCTATCGCATAGTGATATTCTGTATCGTATCGTACTGTATTGTATTCTACGTGTATTGTATCGTATTGTATGCTATCGTTTCTGATTGTAATATCATCATCATCATCATCATCAGGTGCCCTGCCGCATGGCGTTGGCGACCATGGACTTCCAACCATCTCTATCTCTCGTTGCCCCTAGCATCTCCCCCACCCTCCTCATCCCCAGCCACTCTGCAAGTCCGTCCAGCATTCTCTCCTGGGTCTACCTGGTGCTCTCTTTCCCTCCAGCTTTCCCGTTGTGACCAGGTGCTCCAAGTCCCCTTCCTCATGAAATGGCCTATAAATGTTGCCTGTCTTTTCCTAATCTTCCTTATGATTGTAATGTATCGCCTTGTTTTGTATCGTAATGTATTGTATCGTGTTGTATGTATCGTGCTATATTGTATTGTATCGTGAAACATCATATCGTATTGTATTCTATTGTATCATATCCTATTGTTTTTGTATCGCCTTGTATTGTGTTGTATCGTATTGTATCGTATCATATTGTATTCTATTGCATCGTGTTGTGTTGTGTTTAAAGGTAAAAAAAATATGACTGCTGGATCTTGAGGGTAAAAACAAAATATTAAAAAATACCTTGTTTGTAAAAGATCCTTGGGAGTATAAGTGGACTTGACAAAGGGCATGGGCTCGAAACGTTGTGTTTTATACTCCAAAGGATCTTTTACAACAAGGTATTTTTTAATATTTTGTGTTGTACTTCGTTACATTATATCGTATTTTATTATTTAGTGTTGCATCTACTTTTATCGTGTTATGTTGTTTGGTATTACGTCTCGTCTCGTCTCGTATCATATTGCATTGTGTCCTGTTGTATTACATATGTTTCCCAGTAGATTTATTACAAAACAGCGGTATGGCATATTTCCCTAGTAATTGTATTACAAACTAGGTAGGCCTACATTGTTTATATTTCCCTGATAGAATTGTTGCAATACAGTTACATTGTTACTTGTTTTCTGAGTAAATATGTCGCAAACCAGACCAGTTTCAGTGTTATTTGTTTTTTTTAAATCCACCACAAAACTGTATTGCTCGTTTTATTGTTATGCGTTTCCACAGTAAATCTATATAGCAAAATAGTTACATTATGTTTTCACAGTGGTTTCTAAGAAGAATGTTGAGAGTTCCATGGACAGCAAAGAAAACAAACGAGACAGTCTTGATGGAGGCAGACACAAGTAGATCACTCAAAAGGAAGATTAGGAAAAGACAGGCAACATTTATAGGCCATTTTATGAGGAAGGGGGATTGGAGCACCTGGTCACAACGGGAAAGGTGGAGGGAAAGAGAGCACCAGGTAGACCCAGGGAGAAAATGCTGGACGGACTTGCAGAGTGGCTGGGGACGAGGAGGGTGGGGGAGATGCTAGGGGCAACGAGAGATAGAGACAGATGGAAGTCCATGATCGCCAACGCCATGCGGCAGGGCACCTGATGATGATTACAGCAAAAACAGTTGCATTGCTATGGTGTTTTTTTTTCCCCCGAGGAAATTTTACACTATTTATCATTATTTACTTATTTAATTAATTATTTGTTGTGTGTTTCCCAAGTAAAGTCACATGTTTTTTTGCAGGTTGGTTGGCTCTTGTAGCAAGAGTGGTGGACTCAGGTTTTGATGTCTCGAGTTCAATCCCGGTTAAAAACTGACCTGTTCACTTCACTGCCCAGCTAAACTCGCAAATCATTCTGGTGGTGTCAGCTTAGTATTAAATAAGTCCTGTTCCCGAAACCCTATTTCATAAACCTTGCTCGCGCATAAGGTTTTCGTGTAGGCTCAAGGAGGTTGCCAGACAACAGATGGTATGCTAGGTGGAGCGCATATGGAATTGTCCCAGTGCCATGAATCTAAGCTCCAAACTTCACAGTATACATTTTAGTGCAATACAGCGACAGTATTGTAGACTTTCCAAGTCATTTTGCTGTAAAAAGTTATATTGTTGCATGTCTAGTTGTATGTAAGACAGGTACACTGAACCAACGTTTCCCGTGTCTTTTTGCTGTAAAAGAAGTGAATGTTCGTAAAC
>CM060312.1:16838065-16843065 GCA_030674185.1 Monoplex corrugatus
TCAAGTACACAATCATATCCATGCAGATTGTGCAGCATTACAAATGAGCTATGGAAACATAAGGGCATCCAAAGTATGCAAGTGGAATATCAAGTAGTATTGGGGAGAAGAGGAGAGAGAAGAGAGAGAGAGAGAGAGAGAAGAGAGAGAGTCTTTTTGTAATATTGCAAGGTATTTCTTTGTTTCTTTGTATCTCATCGTTTGTGAATTGTTGTTCTTCTATGGAATGGTGTGTGTGTGTGTGTGTGTGTGTGTGTGTGTGTGTGTGTGTGTGTGTGTGTGTGTGTGTGTGTGTGTGTGTGTGTGTGTGTGTGAGAGAGAGAGAGAGAGAGAGAGACAGAGAAAGAGAGAGAGGGAGAGAGAGAGATATGTTTTTTTGTAATGTTACAAGGTTGCGTAAGACTCAGGGGCGTTTCTTTGCGCAGGCATTTTTAATGCACTATTGTTCTTTGAGTTATTATTGTTTGCGCGTTATTGTTCTTTTGTGCATTATTGTTCTTTCATACATTGTTTCAACTTTCTTTATATTCCAACTAGCACAAAAGGGAACAAATTATTCATGGTAACATTGTTTTAAGATGTTAAGATGTTGTCGTAACATTATTTTAAGAGTTCACTTGTCACACGTAATAATTTACGTTTGCTGTGTATCCGACTGCTTGATAGATTGAATGCACGTTAGCTCTTCAACGTGTGTGTGTGTGTGTGTGTGTGTGTGTGTGTGTGTGTTGTGTGTGTGTGTGTTGTGTGTGTGTGTGTGTGTGTGTGTGTGTGAGTTGTGTGATGTGTGTGTGTGTGTGTGTGTGGTGTGTGTGTTGTGTGTGAGTGTGTTTGTGTGTGTGTGTGTGTGTTGTGTGTGTGTGTGTGTTTTGTGTGTGTGTGGTGTTGTTTGTTGTGTGTGTGTGTATTGTGTGTGTTGTGTGTGTGTGTTGTGTGTGTGTGTTGTGTGTATGTGTGTGTGTGTTGTGTATGTGTGTGTGTTTGTGTATGTGTGTGTGTTGTGTATGTGTGTTGTGTGTTGTGTGTGTATGTGTGTGTGTGTGTGTGTGTGTGTGTGTGATGTGTGTGTGTTGTGTGTGTGTGTGTGTGGTGTGTTGTGTGTGTGGTGTTGTGGTGTGGTGGTGGTCTTTGATTTAATGTCTATTCACTAAAGTGATTTTAGACAAACAAACAAACAAAAACAAAAACAAAAAAAACAACAAAAAAACCCCAAAAAAAACAACAACAAACAAACTTGCAAAAGGTTAATCTTCAGGAAAAAAAAAATGAACCAGAAAAACAAGACAAGAAAGAAAAATTCACAAATGACGTTATCATAATTAACGATTGAAACAGTAAAATTAGCTAACCATAACACTGAACATGAGAAGTTACGGCACGTTAAATATATTTCGCTATCGGACTTTTTGACAGGCTAACAAAAAATTCATATGTTAAGGATGGTGAGGCAAATATGTCAGAAACTGTCTTCGTTGATAATGTAGGTATATGTTGTTTTACCCGAACGCATGAAAGAATATGACTATGTGTTATCTTCTTTCCACACAGGCACACTACATTCCTGGTGTATTTTGTTTTGAATGCATCAAGTTTCCACCTATACATAAGGGATTGTATACTTCTGCTGGCAAGGAATCGCTTAGGTGTTTTGCTAATTTCAAAATTCATGTAACATTTTTCATACTTTTTCTGTTTATCTTGAAACTGCTTCCATACGTAGGCGTCCACTAAGGTATAACACTCATGCAATGAGAGGGAAAGTTGTATATGATTTGAATCTGGTGAGCTCTTTGCCCCCCGTTTGGCAGCCCTATCAACCTATGTGTGTGTGTGTATGTGTGATTGTGTTTGTGTGTGTGATGTTGTGTGTGTGTGTGTACGTGTGATTGTGTTTGTGTGTATGTGTATGTGTTCGTTCGTTCTTTGATTTAACGTCTGTTCACTATGAGTGATATTAGACGGGGGAAAAATGGAGGATGGGAGATGGGCGAGTTGGATTGGGGGCAGAGGGGAGAATGAGTATGAGACATGAGTAAGCGGGTAAATATAAAAATGGAACAAAATCTTAACATTAACAGTTAACATTAACAATGCGAAGGGAAAATTTAACGCTAAAGTACAAACTTCATAAACTTAAAGCAATACATTAACAGGACTGTGAACCAATGATTCTGAAATTTTAACTGACAAAGATTGATCTGAAATTACTTCTTTAAAATGAGTTTCAGAATAGTTTTCTTGTGTAAACATTTTTGGTAAAAAGGAACGTAGCTTTTTGCAGTAAAATAAACAGTGAAACAGTGTGAACTGTTCACCGCAAATACACTTGATATTTTTACAATATTTTGTTTTCAACGCGTTTAGTTGAATACGAAAATGAACAGCAATAATTGATCTCGAATGATAGATGGTAGAATACTACAATTTTTTACATACATTTTGAAAAGAACGTTTTATCATTTGTTGTGTCACAAACTTTTCATTGAATGTTCATGAAAACGAATCCATGAGGCTGATTCTAGCAAGCCGCAAGCTTCTTTTACGGAAGTTTTAATACGTAATTCTATAGTATTATCAGTGTTGTGTGCACCTTGCTTAGCTGCTCTGTCTACTACTTCGTTGCCGTGAAGACCAACGTGAGAAGGCACCCAGCATAAACTGATATATGTACCTTTTGTCCTTAAACGATGTATAAGATGATTTGCCTCAGTAATTAAGTCAGGTCTTGTGTCTGTATCAAAAGACTGTAAGGCATATAATACAGATTTTGAATCAACAAAGAGAACTACTTTGACAAATACAGGTTTAAGGTCTACTAAATAATGCAACGCTTGTATAATAGCGACTAATTCCGCTGTAAATATAGATATATTTGGCCCAATGAAAAATGACTTTTGTATTCTAAATTTTGGAACATAAAACGCTGCTCCAGCAGATTTATTTTCTAAGACTGACCCATCGGTAAAAATATGGAGGTGAGTACGGTAATTTTCATCGACGTGTTCTCTCGCTGTGCATATCGAAATGTTAATATTTTCATATTTCTTAGCATCTGTATAATCAATATCAAAAGTGGCTTTAAGCATTTCCCATGTAGGGATAGGCGTTGTGGATGGTGTCTCAGTTATTTCATCCATATTTATGTTAGACTGTTTGACTAAGTCAGATACATAAGTTGCAACAGTCATTTGTGATGAAATGTTGCTTGCTCGTTTTGGAAAGTCAACATCAGACCTTAGTTTAATTTCCTTGTTCACAAAATTGTCCGTTTGTGAAGTAGTTCTGACTGCAAAGTTTGCTGTCGCTAGCTCACGATAGTTGTTCAGAGACAGAATTCCAGCAACTTTGTACGTTTCCAGATTTGAAGCATGGACTGGTACACCTAGTGCAATTTTAAGACTTTTGCAGTCTAAGCTTTGAATCTTCTGTAGTAAATATTTTGGTGCACTGAACACCTCTTGTGCATAGGATAATTTAGATCTTACAAGTGCTGTTGACAGATGAAGTAGTATGTTTGTATCCATTCCCCAGGGTAATCTGCTTATTATCTTTAGAAAATTTAAGGCTTTTCTTGCTTTTGTTAAAACATAATCAAAATGGACATTCCAGTTTAATTTCGATGTTATAAAAACTCCCAGAAATTTTACCACCTGTTTGTAATGTATCACTTCACCATGCAGTCTGAAAGTAGGCAAGTTATTTAAAGTACCACCAGGATTAAATAGCATCATGTTAGTTTTTTCAGTTGATAACGACAGACCATTTTCTAACATGTAGTTTCCAAGACTATCAAGATCAGATTGATACACCTTCCTGATGTAATTCTGTGCTCTCTGGGGAGTTGTCTTTTTTAAAGTAATATTCATCCATATGCATATATCATCAGCGTACTGTACCAAAACAACACGATTTGAGAGTACATTAGGAAGATCATGTATAAGGATATTAAATAATATAGGTGCTATCACTGAACCTTGAGGAATTCCCATATCAAGACATCGTGAAGTAGAATAACTTGTTCCCACTCTTGCCTGAATTGTTCTATTGGCTAAATAGGACTTGATATAATTATACATATTGCCAGACAGACCAATAGATTTCAGCTTGTACAATAATCGTGTATGCCAAACTTGATCATAAGCTTTTTTCACATCAAAAAAGGTCGCTAAAAGACTTTTTCTACGGGCAAATTGTTGTTTTATCTGAGTTGTAAGTTTAACCAGGTGCTCAACTGTGGATCTCCCTTTCCTGAAACCTGCCTGGTTTACCGGAATAACGTTATTTTTATCACAGTAATGTATAAGTCTGTTCAAGACCAATCTTTCCATTAGTTTGCTCGTATGGGACGTCAACGCAATAGGTCTGTAACTGTTTTTATTGTTTTTAGGCTTTCCTGCTTTTAATATGGGTATAACAACAGACTTTTGCCATACCTGTGGTACAGTTCCACTCACCCTGCATTTCTGAAAAATTTTGTGTAAGAAAATAATATAATTTTCTGGAAGATGCTTAATCATTTCATTTGAAACTGCATCGACACCTACCGAACTCCTTTTGTTGTGTAGAGACAAGATAGTGTTTTTTTAGCTCTTCTAGGGTGATCGGAGAATTAAACCAGCAATCATTCTGAGGTATTGGATCAGTGAAGATAGGGTTGTTAGCTGCCGTTTCTCTGTAGTCTTTGCAGTTAGGAGACAACCCATCTACTTTACTATTTTCAGCAAAGAGTTCTACAAAAGTTTCAGCTTTGTCCATGTCGGAAGGAAATTTGTGACATGTATCAATCATTATTGGAAATCTAGGTAAGTTGGCTCCGTTTTTCATTTGATTCATTTTTGTCCAGACTTTATGAAAATCCTTAAAATCTGAAATTTCTTTGGTGCAGTATGATGCCCAATAATTTTTCTTTGCTTCAGCGATGATTTTATTACACTGGGTGTTTGCTTTTTTCATTTCCATGTGATCGTCCGGTTTTCTGCTTTTGATGTAGATTTTGAATT
>CM060312.1:16850565-16863065 GCA_030674185.1 Monoplex corrugatus
AACAAGGATGTCTCCTCAGCCCCTTACTATTTTCATTTTTCATTAATGAGTTAGCGTTAGAAATAGCAAAGAAAGGGAGACATGATGTTCAGTTATTGCCTGGTGCTGTTGAAGTTTTTTTTTACTGCTATTTGCTGATGATATTGTGCTTTTGTCAGACACTGTCATAGGGTTACAAAATCAACTAAATGCTTTAAAACATGAATCTGATAGGTTGTTACTGTCTGTGAACCTAGAAAAGACGAATGTGATGATTTTCCGTATGGGAGGACATCTTTCGGCTCGAGAAAAATGGTTTTACGGTGACTCTGAAGTTAAAGTAACAACTCATATAAATATCTAGGTATTATTTTTACAACAAAACTGAGTCTCCAAAGAGCATGGGTGGAAAGCAGCAAAAAGTGGAAAAAAGGAACGATGGAAATTTTAAGATCTTTAAGAAAATTGAACTGCACTGAATTCTCGATTTTTTTGAAACTTTTCGACTCGCAGATTGAGCCAATCTTAACGTATGGCTCAGAAATATGGGGTTTTTCGAGCAATCATAAAATGGAAAAGGTACATACATTTGCCATCAAACGCTTCCTTTTGGTACCATTGCATTCATCTAATAAAATGTTATTTGGAGAAACTGGCCATTATCCTTTGTTTTTGAAAACTCAAATGAAGTGTATTAAATACTGGCTGAAATTAATCCAGCTCCCAATGTCAAGATTGTGCAAGCAGGCATATGAGATGATACTGAATCAATTAGATTCGGGTAAACAAAACTGGGCATATTTCGTTAAGAAAATGTTAACCACACATGGATTTGGTATTGTGTGGATGTGCCAGGGAGTTGGTTATGAACAAGGATTTATTTCAGAATTTAGGGATAGACTAGTTGATTCGTACAAACAAAACTGGCACGCTCAAATGGAAGAATCTGAGAAATATGATTGGTTCCTTTCCTTTAAAAGTATATTTCAAACCGAAAAATATATAAAGGCCGTAACAAATAAATGGCACAGAAGCAATCTTGCTCGTTTTAGACTAAGAGCCCTAGGGCTAAATGCAACAACAAGATGGTTTTACTCAAATTCATCGGCACACTATATTTGTCCCATGTGTGATGCAGAGGCAGAAGATGAAATGCATTTTTTGTTTGTTTGCAAGTCGTATGAAAGTATACGATAAAAATGCATAATCTTTGATGAGGACATTTCGAGTCAAGGGTCATTACCAGAATACTCATGACTGAAGATGAAAAATATCAAAAATCCCTCGCGAAATTTATCGCCCTTGCTTGGGAAAGTCGGAGAAAGAAAACAACACAGCAATAAATTAATGTAAGTTTATCTCCAGTGAAGGTATAACTTTATACTGTTCTTATGTTTATTTGCCGGATTTGGGTCTTCCTCTTACTTATATGACTAATTACGTCGGGTGGTCAACTGTTTCTTCAACTTTTTGTTCAACTTTTTAAATTAATGTAAGTTTATCTCCAGTGAAGATATCACTTTATACTGTTCTTATGTTTGTTTGCCGTATTTGGGTCTTCCTCTTACTTATTTGACTAATTACATCGGGTGGTCAACTGTTTCTTCAACTTTTTGTTCAACTTTTTGTTCAACTTTTTTCCTTCAAGTTTTTTCTTCATCATTAGGAAAAAAATTCAAATGGATGTGATGTCAGCCATGACTATATTTATAAATCTTTATTACGCGAAAACGTCGCCGTAAGATTTAATGACTTTGTTTTATGCTCCTTGCCACAAGGACAAAAATGTCAATGGCAATAAACCATTTTCAGTTTCAGTTTCATTCTTTCAAGAAAAAAGGGAAATGTCAAATTATCAAGGACGGATAGATGTTTGTGTGTCTGTCAGTGTGTGTCGGTGAGGAAGCTTTTCTCACACAGGACAAAGCAGTACGGAAGTTTCAGTCTTTTCCTCCTATTTTTTGTATCTGGAGTTTGTTTGTTTGTGATCTTACGTGGACAAAGGCCAGCTGGCCGAAATTTTGCGCCTGTCTTGTCTTGTTGTATTAAATACGTGTTCTTATTCTTTTTTCGTGTTTTTTTTTCTGGTTATGAAGCTTTGTTTGCCAGATTTTCTCAGCTGTTTCTGGACCAGTCTTTACCAATTCTATAGGGGTCAAGTATGTGAATCGTTGAGGAGTCGCCAATGAATTAAGTTTGGAAATCAAAGTGCGAAGGTCAGTCTCACTCAAACAGTAATAATGATAATAACGATCATGTACATTTAAAGCAACAGTACTCAAGGCATCTGGCAATTCTGTTATACTAAAAGAAATGAAATATACAAACAATACACAGTGAGTCACTATTTTCACCAACTAACATCATGCACACACTCTCAGCAACATCTTTACACGCCACACTATAAGAATGCATGAAAACCAGACTGGGATAGCGTCAGTATCATCATCAATCACATCATCATCATCATCATCATCATCATCATCATCATCATCATCATCATCATCATCATCATCATCATCGTCGTCGTCGTCGTCGTCGTCGTCGTCGTCGTCATCATCATCATCATCATCATCATCATCATCGTCATCGTCATCGTCATCATCATCATCGTCGTCGTCATCATCATCATCATCATCATCATCATCATCATCATCATCATCATGTGCCCTGCCGCATGGCGTTGGCAATCATGGTCTTCCATACGAATCTCTCTGTTCTCACTGCAAGTACATCTCCCACCCACCCTCTCTGTCTTCACCCACCCGCGCGAGTCCGTTCAATATTTTCTCCCTGGGTCTATCTGGTGGTTTTTTTTTTTTGCTCCAGTTTTCCTGTTGTGACTAGGTGCTCTAATTTCTCTTGCCTCATGAAATGTCCCAATAACCGTTCCTTGTCTTTTTCCTAATCTTCTTCATTAATGTTCTTTTGGTGTTTGCCTCCTTGAAGACTGTCTCGTTTGTTTTTCTTTGCTGTCCAAAACAGCATTCAAGAAGATGACAAGCATTCTTACCAACAAATGCCTTATCAATTAACATCAGAAAGAGAGTCCTTGAATGTTATACATGTATAGAACCAATACTGTTTTGGGTGGGAATGCTCACACTTGTGTGTGTGTCTGTGTGTGTGTGTGTGTGTGTGTGTGTGCGCGCGTGGGGTGTGTGTGTGTGTGTGTGCGCGTGTGTGTGTGTGTGTGTGCGTGTGTGTGTGTGTGTTTGTGTTTGCAGTGTTTCTTTCTTTTTTCTTTCTTTCCTTCCTTCTTCTTTCTTTCTTTCTTTCTTTCTGTCTGTCTTTCTTTCTTTCATTATTTCTTTCTTTTTATTTTTCCTTCTTTCTTTCTGTTTTTCTTTTGTCTGTCTGTCTGTCTGTCTTTCTTTCTTCTTTCTTTCTGTCTTTCTATGTCTTTCTTTCTTTCCTTCTTTCTTTCTTTTTATTTTTCCTTCTTTCTGTCTGTCTTTCTGTCTGTCTTTCTGTCTTTCTGTCTATTTTCTTTCTGTCTTTCTTCTTCTGTCTTTCCTCTTTCTGTCTTTCTTTCTGTCTTTCTTTCTGTCTTTCTTTTTTCTGTCTTTCTTTCTGTCTTTATGCCTGTCTTCCTTTCTTTCATTCATTCTTCTTTTTCTTCTTCTTTTTTTAAACATGCGCACGCGCCTCAGGCTGCCAGATGGCCGTTACAAAGTGCTCAATCGCTCACGCGCTCCCCCCCCCCCCGCCCCCTAAGCGTCCCTCCTCGCTCTGCTCTCTCCCCTTCCCCGCCTCCATCTCTCCTCCTCCTTCCCTCACTTCTCTCTCCAAAGAGGGGCTCTCTCCCTTTTCTTTCTGTCCAAGGTCCCGCTCTCTCTTTTTTCTCTCTCTTTGTCGATGTCTCTCTCTCTTTGTCTCTCTCTCTTTCTCTCTCTCTCTCTCTCTCTCTTTTTCTCTCTCTCTCTCTTTCTTTCTCTCTCTCTCCCTCTTTCTTTCTCTCTCTCTCTTTGTCTCTCTGTCTGTTTGTCTGTCTGTCTGTCTTTCTGTCTCTCTCTCTCTGTCTGTCTGTCTCAGTCTTCTGTCTGTCTGTCTGTCTCTTTCTCTCTCTCCGTCTCTCTCTCTGTCTCTCTGTCTGTCTGTCTCTCTCTCTCTTTCTCTCTCTCTCTCTTTTTGAAGCCTATCCCTCCCCATCTCCCACCCGCGTTTTCAACTGTCTCTCTGATCTCGCTTCCTCGCCATTATCCCTCACCCTCTCTCCCTTTTCACCCTCTTCCTCTCTTGGTTTGCCTTGTCACAGAGCTATAGAGCCATGCAGACGGTGCCTAACTCTTCTCTCGTTGGTATGGGCTTTTAGCTTTTAAGGACCTTGCCGCAAGTCACACGGTTCACAACGTTCACACGATCTAACTCTGTTGTCTTGGATCCGCCCTCTTTTACAGGCTCAAGTCTTTGCTCAGAAACTACAAAACATCTGACGATTTTCGTTTTAATCATTTAAAAAAAAAAAAAGCTTTCCCTATCTTATCACAAGGCATGAGAGAGGGTTCAGGGTTTGGAGTTAGGTGGAGACGAGTCGAACTCAGAGTCTATAAATTCTGTTTTAAAAGTTTCGATGGAGAGAGTTGAACAGGGGGTGGGTGAGTTTCTGAACAAGACGGTGAACAAGAGAGCAGCTAACATTAGAGGTCTGCGGCAGCTAATGGTCCACGTTCCGTCATTTTACTCCCCACCCTCCCTGCAAGTCGCAGTCCTGCATAGTTTGATGGATTGTTGCTATTGTTATTGTTGTTTAATTAAAGCCCAGCCGACTGCGTAGAGCCATATCAGGGTTATAGCCGCTTCAAAACATACAAAACTTCAGCAGGAAAAAAAAAGGAAAGAAAAATAAGTTCACATATCAATGCATTGGCGCACATAATCTAAGGACATGTCCCTGGCGTTGACCACTCCTTCCAATTTATCGCACAGGGGAGATTTAAAACACACACCTGAATACAAATATAAGCATACATAAGGACACCAAAACATGTATAAAAACAGGCATAAATCACCTAAAATTGCTTCCGCTTATCTCACCTCCCTAGAGCCAAAAATGCACTTAAAACATGTACCCAATTATCAATCTTAAGAAAAATTACGTAAACTTTATCAAACACATACAGGTGAATGGACCATCAAGGCAGAACATGATAAGAAGAAATGACAGAAAGCAAAGGAACAAGGCAGAAACAAAGAGAGTGGCAGAAAAGAGGAAATTTCTAGCACAGAATTTCCAGAAGATGGGGATACTATTCATACTGAAAGAACCCCCGGCATCCCCACGGGGGAAATTTGATGAATGCTAAAAAGGTGGCAATTTTTTTCTGTTCTTTTTGTTTTTGTTTTTTGTTTTGCTGACGGTGCAGTGTCATCTGCGCAGCATGACCGTCCTACTGGACAAAGGTGCTCCATAGGAGCCCTATTTACGTCGATATCCTCTTTTTTCTTGTTTTGTCTGGCCATGAATATTATTGGGAAAGTACAATGGTGGTTTCCCGTTGCCTTCCATCAGTTTGTGAAAATATGGTACATAGTGGACGGACTTGCAGGATGGCTGAGAACAGATAGGGTGGAAGATGTTCTTGCGGCAACAAGGGATAGATACATATGGAGGGCCATGATCACCAACGCCATGCGGCAGGGCTCATGATGATGACGATGAAAAGGTTGATGTCTGTTAACGCCCTATCGGTATAGTCAGACCTTCGATATATTTCGTTAAAAACAGCATACACAATGATATCTACGAAATCTAAAGCTTAACGTTTCAACGCGAAGCTTCGGAAGATTATAAATGTATACTCAATGAAAATGAATAGGTCAACCAGTCGCCGTAGTGTAGTGGTTAACGCAACGGACTACCGACTGGAAGGTTGTGGGTTCGAATCCCCAACAGTACCTTCAAAAATCATTGTGGGATTTTTCGGCTCTAACCGGCTCCTACCCAGAGTTGGGCGTGCTGTGGGCTCATTGGGAAGACTGGGACCACACAGTCGAGTCTCATCCACTTCGCGGATGCATCATTGAGGGTGTTGCTTAAATCTTCTGACCAACACCGCAGGTATCTGTATCTCTCGGACCTGGTTGACGCCAGGATATGTTATGATAGTAATCGTAGAGTACAACCCTGTCACGCAGTCTCAATCGTAGATGGAACTCCATGGCATCATGATTATCATCTACATCGACATCACCATCATCGCATAATAAAAACTGGTCCAGTTTCTGTGGCCATTAAATTGGCGTAGAAAATGAGATGAATAAAAGGTGAGCTCAAAGGTGACCCCCCTGAGTGCAATGATCCTAAAAAAAATGAATAGGTCATGTTTAAGTAAGAACTTATTTAAAATTCCTTGGTACAATTTGGCCTCCCTATTTCGACCTACTTTTCGTTTCGTCTGCTTTTACAGCGAACGGCAGTGCATATTTTTTTGCACCCACAAGACATTATTCAACACCATTTCATCAGTTTGGTAGACAGTCCTGTTTTGGTCTTAGTCTTGGCATCCGTCTGTCTCGGGAGACAATGGAGATTGCGCCTTGGAAGTCATTCTGCGGTGGAACTACAGCGCCGGCTGTGACTGTAGAGTCCGATCCTCGAACGGCAGGTCCTGTTGCAATTGCTGCACGTGAAGATGGTGTCGTCCGAAGGCGCTGACCCTGCTCTCTGGCGTCTGCGTGCGCTTACTTCCCACTGCTCCTCTCTCCTCTGCTCGGATGTCTTGATGGCCGAATTGATGGCAAGTTTCCAGCTGCTACGGTCTGCTGCTACCACTTCGAACCTGCTGGTGCAATGCCACCCGCTTTGAGGTCCCGCTTGCACACATCTTTGTAGCGGAGTATGGGCCTTCCCGTGGGCCTGGAGCCAGTAGCAAGCTCGCCGTACAAAATGTCTTTGGGTATTCTTCCATCTTTCATGCGGGTAACATGGCCAAGCCAGCGCAAGCGTCTCTTTGTGAGCAGGGCAAACATGCTGAGAGTTCCTGCACGTGCTAGGACGTCCTTGTTGGGGACGTGGTCCTGCCATGAAATGCCAAGAATCCTTCTGAGGCAGCGTAGGTGAAAGGTGTTGAGCCTGCGTTCTTGACGGGAGTATAGAGTCCAGGTCTCGCACCCATACAACAGTGTGCTATTTCAGTCTAATGTGCAAATAAGTCAGTGATGAAATGAGATAACATGAAGTGAAATGAAACGTTCTCTGAAGTAATGATATTAACACACTGGCTTGCTTGCTTGCACATCTACCGTTGTTAATCTACTTGTGTTAACGCCCTGCCAGTATATTTTATGGAGAACAGCATACACAACAATAGTTACGAAATCTAAAGCTTAACATTTCAACAGATAGCTTTGAAAGATTATAAATGTGTACGCAACGAAAATTAAAAGGTCAGGATTGAGTAAGAAATGCACTTATTTACTATTCCTTGGCACAATTTGGCCTCCCTATCCCGACCTACTTAAGATTTCGTCTGATTTTACAGCAAATGGTGATACTTCTTTTTTTTCTTTTTTCTTCTTCTTTTTTTTGCACCCACGACAAATTATTCGAAGTTATTTCATCATTTCAGTAGACAGTCAAGATTTGATCTAATGTTCACTTGAGAAAATATCTTTTTTGTAATTTCATGCCATATGAACACAATTGTGATGTTTCCAAAACGGAAGGAATGTGCATAAAATATAAAGTGGTATGTGTCAATTTTTGCATGGCTATGCGAGCTGGCTGACCACCGGTGCTAGTGATGAGATACATGTAACAGACCCGGTTGTCAGTGCTAAGTGTTCCAGGGGAGGAGTTGTTAGTGGGAGTGTGTGGGATGGAAAACACCTGCTTCCATACCGATAGGGCTGAGTATACTGATAGGGCTGAGTATACCGATAGGGCCGAGTATACCGATAGGGCTGAGCATACCGATAGGGCTGAGTATACGATAGGCTGAGTATACCGATAGGGCTGAGTATACCGATAGGGCCGAGTATACCAATAGGGCTGAGTATACCGATAGGGCTGAGTATACCGATAGGGTTGAGTATACCGACAGGACGGTATACAGATAGGGCTGAGTATACCGATAGGGCTGAGTATACCGATAGGGCTGAATATACCGACAGGACCGAGTATACCGATAGGGCTGAGTATACCGATAGGGCTGAGTATACCGATAGGGCTGAGTATACCGATAGGGCTGAGTATACCGATAGGGCGTTAACACGCATGCATCAGCCAACGGACAAAAGATTACACACACACACACACACACGCACGCACGCACACACACATACATACACACACGCACATACATTCATACATACATACATACATACATATACACATACATACAGACAGACAGACTGACAGACACACACACACACACACACACCACACACACACACACACACACACACACACACACACACACACACACACACACACACACACACACACACACACAACATTGAAATTGAAACAAACGAAAATGTACGAAAAGCAAAATGTACGTTACATGTTTGACGTAATTATTTATTTAAACATTCATTCATCAATTTTGTTTTCAACGTTCCAACTTTTCTGGAATGCAAGCATACGATCACAAAAAAAAAAAAAAAAAAAAAAAAGTGATCGCCCGCGTTCAAGCAAATAGGAACCAGAAAAAACCACAGAAATAGAATCTAGAGTGCGTATTCAATATAACAAGACAAGACAGGTGCAAATTCGCACCCTACTGACAAAGAAGACAATGAAGGACAAACTCACAAAAATTTAGTGGAAAAAAACAACAAAGAAAAACCAGCAAAAGTTCCTTGATGTATTGTGAGGAGGGGGTTGTGAAACTAACAGGCCTACATTACCTGTTGACTTGAGGAGATCGTGAAAATCTCCACCTTTCTTCACCCACTCGGCGGAAGTGTCCAGGTGATCGAACGCAGGACCTTCCGACTGGAAATCCAACGATTACCCACGTGCTACCCCACCGAGAGGAAAAGAGAGAAAGAGTAGGGGGGGAGGAAGGAAGGGAGGGAGGGAGAGGGGAGAGAGGAGAGAGAGAGAGAGGAGAGAGAGGGAGAAGAGGAAGAGAGAGAGAGAGAGAGAGAGACGAGAAGAGAGAGAGAGAAGGAAGAGAGGAGAGAGAGGGGAGAGGAGAGAGGAGAGAGGGGAGAGAGGAAAGAGGAGAGGAGAGAGAGGGAGAGAGAGGAGACGAGGAGAGAGAGAGAGAGAGAGAACACACACACAGAAGGAGAGGGAGAGAGACAGAGAGAGAGAGATGGGAGGAGGGAGAGAAAGAGGGAGAGAGAGAGGGAGAGGAGAGAGGGGCAGCGAAAGAGAGAGAGAGAGAGACGGAGGGAGCGGGAGAGAGAGAAGGACACAGAGAGAGAGAGAGCGGAGAGAAAGAGAGGGAGAGACGGAGGGAGAGAGAGGGGGAGAGGAAAGAAGGGGAGAGAAAAGAGAGAGACTGAGAGAGAGGGAAGAGAGAGAAAGAGAGAGAAAGAGAGAGAGAGAGAGAAGGAAAGAGAGGGAGAATAGACAAAGATAAAAGTGACAACCGAACTCTTTCAGCTATAAACACTGAACTGTTTTCATTGCACTTTATTTCTTTTCTCTTCAAACCAGCCCAGAAGACTGATGGCTCGGGTGGGCGCATATATGTCTGTAACAACACACACACACACCACACACAACACACACACACACACATACACACACCTACACACACACACACATACACACACATACACAAACACACAGACACACACGCACACACACACAAACACACACACGCACACACACAAACACAAACACACATGCACACAAATAAACACACCTACACAAATCACAGACACACATACTCACACACAAACAGACACAACACAACACACAACACAACACAACGCACACACACACACACACACACACACACACACACACACACACACACACACACACACACACACACACACACGTTACATTGGTTATGTTCTTTTCTTTCGTTCATTCCCCCCCCCCCCCCTCGACTCCATTCTCCACTCCTCATTTTCATCTCCTCCTTCTTCCACCAACTCCCCAACCCTCACCCCCACCCCCATTATGTATTTTTTCTTTCTTTTATCTTGTACCACATTTCTTTGACAGTTCATGTTGAACATTTTTAATGGGTTATATATTTTCCGTGGCTTTCATGTAGTCTTGCTAAGAGGATTGTAAATGATTTAGATGGTTAGAAAAAAATAAAATAAATTAACAAAACAAAACAAAAAGCAGACAAAGGACAACAAAAACAAGACGACCAAGCCGTTATATGGTCTCCCTTTTTATATATATATATATAAAAAAAAGATGAATGAACACAAAAGAAATATTCCTTTTTCACACATACACACACACACACATACACACACCACACACACACACACACACACACACACACACACACACAACACACACACATACATACATACACACACACACACAAACAAAATACATACACGCACACACACACAAACACACACACACACGCACACACACACACACACACACACACACACACACACACACACACACACACACACACACACACGCTATTGGGTTTCACGCACACTCATCACACACGTACGCAAGTGTAATACACACACGTGTGCGCGAACGCGCACTCGCTCACAAACATGCACACACACACACACACACACACCACACACACACACACACACACACACGTTCACATATACATTCAGTAAGTAATAGTCCTATCCCACTGAAAAAATTCTGATTACAGGATTAACAACAAACAAACAAACAAACAAAAAAAACAAACAAACAACAAAACAAACAACAAACAAAACAAAAACAACAAAAAAAACAAACAACAAAAACAAAAACAAACAAAAAAACACAAAAAAAACAAAACAAAACAAACAAAACAACAAAACAAAAACAACAACAAGCGAGCAAAAAAAAAATCAGCACAAGAAAAAGGACATACGCAAGGAAAAATAAAATTATGTAATCTTTAAGACAACACAAAATGAAATCATCTTTTTTTTTTTAAGACGCAACAAAACGAAACAAATTTTTTTAGGACACAACAAAATAAAACAAATCTTTAAGACAAAACAAAATGAAATAATCTTTAAAACAAAACAAAAATGAAACTGATCTTTGAGAGAACACAAAATGAAATAATCTTTTAAAAAATCGGGGTGGGGTATTCAGGTCACAAACGCTTGGTGTGGGTCCCCATGTCAAAATACGAGACTGAATTTGAAAGCCACGCCATCTTCTTCCGCAGACGCTGCAAGGGAAAGAACTCTGCGGCCTTGAGTCTTATTTCCGCTGGCCCCTCTTCTGTTGAATAAGAGCTGTTCTGTGTTGTTCAGATCTGATTGTGCCCTGTGTGCACTGCTGTTCTCGATCGTTGGCATGGGGCAGGTATTTGATGTCCGGCTTTCCTGTCTGTTTTGAAAACGGTGACGAGTTCCGTCTACCCGGTTATTATTATTTATTATTATTATTATTATTATTATTATTATTATTATTATTATTATTAGTAGTAGTAGTAGTAGTAGTATCATGATCATTATTATTATTTTATTCATTTGTATTTCAGCGTTACGATTTTCCTCTGATGCAGTATCGCATGCTGTTTTGTTCATATCATTATTATTATTATTATTATTATTATTATTATTATGTTATTCATTTGTATTTCAGCGTTACGATTTTCCTCTGATGCAGTATGCATATTGTTTTGTTCATATCATTATTATTATTATTATTTTATTATTATTATCATGATCATTATTATTATTTTATTTTTTGTATTTCAGCGTTACGATTTTCCTCTCATGCAGTATCGCATGTTGTTTTGTTCATACGATGCAGGCGGTATGTTGTTGCGCAGTCTGCATATACGTCTTCGGTGGGCTTGTGTGCTGGTGTTCTCATGTTTCTGTTAGCTATCCACACTGACATGACTTACAGGATTTTTTTCAGTCGTGCATATTTGATATTCGGCATGCGTATAGAAACGAAGTAGGATTAGGCATTGCCCCATGTCTTTTTCCTGGATTGAAAATCTTCATCCGTCTATCCCCATTTTTTTTCTTTTTTTTTTTCTTTTCTTGTTTGTATCTTCTTTTACTTTTTTCTTTTTTTTCTTCTTTTCTCTTTTCTTTTTTTTTCTTTTTCTTTTTTTTTTTTCTTTTTCTTTTCCTTCTTTTTTTCTTCTTTCTTTTTCTTCTTCTTCTTTTCTTTTTCTTTCTTCTTCTTTTTTTTCTTCTTCTTTTTCTCTCTTCTTTTCTTTTCTTCTTTCCTTTTTTTCTTTCTCGTTCTTCTTTTCTTTCTTCTCTTCTTCTTTTCTTCTTTTCTCTTTTTCTTTTCTTCTTCTTCTGCTTCTTTCTTCTTTTTTTTCTCTTTTCTTCTTCTCTTTCTTCTTCTTCTCTCTTCTTCTTCCTTCTCCTCTCTCTCTTCCTCTTCTTCTTCTTCTTCTTCTTCTTCTTCTTCTTCTTCTTCTTTTTCTTCTTCT
>CM060312.1:16868065-16885565 GCA_030674185.1 Monoplex corrugatus
TGTACTCCACGCTTACTATCATAATATATCCTGGCGTCAACCAGGCCCGAGAGATATAGACACCTGCGGTGCTGGTCAGAAGATTTAAGCAACACCCTCAACGACGGATCCGTGAAGTGGATGAGACTCGATTCTGTGGTCCCAGTCTTCCCAATGAGCCCATAGCACGCCCAACTCTGGTTAGGAGGCGGTTAGAGCCGATAAATCGTACAATTATACAGTTTCGAAGGGACTGATGGGGATTCGAACCCACAACCTTCCAGTCAGTAGTCCGTTGCGTTAACCACTACACCACGGCGACTGGTGGGAGTCAAAGGATTAATCTGCCCACTTTTCTCTTCCCTGGGGATTTCACTGTAGTGTTGGTAATGCTGTTTTGGGGGGGATTACGCACAGTGTATTTTTAGCTAGCCGCTATTTCCATTTCTTAAATTTCCTTGTTGATGTGGATTTGGTTTGGTCTTTCCCACAAAGTCGTATTTAATATTGTCTCTCTGACCTTGTAATGTACCTCAAAAGTCCATATATGAAAGCCTGGAGTTAGTATTTGACCTTATATTGACCACAAAGTCTCTGATTCATTCAGAAGAAGACATTTCACATTGGTGTTGAATATTGTCATTATCGTTGTGATTGGAGACATCTGTGGTACTCCATAGAGTACATGGTGTACTGAACGTATGTCTTGTTTTTGATCCATCCGTCTTTTGAGGTCTTTGTCCGCACCTCCATCTTTGCTGACTAACACACTGCCCCCATGTCAACGAACTTTTAAGTCTCATTGATGATTTCGCCTCACAACAGAAGGGGGTAATAGAAGAAGGCCAGAGCACGGCAAACCACGCAGGACAAAAGTGCTCCACCCCTGCTCCTCTGTCCCGGCCCCAACAGAGCAGAGAGGGAGGGAAAGCTGGAGTCAAAGAGCCTCCAACACCCCCCACCTCCACCCCCATCCCCACCTCACCCCCTCACTCCCCCTTCCTGCTGCATAGTGCTAATACCCGGCACGCAGCTGATGTTGTTAGTGATGGTGGTTGTATTGTGGTGCGTCAGTGGCGGTAGTAGTAGTGGTGGTGGTGGTGGTGATGATGTTTGATGGTGCCAGCGTGTGTGTGTGTAACCCAACCTACCCCATTCTCAAAAAAACCCAGGTGGTTTTGCGTGTAGTGAGCCTGTTTGTTTATTGTGGATTATTGTTAAATCTACAGGGAGTTTAAAAGTTCATAGGGAAACCCCCGAGGTTGAACGACGCCATCGATCGTGGTTGTCATGTCACGACTGCGTGTGTTCAGTTAACGGGATCGTTGTCACTGACTCGTGAAATTTGATAACTAAACAGATTTCGGTTATTTCATCACCACCGTGGATGACGGCCCCGTATACCTATGACATCATTTCGGAACGTTCTATGGTAAATGACATTACGAAATGGCTGACAGGAAAATAACAGGAACCGACAGTGTCACTACTGCTCGTGCCCACATGGGCCGCTTGTTTCTAACGGACGGAACTGCTGTGGTTACCGGTATTGATTTTTTTTTTTTTTTTTTTTGTCTTCTCTGTGAAACACTGCCCATGTTTTTGTGATGGAGAAGCAGAACCCCATGAAGACAGAGACTTTCTTTGGGGAGGGGGGGGGGACCCCACAAACCTCGCTGTATTGAGGATTAGCAATTCTAGTTTGCCTTGGAGGATATGTCGTTTTCTGTACTTATTGATTATTTTTTTTTTTTTTTTTTTTTTTTTTTAGTTCTTTGATTGATTGATTGATTCTTCTTTCAAAGCGGAATTTTCCTTAGAAAAAATGGAACTTAACTTTGCTGAGTGACTCCATAGTCTTGCTTTATTGAGAATGTGTGGTGCTGTGCTCCTGTGAGGATCTTTTCGATTTTCTGTTTGTGCGATTGTTTGTTCGTTTTTTGTTTTTTTTCTTTTTTCGTTCGTCGTTGTTGTTTGTTTGTTTGTTGTTGTTTGCTAATCTCAGAATGAAATATTCCAGAAAGTAGAATTAAGCTGATTTGGACACAGGCTATGGGGACCTACAAACAAACCACTGCCTGATTTGTTTATGAGAACATCAAAATCCTTAGATTCTCATGGCTAGAAGGCAAACATTTAAATGCAAAGTTAAGGCGTTGTAACAGTACTTTTGTTGCCATGTATTCTTTCCTGTTAGGTAAACCAGTCCACTGAACGATAAAAAATATATGTAAAAAAATATTTTTTAAAAAAAAGGGGGGGAGGGGGGGGGGGGGGGAATCAAGAAAAATGTAATTTATACAAGACGAAGAACGAATGGGAAAATGAAACTTTCCAAAATTGTCTAAAGTGATTGAAGAATAAAATAAAAACTATAAAATAAGAAAATGAATAAAACTTTTATTAAAGCTTTGACCATGAATGGCTTAAACGTAACTGAAGCTAAATCATGATGACACTAATTCGCAGTGAAGTAGTTGTTTAGTTAACACGATGGGTCAAAATTTAATTACCCCTTTGACTCCTGCACCCTATCTACCAACTGCAAAAACCTAATCCTTTGACTCCCTCACCCTATTCGCCAGCGTCCTGTAGGAAGCTGGCGGATAGGGTGAGGGAGTCAAAGAGTTAAGTTTTTGCTTTGCTAGCATAGTTGGCATTGCAGGATGCTGGTGGAGAAGGTGCGGGAGTGAAAGGTTAATTAAACGACATGTATGGCCTGCTGTAATCTCTTTCACGCGCTCAGCTCCTTTTCCTCAGGGAGCGTAGGTGATATAGAGATAAGGTCATCTGAGGACGCGACCTACAGTTGAAGCAGTTAGTTTGAAAAGTAGAAACACACAAACATAGAAGAATGAGAACGTGATTTGAACACAAACAGCAACCACCACCACAGCAACAAGACAGGCGTAAATTTTCAACCAACTGGCCTTTGTCAAGTGTATATACATGTTAAGTGTACACGTAAGTCAACTTAAAATAAATACGCAAACCTTTGGGAAGTAAGGGTTATCAGACTTTCCTGATGTTTTTGTTAAGCTGAAGTTGATGGCGGATATGAATTATCAATGTAAAATTAGTCATAATTTCCTCGTCGGTTTTTCTGGCTGCTGTCTGTACATCGTCTCGCACAACAAACCAAAGCGGACCGAGAGATATCAGCGTTGATTTACAGTGAAATGAACCTGTAACGTGTTAGTATAATAGGCTATATAGGTTGTAGGCCACTGTCTATTGTTTGTTGTGGACAATTGATCATCCCGTCACGAATGAGGGACAGTGGTGCGTGAACTGTCTCTGATGGACTATACAAATACTGGCTGCATGTAGATCAATGGCCGATATTAACGTCGGTGAACCAGTGTGTGTATAATCAGGAAAAAGAGCCAGAAAGGTTTGTGTGGTCAGCAAAGGTTTGATCTTACATGGTATATAAATCACTAGTCAGCCTGATCTGACGATCAGTTGTTGTTACTTGTTTGTCTGAGCTGATACTAGACAGGCACGGTCAGCCTGATCTGACAATACTAGTTAGCCTGATCTGACAATACTAGTTAGCCTGATTGACAATACTAGTTAGCTCTGACGACCTACAATACTATTAGCCTGATCTGACAATACTAGTTAGCCTGATCTGATGATGGATAGTTACTAGTTAGTCTTATCTGACAATGGATAGTTACTAGTTAGTCTGATCTGACAATGGATAGTTGCTAGTTGGCCTGATTGACAATGGATAGTTACTAGTTAGCCTCATCTGACAATGGATAAGTTACTCGTCAGCCTGATCTGACAATGGATAGTTGCTAGTTAGCCTGAATTGACAATGGATAGTTACTAGTTAGCCTCATCTGACAATGGATAGTTACTAGACAGGTACTAGTTAACCTGATCTGATACTAGACAGTACTAGTTAACCTGATCTGATACTAGACAGGTACTAGTTACCTGATCTGATACTAGACAGGTACTAGTTACCTATCTGATACTAGACAGGTATAGTTAACCTGATCTGATACTAGACAGGTACTAGTTAACCTGATCTGATACTAGACAGGTACTAGTTACTTGATCTATACTAGACAGGTACTAGTTAACCTGATCTGATACTAGACATGTACTAGTTAACCTGATCTGATATCTAGACAGACTAGGTTAACCTAAAGTTAGTTAATTGATCTGATACTAAAGGTACTAGTTAGCCTGATCTGATACTAGACAGGTACTGGTTAACTTGATCTCATACTAGACAGGCACTAGTTAACCTGATCTGATACTAGATGGGTACTAGTTAACCTGATCTGAAACTACTAGACAACGACTAGTCAGCCTGATCTGACAAGAAACGGTTGTTGAATTAAACTTATAGCTGTTACTCAAAGTGACAGTTGTGAAGTGGATATGAAATAGTCATTCATCGTTCGGTTACATACATCACTGAGCAGCTTTGCAACTGGAGGAAAATAGCAAAACCAATAGTCACATTCATGGCCGGATGTGGCCTTACCATGTAGATGGTGAGTGGAGGAGGAAGAAGAAGAATCAGCAGCTTTCTTTCGTTTCACCAGCAACACAATAATGACTCGGGTGGAGTGAGTTTGTTGGAGTTCTTTTAACACCAGCCACCATTCACGTGACTGGTTGTGAATCTGATCGTACGGTGCCAGTGTAGACGGTGTAGAACTTTATATTGTGAATGAAAATCCGACCTTCCTGCGATGTGTGTGTGAGTGTTGTGAGTGTGTTGGTTTTATTTGAATCAGAGAACCGTGTGACATTTTGGTTGATGTTTTCTTTGGTATTGTTTAATTTAACCCTTTTTACTCCTGCACCCTATCCACCAACTGCAAAAACTTAACTCTTTGATTCCCTCACCCTTTCCTCCAGCTTCCTACAGGAAGCTGGTGGAAAGGGTGAGAGAATCAAAGGGTTAAGTTTTTGCTTTGCTAGCATGGTTGGCAATGCAGGGGTGCTGGTGGACAGGGTGCGGGAGTCAAAAGGTTTAATTTAATGTCTGTTGTGATCGTCACCTCGTTGGCTGCTCTATGAGACCCGCAAACCTCTCAGTGACTTTACTGTCATGGTGATGTGCAGGCTTCTGAGTGTTCATCTGAATCGTTCAGTCAATGCTTCACCACGTAGCTGGCTTAGAGCTCTTGGTTCTTTGTGTTTAGTCTTCACGTTCTTAAACTGATCAAGTGATTATCTACCTTCCTCGTGGAAGATTCCTGGTTTCCAATGCATATGGTTGTGGTGTCAGTGCTTAGTCTTCTCGTTTTTAAATGATCAAGTGATTATCTAACCATTATTGTGGAAGATTCCTGTTCAATGCATATGTTGTGATGTCAGTGCTTAGTCTCTCGCTCTTAAATTGTCAAGTGATTTTAACCTTATTGTGAAGATTCCTGTTCCAATGCATTGGTTGTGGTGTCAGTGTTAGTCTTCTCGCTCTTAAATTGATCAAGTGATTATCTATTAACCATTTTGGAAGATTCCTGGGTTCCAATGCATACTGTGGTTGTGGCGTCAGTGCTTCTGACTGCTTTGTAGACTTTGTTTTTGGTGAGGGGGTGGATCTGTGTTGAAGGCTGTGCGTGGAAAACTTTTGAAAATCCTCATCAGGCATGGACCCGGTGTTCTTTACACAGGATAATGATGTTCATTGTATGTTAACCCTTTGACTCCCACGCCCTTTCCACTAAATGCAAAAACTTAACTTTTTGACACCCTTACCCTCTCCGCCAGCTTCCTACAGGAAGCTGGTGGAGAGGGTGAGGAAGTCAAAGAGTTAAGTTTTTGCTTTACTCGTATGGTCGGCAATACAGGATGCTGATGGACAGGGTGCGGGAGTCGAAAGGTTAACACGTTTTAATTTCAATTTCTCAAAGCAGAAAGCCGACTTACCTCTTGGGACGAGTTTCATACGCACTGACGCCAACACTTAAGCCATGTGATGGATGAGATCTAAAAGTATTCCATAAATTTGTGTCTAGTGTTCATGATTTGTAGTTCCCTATGATTGCGGTCAGCGTTCAATTAGTGTTTTATGGCTGAAAGAGATATTGGCGTTGATCGTGGTCGAAATGTTCGCTGTTTTATCCCATGTTTTATTACAGCAACACCAACAGTGTTGGATAGTGACAGAATAAACAGCATCGTAACCTACACTGTTACAGTGAACTGAAAGAACACCAACACTGCTTAGAAAGTGGTAGAATGACAGTGTCGGTAAAGTACAGTGTTGGTGTGAAACATCGTAACCTACTCACTGTTTACAGTGCACTAAGACACCCACACTGCTAGAAAGTCGTCAGAATGACAGTGTCCGGTTAATGCCATGTTGAGTGAAAACGGTTCACCAAATACTTGCTAGAGAATGGATAAAATCGGTTGTCAGAGGCGACGTAACACCTTTACGCAGTGAGAATGATAGAATACGGTGTCAGAGTGAGACAGGTACTCCAATACTGCGAGAGAATGATAGAATAACGGTGTCAGAGGGCAGACAGGTACCCAATACTGCGAGAGAATGATAGAATAACGGTGTCAGAGGGCAGACAGGTACTCCAATACTACGAGAGAATGATAGAATAACGGTATCAGAGGGCAGACAGGTACTCCAATACTGCTAGAGAATGATAGAATAACGGTATCAGAGGGCAGACAGGTACTCCAACACTGCTAGAGAATGATAGAATAACGGTATCAGAAGGCAGACAAGTACTCCAGTACTGCGAGAGAATGATAGAATAACGGTGTCAGAGGGCAGACAGGTACCCAACACTGCGAGAGAATGATAGAATAACGGTATCAGAGGGCAGACACGTCAGCTGGAAAAAGTGACAGCAATACTTATTGCTGGTAGTAAGAAGATGATGGACTGACAGTGCCAGAGAATGATGATGGTGATGATGGTTGTGTTAAACTATGATGAATGATGACTTTCCTATCGATCGATGGATAAGTAGCTATGGTCCTTTGTCACCTGGTTTGGATGGACATTCCTACGATCCGATGGATAAGTAGGCATACTGGTCCTTTGTCACCTGGTTTGGATGGACTTCCTATCGATCGATGGATAAGTAGTGTACTGGTCCTTTGTCACTGGTTTGGATGGACTTTCCTATCGATCCGATGGATAAGTAGGCATACTGGTCCTTTGTCACCTGGTTTGGATGGACTTTCCTATCGATCCGATGGATAAGTAGTGTACTGGTCCTTTGTCACCTGGTTTGGATGAACTTTCCTATCGATCCGATAGATAAGTAGGCATACTGTCCTTTGTCACCTGGTTTGGATGGACTTTCCTATCGATCCTATAATAAGTAGCATACTGTCCTTTATCACCTGGTTTGGATGGACTTTCTATCGATCCTATAGATAAGTAGGCATATGGTCCTTGTCACTTGGTTTGGATGACTTTCCTATCGACCGATAGATAGTAGGCATACTGGTCCTTATCACCTGGTTGGATGGACTTTCCTATCGATCTATAGATAATAGCATACTGGTCCTTTATCACCTGGTTGGATGGATTCTTCGATCCTATAGATAGTAGGCATCTGGTCCTTATCACCTGGTTGGATGGACTTTCTATCGATCCGATAGATAAGTAGCCTACTGGTCTTTATCGCTGTTTGGATCTCTATGTGGGACACAGGACCGATCATTAACCCTTTGACTCCCGCACCCTGTCCACCAACATCCTGCATTGTCAACCATGCAGCAAAGAAAAAAAACTTAACACTTTGACTCCTCACCCAACTTAACCCTTTGACTCCCTCACCCAACTTTTAAAACCCTTTGACTCCCTCACCCGACTTAACCCTTTGACTCCCTCACCCAACTTAACCCTTTGACTCCCTCACCCAACTTAACCCTTTGACTCCCTCACCCAACTTAACCCTTTGGCTCACTCACCCAACTTAACCTTTTGACTCCCTCACCCAACTTAACCCTTTGACTCCCTCACCCTAATCACTAGCTTCCTGAAGAAAGCTGGTGGTTAGGATGAGGTAATCAAAGGGTTAAGTTTTTTTTTGAAAGTTGATGGACAGGGTACGGTAATAAAAGGGTTAAGGCACATGTTCTTCCACAGTATGGAAAGGGAGTTCTGCGGCCAGTGAGTTCTGCTTTCACCAGTATAATGTGATATGTGGCTGTGCCTGAGCTCGCTGCTGTCTTCCAGATTATACCGATACCAGTGTCAGCGACTGACTGACGACAGAGTGATACAGAATGACATTATGATCACACCACACAGATTGCACAGTGATATGGAGTCAGTGACTCAATAATAATAACACCACATACGCCATGGAGTGATACAAAGTGACAGGATCAACACTACATGTGCCACACATTGATATGGGTGACATTATAATAACACAAACGTGTAACACAGATTTGGTCTGGAGTGAGATTATAATAACACAAACGTGTAGCACAGAGTTGGTCTGGAGTGAGATTATAATAACACAAACGTGTAACACAGAGTTGGTCTGGAGTGAGATTATAATAACACAACGTGTAACACAGAGTGGTCTGGAGTGACATTATAATAACACAACGTGTAACACACAGAGTTGGTCTGGAGTGACATTATAATAACACAACGTGTAACACAGAGTTGGTCTGGAGTGAGATTATGATAACACAAACGTGTAACAAAGAGTTGGTCTGGAGTGACATTATAATAACACAAACGTGTAACACAGAGTTGGTCTGGAGTGAGATTATAATAACACAACGTTTAACACAGAGTGGTCTGGAGTTACATTATAATAACATAACGTGTAACAAAGAGTTGGTCTGGAGTGACATTATAATAACACAACGTGTAACACAGAGTGGTCTGGAGTGACATTATAATAACACAACGTGTAACACAGAGTTGTCTGGAGTGAGATTATAATAACACAAACGTGTAACACAGAGTGGTCTGGAGTGACATTATAATAACACAACGTGTAACACAGAGTGGTCTGGAGTGACATTGTAATAACACAAACGTGTTACACACAGAGTTGGTCTGGAGTGAGATCATGATAACACGACGTGTAACACAGAGTTGGTCTGGAGTGACATTATAATAACACAACGTGTAACACAGAGTGGTCTGGAGTGACATTGTAATAACACAAACGTGTTACACACAGAGTTGGTCTGGAGTGAGATCATGATAACACGACGTGTAACACAGAGTTGGTCTGGAGTGACATTATAATAACACAACGTGTAACACAGAGTTGGTCTGGAGTGAGATTATGATAACACAAACGTGTAACACACAGAGTTGGTCTGGAGTGATATTATAATAACACAACGTGTAACACAGAGTTGGTCTGGAGTGACATTATAATAACACGTGTAACACAGAGTTGGTCTGGAGTGATATTATAATAACACAACGTGTAACACAGAGTTGGTCTGGAGTGACATTATAATAACACAACGTGTAACACAGAGTTGGTCTGGAGTGACATTATAATAACACAACGTGTAACACACAGAGTTGGTCTGGAGTGACATTATAATAACACAACGTGTAACACACAGAGTTGGTCTGGAGTGACATTATAATAACACAAACGTGTAACACACAGAGTTGGTCTGGAGTGACATTATAATAACACAACGTGTAACACAGAGTGGTCTGGAGTGACATTATAATAACACAACGTGTAACACAGAGAGTTGGTCTGGAGTGACATTATAATAACACAAACGTGTAACACAGAGTTGGTCTGGAGTGAGATTATGATAACACGACGTGTAGTCCTCGGAGTGATATGGAGTGACATTATAATTACACCAAATGTAACACAAAGTGATATGGAGTGACATTATAATTACACCAAATGTAACACAAAGTGATATAGAGTGACATTATAATTACACCAAATGTAACACAAAGTGATATGGAGTGACATTATAATTACACCAAATGGTAACACAAAGTGATATGGAGTGACATTATAATTACACCAAATGTAACACAAAGTGATATGGAGTGACATTATAATAACACCAAATGCAACACAAAGTGATATGGAGTGACATTATGATAACACCAAATGTAACACAAAGTGATATGGAGTGACATTATAATTACACCAAATGGTAACACAAAGTGATATGGAGTGACATTATAATTACACCAAATGTAACAGTGTGATATGGAGTGACATTATAATTACACCAAATGTAACACAAAGTGATATGGAGTGACATTACCGTAACACCAGACAGACCACAGAGGATATGGACTGACTTTTTTAACAACACCACACTGAACAAAGAGTGATATAGAGAGACGTTATAATAACACCACATATTGACCACAAAGTGATATTGAGTAACGTGAGAGCATCACGTGTTTCACAGAGTGATATGGCTTGACATTATATAATAAAACTACATAAACGACAGAGTGATAGGAATGACATGATCGCCAGTAAAATAGACACCAAAAGGAAACAGTAAAATTTTACATACGTCGCCATCACTAGAACAGAAAATACAGACGACCTTGAAAATCAGTCTCGGTCAAAATCAGGAATCTAATGGAAAGTTGTTGAGTGAGTCAAAAACCTGAGTATGGTTATGGCCAATTAAGAACTATTACAACTATGACATAACACAAATCTTTGAACAAAATTTCTGGTTGTGACCTTGAAGTACAGAAGACGAAATAGTGATACAGTGATAGTGTCAAAAGTGAGAGTGAAAAAGGAACCTACGTCAGTCTCCCAAAGTATTATTTATTATCTGCCTTGGCCTTAAAATAAAGTTATATATGTATAAAGGCGAGAAAACAAACAAACATACAGTTCTAAACAACTGTGACCAAGGAGATATAATCAACATTACTGTAGGTGTGTGGAAAAAATCAACATTACTGTAGGCTTGGTTAAACTCTGCACGTTATAAGACAGAGGACCACCCAACCCTCAGAAGGATGGAGTGGTAGAACCACAAAGTGCACAGACACTGCAGCTAAGTCTCTTCACACGACAACCAATAGAGTGGAGTAACACAGTTCCAGCCAGAGAGAGGACAGACCTGCGGATAACAAACATCATGGGTCAGGAGTTCTCCATGGCAGACTTGCAGGACATGCTGCCTAGCAGGCCCCCTGCCCTCAGACGTAAGCATCGGTGTTTGTGTGTGTGACATATATATCAGAGGGTGTTAAGCATCAGTGTTAGTGTGTCTGACATACCATAGGGTGTTAAGCATGAATGTTGGTGTGTCTGACATACCATAGGGTGTTAAGCATGAATGTTGGTGTGTCTGACATACCAAAGGGTGTTAAGCATCAGTGTTAGTGTGTCTGACATACCATAGGGTGTTAAGCATGAATGTTAGTGTGTCTGACATACCATAGGGTGTTAAGCATGAATGTTAGTGTGTCTGACATACCATAGGGTGTTAAGCATGAATGTTAGTGTGTCTGACATACCATAGGGTGTTAAGCATGAATGTTGGTGTGTCTGACATACCAAAGGGTGTTAAGCATGAATGTTAGTGTGTCTGACATACCATACGGTGTTAAGTATGAATGTTAGTGTGTCTGACATACCATAGGGTGTTAAGCATCAATGTTAGTGTGCCTGACATACCATAGCGTGTTAAGCATCAATGTTAGTGTGTCTGACATACCATAGGGTGTTAAGCATGAATGTTAGTGTGTCTGACATACCATAGGGTGTTAAGCATGAATGTTAGTGTGTCTGACATACCATACGGTGTTAAGTATGAATGTTAGTGTGTCTGACATACCATAGGGTGTCAAGCATCAATGTATGTTAAACATCAGTATTAGTATGTCTGACATACCAGGAAGTCCTAAGCATCAATGTATGTTAAACATTAATGTATGTTAAGCATGAGTGTTATCATGTCTGACATACCATATTGTGTCTGACATACCATACAGTGTTAAGCATCAATGTTAGTGTGTCTGACATACCATATTGTGTCTGACATACCATACAGTGTTAAGCATCAATGTTAGTGTGTCTGACATACCATATTGTGTCTGACATACCATACAGTGTTAAGCATCAATGTTAGTGTGTCTGACATACCATATTGTGTCTGACATACCATACAGTGTTAAGCATCAATGTTAGTGTGTCTGACATACCATATTGTGTCTGACATACCATACAGTGTTAAGCATCAATGTTAGTGTGTCTGACATACCATATTGTGTCTGACATACCATACAGTGTTAAGCATCAATGTTAGTGTGTCTGACATACCTAACCAGACCCACACTGCTAAACTGATAAGCTCTTTGAACTCCTTTGGCTTGACCCAATCTATCGACACTCCAACCCACGAAAAAGGCAACATCCTCGATTGGGTTGTTCATAGAACTGACCAGTCCTTCATCAAATCCATTGAAATTGATTATACTCTTCCTTCGGATCATGTCTGTATCCTCGGCCAACTTTCAATGACCAAGCCTCCACCCCAAACTACCTATGTCATGGTCAGAAAACTAGTTGATATCAACACCGTCGTCTTCAACGAAGATCTCCTGGCCGCTCTTCAGTCCTGTCCTCCAGCCTCTGCTGACGACCTCAATCGGACTATTGGTGATCTGCTGGACATGCACGCCCCCGCCACCAGACGTAGGGTATCCCAGAGACCACCATCGCCCTGGTTTTCTGCCGTTGGCCCTGATCTTCTTAAGGCCAAGCGTGAACGCCGTCGTGCTGAAAGACGGTGGCTGAAGAACAGCATTACTATCAATAAACAGATTTTTCAGGCTGCCAACAAAACTGTCAATGCTATAGTTGACTCTGCTAAGTCTGCCTTTTACAATGCGAAAATTATTGCATGCTCTACATCAAAACAGCTATATTCCGTTACTAATACCCTCCTTGGCAAATCAGATAAATCTCCTCTCCCATCATGCTTTCCCCCTGCCCGTCTAGCACAACATTTTTCAGATTTTTTCATTGATAAAATTAGGTCCATCCGTTCCAGTCTTGACTCCCAGCCCATCTCTCAACCTCCTATTCCCGACCCTCTGTTTCAAGGCACACCACTTATTTCTTTTCAGCCTGCTTCTGAAACTACTATCCGCAATGTAATCCGCCATTCTGACATCAAGACCTGTGAGCTTGATCCTCTTCCAGCATCTATCTTAACACACTGCCTAGATACTTTGCTCCCTCACTTCACAACTGTCATCAACAATTCCCTGTCATCTGGTATCTTTCCCTTTTCCTTCAAATCTGCCCTGGTCAGACCTCTTTTAAAGAAACCTAGTCTTGACCCCAATAACCTCAAAAACTATCGACCTGTTTCCAACCTACCTTTCTTATCCAAAGTCCTTGAAAAAATTGTTCTCGCACAGATCTCTGATCATATCACCGCCAACAACCTCTCTTACCCTTATCAGTCGGCTTATCGCACTGGACACAGCCCTGAAACTGCTCTTGTAAAAATTGCAAATGATATTCTGACTGCTCTTGATCAAAATCAAATCTCTCTTCTATCTCTCCTTGATCTCTCGGCTGCATTCGACACCATCGACCATTCTATCATGCTCACACGTCTCCATAAAGTGTTCGGTATCTCTGACATCGCTCTGTCTTGGTTCCAGTCCTACCTTTCCAATCGCACTCAAACAGTCTCTGTCTGTTGTTCATCCTCTGCACCCGCTACCGTCCAGTTTGGTGTGCCCCAAGGCTCTGTTTTAGGTCCCATCCTATTTGTGCTGTACACACAACCCCTCTCTGAAATTATGCGACTTCACTCTATGTCCCATCATAGCTTTTCTGATGACAACCAACTCTATACTTCTGGTTCCCTCCCACAACTGCCCTCTATAATCAGACAAACCCAAGGCTGCATTTCTGATGTTCACTCCTGGATGACTGTAAACAAACTTCAACTCAACCCCATTAAAACTGAACTTAGCCTTATCTCTACCACCACATTGGCTAAGTGTTCTTCCCTTCCTCTGTCTGTCTCTCTGCTTGGATCTGACATTCCACTATCTTCCACTGTCCGCAATCTTGGAGTCACTCTTGATAACACCCTGTCCTTTGAAAAACACGTCCAGAATGTTTGCAGATTATGCTATCTTGAGATACGCAGAATTTCTTCTATTCGCAATATCCTCTCTGTTGAAGCCACCAAAACTCTCCTCTGTGCCTTTGTTCTCTCTCGTCTCGACTACTGCAACTCCCTCCTCTCGGGCTGTCCTTTCTCTCTCATTCAAAAGCTTCAAAAAGTTCAAAACAATGCTGCTAGGCTCATCTTCAGAAAATCTCGTTCCTCTCATGTCACTCCTCTTCTCAAATCTCTTCACTGGTTACCTGTTGAAAAGAGAATTCGCTACAAGATTGCTTTGTTATGTTTTAAGTCTCTCAACGGTCTTGCACCCCCTTACATCTCTGACCTCCTCCATCTGTACACCCCCTCTCGTCAACTTCGTTCCTCGGCTGATACTCGTACCTTCCGCATACCATTCTGTCGCACTAAAACTTATGGTCAACGCTCCTTTTCCTATCAGGCCCCTGTAATCTGGAATCAGCTCCCTGTCTCTGTTCGCCACTCTGCAACTCTCACTTCTTTCAAGTCCTCTCTGAAAACCCATCTCTTCCAGTCCCTCTCATGATACTTATAAAGACTCTACCACCTAACTTCCCCAAATCCCCCTTGTTGTCTTTTGAGCCTTGAATGTCGGCTGGTGTGTGTGTGCGTGTGTGTGTGTGTGTGTGTGTGTGTGTGTGTGTGTGTGTGTGTGTGTGTGTGTGTGTGTGTGTGTGTTTGGCTGTGTCTGCGTGATACCTGTAAGCGCTTAGGGCTCTTGTTTTCATCAGATTAGGCGCTATATAAATGCTCTTTATTATTATTATTTATTATATTGTGTCTGACATACCATACAGTGTTAAGCATCAATGTTAGTGTGTCTGACATACCATATTGTGTCTGACATACCATACAGTGTTAAGCATCAATGTTAGTGTGTCTGACATACCATATTGTGTCTGACATACCATACAGTGTTAAGCATCAATGTTAGTGTGTCTGACATACCATATTGTGTCTGACATACCATACAGTGTTAAGCATCAATGTTAGTGTGTCTGACATACCATATTGTGTCTGACATACCATACAGTGTTAAGCATCAATGTTAGTGTGTCTGACATACCATATTGTGTCTGACATACCATACAGTGTTAAGCATCAATGTTAGTGTGTCTGACATACCATATTGTGTCTGACATACCATACAGTGTTAAGCATCAATGTTAGTGTGTCTGACATACCATAGGGTGTCTGACATACCATACAGTGTTAAACATCAGTATTAGTATGTCTGACATACCAGGGAGTCCTAAGCATCAATGTATGTTAAACATCAGTGTTCGTCTAAAAGCACATATGTGAACAGACGTTAAAAGAAATAACGAACGAAACATCAGTGTTAATGTGTCTGACACACTACGCAGTCCTAAGCACCAGCGTATCTATCTTGACTCTTTGACTCTCACATCCTATCCACCAACTGCGAAAACTCAACCCTTTTGGCTCCCTCACCCTGCATACCAGCTTTCTACAGGAAGCTGTGGATAGGGTAGGGGAGTTAAAGGGTTAAGTTTTTGCTTTGTTTGCATTGCTGACAGCGCAGAATGCTTGTGGACAGGATGCAGGAGTCAAAGGGTTAAACATCAAGGTATGTTAACCATCAGTGTTATCATGTCTGACGTACCAGGGGAGCCTAAGTATCAGTGTTAATGTATTTGATACAGCAGGGTATGTTAAGCATCAGTGTTGGCGTTTCCGACATACCAGAAATAAGGAAAATATGGATAGATTATCTTAGCCCGAAGAGAAGAAAAGAATGATTGTTTCCTTTTCCTTGGATATTTGGTCTCATCCTTGCAAGGGAAACAATCATTCTTTTCCTCTCTTCGGGCTATGGGGTATTAATCATCAGTGTTATTATGTCTCGCATACCATGGGGTGTTAAGCGTCAATATTATTATGACTGACATAAACAGAAGTGGTGGTGGTGGTGGTGGTGGGGGGGGGGGGGGTGATAGGAGTCACTATCACATGTGCATAAGCGAGTGTGTGCATGCATGTCAGTGTGTATGTGGGGGGGAGGAGGGGGGATAAATGTAGCTGTGTGCACGTGCGTGTATATTGTGTGAGTGGAAAACTTGGACATTGCTTAGTCTGTTAGTGACCGTACTTAGAATGTGTGTAAGTGGGAATGTATTTTATGTGCTTGTGTGTATAGGATGCTGACGTATGTGCGCATGTTAAACACGGTATTTTGTATCGGTTTGCTACCCTCTGTTGTCTAATGACTAGAGTGTTTGTGTCGATTTTGTAATGCAATACTATTTTGTATGTTATTGCTCATGTCATGTTTCTTTTTGTCTACAATGCCATGTCTATGTCCACGTAATGTGCTACAATTGTGTATAGATCTAGCATCGATTTGTGAAGCACCTTGAGCAGTTTGTCTGGATAGTGTGCTCAAAAAGTACCCATTATTATTATTATTATTATGTACAACAAAGCACAGTAGGGTTACATCATATCCGATACTTTATTATTAATAAGCGTTCCGATTTTTTGTTTGTTTTGAGGGTGTGTGCGTGCACATTGCTTGGCCCACAATCTGCAGACGGTGTGTTTCTGTACAGTCTGTATACACATTTTCAGTGGGTGTACACAGTGGGTGTACACAGTGGGTGTGTACACAGTGGGTGTGTACACAGTGGGTGTGTACACAGTGGGTGCACACAGTGGGTGTACACAGTGGGTGTCCACAGAATGTACACAGTGGGTGTACACAGTGGGTGTACACAGTGGGTGTGTACACAGTGGGTGTACACAGTGGGTGTACACAGTGGGTATACACAGTGGGTGTACACAGTGGGTGTGTACACAGTGGGTGTGTACACAGTGGGTGTACACAGTGGGTGTGTACACAGTGAGTGTACGCAGTGGGTGTAACAGTGGGTGTACACAGTGGGTGTACACAGTGGGTGTGTACACAGTGGGTGTGTACACAGTGGGTGTACACAGTGGGTATACACAGTGGGTGTACACAGTGGGTGTGTACACAGTGGGTGTACACAGTGGGTGTGTACACAGTGGGTGTACACAGTGAGTGTACACAGTGGGTATACACAGTGGGTGTACACAGTGGGTGTACACAGTGGGTGTACACAGTGAGTGTACACAGTGGGTGTAATCAATGAGTGTACACAGTGAGTGTACACAGTGGGTGTACACAGTGGATGTACACAGTGAGTGTACACAGTGAGTGTACACAGTGGGTGTTCGCAGTGGGTGTACATAGTGGGTGTACACAGTGGGTGTACACAGTGGGTGTACGCAGTGGGTGTACATAGTGGGTGTACAGTGGGTGTACACAGTGAGTGTACACAGTGGGTGTACACAGTGAGTATACACAGTGGGTGTACACAGTGGGTGTACACAGTGGGTGTCTGTTTTCATTTTTCCCATC
>CM060312.1:16888065-16895565 GCA_030674185.1 Monoplex corrugatus
CACAGACACACACACACACACACACCACAAAACACAAACACACACACACACACACACACACACACAGACACGCACACACAGACACACACACACACACACACACACACACACACACACACACCACAAAACACAAACACTCACGCACACACACGTTATTTGAACTAGTAGCGCTGCACGCAATGCGGAAATTTCCTTTGGCTTTACACATGTATGTTTCCTGTTGAAGCTTCTGTCATTGCCTCTGTGTGTGTATGTGTGTGTATGTGTGTGTATGTGTGTATGTGTGTGTGTGTGTGTCTGTGTGTGTGTGTCTGTGTGTGTGTGTGTCTGTGTGTGTGTGTGTGTGTCTGTGTGTGTGTGTGTGTGTCTGTGTGTGTGTGTGTGTGTGTGTGTGTGTGTGTGTGTGTGTGTGTGTGTGTGTGTGTGTGTGAGTGTGTGTGAAACACGGGATGTCCAGGGCTATATATAGCTGGACAATTGAGATGATGATGATAACAAAAAATAATAATAAGATGATAATAATGATAATAATAAATAAATAATAATAATGATAACAATAATGATAATAATAATAATAAGAAGAAGAAGAAGAAGAAGAAGAAGAAAAAGAAGAATTATGATGGATGATAATAATGGTAATGATAGAGATAATGGCAAATGGTTATGATATTGATCTACTACTACTACTACTACTACTACTACTACTACTACTACTGCTGCTGCTGCTACTACTACCACTACGAATTAAAATCATCATCATCATCACCACCACTATCATCATCATCATCATCATGACCACCACCACCACCACCACCACCATCATCATCACCAACCACCACCACCACCATCATCACCACCACCACCACCACCACCACCCCGCCGCCATCATCATCATCATCACCAATCATCACCATGACAATAGTAATAACAATGACTACTTGAACATCGCCCCCTTCTACCACTGAAGAGCTTTAACCCTTTGACTCCAGCACCCTGTCGACCAGTCTCCTGCATTGTCAACCATGCCGGCAAAACAAAAAACTTAATCCTCCGACTCCCTCACCCTAACCACCAGCTTCCTGCAGGAAGCTGGAGGATAGTGTGAGGGAGTCATAGGATTCAGTTTTTGCAGTTAGTGTATAGGGTGCAGGAGTCAAAGGGTTAAGCGCTTCATAAAAGCATGAGAGAGATACAGGCAGACACGAGTAAAGCAAATTGCCCGACAGGTAGACAACAGACAGAAGAACTACAGGTAGACAACAGACAGACGAACTACAGACAACAGACAGAAGAACTACAGGTAGACAACAGACAGACGAACTACAGGTAGACACAACAGACAGAAGAACTACAGGTAGACAACAGACAGATGAACTACAGGTAGACAACAGACAGAAGAACTACAGGTAGACAACAGACAGAAGAACTACAGGTAGACAACAGACAGAAGAACTACAGGTAGACAACAGACAGAAGAACTACAGGTGGACAACAGACAGACAAACTACAGGTAGACAACAGACAGAAGAACTACAGGTAGACAACAGACAGATGAACTACAGGTAGACAACAGACAGACGAACTACAGGTAGACAACAGACAGATGAACTACAGACAACAGACAGAAGAACTACAGGTAGACAACAGACAGACGAACTACAGACAACAGACAGAAGAACTACAGGTAGACAACAGACAGAAGAACTACAAGTAGACAACAGACAGATGAACTACAGACAACAGACAGATGAACTACAGGTAGACAACAGACAGACGAACTACAGGTAGACAACAGACAGATGAACTACAGGTAGACAACAGACAGACGAACTACAGACAACAGACAGACGAACTACAGGTAGACAACAGACAGACGAACTACAGGTAGACAACAGACAGACGAACTACATACAAGTAGACAACAGACAGATGAACTACAGGTAGACAACAGACAGACGAACTACAAGTAGACAACAGACAGACGAACTACAGTGTAGACACAACAGACGGAAGAACTATACCAATAAACTGTCAAGGAAGGGATAAACAGAATTGAAATATGGCCGGTTTTTTTTAATAATTTTTTTTTACTGATGTTAATAGGTTTAAAACAAACTAACCTCTCTCTCTCTCTCTCTCTCTCTCTCTCTCTCTCTCTCTCTCTCTCTCTCTCTCTCTCTTAGATACTCGCAGCACGCCACACACACACACACACACACACACACACACACACACACACACACACACTCACACACACACATACACTTACACACACACACACTTACACACACACACACACATACACACACACACACACACACACACAAACACACACACACACACACACACACTTACACACACACACACACACACTTACACACACACACACACACACACACACACACACAACACACACACACACACACACACACACACACTACAATGTCTTTGCAAGATTTTCTTAACTGTATCGGGAGAAATCTTTACCAACTTAAAGGTCAAAAGTGGAGACCCTTGAGGAGTCATGAATGTTTAAGAGTTTGAAGGATGGGGTTTCAAAGTCAAGGTCACACACAAAAAAAACCTAAATTCAGCGTTTTTATGAGGAAGGTGTCTAACCAGTATCCTGTCAGGAACTTCTGACCATATTTAAAGATCTGTCTTCACTGTTACGACAGTTTGGGCCCCAGTAGCTCAGTTGGTTTGAGCGTCAGATTCACATGCTAATGGTCGTGGGTTCGAAGCCCGGAGTGCGCTATATTAAAACTGGCCTTGTCGCTGTCCCATCTTAACATCATTGCTGTTCTGGTGGTGTCAGTACAGGATTAGATAGGCCCCCTTCCTCCACTTCCCTGGGATGGTTATCCCCGTCGGCCATATCACCTGAGGTGGGTGTCGACGTAAAAACTTAACCAAATCAATCAATCAATCAATGTTACGACAGTTTATCATTGTCCTCGCTGCACGTCGATATTTTTTTCAGCTGACGCGGTTTTTTTCCCCAAGGTTATAGTGACCTTGAGAAGTACAAAATGTGGATTTTCTGTCAACATCTTTGTGGAAAAAGGGGAAATTGTTAGAACGGTTTGACGAATTTGCTAAGTATTCGCTTTTATAGTATTGAACCCCATCCCGTGTGGATGTCTCTATCACACTTGTTGGTGGTGGTGTTGGTGGTTTTCTTACCTCCCCTTATCCATATCAAGCGTACATTCAGACACACGCACGCACACACACACCACGCACACACACACACACACACACACACACACACACACACACACACACACCACACACACCACACACACAAGCACGCACATGCGCGCACACACGCATGCCCGCGAACCCACACCGTCACGCACGCACGCACACACACACACACATACATATACATATACACACAAATGCACATACACACACACACACACACAATTGCATGCTTCAGCTGGTGCACGGGGCGTTATGATTATCAATGATGATTGATGTTATCAGTTATGCAATAAACTGCGTGTGGATGCATTCATGTGTGTGTGTGTTGTGTGTGTGTTGTTGTGTGTGTGTGTGTGTGTGTGTGTGTGTTGTGTGTTGTGTTGTGTGTGTGTGTGTGTGTTGTGTGTGTTGTGTGTGTTGTGTGTGTATGTGGTGTGTGTGTGTGTGTGTGTGTGTTGTGTGAGTGTTGTGTGTTGTGTGTGTGTGTGTGTGTGTGTGTGTGTGTGTGTGTGTGTGTGTGTGTGTTGTGTGTGTGTGTGTGTGTGTGTGTGTGTAGTGTATGTGTGTGTGGTTTTGTGTGTGTTGTATGGTGGTGTATTTTGTGAGTATGGTGTGTGTGTGTGTGTTGTAGTGTGTGTATGTTGTGTGTTGGTGTGTGTGTTGTGGTGTGTGTGTTGTGTTGTGTATGGTGTGGTGTGTGTTTTGTATGTTGTGTTTGTGTTTGGTATAGAACCCTAATGCAAAAGACAGACAAACAAATAAACAAAACGTAACGAAAACAAAAACAAACAAACAAACAAAACACAACAACAAACCGAACGAAACATCCCTCTCCCTTAAAAAACAAGCATTTTTAGGGTTTGATTTTAGGCCTCATCTGATCACACATTTCTGACAAATGTTTGTCGTAGATAGTACATGTAGTAGTAGTAGTAGTAGGCCTCCCTCGGTCATGGCTGACCATGGACAAAGTACATCCGTTCTAATGTCTATACAGGCTGTCTGCTTGGTCCAAGCAGCGTCGCCTGTGACTGTACAGACCAATGCGAGAGAGGCAGTCTCTGTCGCAGCGGTCGCATGTGTATGCTGATGCTGGTCTGTTGGCTGTCATCCCTTTTCTGCGAACTCGCTTTTCTGCTGCAGCAGCTGACAGTTTGTCGTAGATAACTGAAATGCAAAAAACCTGCAAATCTTCGTCCGAGGCTCCAAGAGATGTTCTGAGTCCACTATGAAAACAGGTTGTGAGACTTCTGGACATTATGTGTCGGAATGGATCACATGCATTATTATAATGTTGTATTAACTCGTAACTTCATACCGATTACATACATTTCATCATCATCATCATCATCATCATCATCATCAGGTGCCCTGCCGCATGGCGTTGGCGACCATTGACTTCCAACCATCTCTATCTCTCGTTGCCCCCAGCATCTCCCCCACCCTCCCCATCCCCAGCTACTCTGCAAGTCCGTCCAGCATTTTCTCCCTGGGTCTACCCGGTGCTCTCTTTCCCTCCAGCTTTCCCGTTGTGACCAGGTGCTCCAAATCCCCCTTCCTCATAAAACGGCCTATAAATTTTGCCTGTCTTTTCCTAATCTTCCTTATGAGTGATCTACTTGTGTCTGCCTCCATCAAGACTGTCTCGTTTGTTTTCTTTGCTGTCCATGGAACCCTCAACATTCTTCTTAGAAACTACATCTCAGCTGCCTCAATCTTGTTCTGGCTTTGTTTGTTGACTGTCCACGCCTCGCATCCGTACAACAGTATTGATTCTATATAACATTCAAGAACTCTCTTCCTGATGTTAACTGATAGGCATTTGTTGGTAAGAATGCTTGTCATCTTCTTGAATGCTGTTTTGGCTTGGCCGATTCTGCTGGCTATTTCTGATGTGCATCTGCCGTCTGATGAAATGATCGTTCCCAGGTATTTGAATTTATCAACCTGTGTCAAGGTTGTGCCATTTGCTGTTATTTAATGGATCACATGCATTATAATAATGTTGTATTTTGGTGATGGTGATGGACCCTTTTATCGATATGATGGATGAGTAGGTATACTGGTCCATACTATACTATGTTGTCGTAACTTTATACCGATTACATACATTTACCTGTAAGAATTTGACTGTGAAAACTAGTTTTGAAACCAGCATGCCAAGTCTGTGTGTTGGGTACTAAGTACTAGGTACTTACAGACTACCAAGTCATTTATCTGTGCCAACGTAACGTGACGGAACAAGTCCTCCCTTCTATCCAACCTTGTCCCCCGTTGTACTGCTGCTGTGACGAGTCAAATGTTACCCCTACGCCAAATCTCTCCCCTGTAATTTTTCCCCTCTCATTAATTAACTCGAAGCCACCAACACTACTACTGCTTGCTGTTCAGTATGGCAAAAAGTGATTTGCACTGCTTGTGAAACGTGCTAGATGGGGGGGGGGGGGACGGGGGGAGGGGGGAGGGAGTACTGTGCTCTACTTTACTGGTGATGGTGATGGACTCTTGATCGATATGATGGATGAGTAGGTATACTGGTCCTTCTACCATACTATACTATGCTATGCTATGCTATGCTATACTATACTATACTACACTAGATTTGTGCTATGCTATGCTAAGCTATACTATACTATACTATACTATACTATACTATACTATACTATACTATACTATACTATACTATACTATACTATACTGGATTTGTGCTATACTATACTATACTATACTATACTATACTATACTATACTATACTATACTATACTATACTGGATTTGTGCTATACTATACTATACTATACTATACTATACTATACTATACTATACTATACTATACTGTACTGTACTATACTATACTATACTATACTATACTATACTATACTATACTATACTATACTATACTATACTATACTATACCATACCATACTATACTATACTATACTATACTATACTATACTATACTATACTATACTATACTATACTATATTGGATTTGTGCTATGCTGTGCTACGCTATGCTAAGCTATACTATACTATACTATACTATACTATACTATACTATACTATACTATACTATACTATACTATACTATACTATATTATACTATACTATACTATATTATACTATACTATACTATACTATACTATACTATACTATACTATACTATACTATACTATATTATACTATACTATACTATATTATACTATACTATACTATAGTATACTATACTATACTATACTATCAGACACGTTGATGTCACTCAGTAGGTCCGAATCTCCAACAACACTTTGTCCTTATTTACACAGTCATACACTGTCTTTCATTATCGTTTTTCTATCAATTTTACATGTAATTTACACAGTCATACACTGTCTTTCATTATCGTTTTTCTATCAATTTTACATGTAATTCGTTTTTTGTTATTGTTCGTCCAACTGTTCGTGCTGATTTATGCATTATACTATACAGTTTTTTGTATGTTTTGTTCGTATGTAATGGAGTCAAAGGGTTAAGTTTTTGCAGGAAGCTGCTGGATAGGGTGAGGGAGTCAAAGGGTTAAGTTTTTGCAGGAAACTGTTGGATAGGGTGAGGGAGTCAAAGGGTTTAGTTTTTTTGCAGGAAGCTGTTGGATAGGGTGAGGGAGTCAAAGGGTTTAGTTTTTTGCAGGAAGCTGTTGGATAGGGTGAGGGAGTCAAAGGGTTAAGTTTTTGCAGTTGGTGGATAGGATGGTGGACATAAAAGGGTTAAAGAAACTTGAGTTGAAACAAAAACATGGCGTGCATGGCGGACAGTAGTAGACTATCATCACAACAGTGAAAACAGATTTTAAAGATTACCAGAACAATTCCCCTGAAAAATCCCTGTTCACATCACCATCCTCAAAAAAGTGCTGGGATTTCAGGGATTACGATTTTTTTTATCTGGGTGACCTTGACCTTAGCACCGTGTCTTCTGAACGTATGCATTTCGTGACTTCTCAACGGTCCAAGCCTTTGACTAAAATTCAGTAAAGATCCGCCCAAAAGCAGTCAAGATTCAGTTTCAATTTCTCAAGGTGACATCTCCACACTCGGAAAGAATTCCATGTGCACTAACGTTACAAGTATCATGTGGTGGAGAAACCCCAGAATGATCATGGCACAAACCTTAGGCCCGCAAATAAACCCATGAGCTGGCCAGGTCCTGAAGTCCTACCTACCCTCTGTGTGTGTGTGTGTGTGTGTGTGTGTGTGTGTGTGTGTGTGTGTGTGTGTGTGTGTGTGTGTGTGTGTGTGTGTGTGTGTGTGTGTGTG
>CM060312.1:16908065-16913065 GCA_030674185.1 Monoplex corrugatus
TGTTATGATGGTCACGCAGTTTCGATCCTAGATAAAACTCTATACCATCACCGTCATTACTGCCTTTATCATGAAGTCATTAGTCATTAAAGAATGAAAGAATGAATCTTTTATTTAATGTCTGTTCACAATAGTGATTTTAGACACACACGCACGCACACACACATACACACAAAGGGAAAAAAAAGGTGGGGTGGAGGATGAGTATGGGGAAGGGTAATAGAAGTTTGAATGTAAGAAGGGGAACATGTGCAATTGATAATTCAGAACAATGAATTAACAGTGTCAAATAATAACATACAACAATTAATTAACTCCTCATAACAATCTGCCAACAGGGGATCTGAGAATCAGCTGGACTAACGAGGTGATATCATTATTTTTGTTGTAAAGGATATCTCTAGAGTCAGTACATGAAAAATCAAGATTGTTATTTCTATATGCCGTAAGTAAGATAGGACATTCAAAGAGCAGATGGTGGACTGATAATGTTTTTGAACAAATACATACATTTTGTGTATATTTTGTTTTCCAAGAGTTAAGCCTTAGTTTGTATAACAAGGACGCTAGCTGTCTGGAGCAGTAAGGTATCAGGCTATGGGTATTGGAGAAATTTGTATAAACTGAACGTTATAGCACAGAACCAAGTTCATGAACTGAAAGTCGTATATTATGGCATGTTACGGTATTGGCATTTTTGGATGCTCCGTTTCTTGCTAACTCGTCTGAAACTTCATTACAGCACAGTGACAATGATCCCAGATTCTGTGGTCCTTCATTCCCTGATCTCGTGGTGACCTCAGTTTGGGTTATCTCTACCGTCTCCAAGCTTAAAGGAAATACCAGTTGGGGTCTTTGGTTTCCGTGGGTTTGATAAGTTTAAATATCTTGGAACGATTAGTCACCGGACGGCACATGACCATCAGAAATAGCCAGCAGAATCGGCCTAGCCAAAACAGCATTCAAGAAGATGAAAAGCATTCTTACCAACAAATGCCTATCAATTAATATCTGGAAGAGAGTTCTTGAATGTTATATAAAACCAATAATGTTATACGGCTGTGAGGTGTGGACAATCAACAACCAAAGCCAGAACAAGATTGAGGCAGCCGAGATGTGGTTTCTAAGAAGAATGTTGAGAGTTCCATGGACAGCAAAGAAAACAAACGAGACAGTCTTGATAGAGGTAGACACAAGATCATTCATAAGGAAGATTAGGAACAGACAGCCAACATTTATAGGCCATTTTATGAGGAAAGGGGAATTGGAGCACCTAGTCACAACAGGAAAGCTGGAGGGAAAGAGAGCACCAGGTAGACCCAGAGAAAAAAATATTGGACGAACTTGCAGAGTGGCTGAAGACAGAGAGGGTGGGAGATGTACTTGCGGCAACAAAGGATAGATGCATATGGAGGGCCATGATCGCCAACGCCATGTGGCAAGGCACTTGATGATGATGATGATAGGGGCTGTCACTGAAGGACCTTGCTTGTGGTCCCACTACCAGTGGTCTGTCACTCAGTCTGGCTCCGCGATTGAGCGATTACTGTGATAACTGGGGTGGGTGTGGGGCTTTGAAGACAGTGTCCTTAGTAAGTTGGATCAGAACAGACACTGTTGGACTCCACCAAAGTGACCCAGCACCAGTGCAGGGTTCCAGGTGTGTGATCCCATGGCGGGTTGACATCACCATCTCCCCATCTCTGACTAAACTTAGGGTTGGTGATATGTTGTGAAACCGGAATGAGCGGCGTGGAATCATCGGCACTATGGCGGCACAGAAGTTGATTACTCAAAAAACAAAACAAACAAAAAGGACCCCCAAAAACGTTATGGATACAGAATCTTACTCCAGTCGGTATAATTGAATAAGTTTCTATTTACGAACGTTCCCGAAACTCACTCGTGCATCAGGCCATCTTGTGATTAACCATGATGGATCTTGTGCTTCAGGCGACATGCAGGGGAAGGTTTTAATGGATGCCATTTAGCCAGCTTGTCCGTGTGAAGTAGGCCGTCACGAGCCTCCATTACTCAGCAGCTCAGTTGAGTTTCTTTTAACTAACTGCTCAGCATAACCACAAATGTTGGAGTGCCGTTTCTCATGATACAGTGTTGGTCACTTCGTGTGTGTCAGTTCCATTACTCAGCAGCTCAGTTGAGTTTCTTTTACTGCTCAGCATAACCACAAATGTTGGAGTACTGTTTCTTATGATACAGTGTTGGTCACTTCGTGTGTGTCAGTTTATCATTGGTTTTCTGTTTGGACGGTGATGTGTTCTGTGAATTCAGAAATTTCCTTTTATTCATTGGCAACGTGCAGTTTTAGGTTGAGAGTCTTGAAATTAATACTGGAAGTTGTTGGAAAGTGATGTGATTTCTTTATGTTTATCGTGTGTCAGATTTACGGATATACTCGCCTTGTAAAGTAACAAAAAAAGTTGTTTTTCATTAGTACACGTAAACTGAAAAACTAATATCTTCGTGTCGGCCGTGTGTCAAACTTTAATGTTTTATTTTCTTCAAACTACCATGAAGATCTGTCTTGTGATGAATGTTGTATAGCATGCAATGGCATGGAGGTGTCTTAGACGATGATTTTGTTTAGTGATGGAAGATTGACTAAAAGGTTGTTTACAAGATCCAAAACAAGTGTGACTGCCCGCGCCCAAGCAAACAGGAACCAGAAGAACAAGAAAACCAATATAAGCGCGTATCCAACAAAACAAAACAAAACAAGCGCAAATTTTCGGCCAACTAGCCTTTGTCAAGCGCGAACGCACGGTCACAAACGGTTGTGAAATTCAGTACAACTTAGTTAAAGGGATGTTCTGTACACTCGGAGGAACTATGTCTTATTATGGGATCTGTGAGTGGTACACCCTGTCAAACACAGCAGGATTTCTTGGGTTGTTTGGGTTGATTCTAGGACTACGTACAGGTGAAGATGCATCACTAAAGAATTTGCGTAGGTTCTTTGTTGAAGCTCAGTGACTACTAAGACAGAATGAGAACAAGAACTTTGATTTTAGGAAAGCATGGTAAAACTCTTTGATGTACGTTCACGTTTCATATTTGAGGTTTAGAAAATGGCGCACGCTCGCGACAGAGATTCCTTCCGAAATTCGTTCGATGGAGAGTTCGTAAGCTTTCTTCATCATTCCTCGGCTTTGTCCGACTCACCTTTGTGGTCATCGTTGTCAAGCTCAGTATCGCTGACATCTTTCATCTCCTGCGAGTCTGACTTGTCATCAGCTTCGTCATCATCAACACGACGATCGTCGTCGTCATGGTCCACCTCTTGTAGCTTTTCTTCTTTCTCATCAGAGTATTCTACATGTACATCGTCACTAGTGAATCAGAGAAACTTACATCGTCGACCCGCGTTTCGAGAAAAGCTTCTAGTGCAACCTGTACGAACAAAACCGAACTATTCGCAGATACAGCAGCAGGAACAGCGGCTGGAACAGAACCAGCAAGAACATCTACAGCAACATCAGGAACAAAGCGAGGAACAGTCCCTTGAGCAGCAGCAGCAACAACAAGATCAACAGCAGCAGCAACAACAGCAGCAGCAGCATGGAGATAAGAAACATTCAATCAGACGCAGGAAAGCATTCCGTGCCAAGCTGCACATTCAGACGGCTACAGTATGGACGTTATCGACAGAGGTGTTCTCGTCGTCGTCGTCGTCGTCATCATCGTCGTTGTCGTCGTCATCGTCGACGTCTGACGAAGATGATGAGTGTGAGTGCCAGTTAATACCGTTTGAAAAACTGGGTGACTTTGCATTCTTCAGTAGGTGTAAGGAAAAGAAGTAGGTGTAATGATCTTATAGATTAACCCTTTGACTCCTGCACCCTGTCTACCAGCATCCTGCATTGTCAACCATGGTAGCCAAAGCAAAAACTTAACCATTTGACTCCCTCATCCTATCCACCAGCTTCCTGCATGAAGCTGGTGGATAGGGTGAGGGGGTCAAAGAGTTAACTTTTTGCAATTGGTGGGCAGGGTGTGGATGTTAAAGGGTGTTCGATAAAGTCTTACGTACTTTCTCTTAGGATTGATTATTGGCTACTTGTATTACGGTAAGTGTACTTTTGGCTCGAGGGAAATGAGATATGCGAACTCAATTTTAGGTAATTTAGACCCGTTTTTATGTCTCTTTTAGTATCCTTAGCTATGTTTAGTTTTGTATTCAGGTATGTTTTTTTAAAAACCCATTTATGATGAATTGGACTGAAAGGTCAACGCTAGCTGCATCGCCGTAGATTATGTGCGCGAATGCATTGATATTGATATTGATACTTCTTAATTTTTTCCCTGTTAAGTATTGTGTATGTTTTCAAACGGTTACAGCTCTGATATGGCTCTGCGAAGTAGTCTTGGCTTTTAAACAAAAATTTGACTTTCCACCACGAAATGAGTCACTTGTCCACTTCAGGCAATTTTCGCTTTTTCATTGCTTCTAAAATGTACATTTACTGCTCTTTCTAATGAAGAAAACCATTTTAAAATCGGACAATGAATACCTGAGGTACAGCCTTCCAAGCAAGGCACTCTTCCGAAACACAGTTTTGAGAAAATCAAGAAAAACAAAAATGAAAGTTCAGCATCTATATGTTGGGTAGGGTAATGCAAATAGCTTTTTCACTAAGAAAGAACCACAATATGCGTAATTTATTGAATGTAGAATGTGTAGGAAGGGTTCTGGCATCGGCTAAAATCAACAACTCCATAACGAGCCCTGACACCCCTCTCACTTATTTTGTCCCATTGTGCAAAACGCTGCCAGTGGACAAGCGACTCATTCCGTGATGGAAAGTCACAAATAACAATAACAACGAGTTTGTCCTGTTTTGTTATATTGCATACGCGCTCTAATTCAGCTTTTGTGTTTTTCTGGTTCGTATTTGCTTGATGCACATCAGAAATAGCCGGCAGAATCGGCCAAGCCAAAACAGCATTCAAGAAGATGACAAGCATTCTTACCAACAAAT
>CM060312.1:16925565-16928065 GCA_030674185.1 Monoplex corrugatus
TGACGACTGTAGTGCGGACGGAAAAAAACGTATATGCGTGAGAAAAGGTGTTCATACTTATCAGCACGCTATCCGTCCTTGAGGAAGAAGGGAGGCTAGCGCTGCTTATTCTCTGGTAAACATGGCACTGACGGGGCGACAGAAACTGATTTTGTGGTGGTGGTGGGAAGAGAAGAAACAGGAAGCATCGAACAATTTGCCGTTTTTCTGTGCACCCAATTAACAGATCATTGCGTGCGTATACACACGAGGTAGATTTAGGCACAAACAGGTCTATACACATGTTGTTGGTGGTAGAGCCACAGACTCAGGATCTGATATCTTGAGTTCAGTCCCAGCCCGCAACATTAAAATTTGGCCTGTTTACAGCCTATCTTAGATGTTTCCATCATTCTGGTGGTGTCAGCTTAGTGTTGATGATAGGCCCCTTCTCCCCTTTCCCCGTTTCAAGACCTTGCCAGCGCATAGGGTTTTGTGCAGGCTCAGGAAATCTGTCAGATAATTGCTGCAGATTTGGGTGGAGCGCATATAGAGTTGTCTGAGCGTGGTGAATTTCTCTTGAAGAACTCCAATAATTCCAACGTAGAAAGTCTTGAAGGAGGCAGACACAGGAAGATCATTAATAAAGAAGATTAGACATGGAAAAAAAAATATAAAAACGGAACATTTATAGGACAATTTATGAGGAAAGAGAAATTAGACCATCTGGTCACAACAGGAAAGCTGGAGGGGAAGAGAACACCAGGCAGACCAGGGAGGAAAATAGTATTGGACGGACTTGCAGGGTGGCTGGGGACAGTGAGTGTGGGAGATGTACTTGCAACGACAAGGGATAGATTCGTATGGAGGGCCATGATGGCCAACGCCATGTGGCAGGGCACATGATGATGATGATGACGGAGAGGGCGGGAGATGTACTTTCAGCGACAACGGAGAGATTCGTATGGAGGGCCATGATCGCCAACGCCATGCGGCAGGGCACATAATGATGATGAGTACAGAGAGGATGGGAGATATAATACTCGCAGCGACAAGGGATATATTTGTATGGAGGGCCATGATGGCCAACGACAGGCGGCAGGGCACACGATGATGATGAGTACAGAGAAGATGGGAGATGTAGAACTTGCAGCGACAAGGGATAGATGCATATGGAGGGCCATGATCGCCAACACCATGCGGCAAAGCACATGGTGAGGAGGAGGACAGAGAATGTGGAAGACTGGCAGCGACAGCGGTAAATTCGCATGGGCCATGATTGCCATCGCATGTGGCAGGGCATGTGATGATGAGACAAGGTCGGAGATGTGTACAGCTAGCGACAAGGGATAGATTCGTATGGAGGGCCATGATCGCCATCGCCATGCGGCAGGGAACATGTGATGATGATGATGATGATGATGATGATGATTGATGATGGTGACACATGTTGTCATGATAGATAAAAAACAAACAAACACACATCTCCAATCTTCACCCATCAGACACGAGGTACCAGACAGGATCATACCCAGATCTTCTGATTGATAGTGTGGCGTCTTACCCACTTAACCATCGCTCCCGTTATGTAAAGACACCGTTGACCTGGGGGGGGGGGGGGGGAGCAAATTTGTAGTAGGAAGAGGAGGTTGGCGAAGACAGGCTTCCTGATTCTTCTCCTGTCGCTGTAGGAGACTGTACAGACTAATTAACCTGGGAACAAAAGACAGGTGGTCAGAAAAGTGATGTACAGTGACACCTGCCGGAAATGAAAGTCCTGTTGGTTGGAACCTGAAGAAGGTCTGAACCCCGAGAACGAAGAAATCTGTCCCCTGTCTGTATACAAACGTGCCCCACCAAGGTCAGTCAATGTAGAGCGTGCATCCCCATGACAGAGGTGCACCCTTCAGTACATATAGCTGTATCCCTACATGTCACTAGCATGGTCAGTCAGTATATAGCGTGCATCCCTACATGTCACTAGCACTGGTCAGTCAGTATATAGCGTGCGTCCATACAGGTCACATAGAGCGTGCATCCCTACAGGTCACTAGCACTGGTCAGTCAGTATATAGCGTGCATCCCTACATGTCACTAGCACTGGTCAGTCAGTATATAGCGTGCATCCCTACATGTCACTAGCACTGGTCAGTCAGGTTATAGCATGCATCCCTACATGTCACTAGCACTGGTCAGTCAGTGTATAGCGTGCATCCCTACATGTCACTAGCACTGGTCAGTCAGTATATAGCGTGCATCCCTACATGTCACTAGCACTGGTCAGTCAGTTATAGCGTGCACCTACAGTCAAGCATGTCAGTCATAAGCGTGCATCCCTACATGTCACTAGCACTGGTCAGTCAGTATAGAGCGTGCATCCCTACATGTCACTAGCACTGGTCAGTCAGTTATAGCGTGCATCCTACAGGTCACTAGCACTGGTCAGTCAGTATATAGCGTGCATCCCTACAGTCACTGCACTGGTCAGTCATATATAGCGTGTATCCTACAGGTCACATAA
>CM060312.1:16933065-16938065 GCA_030674185.1 Monoplex corrugatus
GGCTAGCGTACCCGTGGGATGCGGGCTCTTTCAGTATGAATGGTATTCTTCATCTTCTGGAAATTCTGTGCTGGAAATTTCCTCTTTTCTGTCACTCTTCTTGTTTCTTTCTTCCTCCTTTGCTTTCTGTCATTTCTTTTTATCATTTTCTGCGTAGCTGGTCCATTCACCTGTATGTGTTCGATAAAGTCTTACGTACTTTCTCTTAGTTGTGATAATTGGGTTACATGTGTAAAGTGCATTTATGACTTAGGGAAGTGACATATGCGGAAGTGATTTTAGGTAATTTAGGCCTGTTTTTATGTATGTTTTAATGTCCTTACTTATGTTTCAATTTGTATTCAGGTATGTTTTTCTTTAAATCCCCTATGCAATATATTGGACGAAGTGGTCAACGCGAGGGGCATCTCTTAGATTATGTGCGCGAAATGCATTGATATGTGTACTTAATTTTCTTTTTCTTTTTTTTTTCCTGTTGAAGGATTGTGAGTGTTTTGAAACGGTTATAGCCCTGATATGACTCTCAGGGGGAGTTTTTTTTTTTTCAATTTGAGTTTAATCCTGCATAGTACATTCCATTTGGTCCCTTTTTATCCACTGGATGAGGCGGCAGGGAAGTTTTTAGTCCTGTTTTTATTATCCGTTGTTTGGTGTTGTTTGTGTCTGTTTGTGACCGTGCATTCGCGCTTGACAAAGGCCGGTTGGCCGAAAATTTGCGCTTGTTTGTCTTGTTGTGTTGAATACGCGCTTGCTTTGGTTTGCTTGTTCTTCTGGTTCCTGCATAGTGGATAAAAGGAGGGGCCTTTTTTTCCGTTTGACTTTTATCCTGCATAGTGGATAAAAGGAGGAATTTTTTTTTCAGTTTGAGTTTAATCCTGCATAGTGGATAAAAATGGGGAGTGATTTTTTTATTTTCAATCTGAGTTTAATCCTGCATGGTGGGTTACAGGAGAGGATTTTTTAAAATTTGAATTTAATTCTGCATAGTAGGTGAAGGAGGGGATTTTTTTTTCAATTTGACTTTAGTTGTGCAGAATGGGTAAAAGAAGCTTTTTTAAAATTTGAGTTTAATCCTGCATAGTTGGTAAAAAGGAGGGGAATACTTTTTTTCAGTTTATTTTTAATTCTGCTTAGTGGGTAAAAGGAGATTTTTTTTTCAATTTGAGTTTAATCCTGCAAAGTAGATAAAAGGAGGGGAATTTGTTTTCAATTTGAGTTTATCCTGCAAAGTAGATAAAAAGGAGGGATTTTTTTCAATTTGAGTTTAATCCTGCATTAGCACGTTAAAAGATGGGATCTTTTTCAAATTGAGTTTAATTCCCGCAACATAGGGTAAAAAGGAGGAGATTTTTTCTCAATTTGAGTTTAATCTGCTGCATAGTGGGTCAAAAGTGAGGGGATTTTGTTTGATTGTTTGTTGTTTTAATATTTTGTTTGTTTGTTTTGTTTGTTTGTTTTTCAATCTCCCAGGTCAACATATGTCCAGCCTCCTTGTGCCTGAAACCCTCTGTTTGTGTGTATACTCACACAGAACATCCAGTACGCACGTCAGAAATCCTGTAAGCTATGTCAGTGTTCAATAAATGATGGAGAAACGAAACTTTCCAGCATGCACACCCTCTACAGACAAAGTATACAGACTGTACAGCAACATCATACCCACTACAGACAAATTATACAGACTGTACAGCAACATCACACCCACTACAGACAAAGTATATAGACTGCACAGCAACATCACACCCACTACAGACAAAGTATATAGACTGCACAGCAACATCACACCCACTACAGACAAAGTATACAGACTGTACAGCAACATCACACCCACTACAGACAAAGTATACAGACTGTACAGCAACATCACACCCACTACAGACAAAGTATACAGACTGTACAACAACATCACACCCATTACAGACAAAGTATACAGACTGTACAGCAACATCACACCCACTACAGACAAAGTATACAGACTGTACAGCAACATCACACCCACTACAGACAAAGTATACAGACTGTACAGCAACATCACACCCACTACAGACAAAGTATACAGACTGTACAGCAACATCACACCCACTACAGACAAAGTATGCAGACTGTACAGCAACATCACACCCACTACAGACAAAGTAAACAGACTGTACAGCAACATCACACCCACTACAGACAAAGTATACAGACTGTACAGCAACATCACACCCACTACAGACAAAGTATACAGACTGTACAACAACATCACACCCACTACAGACAAAGTATACAGACTGTACAACAACATCACACCCACTACAGACAAAATATGCAGACTGTACAACAACATCACACTCACTACAAAGTATACAGACTTACAGCAACATCATCACCCACTACAGACAAAGTATACAGACTGTTCAGCAACATCACACCCACTACAAAGTATACAGACTGTACAGCAACATCACACCCACTACAGACAAAGTATACAGACTGTACAACAACATCACACCCACTACAGACAAAGTATGCAGACTGTACAGCAACATCACACCCACTACAGACAAAGTATACAGACTGTACAGCAACATCACACCCACTACCAAAGTATACAGACTGTACAGCAACATCACACCCACTACAGACAAAGTATACAGACTGTACAGCAACGCCACACCCACTGCAGACAAAGTATACAGACTGTACAGCAATATCACACCAACTACAGACAAAGTATACAGACTGTACAGCAACGCCACACCCACTACAAAGTATACAGACTGTACAACAATATCACACCCACTACAGACAAAGCATGCAGACTGTACAGCAACATCACACCCACTACAGACAAAGTATGCAGACTGTACAACAACATCACACCCACTACAGACAAAGTATGCAGACTGTACAACAACATCACACCCACTACAAAGTATACAGACTGTACAACAACATCACACCCACTACAAAGTATGCAGACTGTACAACAACATCACACCCACTACAAAGTATACAGACTGTACAACAACATCACACCCACTACAGACAAAGTATACAGACTGTACAGCAACATCACACCCACTACAGACAAAGTATACAGACTGTACAACAACATCACACCCACTACAGACAAAGTATACAGACTGTACAACAACATCACACCCACTACAGACAAAGTATACAGACTGTACAGCAACATCACACCCACTACAGACAAAGTATACAGACTGTACAACAACATCACACCCACTACAGACAAAGTATACAGACTGTACAACAACATCACACCCACTACAAAGTATACAGACTGTACAACAACATCACACCTACTACAAAGTATACAGACTGTACAACAACATCACACCCATTACAAAGTATACAGACTGTACAACAACATCACATCCCCTACAGACAAAGTATACAGACTGTACAACAACATCACACCCACTACAAAGTATACAGACTGTACAACAGCATCACATCCCCTACAGACAAAGTATGCAGACTGTACAACAACATCACACCCACTACAAAGTATACAGACTGTACAACAACATCACACCCATTACAGACAAAGTATACAGACTGTACAGCAACATCACACCCACTACACAAATTATACAGACTGTACAACAACATCACATCCACTACAGACAAAGTTACAGACTGTACAACAACATCACACCCACTACAGACAAAGTATACAGACTGTACAACAACATCACATCCACTACAGACAAAGTATACAGACTGTACAACAACATCACACCCACTACAGACAAAGTATGCAGACTTACAACAACATCACACCCACTACAGACAAAGTATATAGACTGCACAACGTCACACCCACTACAAAGTATACAGACTGTACAGCAACATCACACCCACTACAGACAAAGTATGCAGACTTACAACAACATCACACCCACTACAGACAAAGTATACAGACTGCACAACGTCACACCCACTACAAAGTATACAGACTGTACAGCAACATCACACCCACTACAGACAAAGTATGCAGACTTACAACAACATCACACCCACTACAGACAAAGTATACAGACTGCACAACGTCACACCCACTACAAAGTATACAGACTGTACAGCAACATCACACCCACTACAAAGTATACAGACTGTACAGCAACATCACACCCACTACAGACAAAGTATACAGACTGTACAGCAACATCACACCCACTACAGACAAAGTATACAGACTGTACAACAACATCACACCCACTACAGACAAAGTATACAGATTGTACAACAACATCACACCCACTACAGACAAAGTATACAGACTGTACAACAAATCACACCCACTACAAAGTATACAGACTGTACAACAACATACACACCCACTACAACAAGTATACAGACGTACAACAACATACACACCCACTACAAAGTATACAGACTGTACAACAACATTCACACCCACTACAAAGTATACAGACTGTCAACAACATCACACCCACTACAAAGTATACAGACTGTACAACATCACACCCACTACGACAAAGTATACAGACTGTACAACAACATCCACACCCACTACAGAAAGTATACAGACTGTACAACAACATACATACAGTATGGACAGTGTACGCCAACAAAAAGCATGGACACACACATCCAAGAAAAACATTGCTCTGAACGCCAAAAACCAAATAATCAAAAGAGAAGCATGGAAACGGATATGGGCGCCACCATAACAAAAACCTGAAGTGTCTATTATTTCATTCCCCTGCAACCTCAAGGGTTTTTACCCTTTACCTGAAGAAAAAAACAAACAAAAACAAATAAACCAAAAAAAAAAACCAACCAACAACACAGAAACGGATATGGGCGCCACCCTTAACACAAACCTGAAGTCTCTATTATCTCATTCGCCTGCGACAGCAAGGATTTTATCCCTTTACTTAAAAGAATAAAAGAAGACCAATAAACATTAATAAAAACACACTTCAAACAGGAATTCGTTCATGACCCAGACCGGTCTCGCAGTC
>CM060312.1:16963065-16965565 GCA_030674185.1 Monoplex corrugatus
TACACCTGGCACGTCATAGGCCTCTGTGTGGTCAGATGGAAGAACTTTGGGGAAACCACTACAGAAGAAGGCCACAAGATATACTACAGTGGTAGAGAAGATAAACATCTGCATGGAGTCGGATTTCTTGTACACAAGAACATCGTGAACGCAGTGATGGAATGTCGCCCGATATCCAGCCGAATCATCATCATACGGCTCAGAGCATCACCATTCAACATCACCATTGTACAGGCATATGCTCCAACTTTAGACTATGAAGACAACGCAATTGAAGACTTCTACGAGCAATTGCAAGATGGCATTGACAAAACACCAAAAAAGGACATCTTGATAGTGCAAGGCGACTGGAACGCCAAAGTAGGCAAAGACTCGGTGAAGGACTGGCATGGCACATCCGGAGAATACTGCAATACAGAGACCAACGACAGAGGCCTTCGACTCTTGGAATTTGCCAGCTACAACAACTTATTGCTGGCTAACACCTTCGGTCCTCACAAGACATCAAGAAGATGGACCTGGCACAGCCCAAATGGAGAATGTCACAACCAGATTGACTACATCATGGTGAGAAAACGCTTCCGGTCCTGCATTAACATCGCCAGAACCAGAAGCTTTCCAGGGGCTGACGTTGGAAGCGATCACGAGCTTGTAATGATGACATTCCGAGTACACCTTAAAAAGGTTGCCAAACAAGCAGGAACAAGATTGCGATTCGACCTGGAGAAATTGAAGGATGCGAACATTCAAGAAGCTTTTGAGGCAATGATAGGCGGAAAATTCGCTCCACTGACCATCTTGGGAGACGAAGAAAATGTTGAGCAACTCACTGACACCTTCTCCATGGCCCTCACAGAAACAGCCACAGAAATTATAGGCAAACATCGCCCGAAGAAGAAACCGTGGGTCACAAATGACATCCTGGACTTGTGCGATGAAAGGAGGAGCTTGAAGCCAGAAAGAAACAATTCACAGGAAGGAAAAGAAAAATATAGAGAAGTAAACAAGAAGATAAGGGGTGCCATGAGGAAAGCCAAGGAAAAATGGATAGAAGATCAGTGCGGAAACATCGATGCACACTTGGAAAGAAACAACACAAAACAGGCTTACCAGCTGGTGAAAGACCTCACAACCACAAAACAAGGGAGAGTAAGCACAATCCAAGATAAGTCAGGAGAATGCCTCACAGAAGAACAAGAAATCCTCACACGTTGGACAGAGTATTGCTCTGACCTGTATAATTACAACACACAGGGTGATACTGCAGTGCTAAACGGACCGCAGTCGACCAATCATGACGACCCACCAATCCTCCGAGCAGAAGTAGAAGCAGCTGTGAAATCCCTTAAGAAAGGAAAATCTCCAGGCGTGGACAACATACCATCCGAGCTTGTTCAGGCTGGAGGAGAGGCCATGATTGATGCCCTTCTCATCATTTGCAACAAAATCTGGCGCAGTGGAGAATGGCCAACCCAGTGGACAAAATCCCTTATAATTACACTGCCAAAGAAGGGTAACCTGCAAATGTGCAAAAATTACCGCACAATCAGCCTAATCTGCCATCCCAGCAAAGTCATGCTTAAAATCTTGCTGAACAGGCTGAAACCTCAAGCAGAAAAGATCATCGCAGAGGAACAAGCAGGTTTTAGAGCAGGAAGAAGCACCACTGAACAGATATTCAATCTGAGAATTCTTATGGAGAAATACCTGCAACACCAACAAGACCTATACCACGTCTTCATTGACTTCAAGAAGGCTTTCGACCGAGTGTGGCATGAAGCACTTTGGACCACCATGCACAAATACAACATCAGTGCCAGCCTTGTAAATGTCATCAAGAGTCTGTACGACAAAGCCAACAGCGCAGTATTCTTCAACGGAAACACGGGAAACTGGTTCCGGACATCAGTCGGAGTGAGACAGGGATGTCTCCTCTCTCCAGTACTTTTCAACATATTTCTGGAGAGGATAATGAGCGACGCATTAGAAAAACACAAGGGAACAGTCAGCATTGCCGGCAGAACAATTACCAACCTACGATTTGCCGACGACATTGACGGACTAGCAGGCACAGAAGAAGAACTTGTGAACCTGATAAATCTGCTGAATATATCATCTTCAGCCTACGGCATGGAAATTAGTGCAGAAAAAACAAAGATAATGACAAACAATGCAGATGGCTTCAATGCGGAAATCAAAATCAACAACAAAATAATTGAACCAGTCACCAACTTCAAATATCTGGGGTCCATAGTTACAGATGAAGGTTCAAGAAAAGAAGTCCTTGCAAGAATAGCGCAAGCAACATCAGCACTGACGAAGCTGAAGAACATATGGAGGCAAAAAGACATCACCAGCAAACACAAGATCAGATTGATGCGGACACTCGTGATCTCCACATTCATGTATGCCTGCGAGTCATGGACTCTCACAGCTGACCTCCAGAGGAAAATCCAAGCCTTCGAGATGAGATGCTGCCGAAAGATCTTCGGCATCTCCT
>CM060312.1:16968065-16980565 GCA_030674185.1 Monoplex corrugatus
ATGAGTATTGTACGTGTTTTCTTTTTTCATAACTGTATACCTACTTTTGCACCCCACCCCACCCCCTGTATGTATTGCCATAAGAGGCAAAAAAAAAAAAAAAAGGGGGGGGGGGGAGAGGAGAGGAATGGGGAATGCCATAGGTTGGAAGAGGGGGAAGCAGAGAGGGAATGATGACGACAGCATGTGTCCACGTTAGCTCCGTGGTAGAAATGGGCACTTGATCGGTTTTGTTTTCCGAACCAAAATAGTATTGATAACGATAACGACTTTAAAGACCTTTCCGTAATTTTGTTTTCAGACGAAAAGGAGAGACGCTGTATCACGTGCTTACACGCTCAGAACAGTCACGCACGCAGAGCGCGCAACAACACACACACACACACACACACACACACACAACACACACACACCAAACACACACACACAATCACATACACACACACACACCAAACCCACCCCACACAAACACAACAAACACAAACACAACACACAACACACAACACACACACACATACACACACACAAACACACACACACAAACACACATACACACACAACACAACACACACACACAAACACACACACACACAACACAACAACACACACAAACACACACACAGTCACACACACAAACACACACACATCACACACACAACACACACAAAACACACAAACACACAACAGTCACACACAACACAACACACACACTATAAAACAAGAGAACAAGGACGTGTACATTCCAGATTAGTGTGCTAAAGATAGAGACAGATAAAGAGAGAGAGAGAGACAGAAAAGACAGACAGACAGAAAGACAGAGAGACAGAGACAGAGAGACAGAGAGACAGAGAGACAGAGACAGAGACAGAGAGAGAGACAGAGACAGAAACAGTGATAGAGAGACGAGAGACAGAAAGAACGAGACAGACAGACAGACGGAGAAAAAGACACATAATAGAGACAAAGAGGGACAGACAGAGGACGAGCAGAAGGGACAGACAGAGATGGACATAGATGCATCATCATCATCATCATTAGGTGCCCTGCCGCATGGCGTTGACGACCATGGACTTCCAACCATCTCTATCTATCGTTGCCCCTAGCATCTCCCCCACCCTCCTCATCCCCAGCCACTCTGCAAGTCCGTCCAGCATTCTCTCCCTGGGTCTACCTGATGCTCTCTTTCTCTCCAGCTTTCCGTTGTGACCAGGTGCTCCAAATCCCCCTTCCTCATAAAATGGCCTATAAATGTTGCTTGTCTTTTCCTAATCTTCCTTATGAGTGATCTATTTGTGTCTGCCTCCATCAAGACTGTCTCGTTTGTTTTCTTTGCTGTCCATGGAACTCTCAACATTCTTCTGAGAAACCACATCTCGGCTGCCTCAATCTTGCTCTGGCTTTGCTTGCTGACTGTCCACACCTCGCATCCGTACAACAGTACTGGTTCTATATAACATTCAAGGACTTTCTTTCTGATGTTAATTGATAGGCATTTGTTGGTAAGAATGCTTGTCATCTTCTTGAATGCTGTTTTTGCTTGGCCGATTCTGCCGGCTATTTCTGATGTGCATCTGCCGTCTGATGAAATGACCGTTCCCAGGTATTTGAACTTATTAACCTATGTCAAGGTTGTGCCATTTGCTATTATAGATGGACATAGATGCAGGCAGAGAAAAAGGGCAAATAATGACGGACAGACAAACAAATAGGCCGAGAACAAGACAGACAGTGGAGAAAAAGACAGACAGACAGTGGAAGAAAAGACAGATAAGCAGACAGGCAGACAGGCCGAAAAAATACAGACAGACAAACAGACAGAAAAAAAAACACAGACAGATAGACAGACAAACAGGCGAAAAAAATAGACAGATAGACAGACAGACACACACACAGATACACAGACACAGACACAGACACAGCAGTACAGCCACAGACAGACACACAGACCACGGACAGAGACAGACGCACAGACACACAGATATACACACAGACACACACACACACACACACAACACACACACAGACACACACACACACAGATACACACACACACACACACACACACAGACACACACACACACAGACACACAGATACACACACACACACACACACAGACACACAGACACACAGATACACACACACACACACACACCACAGACACACAGACACACACACACACAGATACACACACACACACACACACACACACACACACACACACACACACACACACACACACACACACACACACACACACAAATGCCATGCATACTGACTGGCTGCAGAACGTAAACTACTGTAATGTCAAAGGATGACACCAAAACCTTTTCCACAACGGGATAATTGATTTAACATTTTGACACTGCCGTCGTCCTGCTATGCTATTCCTCTGTTGTTATGTGTCCTCCCGTCACATTCCTCCCGTCTCCCATTTCCTCCATTGGCCATAAATGTGTTGTATGATGATGGTAACAACAATAATAACAATAATAATAATAATAACAACAATGGTAATGGTGATGATAACGATATCATCATCATCGTCGTCATCATCATCATCGTCGTCGTCGTCGTCGTCATCATCATCGTCGTCGTCGTCGTCATCATCATCATCATCATCATCATCATCATCATCATCATCATATTATTATTATCATTATTATAATAATATTATTATTATATTATTATTAATTATTATTATTATTATCATTCTTATTTAATAATGGTAATGGTAATGATAACGATATCATCATCATCATCATCATCATCATCATCATCATCATCATCATCATCATCGTCGTCGTCGTCGTCGTCGTCGTCGTCATTATCATCATCATCATCATCATCACCATCATCATCATCATTATTATTATTATTGATGATGATGATGATGATGATGACGACGATGATGATGACGACGACGACGACGACGACAACAACAGAGATATGGACTAAAGACTTCATATTTCAGGATAAACTACAAACTTAACAACACAAAGCAATACAGGCAACTCAAAGGAAACAGGCGACAAAAGATAAACTACAACTTTAACCCTTTGACTCCCGCCCCCCTATCCACAAACTGCAAAATCTTAACCTTTTAACTCCCTCACCCTATCCACCTGCTTCCTGTAGGAAGCTCGTAGATAGGGTGAAGGAGTCAAAGGGTTGAGTTATTGCTTTGCTAGCGTGGTTGACAATGCAGTATACTGGTAGACTGGGTGCGGAAGTCAAAGGGTTAACACAAAGCAATACAGGCAACTCAAAGGATACATTTGACAGAAGATAATCTACAATTTAACACAAAGCAATACAGGTAACTCAAAAAGATACAGGCAACATGAAGAAATAGACTACAACTTAACCCTTTGACTCCCGCACCCTATTCAGCATCTGCAAAAACTTAACCCTTTAACTCCGTCACCCTATCCACCACCAACTTCTTGCAAGAGTTGAAGGGTTAAGTTTTTGCTTGTGCCAGCGTGCTTGACAATGCGGGATGCCTACCTGGACAGGGTGCGAGAATCAGAGGGTTAACAAAGCAATACAAGCAACTTAAAAGGATACAGGCGACAGAGGCATTGACCTTGACCTCTCTCACCCTTAGAGCCTTACAACAACAAGCGCATACTACTGTTTAATGCAGCGTTCTTATTTAGACAACGTTTATCAACGCTACAACCAGGGAGCACGCACGCATACGGCGGAAATAAAACAAGAATTGAGAAAGGGGCCAATGTATAAAAGAAGCCAATAGGAACAATATTGATGTGGTTTTAGCGTTAGCTTCGCCGAAACCTTGCAAGATCTGAGACACCTGTGGTCGTGCGGGTCAGTTCACAGAATGCCCAGTTCCCTCCCCCTGATCGCCTGGTCTCCATTTGTGTTTTGTCACTGAGGCGTTACACCGCTATGACTTCACTTCTTCTTTGTCTTTTTATGCACAAAGATATACTGTAGGTACTATTCTGTTGTTATTATTATTGTTGTTGTTTAATGCCCAGCCGACTGCGTAGAGCCATATCAGAGCTACAACCGTTTCAAAACATACAAAATTTCAACAGGAAAAAAAACGAAAAGAAAATGTATTCGTGGACATGATCTGTGGACTTGGCCCCGGCGTTGACCATTCCGTCCAATTTATCGCACAGGGGGTATAAAAAACAACAACACATGAATACAAATTTAAGCATACCTAAAGACACCAAGACATATATGAAAAGAGGCATAAATTACCTAAAACTGCTTCCGCATATCTCACCTCCCTAGAGCCAAAAATGCACTTAATACATGTACCCAATTATCAGTCCCAAGTACGAAATACTTTATTGCACACATACAAGTGAATGGACCAGCAAGGCAGAAAATGATAAGAAGAAATGACAGAAAGCAAAGGAACAAGGCAGAAACAAAGACAGTGACAGAAAAGAGGAAATTTCTAGCACAGAATTTCCAGAAGGTGGGGATACTATTTATACTGAAAGAGCCCACTGGCATCCCCACTGGGGGATGTACTATTCTCTTTGTTATTCAGGCCAGAGCTGCTGCAAGCACTTGCTGTCTAAGCATATATACGTTCATACAAATCTACCTGCCTATCTTAATTAACCCTTTGGCTCCCGCACCCTGTCCACCAGCAGCTTGTATTGTCAACCATGCTAGCAAAGCAAAAAATTTAACCCTTTTGCTCCCTCACCCTATCCACCAGCTTCCTGCAAAAAGCTGGTGAATAGGGTGAGGGAGCCAAAAGGTTAAGTTTTTGCAGTTGCTGGATAGGGTACGGGATAGGGTAAGGGTTAACCCTGGTTGTCGTTTTTGACGTGGTGTTGGCCCTGATATGGCTCTAGTAGTCGGCTGGGCCTATAAGCAATATGAACAGGTGAACCTGCCTATCAGCTCCATAGGACCGCATGACCCCACCACCACCACCCACCCCCACCCCCACCAGGATGCCAGGGGGGGGGGGGGGTTCAGTATAAATAACATCCCTACCTTCTGGACATTCTGTGCTAGAAATTTCCATTTTTGGTGTGTGTGTGTGTGTGTTATTTTCTTCGTTTTTGACTTGCTCCTTTGCTTTCTGTCATCTTTCTTTCATTAGGTGCCTTGCTGGTCTAAATCATTTGTATGTGTTCTATAAACTCTTATATAGTTTTTTTCATCATCATCATCATCATCATCATCAGGTGCCCTGCCGCATGGCGTTGGCGACCATGGACTTCCAACCATCTCTATCTCTCGTTGCCCCTAGCATCTTCCCACCCTCCTCATGCCCAGCCACTCTGCAAGTCCGTCCAGCATTCTCTCCCTGGGTCTACCCGGTGCTCTCTTTCCCTCCAGCTTTCCTGTTGTGACCAGATGCTCCAAATCCCCCTTCCTCATAAAATGGCCTATAAATGTTGCTTGTCTTTTCCTAATCTTTCTTATGAGTGATCTACTTGTGTCTGCCTCCATCAAGACTGTCTCGTTTGTTTTCTTTGCTGTCCATGGAACTCTCAACATTGTTCTGAGAAACCACATCTCGGCTGCCTCGATCCTGCTCTGGCTTTGCTTGCTGACTGTCCACGCCTCACATCCGTACAACAGTATTGATTCTATATAACATTCAAGGACTGTCTTTCTGATGTTAATTGATAGGCATTTGTTGGTAAGAATGCTTGTCATCTTCTTGAATGCTGTTTTGGCTTGGCCGATTCTGCCAGCTATTTCCGATGTGCATCTGCCGTCTGATGAAATGACCGTTCCCAGGTATTTGAACTTATTAACCTGTGTCAAGATTGTGCCATTTTCTGTTATTTTGCATGAGGGGATTTCATGTTTATTTTTACTGATCACCATGACTTCAGTCTTCCTGCTGTTTAGTTCCAACCCCTTACCTTTGCTTTCTATTTCTAGTATATTCACAAGGTTTTGTAGGTCCCTTTCATTTTCACAATTAGCACGGTGTCATCTGCGTACCGAATGTTGTTTATCATTTTCCCTCCAACCTTTAATCCAGGGTCTTCTTCTAGGTTTCTCATGATGTTTTCGCTATATAGCGAAAACAGATCTGGTGACAAAACACAACCCTGTCTGACTCCTTTTTGTATGTGTTCTTATAAACTTTATATATTTTTTTCATAGATTGTAATTTGGTACATACTTTACTGCTGTAAGAAAATGCTGATGTGCAGATGCAGGTTTAAGGTAATTTAGGCCTAGTTTTTTTTTTTTTATACATTTTAGTATCCTCAGTTATATTTCTATTTGTATTCAGGTTGTTTTTTGTTGTTTTTTTAAGCCCTCTGGTGATAAAATTGGGTGAAATATCCATCGGCATATCATTTGATTAAATGTATTGATATGTGTACACTCGCTCACACACAAACACACACACATACACACGCACCCCTCCCACTCACACACACTTACACACTCACTCACACACACACACACGCGCGCGCGCGCGCGCAGCACCACACACACGCACACACGAACACACGAACACACGAACACACACATACACACGCACGTCCACTCACCCACAAACACACACACACACACTCACGCACGCACACACATGCACGCACACACACACACGAACACACACATACACACGCACGTCCACTCACCCACAAACAACACACACACACACACACACACACAGCACACACACTCACGCACACAGACACACACACGCACGCACACACACACATACACACACTCACACACACACACACGCACGTACGCACGCACTCACCCCCTCACACACACACACACACGCTCACTCACACACACACACACACACACACACACACACACACACACACACACCACCACACACACACAACCCCACACACACACACACACACCACACACACACACACACGAACCTCTCCACACACACACACACGAACCCCCCCCCCCCCACACACACACACGAACACACGCAAACACACACACACCATCCCCCACCCCCCACCCACCCCTACACACGACCCTATCGGAATAGCAGGAATGACAGAGCAGTACAAGACAGGGGACTAAATGACTGTACATGACTGGCAAGTCAGGTCTGACTCGAATATGACAACAAGGACTAGTCGAGCGTCAGAACACGTAAATCAAGCATACCACCACATAGCGACACACACACACACACACACACACACAACACAACCACACAACACACACACACACACACACACACACACACACACACACACACATTCTTACATACACACACACGCGCAGCAACGTACACGCACGCACACACATGTATATATATACACACACACACACACACAGGTACGCAAGCACACACACGCAGCAATATATAAACACAGTATGCCTCTTTATTCATATGAAAAATCGGTTAATCTTTTTTTTTCATTACATAAGTCAGTGTTTAAATTTTAATATTCTGTGGTTTCTTATGTGTCTTCTTAATTGTATAGCTTTAATGTTTGTTGTTATCTTATTGTGTATGTAATTGTGAACATTTTTTTTAATCACCTTTTGCCTTTCTTGCGAAATGTAAAGCGCTGGTGAGCATGTTTTTTTTTATGGAATATGCGCTATACAAATAAACATTATTATATTATGATTATTATTATTATTGATTGCAACCAACCAAGGCTCTAAGTGTACAAAGTGTATAACTGTACCGGCCACCATATTTATATATATCACCAACCATCTCCAGAGCACGCTTGTTTAGTGTGGGACCTATCCATCACAGCAGTGTACGCACACACACACACGCATGAATTATTTAGGCCTACCTTCAACAGGTCCATTGCTCTAAACCAAGCATACTAAAATCCATGCGACATTTCCAGGATGGGTGTACATGTACTTAGATGCAACGCTGATACGAATATGTGTGAATGTGTGTCTACGTTATAAATGCGTAGAGACTACATCTTTTGTGTATGTTCGTTCGTTCTTTGATTTAACGTCTTTACACTGTAAGTGATATTAGACGGGGGAGGGGGGGGGGGGGGAGGGGGAATAAAAAAAAAGTATAAATAAAATAAAATGGAGAACGATAGTTGGACGGGTTGGATTGGGGCAGAGGGGAGACAGAGGAAAAAAAAGTCATAAATAGGTGGTAGAATAGTAAAATGGAACGAAATCTTAACTCTAACATTAGTAACAATTAACTTCAACAAATGTGAAGGAAAAATTTAACACTAACACTCTGTGTGTGTGTGTGGGGTGTTGTGTGTGTGTGTGTTGTGTGGTTTTGTTTTGTGTGTGTGTGTGGTTGTGTTTGTGTGTATGTGTGTGTGTGTTTGAGTGTGTGTGTGTTGTGTGTGTGTGTGTGGTGTGTGTGTGTGTGTGTGATGTGTGTGTATGTATGTTGTTGTATGTGTGTGTTTGTGTTTATTATGTCTGTCTGTATGTCAGTCTGTATGTACGTTTGTCTGTCTGTTCTGTCTGTCTGTCTCTCTCTCTCTCTCTGTCGTTCGCTCTATCTGGTCTCCGTTTCTGCTCGCCTGCTCTCTGCCTCCTCCGTCTGTCTTCTGCCTGCCTGTGTCTGTCTGTCCGCCTGCCTGTCTGTCTGTCTGTCTGTCTGTCTCTTCCCTCCCTGCCTTCTGTCCTGCCTGTCTGTCTCTGTCTGTTGTCTCTGTCTGTCTGTCTGTCTCTTTTTTCTCTCTCCCTCCCTCCTCCCTCCCCCTCTCTCTCTCTTTCTCTCCCCGTCCCTTTCTCTTTTTCCTGTTTTTGTCCCCAAACTCTCACTGTCCCTCTCTTTCTTCTCTCCACACTTTTCATTTCATTCTCTTCTCACTCCGCTCTCTTCCCCTTCGAACACCCCCCCCCCCCTTCTCTCCCCTCTGCCTTCCTCCCATTTTCTCTTACTCCTAACTTTCTCTCTCAAACGCATTTCACCTCTCCTTCCTCTCACCTATCTCTCGCTCTCCTCTCCTCCCCCCCCCCCCCCCATCCAAATTGTGCAGGTCAGTCCATCGAGTTGAACTGACCAGGCCACAAAAACGGGACATAAGAGAAAGATGCCTGGTCAGCCAGTCACACAGCAGGTGTCGCGTGGCCCAAGCAACTCACCTGTGAAATTGCCCACAGACCGTGCCTCGCTGGACACAGGGCTGGGCTGGGCTGGGCTGATGAGGCGGGCGACTTGTCTCGATCCTCCGGGATACTAACCACAAGGGGCACGTAGCTGTGCCCGGTTGTCCTTTTTTTCTGTTTTGGGGGTTTGTGCCGGCGGCCAGCAGGCCTACCTGTGAAATTGTTGTACAGATTCTGCGCCACATGAAACAGAAACGCCTATGACTCATGCGATGGACGAGACCTTTCTACACATCTTTCTAGGGATGCTGACCGTACAGGGCATGTAGGTGTGTCGGGGTGTCTTTTCCGGTTGGGTTTTTTTTTTTCGGCCAACAACTTCAACTTCACCTACGAGACTTTTGTATGCCATGGAAATAAGGCACATGATCAAAGCGACGATCTATGAAAATTTGAATTGTTCTTAGACTTTGTGCCATTGGGAATAGAGCACACGACTCATCAGACGACGACCTTCCCACATCCTCCAGGATTCTAGCCACACGAAGCAACGAGCTGGACCTTTTCTTGTTGATTGTGTACCCGCCATTCTCTGTCTGTCTGTCTGTCTGTCTGTCTCTCTCTCTCTCTCTGTTTCTCTCTCTCTCTCTTTCTCTGTCTCGCTGTCTTTTTCTGTATCTCTCAGTATCTCTCTGTCTCTCTCTCTCTCTTTCTCTGTCTCTCTATCTCTCTGTCTCTTTCTGTCTCTCTCAGTATCTCTCTGTCTCTCTGTCTCTGACTCTGTCTCTGCCTCTCTCTCTCTCTCTCTCTCTCTCTCTCTCTCTCTTTCTACCTCCAACAGCATTCCTCGGCCTACAGAAACACCAATCATGAATATTAGGATCCCGTACATCTCTCTTGGAATCGACTTACATATTCCACACATACACAGAAAGAGAGAGAGAGAGAGAGAGAGAGAGAGACAGACAGACAGACAGACAGACAGACAGACAGACATACAGAGACGGAGACAGACATACAGAGACAGAAAGAGATTTTTTAAGTGAAGCTCTCTCTGTCTGTCTGTCTGTCTCTCACTCTCTCTCTTCTCTCTTCTCTCTCACTCTCTCTTCTTCTTCTTCTTCTTCATGATCATCATCATGATCATCATCCATCATGATATCATCATTGTCATCATCATCATCATCTTCTTCTTCTTCTTTTTCGTCATCATCATCATCATCATCATCATCATCTTTTCTTCTTCTTCTTCTTCTTTTTCTTCTTCTTCTTCTTCTTCTTTCTTCTTTCTTCTTCATATTGCTGTCTCTATCACGCCTGCCGAAATAAAATTTATGTTATAACCTAACGGCTCAAAACCATTAATTTTGTATACAAAAAAAAATGCAATTTTAACACAGCTTGTAACTGCAAGTATTAGCATTGAGACATGAAGGGAAAGCCGACTGGCTTGTAACGAGCTCGAGTAAACCTTTGCCTGCTGGCGCAGTGCTAAGGGAACAGTAAAGTAAAAACCACCACTGACTGACCCAAGCGAGAAACGGTTGTGTTAGCGCTCGCTCAGTTGTGCCGTGTTGACAGCGACAGAGCCCTCTCTAAAACAAAAACAAAAACAAAACGAAACAAAAAAAGGAAAAAACAAAAAAACAAAGAACAAAGAACAAAGAAAGACTGTTCTTGACGTATTTGTGACCCTTTCTGCGACACTGAACTTGAAAGTGCTATTTCTTTCTGGTCGACTGAGAGAGAATCTTTCAAGCTCTGGAGCAGAAGGGAAAAGAAACAAGCGCCAGTTACCGTCCTTAGCCGGCTCTTCTGGTTTTTTTTTTTTTTTTTTTTTTTTAAAGCGACAGCGGTGTTGTTGTGTGCCGCGCTTACACAGTGTTTGTGAGTGCGTGTCTGTGCTTTATATCATTACCAGTGTCTTGTGCTTGTGGGAAGTCGTTATGAATTCATTATGGTGGATGCTGATGGAGAAGATCTTCAGTGTTAGTTGAATTAAGGAGGCGAGGATTTGTCGTGTGGTCAAAGCCCAGGTCAGCTGCAAGTCAACGGTTTATCATATGACATATGTGTGTTTGTGGTGGTCAGTGATGTGTGTGTGTGTGTGATAATGAAGGGGAAAACAAAGATTGAGAAGGTTTTGGCTCGAGTCATTGACTTCTTGAACGCCAGAACCTATTACGTTGAAGTGTAGGTTGTTGTTGTTGTTGTTGTTTCTGTTGTTGTTGTTGCTGCTGCTGTTGCTGTTGTTTTCCGGATTCTGCATGACTTCTGGTCTCAATGTTTTTGAAAGTGTGGGGGATTTGGGGTGTGTGTCTGTCATGTGTGCTTTTTGTTTTTTGTTTGGTTTTGTTGTTATTGTTTTGTTTGTTTTAATCCCCCCCCCCCCCCTTCCCAATTTCCTGATATAATTCATGGTCATCTGATTTGAGATGTGGCAGATCTGTTCCGTAATGAAGCTAGTGCTTTCATTAAATAGGTCCCTTGTCTCTATCATCGTCTGTCTGTCTGTCTGTCTGTCTGTCTTCTCTCTGACTCTGTCTCTGTCTGTCTGTGTCTCTGTCTGTCTGTGTCTCTGTCTGTCTGTCTGTCTATCTGCTGTCTCGTCTGTCTTCTATTTGTCTGTCTGTCAGTCTGTCAGACAGACAGTCTCTTCCCGTCTTTCTGTTCTGTCTGTCTGTCTCTCTTTCTTCTCTCTCTCTCTCTCTCCTCCTTCCTTCCCTCTCTGTCTCTCTTCTTGTCTCCTTCTTCCTCTCTATATCTCTCCTTCCCTTCTCCCATCTCTCTCTTTCTGTCTCTCAGTCTCTCATATTACTCGTATAATGCCGTCTCACTTTCATCAGCCTGTAAGTGTATCTCTCAGTCCCTTTCTATGTCTGTATCTCTCTCTCTCTCACTCTCTCTCTCTCTCCTCTCTCTCTCACTCTCTCTCTCTCTCTCTCTCTCTCTTGCCTGTAAGTTCTCTCAGTCCTCTTCTCTTCTCTCTGCTCTCTCTCCTTCTCTCTCTCTCTCTCTCTCTCTCTCTCTCCCCTTTCCTCTTCTTCTTTCTTCTTCTTCACCGTAGTGCTGTCTCACTTCTTCAGTTTATGTCTGTCAGTCTGTCGTTATTCTGTCTCTGTCTCTCTGTGTCTTCATCTGTCTGTCTGTCTGTCAGTCAGTCCTCTCTCTCTCTCTCTCTCTCTTTCTTTCTTTCTTTCTGTCACTCTGTCTCTGTCTGTTTGTCTCTCTCTCCCTCTCCCCCTCTCTCTCTCTGTCTCTCGTCTCGCTCTTTGTCTCTGTCTGTTGCCTGTTGTTGATTCATGGGCTTGTGCAATTTTGCAAGTTCAGCCAATACTGTGCCATTTGCTGTAAATGTTGTTCTTACCTTCATAATCTCATAGTGAAAATTATCTGAAAAAAGCTTAACCCATTAACTTCGTCGACCAGAGCGCCTGTCCGCCAGCCTCCTGCACTGTCAATCATGCTCATCATCATACATCATCAT
>CM060312.1:16990565-16993065 GCA_030674185.1 Monoplex corrugatus
TCTGTAGATGTCTGTTTGTGTCTATAGATGTCTGTTTGTGTCTGTAGATGTCTGTTTGTGTCTGTAGATGTCTGTTTGTGTCTATAGATGTCTGTTTGTGTCTATAGATGTCTGTTTGTGTCTATAGATGTCTGTTTGTGTCTATAGATGTCTGTTTGTGTCTGTAGATGTCTGTGTCTATAGATGTCTGTTTGTGTCTATAGATGTCTGTTTGTGTCTATAGATGTATGTGTCTGTGGATGTCTGTTTGTGTCTGTAGATGTCTGTTTGTGTCTGTAGATGTCTGTTTGTGTCTGTAGATGTCTGTCTGTGTCTGTAGATGTCTGTTTGTGTCTGTAGATGTCTGTTTGTGTCTGTAGATGTCTTTGTGTCTGTAGATGTCTGTTTGTGTCTATAGATGTCTGTTTGTGTCTATAGATGTCTGTTTGTGTCTATAGATGTCTGTTTGTGTCTGTAGATGTCTGTTTGTGTCTGTAGAATGTCTGTGTCTATAGATGTCTGTTTGTGTCTATAGATGTCTGTTTGTGTCTATAGATGTATGTGTCTGTGGATGTCTGTTTGTGTCTGTAGATGTCTGTTTGTGTCTGTAGATGTCTGTTTGTGTCTGTAGATGTCTGTTTGTGTCTGTAGATGTCTGTTTTGTGTCTGTAGATGTCTGTTTGTGTCTGTAGATGTCTGTTTGTGTCTGTAGATGTCTTTGTGTCTGTAGATGTCTGTTTGTGTCTGTAGATGTCTGTTTGTGTCTGTAGATGTCTGTTTGTGTCTGTAGATGTCTGTTTGTGTCTATAGATGTCTGTTTGTGTCTGTAGATGTCTGTCTGTGTCTGTAGATGTCTTTGTGTCTGTAGATGTCTGTTTGTGTCTGTAGATGTCTGTTTGTGTCTGTAATGTCTGTTTGTGTCTGTAGATGTCTGTTTGTGTCTGTAGATGTCTGTTTGTGTCTGTAGATGTCTTTGTGTCTGTAGATGTCTGTTTGTGTCTGTAGATGTCTGTTTGTGTCTGTAGATGTCTGTTTGTGTCTATAGATGTCTGTTTGTGTCTGTGGATGTCTGTTTGTGTCTATATATGTCTGTTTGTGTCTGTAGATGTCTGTTTGTGTCTGTAGATGTCTGTTTGTGTCTATATATGTCTGTTTGTGTCTGTAGATGTCTGTTTGTGTCTATAGATGTCTGTTTGTGTCTGTAGATGTCTATAGATGTCTGTTTGTGTCTATAGATGTCTGTTTGTGTCTATAGATGTCTGTTTGTGTCTATAGATGTCTGTTTATGTCTGTAGATGTCTGTTTGTGTCTATAGATGTCTGTTTGTGTCTGTAGATGTCTGTTTGTTTCTGTAGATGTCTGTTTGTGTCTATAGATGTCTGTTTGTGTCTATAGATGTCTGTTTGTGTCTGTAGATGTCTGTTTGTTTCTGTAGATGTCTGTTTGTGTCTATAGATGTCTGTTTGTGTCTATAGATGTCTGTTTGTGTCTGTAGATGTCTGTTTGTGTCTATAGATGTCTGTTTGTGTCTATAGATGTCTGTTTGTGTCTGTAGATGTCTGTTTGTTTCTGTAGATGTCTGTTTGTGTCTATAGATGTCTGTTTGTGTCTATAGATGTCTGTTTGTGTCTGTAGATGTCTGTTTGTGTCTATAGATGTCTGTTTGTGTCTATAGATGTCTGTTTGTGTCTATAGATGTCTGTTTGTGTCTATAGATGTCTGTTTATGTCTGTAGATGTCTGTTTGTGTCTATAGATGTCTGTTTGTGTCTGTAGATGTCTGTTTGTTTCTGTAGATGTCTGTTTGTGTCTGTAGATGTCTGTTTGTGTCTGTAGATATCTGTTTGTGTCTGTAGATGTCTGTTTGTTTCTGTAGATGTCTGTTTGTGTCTGTAGATGTCTCTGTGTCTGTAGATGTCTGTTTGTTTCTGTAGATGTCTGTTTGTGTCTGTAGATGTCTGTTTGTGTCTGTAGATGTCTGTTTGTTTCTGTAGATGTCTGTTTGTGTCTGTAGATGTCTGTTTGTGTCTGTAGATGTCTGTTTGTGTCTGTAGATGTCTGTTTCTCTCTACAGATGTCTGTTTGTGTCTGTAGATATCTGTCTGTGGATATATGTATTTGCAGTAGTCCCACAGAGCGGACATACATACATACATACATATATGCATACACATACATACATATCATATCATACATACAGACAGACAACAGACAGACAGACAGATACACACACACACTCATACATACATACACATACCTACATACATGCATGCATACATACATACATACATACATACATACATACGAATACATACATATATACATACACACATACATACATACATACATACATACATACAACAACACACACACAACACACACACACACACACACACACACACACACACACACACACACACAACACTACACACACACACACACACACACAGATAAACAGACAGACAAAGCGTGCTGGACCATTTTAAATGCACGACCTATTTCGGACTGATGAACAAGAACGT
>CM060312.1:16998065-17003065 GCA_030674185.1 Monoplex corrugatus
TGGTAAAAACGCTTTTGATTTTTTCTTACCAAAGTACACTATTCTGTACACAGATTGAAAAAATAATCAGTATATATATATTCACACGCGCGTTCATTCATACATGCATATTGATACGATAGACACGCTCGCATACCTACAGTTATTATCATAGCATACATACACATTATACACGTATTGGCACAGACATATCATGTATCACAACACTGTGATTTACATACACAGTGGGGTACAGGCCACCATGTCTTGCCATAGATCGTTGGCTGTATCTCCCCGTGACATCTTCCCGGTAGAAACGGCTGAACGAAAGATAGATAGATAGAAAGAAAGAAAGAAAGAAAGAAAGAAAGAAAGAAAGAAAAAAGAAAGAAAAGAAAGAAAAGAAAAGAAAAGAAAAGAAAGAAAGAAAAAGAAATATATATACCTATATCGAAAGAAAAAGACACATGTATATCTATTGTATACTGTCATTATCATCATCAGGTGCCCTGCCGCAAGGCGTTGGCGACCATAGACTTCCAACCATCTCTATCTCTCGTTGCCCCTAGCATCTTCCCCACCCTCCTCATCCCCAGCCACTCTGCAAGTCCGTCCAGCACTCTCTCTCTCTCTTCCATAATAGAGCATTTTGACACATATACTGTACATGTGTCAAAACGCTCTATTACGGAAGATTAAAAAAGACCTCTTGACGTTCAGCATGCTGAAGGATTTTACGTCAAGGTAAAGCCTATTTGAACACGAAGCGATCGTAAGCGGCTTGGAATTTACAGTAATGTCAAATACAGCCACAGTAATGTCAAATACAGCCATAGAAAATGGTAAGCGTATTTGAAAACAAACCTTGGCACACATTTATAAGCCTTTGGAAGGTTGGGGGGGGGGGGGGAGGGAGGGGAACCCGCGCACTCACAGATATAGTAGTGAAGTATTTATTCTTTTCACGTTCAACTTCTCAGAACTAAAAGCACCCTTTATTACAGTTTTTTGGCAATAAAGACTGGAACTGGTGAAAAGTTTGTGAGATGCCAACTTCGAAAATGTCATAGCTCATCATTGCAGTATCATAGAGATTGGTTTGTTGGTTTGTTTTTTTGTTTTGTTTGTTTTTTGTTTTTTTATAAACAGTATTCATTGCTTTCGGACAATTCCATATGCGCTTCACCCAAATCTCTAGGCTGTTATCTGGCAGACTCCTTGAGCGTGCGTGAAACCTTATGCGCTGGCAAGGTCTTGGAATGGGGAGGGGAACGAGACATGTGAAACAGTGGCATTACCAGAATGATTGGAAACATCAAGATGGACAGTGAAACACTGGCATTACCAGAATGATTGGAAACATCGAGATGGACAGTGAAACACTGGCATTACCAGAATGATTAGAAACATCAAGATGGACAGTGAAACACTGGCATTACCAGAATGATTGGAAACATCAAGATGGACAGTGAAACACTGGCATTACCAGAATGATTAGAAACATCAAGATGGACAGTGAAACACTGGCATTACCAGAATGATTGGAAACATCAAGATGGACAGTGAAACACTGGCATTACCAGAATGATTGGAAACATCAAGATGGACAGTGAAACACTGGCATTACCAGAATGATTGGAAACATCAAGATGGACAGTGAAACACTGGCATTACCAGAATGATTGGAAACATCAAGATGGACAGTGAAACACTGGCATTGCCAGAATGATTGGAAACATCAAGATGGACAGTGAAACACTGGCATTACCAGAATGATTGGAAACATCAAGATGGACAGTGAAACACTGGCATTACCTGAATGATTGGAAACATCAAGATGGACAGTGAAACACTGGCATTACCAGAATGATTGGAAACATCAAGATGGACAGTGAAACACTGGCATTACCAGAATGATTGGAAACATCAAGATGGACAGTGAAACACTGGCATTACCTGAATGATTGGAAACATCAAGATGGACAGTGAAACACTGGCATTACCAGAATGATTAGAAACATCGAGATGGACAGTGAAACACTGGCATTACCAGAATGGTTGGAAACATCAAGATGGACAGTGAAACACTGGCATTACCAGAATGATTGGAAACATCAAGATGGACAGTGAAACACTGGCATTACCAGAATGATTGGAAACATCGAGATGGACAGTGAAACACTGGCATTACCAGAATGATTAGAAGCATCAAGATGGACAGTGAAACACTGGCATTACCAGAATGATTGGAAACATCAAGATGGACAGTGAAACACTGGCATTACCAGAATGATTAGAAGCATCAAGATGGACAGTGAAACACTGGCATTACCAGAATGATTGGAAACATCGAGATGGACAGTGAAACACTGGCATTACCAGAATGATTGGAAACATCAAGATGGACAGTGAAACACTGGCATTACCTGAATGATTGGAAACATCAAGATGGACAGTGAAACACTGGCATTACCAGAATGATTGGAAACATCAAGATGGACAGTGAAACACTGGCATTACCAGAATGATTGGAAACATCAAGATGGACAGTGAAACACTGGCATTAGCAGAATGATTGGAAACATCAAGATGGACAGTGAAACACTGGCATTACCAGAATGATTGGAAACATCAAGATGGACAGTGAAACAGTGGCATTACCAAAATGATTGGAAGCATCAAGATGGACAGTGAACGAACCAATATTAAGATTATGAGGTAAGACTGAACTCGGTACCGTCGAGAGATTTTCAGTCCACGGCTCTATAAAACGAGTCGGCCAAGCCACGTAATGAAAATCCTGTAGCTCCTTAGGGTCGAACCTACCACTACTAATTTGTCGCCATGGTGCTTTAACCAACTGAGGTCAGAGCAAAAACAAAAAACAAAAACTAAACAAACAAACAAACGTAAACAAAAAACCAAACCAAACAAAAAAACAAGAAAAAAATATGTATGTATGTATGTATCTATGTATATATACATATACATATATATGTATATATAATTATGTATACATATATATATGTACATATATATGTATATATATATATACATATATATGAATAAATAAATAAAACAAAATAAAATAAAAAGGGAAGTAATCATTCATTACCATGCTACAAAATATATCAACCATCTATACTACCAGCGCTGTCAGGATCACTGTAATTGTCATATGATTTGTCAGCATGGTGCTTAACCCACTGAGCTCATGGGGCAAAAAATAAAGGGAGTTAATAATCCATTACCATGCTCAAAATATCGCAACCATCTGTACTCAGCCATCTGTACTGCCATTGTTGGGATGCCGGGACTCTTTCAATATAAATAGTATCCCCACCTTCTGGAAATTCTGTGCTAGAAATTTCCTCTTTTCTATCACTCTCTTTGTTTCTATCTTCCTCCTTTGCTTTCTGTCATTTCTTCCTATCGTTATCTGCCTTGCTGGTCCATTCACCTGTATGTGTTTGATAAAGTCTTACGTACTTTCTCTTAGGATTAATAACTGGGTACATGTATTAAGTGCCCAGGTAGACCCAGGGAGAGAATGCTGGACGGACTTGCAGAGTGGCTGGGGATGAGGAGGGTGGGGGAGATGCTAGGGGCAAAGAGAGATAGGGATGGTTGGAAGTCCATGGTCGCCAACACCATGCGGCAGGGCACCTGATGATGATGATGATTAAGTGCATTTTTGGCTCTTGGGGAATGAGATAGGCGGAAGCAATTTTAGATAATGTAGGCCCGTTTTTATATATGTTTAATGTCTTTAGTTATGTCTAGATTTGTATTCAGGTATATTTTTAACCCCCCTGTGTTATAAATTGGACGGGGTGGTCAGTGCCAGGGGCGTCTCTATAGATTATGTGCTCAAATACATTGATTATCATCATCATCATCATCATCATCATCATCATCATCATCATCATCATCATCATCAGGTGCCCAGCCGCATGGCGTTGGCGATCATGGACTTCCATCTGCCTCTATCTCGCGTTGCCCCTAGCATCTCCCCCACTCTCCTCGTCCCCAGCCACTCTGCAAGTCCGTCCAGCATTTTCTCCCTGGGTTTACCCGTGCTCTCTTTCCCTCCAGCTTTCCCGTTGTGACCAGGTGCTCCAAATCCCCCTTCCTCATAAAATGGCCTATAACTGTTGCTTGTCTTTTCCTAATCTTCTTTATGAGTGATCTACTTGTGTCTGCCTCCATCAAGACTGTCTCGTTTGTTTTCTTTGCTGTCCATGAAACTCTCAACATTCTTCTTAGAAACCACATCTCGGCTGCCTCAATCTTGTTCTGGCTTTGTTTGTTGACTGTCCACGCCTCGCATCCGTACAACGGTATTGGTTCTACATAATATTCAAGGACTCTCTTTCTGATGTTAATTGATATTAATTCAGGTATGTTTTTAAAATCCTGTGTTATAAATTGGACGGAGTGGTCAATGCCTGGGGCGTTTCTATAGATTATGTGCTCAAATGCAATGATATGTGTGCTTAATTTTCTTTTCCTTTTTGTTTTCCTGTTGAAGTATTGTGTATGTTTTCAAACGGTTATAGCCCTGATGTGGCTGTACGCAGTCGGCTGGGCTTTAAAACAAATAATGAAAAAAAGTAACAGTAACAACCTGTACTACGAACACCGTCAGCGTCAATTTTATTGTCATGTAATTTGTCAGCCTGGTGCTTTAAACCCTTTGACTCCCGCACTCTGTCAACCATGCTAGCAAAGCAAAAACTTAACCCCTTGACTCCCTCGCCCTACCCAACAGCTTCCTGCAGGAATGTAGTGGAGGAGAAGGTGAGGGAATCAAAGGGTTAATTTTTTGCGGTTGGTGGATTGGGTGTGGCAGGGAGTCAAAGGGTTAAGTTTTTGCGGTTGGTGGATAGGGTGCGGGAGTCAAAGGGTTAAGTTTTTGCGGTTGGTGGATAGGGTGCGGGAGTCAAAGGGTTAAGTTTTTTGCGGTTGGTGGAGATAGGGTGCGGGAGTCAAAGGTTAAGTTTTTGGGGTTGGTGGATAGG
>CM060312.1:17005565-17008065 GCA_030674185.1 Monoplex corrugatus
ACCTACTATAATCTATACAATATATATATATATATATATATTATATTTAAATAATATAATATATATTGTGTGTGTGTACGTGTGTGTGTACGTATGTATGTATGTATGTATGTATGTATGAATGTATGTATGTATGAAAGTATAACATGTATGAATGTATGAATGTATATATATATATGTATGTCCGTATGTATATATGTATGTATGTATTGACTTACGTATGTATGTATGTATGTCTATTGGTAGTTTTCACCTTCACGAAGAGTGTCCACAAGCTAGCAGCCATACATCCACATTTACTACAACCAGCAAACCCGCTGTCCTCTTTGGTCCAAGAGACCAAGCCCTCACAAAATCGGATCAGGTGTCTGTCCGCAGCCAGAGCTGTCAGACACATCAAGAACGTATCACAGGTAGAATTAGTTCACACACACACACACACACACACACACACACACACACACACACACACACACACACACACACACACACACACACTAGAAGTATACGCGTGTACCAAGCACCTTGTCATCGCAGGTCACGTTCTTCTCTCTCACTCTCTCTCTCTCTCTCCCTCTCTCCACCCACACCCTCACCTCCCCCCCCCCACACACCCTTACTCTCTCTCCTAAAACATCGTTCCTTTTTGACAAACCACCTTGGGCTATTGCATTTCACCGTAGGCCTCTTCTCACTTTGTATTGTTGGATGTTGGATATAGTGGCCCACCCCCACCCCCCTCCTGCTTAGTTTGCATTGTGGTGAAAACCCTGCCAGTCTTTTGACTCCTTTGTTCGGTGCTGTGAGAGAGGATGGTCGTGTCTTCCTCTGTATCGGTTGACAGGTTGGTCTCGTGGGTCGTCTTGAATGGTGGGTGTATTGAGATACCTGGTTAATTAACATGTGTATCCGCTGGTTCAAGGAGGAGAGGAGAAGTCATTTTTTCCCTAGGGAGAAGAGGAGAAGCCATTTTTTCCCCTAGGGAGGAGAGGTCATTTTTCCCCTAGGGAGGAGAGGAGGTCATTTTTTCCCTAGGGAGGAGAGGAGAAGTCATTTTTTCCCGAGGGAGGAGAGGAGAAGTCATTTTTTCCCGAGGGAGGAGAGGAGAAGTCATTTTTCCCTAGGGAGGAGAGGAGAAGTCATTTTTTTCCCTAGGGGGAGAGGAGGTCATTTTTCCCTAGGGAGGAAAGGAGGTCATTTTTTTCCCTAGGGAGGAGAGGAGAAGTCTTTTTTTCCCTAGAGAGGAGAGAAGAAGTCATTTTTCCCTAGGGAGGAGGAGAGGAGAAGTCATTTGCTTCCCTAAGGAGGAGAGGAGAAGTCATTTTTCCCTAGGGAGGAGAGGAGAAGTCATTTTTCCCTAGGGAGAAGAGGAGAAGTCATTTTTTTCCCTAGGGAGGAGAGGAGAAGTCATTTTTTCCCTAGGGAGGAGAGGAGAAATCATTTTTTCCCTAGGGAGGAGAGGAGAAGTCATTTTTCCCTAGGGAGGAGAGGAGGTCATTTTTTTCCTAAGGAGGAGAGGAGAAGTCATTTTTCCCTAGGGAGGAGAGGAGAAGTAATTTTTTCCCTAGGGAGGAGAGGAGAAGTCATTTTTTCCCCTAAGGAGGAGAGGAGAAGTCATTTTTTCCCTAGGGAGGAGAGGAGAAGTTATTTTTTCCCCTAAGGAGGAGAGGAGAAGTCTTTTTTTCCCTAGGGAGGAGAGGAGACGTCATTTTTTCCCTAGGGAGGAGAGGAGAAGTCATTCTTCCCCTAGGGAGGAGAGGAGAAGTCATTTTTTCCCTAGGGAGGAGAGGAGAAGTAATTTTTTCCCTAGGGAGGAGAGTAGAAGTCATTTTTTCCCTAGGTCCCTAGGGAGGAGAGGAGAAGTCATTTTTTCCCTAGGGAGGAGAGGAGAAGTCATTTTTTCCCTAGGGAGGAGAGGAGAAGTCATTTTTTCCCTAGGGAGGGAGGAGAAGTCATTTTTTCCCTAGGGAGGAGAGGAGAAGTCATTTTTTCCCTAGGGAGGAGAGGAGAAGTCATTTTTTCCCTAGGGAGGAGAGGAGAAGTCATTTTTTCCCTAGGGAGGAGAGGAGAAGTCTTTTTTTCCCTAGAGAGGAGAGAAGAAGTCATTTTTCCCTAGGAGGAGGAGAGGAGAAGTCATTTGCTTCCCTAAGGAGGAGAGGAGAAGTCATTTTTCCCTAGGGAGGAGAGGAGAAGTCATTTTTCCCTAGGGAGAAGAGGAGAAGTCATTTTTTCCCTAGGGAGGAGAGGAGAAGTCATTTTTTCCCTAGGGAGGAGAGGAGAAATCATTTTTTCCCTAGGGAGGAGAGGAGAAGTCATTTTTCCCTAGGGAGGAGAGGAGGTCATTTTTTCCTAAGGAGGAGAGGAGAAGTCATTTTTCCCTAGGGAGGAGAGGAGAAGTCATTTTTCCCTAGGGAGAAGAGGAGAAGTCATTTTTTCCCTAGGGAGGAGAGGAGAAGTCATTTTTTCCCTAGGGAGGAGAGGAGAAATCATTTTTTCCCTA
>CM060312.1:17013065-17018065 GCA_030674185.1 Monoplex corrugatus
CCTGCGCTGTCAACTTCACCAGTGTTCCATCTTCTTTCCCTCTCTGTCTGTGTTTTTCTCGTTGGTCCTCTCTCTGTGTCTCTCCCTGTCTCTGTCTCTGTCTCTGTCTGTCTGTCTCTGTCTCTCTGTCTCTGTCTGTCTGTCTGTCTCTGTCTATCTGTCTCTGCCTGTCTGTCTGTCTCTGTCTCTCTCTGTCTCTCTGTCTCTGTCTGTCTCCCTCTCTCTCTCTGTCTGTTTAATATCTTACACGCTCTTCTCTCTCTCTCCTCTCTCTCTCTCTCTCTCTTCTCCTCTCTCTCTCTCTCTCTGTATCTCTCTCCTTCTGTCTCTCTCTCTCTGTTTAATATCTTACGTTTTCTGTGCACCCCGTCTCTCTGTCTGTCTCTCTGTCTCTGTCTCTGCCCCCCCTCCCACACCTCTCTGTGGATATCTTAAATGTTTTCTGCCCATCTCGTCTCTGCTGTCTGTCTGTCTGTCGTCTTCTCTCTCTCTCTTCCCCCCCCCCTCTCCCGTCTGTCTCTGTGTCTTAAACAACAAGTGCTGTTACTGTTTGATATCCTTGTGTATTATGTTTAATATCACTGATTTATTGTCGTATCTCTTTTCCAGTACTTTGAGTTTTAGGCACCTATGCAAAAGAAAAAACAAACAAACAACAAACAAACAAACAAACAAACAAACACAAAACAGCTGCTCTGCAACATAGCTTATACATGTTAGATAATATTTTCTATCATTGGAAAAGATCTCGTTGTCAATGTCATTTTGTTGAGTGCTATAATCATAACAACAACAAAAACGTATAATTAAGAGCTGATAGTGAGCTCTTTGTAACTGTGCTTGTTGCCATTTTGTTGTGTGCTATAATTATATAACAACAAAAACGTATAATTAAGAGCTGATAGTGAGCTCTTTGTAATTGTGCTTGTTGTCATTTTGTTGTGTGCTATAATTATAACAACAACAACAACGTATAATTAAGAGCTGATAGTGAGCTCTTTGTAACTGTGCTTCTTGCCATTTTGTTGTGTGCTATAATTATATAACAACAACAAAAACGTATAATTAAGAGCTGATAGTGAGCTCTTTGTAACTGTGCTTCTTGCCATTTTGTTGTGTGCTATAATTATAAGAACAACAAAAACGTATAACTAAGAGCTGATAGTGAGCTCTTTGTAACTGTGCTTTTTGCCATTTTGTTGTGTGCTATAATTATATAACAACAACAAAAACGTATAATTAAGAGCTGATAGTGAGGTCTTTGTAACTGTGCTTCTTGCCATACTCCACAGTGGACCAAAGAGCTAACAGCAGAAAACGCATCGAGTGCCATACTTATTTAACCCTTTGACTCCCGAACCCTGTCCACCAGCATTCCGCATTGTGGACCACGCTAGCAGAGGAAAAACTGTACCCTTTGACTTCCTTGCCTATCCACCAGCTTCCTTGTCCTTGCACGAAGCTAGTGGATAGGGCGAGGGAGTCAAAGGGTTAATTTTTTTGCAGTTGGTGAATAGAGTGCGGGGGAGTGAAAGGGTGCAGAAAAAACTGGTGGATAGGGCGAGGGAGTCAAAGGGTTAAGTTTTTGCAGTTGGTGAATAGAGTGCGGGGGAGTGAAAGGGTGCAGAAAACTGGTGGATAGGGCCGAGGGAGTCAAAGGGTTAAGTTTTTGCAGTTGGTGAATAGAGTGCAGGAGTCAAAAGGGTTAATATTTAAGAGCAGCCTAAGAACTCAAAGAGTGGCTGTATGTTGCCAACTTGTAGCGTCGTGTCTCGCTCGTATGCGTAAGAGCAGCATGAAGCCCAACCAACAACTTTTACAGCGTGTTCTCTGTCGCGTGCCTCGCTCGCTCTAAGTAGTAGCTAACGAAAGAGCTACAAGTAGCTACAAGTGAGTGCGCTGTGTTCAAACAGTGTTGTAGGCTCTGCCACTGTGACATAGGACCGACTTCAAAGAACCAGACTCCTCTGCAGACAGTCTCTTTGAAGGACTTGTAGTAGTAGTGGTTTCCGTCGACCTGATTCAGTCAGTAAACCATGCAGCGTGTCGCAGGTTCACCAGACAGCTAAGCTAGCTAGCCTCCTGTTTTCTTTTTTGGCTACAGACTGCGCTTGAGACCCTCACGTGACATAGTAGAAAACCAAAAAACCAGAACGAAACGAAACAAAATAAAACGAACAAAAACATCAAACACCGGAAGTAAATGCATGCTACTTGAAGTTATCATCATCCAATTTCCACAAGTATTATCCAATTCGCAAGTATTATCCATTCCCAAGTATTATCCAGTTCCAAGTATTATCCATTCGCAAGTATTATCCAGTTCCATATTATCCAAATATATCCAGTTCCCAAGTATTATCCAGTTCCCAGTTATAGTATTATCCAGTTCCCAAGTATTATCCAGTTCCCAAGTATTATCCATTTCCAAGTATTATCCAGTTCCCAAGTATTATCCAATTCCCAAGTTTTATCCAATTCGCAAGTATTATCCAGTTCCCAAGTATTATCCAGTTCCCAAGTATTATCCAGTTCCCAAGTATTATCCAGTCCAGTTCCCAAGTATTATCCAGTTCCCAAGTATTATCCAGTTCCCAAGTATTATCCAGTTCCCAAGTATTATCCAGTTCCCATGTAAGAAACCAGGTCCATCTGGTCTCAAATCCTTTGTTGTCTGTCTGTTTGGTTAGTTTTTTTTTGTTTTTTTTTTTTATCTAACTTTAATATTTTCTCATACTACTTGATTGGTTGTTTTTTTTCTTCTCTAACTTATTTGTTAATGCTTTCCAAGTTTTGTTGAATATTTTCACATTTTTACGGCACAGCATTTTTTCCAGCGTTCCAAATTTGCTGGGAAGCGTCTGTGTACGTTATTTTTGCCCACACTGCGTAGGCAGTACTTTGCTGCATAGTCTGCATACTTCGCCTTTGGTGGGCGTACATGCTGGGTCTTTTCGTGTGTCCACAAACCACCAGAGACTGACATGACTTTCAGGATTTTAACATGCATAATTTGATGTTTGTTCTGTGTGCTTATACACATGAAAGAGATTGAGGCACTAACAGGTCTACACAGATGCTGACCTTTCAGATCAGGGAAAAATCTTAACCCTTTACCCACCAGGCGGGAGGTACCGAGGCACAGAATCGAACCCAGATATTCCGAATCTTTCAACTTCATCTTACCCACTTGACTATAACGCCTGTGAAGATTGGCTCAGAACAGACAGTATTGGAGAATCTTCGTTGCCTGCTCTTCATGCAAACCTTATGATGGGCAGTATTGTTATTGTAATTGTTATTTTTGTTTAAAGCCGAACCGACTGCGTAAGCCATATCAGGGCTATAACTTTTTCAAAACGTACACATTACTTCAACAGGGGGAAAAAAAACAAGGAAAAGATAATTACAAAATATTAAAAAAAATACCTTGTCTGTAAAAGATCCTTTGGAGTAAAAAACACAACGTTTCAAGCCCAGGCCCTTTGTCAAATGAAAAATAAAATGACAGAGGAGTATTGAAAACAGTTCAAGGAAATAAGGGACAGAGTGAGTGAGTGTTGCTCAGGATAGACAATAGAAAAATTATGTAGTTAGAAACAAAACTTAAAGGACAGAGCAGACAAGGTATTTTTTAATATTTTGTTTTCACCCTCAAGATCCAGCAGTCATATTTGTGTTTATCGAAAAGATAATTAAGTACGCATATCAATGCATTCGCGCACATAATCTGAGGAGATGCCCATAGGTGTTGACCACTCCTACAGTTTATCATACAGAGGATTTAAAAAAACAACATGAATGCAAATTTAAACATAATTAAAAACCTAAAACATATGTACACAGGGGTCTAAGTTACCTAAAATTGCTTCCGCATATCTCATTTCCCTTGAACTAAAAAAAATATATGTACCCAATTTACCAATCTTAAGAGAAAGTACGTAGGACTTTATGGAACACATACAGGTGGATGGACCAGCAAGGCAAAAAAAAAAAATGATAGGAAGAAATGACAGAACGCAAAGGAACAAGGCAGAAACAAAGAGAGTGCCAGAAAAGAGGACATTTCTATCACAGGAAGAAATGACAGAACGCAAAGGAACAAGGCAGAAACAAAGAGAGTGACAGAAAAGAGGACATTTCTATCACAGGAAGAAATGACAGAACGCAAAGGAACAAGGCAGAAACAAAGAGAGTGACAGAAAAGAGGACATTTCTATCACAGGAAGAAATGACAGAATGCAAAGGAACAAGGCAGAAACAAAGAGAGTGACAGAAGAGACATTTATAAAGGGAAGAATACGAATGCAAAGACAAGGCAAACAAAGAGAACAGAAAGAGGACATTTATCACAGAAGAATGACAGAATGCAAGGAACAAGGCAGAAACAAAGAGAGTGACAGAAAAGAGGACATTTCTATCACAGGAAGAAATGACAGAATGCAAAGGAACAAGGCAGAAACAAAGAGAGTGACCAGAAAATAGGACATTTCTATCACAGGAAGAAATGACAGAATGCAAAGGAACAAGGCAGAAACAAAGAGAGTGCAGAAAAGAGGACATTTCTATCACAGGAAGAAATGACAGAATGCAAAGGAACAAGGCAGAAACAAAGAGAGTGCCAGAAAAGAGGAATTTCTATCAAGAATGTCCAGAAGGTAAGGGATACTATTTACCCGGACTGCCCCTTCACTGGACACCAGAAGGAAAACGTAAGAGAGGAAGACCGAAGAATATCTGGCGACGAAAAACAGAAGGAAATTAAACAGTTCTGAAATGTACTAGGGTATTATACTGAAACAGCCCCTGGCACCCTTATGAGGAAGATAGTAGTATGTAAGTACATCTCAAACAGAGCGATAAGATAGAGTAATTGTGACCTCCTACCACGAAATCAGTCTTAACCCTTTGACTCCCGCTACCTATCCATCAACTGCAAAAACTTAACCCTTTTACACCCTCGCCCTATCCACCAGCTTCTTGCAGGAAGCTGGTGGATA
>CM060312.1:17028065-17030565 GCA_030674185.1 Monoplex corrugatus
CATTGTTGGTAAAGCCTAAAAGGTAACATGCTGTGTGTAAAGCCTAAAAGGTAACATTGTTGGTAAAGCTTAAAAGGTTAACTTTGTTGGTATAAGCTAAGGTAACATTGTGGTAAGGCCTTTAAGGTGACTGTGTAGGTAAGCCTAAAAGGTAACATTGTTGGTAAAGCTTAAAAGGTAACTTGTAGGTAAAGCCTAAAAGTGACTTGTAGGTAAAGCTAAAAGGAAACATTGTTTGTAAGCTAAAGTTAACATTGTAGTTAAATCCTAAAAGTTGTACTGTGTAGGCTAAAGCTTAAAAGGTTAAATTTTTGTAAACTTAAAAGGTGACTGTTAGTAAAGTCCTAAAAGTACATTTTGTTTAGCCTCTAAGTGCTTTGTAGTAAAGCTTAAAAGGTTAACTTTGTAGTACACTTTAAAAGGTACATGTTTGGTAAGCCTAAGGTTGACTTTGTTAGTTAACCTAAAAGTACATTGTGTTGTAAAGCTTAAAGTTATCCTTTCTAGTACGCCTAAATAGGTGTACTGTGTAGTTAAAGCTTAAAGTACTTGTTGTAAGCCGTTTAAGGTACTTTGTAGTAGCTTTAAAGTAACATTGTTGGTAAACCTTTTAAAGGTAACATTGTATGGTAAAGCCTTAAAAGGTGACTGTGTGTTTAGCTTAAGTGTAATTGTTGGTAAAGCCTAAAAGTGACTTGTAGTAAGCTTAAAAGTGAAATGTTTTGGGAATGCCCTAAAGTGTGACTGTGTAGTAAGCTAAAAGGTAACATTGTTGGTAAAGCCTAAGGTGATGTGTAGGTAAGCCTAAAGGTGTCTGTGTAGTAAAGCCTAAAAGGTGCTGTGTAGTAAAGCCTAAAAGTGACTTTGTAAGGTAAAGCTTAAAGGTAACATTGTTGGTAAAGCTTAAAAGTAACATTGTTGGTAAAGCCTAATAAGTGTAATATTGTTGTTGTTAAGCCTAAAGGTGACTTTGTTGGTAAAACCTAAAAGGTAACATTGTTGGTAAAGCTTAAAGGGTAACATTGTTGGTAAAGCCTAAAAGGTGACTTTGTAGGTAAAACCTAAAAGGTAACATTGTTGGTAAAGCGTAAAAGGTGACTTTGTAGGTAAAGCTTAAAAGGTAACATTGTTGGTAAAGCTTAAAAGGTAACATTGTTGGTAAAGCCTAAAAGGTGACTTTGTAGGTAAAGCTTAAAGGGTAACTTTGTAGGTAAAGCCTAAAAGGTCACTTTGTTGGTAAAGCTTAAAAGGTGACTTTGTTGGTAAAGCCTAAAAGGTGACTTTGTAGGTAAAGCTTAAAGGGTAACTTTGTAGATAAAGCCAAAGAAACTTTGGAAGCAAAGCCTAAAAGGTAACTTTGTAGGTAAAGTCTAAAAGGTAACTTTGTAAGGTAGGCCTAAAAGGTACCTTTGTTGGTAAAGCGTAAAACTTAACTTTGTAGGTAAAGCCTAAAAGGTAACTTAGTGAATAAAGCAAAAAAACTTTGTAGGCAAAGCCTAAAAGAACTTTGTAGGTAAAGCCTAAAAGGTAACTTTGTAGGTAAAGCCTAAACGATAACTTTCTTGGTAAAGCCAAAAGGGTAACTTTGTAGGTAAAGCATAAACGGTATCTTTGTAGAAAGCCTAAAAGGTATCTTTTGTAGGTAAAGCCCCAAAAAAATTTGTAGGCGGAGCCTAAAAGGTAACTTTGTTAGTAAAACCAAAAGGTAACTTTGTAGACAATGCATAAAATGGTAACTTTGTAGGTAAAACCTAAATGGTAACATTGTAAATCATCATCATCATCAGGTGCCCTGCCGCATGGCGTTGGCGACCATGGACTTCCAACCATCTCTATCTCTCGTTGCCCCCAGCATCTCCCCCACCCTCCTCATCCCCAGCCACTCTGCAAGTCCGTCCAGCATTCTCTCCCTGGGTCTACCTGGTGCTCTCTTTCCCTCCAGCTTTGCCGTTGTGACCAGGTGCTCCAAATCCCCCTTCCTCATAAAATGGCCTATAAATGTTGCCTGTCTTTTCCTAATCTTCCTTTTGAGTGATCTACTTGTGTCTGCCTCCATCAAGACTGTCTCGTTTGTTTTCTTTGCTGTCCATGGAACTCTCAACATTCTTCTCAGAAACCACATCTCGGCTGCAATCTTGCTGTGGCTTTGCTTGCTGACTGTCCACGCCTCGCATCCGTACAACAGTATTGGTTCTATATAACATTCAAGGACTCTCTTTCTGATGTTAATAAAGCCCAAAAACCTTTGTAGGCATATCATAAAAGGCGATTTTATAGATAAAGCCTAAAAGGTAAGTTCGTAACTAAAGCCTAAAAATATAACTTTGTGAGTAAAATCTAAAAGGTAACTTTGTAGGTAAAGCGTAAATGGTAAGTTTGTAGGTAAAGCCAAATAAGTAACTTTGTAGGTACAGCCTAAACGCCGTGCGTGCGTGCTTGCGTGTGTGTGCGTGTGTGTGTATGTGTGTGTGTGTGTGTGTGTGTGTGTGTGTGTGTGTGT
>CM060312.1:17035565-17060565 GCA_030674185.1 Monoplex corrugatus
ATGGAATTATTTTGGACTCCAAGATGGATGCGTCGGGGACTCTTAAAATAGAAGCAGGTCTGTGAATTTTGATTGGATGTTTGGTCTGCTCGGCCGTTTGTATGATTGGATACTATTCATCTGTGTGATAAATATGTCACTTTCTATTGGATTATCGGTGTTAAGATGAATGCGGCCATGTGACTTTTTACTGGATGAGAATTTGATCGTTTATTTTTCTATTGGATTATAGGTATTAAGGTGAATGAAGTCATCTGACTTTTTACTGGATGAAATTGATCGTTTATTTTCTATTGGATTATCGGTGTTAAGATGAATGCAGTCATGTGACTTTTTACTGGATGAAATTTGATCATTGATGATTTGATGCCATACATCTGTACGATCAAGATGTCGGTTTCTATTGGATAAACGAAGCTGGACAGTGATTTGTGAGTTCCAACTGCCTGGTATTCGATCGTTTGTACATCTGATTGGATGTCATTCGCTTGTATCATAAAGACAAATATTGCTATTGGATTATTGATCAGACAGACGAAGATGTGATATGAGCTTTGATTGGACGATATTCGAGCTTTCCTGTGATTGGATACCATTAGCCTGTGTCGTCATGGTTCTTCTTCTGTTGGATTTTACTTCAGGTGGATGAAGATTGGTGAATTTCGATTGGATTGGATTTTGACTGTTATTGTGATTGGATTTCATGTGTGATCACAATGCCAGTTTCTGTTGGATTAACCAACTGCTGAAGTGTATGACGTCACTTTCAACACTCGCGTCATGTGCTTTCGACGGCAGTTTTTCTCGTGCGGAGGTCGCGCAGGCAAGTTTTGTTGATGTTGATTTTTTGTTTTGTTGTTGTTGTTTGTGTGCTTGTGTTGTGTGTTTGTTGTATATGTTGTGTGTTTACAATCTGGGTGAAGTGTGAACAATATGTGTGTGTGTATGTGTGTGTTGTGTGTGTGTGTGTTGTGTGTGTGTGTGTTGTGTGTTGTGTGTGTGTGTGTGTGTGTGTGTGTGTGTGTGTTGTGTGTGTGTGTGTGTTGTGTGTGTTGTGTGTGTGTGTTGTGTGTGTGTATGTGTGTGTGTGTGTGTTGTGTGTGGTATGTGTGTGTTGTTGTTGTTGATGTGTGTGTGTGTGTGTTGTGTTGTTGTGTGTGTATGTGTGTGTATGTGTGTGTGTGTGTGTGTGTGTTTGTGTGTGTGTGTTGTGTGTGTGGTGTGGTGTGTGTGTGTGTGTGTGTGTGTGTGTGTGTGGTGTGTTGTGTGTGTGTTATGTGTGTGTGTGTGTGTGTGTTTCCTGGGCTGTAGTGTCAAAATGAAACTGTGTTGGTTGGTTGGTTGGTCTATGATTTACTGTCTATTCACTAAAGTGATTTTGAACACACAAAAAAGTGGGGATAATGGAGGAGTGAAGAGGATATTTCAAAAATAGTCAATCTTGAGAAAATATTGTCCAGAATACTACTGTTTCAAGGAAGAAAAACTTACAAAGGATGTTAACATAATTAACGATTTAAACCAAAAAAAACAACAACAACAAAAAAAAGAAATGACTAACCCTAACACAACAGTGAACAGGATAAAACTGCATGTGTATACATGTATGTATGTATGTATGTATGTATGTATGTATGTATGTATGTATGTATGTATGTATGTATGTATGTATGTATGTATATATGTGTGTATGTATGTATGTATGTATGTATGTATGTGTGTATGTAGATATGTATGTATGTATGTATGTATGTATGCATGTGTGTATGTATGTATGTATGTATGCATGTGTGTATGTATGTATGTATGTATGTATGTGTGTATGTATGTATGTATGTGTGTATGTATGTATGTATGTATGTATGTATGTATGTATGTGTGTATGTATGTATGTATGTATGTGTGTATGTATGTATGTATGTATGTGTGTGTGTATGTATGTATGTATGTATGTATGTGTGTGTGTGTATGTATGTATGTATGTATGTATGTATGTATGTATGTATGTATGTATGTATGTATGTATGTATGTATGTATGTATGTATGTATGTATGTATGTATGTATGTATGTATATGTATGTATGTATGTATGTATGTATGTATGTATGTTGTATGTATGTATGTATGTATGTATAGTATTGTATGTATGTGTGTACATGTATGTATGTATGTGTGTATATATGTATGTATGTATGTGTATGTATGTTGTATGTATGTGTGTGTAATGTATGTATGTATGTATGTGTGTATGATGTATGTATGTATGTATGTATATGTATGTATGTATGTATGTAGTATGTATGTATGTATGTATGTATGTATGTATGTATGTATGTATGTATGTATGTATGTATTGTATGTGTATGTATGTATGTATGTATGTATGTATGTGATGTATGTATGTATGTATGTATGTATGTATAGTATGTATGTAGTATGTAATGTATGTATGTAGTATGTATGTATGTATGTTGTATGTATGTAGTATGGTTGTATGTATTGTATGGTATGTATGTATGTATGTAGTGTATGTATGTATGTATGTATGTATGTATGTATGTGTTGTATGTATGTATGTATGTATGTATGTGTGTATGTATGTATGTATGTATGTATGTGTGTATGTATGTATGTATGTATGTATGTATGTGTATGTATGTTGTATGTATGTATGTATGTATGTATGTAGTGTATGTATGTATGTATGTATGATGATGTATGTAGATGTATGTATGGTTTATGTATGTATGTATGTATGTATGTATGTATGTGTGTATGTATGTATGTATGTGTGTATGTATGTATGTATGTGATGTATGTATGTATGTATGTTGTGTATGTATGTATGTATGTGTGTATGTATGTATGTATGTATGTATGTATGTATGTATGTATGTATGTATGTATGTGATGTATGTATGTATGTATGTATGTATGTATGTATGTATGTATGTATGTATGTATGTATGTATGTATGTTGTATGTATGTATGTATGTATGTATGTATGTATGTATGTATGTATGTATGTATGTATGTATGTATGTATGTATGTAGTATGTATGTGTATGTATATGTAGATGATGATGTATGTATGTGTGTATGTATGTATGTATGTATGTATGTGTATGTGTATGTATTGTATGTATGTAGTGTAATGTATGTATGTATGTATGTATGTGTGTATAGTATGTATGTATGTAGTGTATGATATGTTGATGTATGATGTATGTATGTATGTATGTATGTTGTGTGTAGTGTATGATATATGTATGATATGTAAATGATGTATGTGTATGTAGTAGTTGTGTAATGTATGTATGTATGTAATGTATGTTGTAGTTGTAGTGTATGGTTGTATGTAGTTGTAGTTGTTGTTGTGTGTGTGTGTGTGTGTTGTGTCTGTGTGAATAAATAACACTACTTGAACTGAATGTGTAAAATGTGAAAGAAAACCATAAACAAAGCATGCTGTGACGTCTTTCTGGCTCCTTCATTGCCATAAGCAACGACATAGATGAATTGGTTGTCAGTGTAAATGTGAAATTTCAAAAAATGGGAAAAACAAACACAGAAACGAACGAACGAATAAAAGCCCTACACGAACAAAGAAAACTCCCACACAAACAAAAACAGTAAAAACAGAATTTTCAGAACCCCATTGCAATACTCTTTTCGACCTCCCAGAAGCATTCTAAATGTAAACATTATTTCAATTATATATATACCTTCTCCTGAACACACTCAAACTATGCTAGCATAATGTTAATTCTATATATACACTTTTTCGTCAAAACACTCAAACAGTGTGAAGAAGATTTTATCTACCTTCTCCTGAACACACTCAAACTATGTTAGTATAATGTTAATTCTATATACACTTTCTCGTCAAAACACTCAAAACAATGTGAAGAAGATTTTGTCAGTTCCACATATATATATTCTTTGAGAAAACCCTCAAACAGTGTTATCGTAATGTCGTTCAGTGTACGTTCTGATGGAAGAAACACTCAAAACAATGTGAACATGTCAAAATGCTTCTAAGAGAATGGGAGCGTGTTGTATACCTGGGTGGCAGAATTTGTTGACAGCTGTTGCAAAATTTGGATTTTGTCTTCAGGCATGTTTTAGTGTCCTTAGTTATGTTTAAATGTATATTCAGGTGTTTTTTTTACAAAATCCCCCCTGTGCGATAAATTGGAAGGGGTGGTCAACACCGGGGCATGTCTTTGGATTATGTGCGCGAATGTACTGATATGTGTACTTATTTTTCTCCCCCACCCCTTTTTTGTTTTTTTTGTTTTTGTTTTTGTCTTTCTTTTTTTGTCGTTGTTTGTTTGTCTGGTTGAAGTACTAGGTATGTTTTGAAATGGTTGTAGCCCTGATATGGCTCTACGCAGTCGGCTGGGCTTCACACAGAAATAACGGTAAGAATAACAATAACCATTTGTAATGACCGAACATGGTCATCCTGTGTTTTGAAACGATTATAACCCTGATATGACTCTACGCTGTCGGCTGGGGTTTAAACAGAAATAACGGTAAGAATAACAATAACCATTTGGAATGACCGGACATGGTCATCGATTAGATGTAGACCTTTGACCCATGAACATCTGCTGACTGGTCCACTAATCTCCCCTCAGCCGAAAAAAGAAAATAATGATAGTAACAGCGAGGAGGATGGAGGAGAAAGGAAAGCCCTGAGTGTTCTTCATGGAGTTCTTTGCCAGTCTTAGGGTCCTTCGCCAGAAAGATCCTGTACATGTATGCTGCCCAAATAGACCATGATCGATGACCTGTGCCTGCATGTAACAGTGTACAAAAAAAGTTCACCCTTCTGTTAGCAAGGTATTTCAGTTATAATTATTAATGTTAGTAGTAGTAGTAGTAGTAGTAATATGCACAGAATTTCTTGTTCTTGGTAGTAGTAGTAGTAGTAGCAGTAGTATGCAAAGTACTGAAGTTATTATTTAGTTAACAATAATGATAATAATAATAATAACAATAATAATAATAATAATATTATTATTATTATCATTATTATCATTGGTGTTGTTTTGTTCTTGTTCTTGTTGTTGTTGTTGTTCTTCTTCTTCTTGTTCTTCTTGTTCTTGTTCTTGTTGTTGTTGTTGTTGTTCTTCTTCTTCATCTTCTCTTCTCAGCCTCATCATTAATGTTTAAGCCCAGTCGATAGCGCAGAGTCAAATCATGGCAATAACAATCTTTGAACTCACACAACATCTCATTGACCCTCAAAAAAAAAAAAAAAAAAAAAAAAAAAAGAAGAAAAATCTGGGAAAGAAAGTGAAGTGCACATACCAATGTGTTCCCGCATACAATCCAACAACGACACGGGTCTGGCGTCGACTACTCCGCGTCCAATTCATCATTAAAGGGGGAAAAAAAAACCGGACACAAGTGAACAAACACAACAAAGCACACCAAGCCATAACACAACAACTAGCCTCGTAAGTCACCTAAAGTCGTTTTCTGCACGTCACATTTATTAGAGCCACAAATGCCACTCATCATCATCATCAGGTGCTCTTCCGCATGGTGTTGGCGATCATGGACTTCCATTTGTCCCTATCTCTCGTTTCCCCTAGCATCTCCCCCACCCTCCTCGTCCCCAGCCACTCTGCAAGTCCGTCCAGCATTTTCTCCCTGGGTCTACCGGTGCTCTCTTTCCCTCCAGCTTTCCCGTTGTGAAAAGGTGCTCCAAATCTCCCTTCCTCATAAAATGGCCTATAAATGTTGCTTGTCTTTTCCTAATCTTCCTTATGTGTGATCTACTTGTGTCTGCCTCCATCAAGACTGTCTCGTTTGTTTTCTTTGCTGTCCATGAAACTCTCAACATTCTTCTGAGAAACCACATCTCGGCTGCCTCAATCTTGCTCTGGCTTTGCTTGCTGACTGTCCACGCCTCGCATCCGTACAACAGTATTGATTCTATATAACATTCAAGAACTCTCTTCCTGATGTTAATTGATAGGCATTTGTTGGTAAGAATGCTTGTCATCTTCTTGAATGCTGTTTTGGCTTGGCCGATTCTGCCGGCTATTTCTGATGTGCATCTGCCGTCTGATGAAATGATCGTTCCCAGGTATCTGAATTTATCAACCTGTGTCAAGGTTGTGCCATTTGCTGTTACTTTGCATGAGGGGATTTCATGTTTTTTACTGATCACCAATAATGCCACTTTTTAATACTTGTAAACCCAATTATCAATCTTTATAGAAAGTATGTACGGCTTTATAAAAAGACAAAACAGATGAATGGACCAGCAAGGCAGAAATTAATAGGAAGAGATGACAAAAAGCAAAAGAGCAATGCAGGAACAGAGAGAGAGAGAGACAGACAGAGACAGAGACAGAGAGATGGAGAGAGATAGAGATAGAGAGAGAGAGACTGAGAGAAAGCGAGACAGAGACAGAGGGAGATAGAGAGACACAGACAGAGAGTCAGAGAGAGACAGAGACAGACAGAGAGAGAGACAGACAGACAGACAGACAGACAGACAGACAAGAGGAATTTTCCAGCGCAGAATTTCCAAAAGGCGTGTGTGTGGATGTTATTTACACTGAAAGAGCCCATTGCATCCCCACGGCGGAGAGCACTTTAAAAGTAAATTAATCGTTTTCGTGTCTGTCACTCGTGCAGTGGTGTTGAAATAATATCTTGTTTTGGGTGTAACGAGGTGTACGTTTTGCATGTTTCGTTTTTATTATTTTATTTATTATTTACTTATTTATCTATTTATTTATTTATTCATTTATCTATTTATACTTGTTCTGAGGCCTTGTTGGCGTAGAGATAGAGATTTCACCTTCCAGTATGCCTTCGTGTGTTTCCACGGGTGCAAATCACACACCCGTCCGTGGAACTTTACGAATGCGTGCAGCCTCCACCCTGCCCAATTGTGTGAATGGGTGCCTGACTGTCTTCGAAGTAAGGGAAAGATAAAGCAGCCAGTGAGGGGAGATGGGCGCCCACCACCTTCATAATACTGGCTCGCGCGCGCGAGAGGAGTTGAGGTCTGTACCACCTCACTCTCCTACGACCTCAGGGTTATGGGAACACGTTAGCCTGTACTTGTTCTGGTTTAGCTGATGTTATACACTGCAAATTATGCTTTTTTCTTTTCTTTTCCTTTCCTTTCTTTTCTTCTCTCTCTCTCTCTCTGTGTCTGTCTTTCTGTGTCTCTCTGTCTCTGTCTGTCTGTCTCTCTTTTCTCTTCTCTGTCTTCTCTCTGTCTTTCTCTCTTTGTCTGTCTTTCTCTCTCTCCCTCTCTCTCTCTCTGTCTCTGTCTTTCTCTCTCTGTGTCTGTCTTTCTCTTTCTCTGTCTCTGTCTTTCTCTCTCTCTGTGTCTCTATCTTTCTCTGTCTTTCTGTCTCTCTGTCTCTTTTTGTCTCTGTCTGTCTGTCTGTCTGTCCTCTCTCCTCTCTCTCTCTCTCTCTTTCTCTGTCTCCTCCCCCGTATCTCTTAAAACACAATTCCTCACGTCTCGTGTTGATGTATTGTATGTCCTTGTAATGGAATTTCTCTGTCTCTCTCTATCTCCGTCTGTCTGTCTGTCTGTCTGTCTCTCTCTCTCTCTCTCTGTTTATTTCCGTCTCTCTCTCTCTCACTCTTCCTTCCCCCCCTTCTCTCATTCTCTGTCTCTCATTCTCTGTCTCTCTGTCTCTGTCTGTGTGTGTGTATATATATATATGTATGTATATGTATATATATGTATATATATGTGTGTGTGTATGTGTGTGTGTGCGTTTGTGTGTGTGTGCGTTTGTGTGTGTGTGTATGTGTGTGTGTGTGTGTGTGTGTGTGTGTGTGTGTGTGTGTGTGTGTGTGTGTGTGTGTGTTATGGAAGTGAACAAAGGCGGAAAATGATAGGAAGAGATGAACAAAGTCCCTGTGTCTTTCGAAAGCGTAGCAGTGTCTGATATGTTGGCCAGAGTGCTAATAAGATTAACTATATCCTCTGAAAATAAAAGTTTCATCGTCACTGTGATCTCTGTCTGTCTATCTGTCTGTCTGTCTGTCTATCCTTGTCTGTTTGTCTGTCTCTGTCTGTCTGCCTGTCTTTGTGTGTCTCTCTGTCGCAGTCTCTCTCTTTCTATCTGTCTCTCTTTCTGTCTCTGTTGTCTCTCTGTCTCTGTCTGTGTGTCTCTCTGTCTCTCTCTTTCTGTCTCTGTCTGTCTGTCTTTTGTCTGTCTGTCTGTCTGTCTGTCTGTCTCTCTCCCCTCTCTCTTTATCTCTCTCTCTCTCTCGCTGTCACTGTCTTACTCTCTGTCTTCCTCCTCCTCCTCTCTTCTCTCACCCGTCCACACACTTACACACACACGTGAACAAACTCACACTCTCACATATATATGATAAAGACACACATACGCGCACGCATATATACACACACAGCACACATACACACATACATATAAAAGTAATATCACTTATAGTGAAAAGACGTTAAATCAAGGAACGATCAATATAAAAGTAAACTAAGACATACGCCCACGCAAGCGCACGCACTCACGCACTCACGCACTCACGCACGCACGCACCGACACACAGTATCGTAAAATATCATCGGTTTGCTCTCAGGCTGTTTGGTGCGTGAATGGAATGGAATCTTTATTTAATGTCTGTTCACAATAGTGATTTTAGACACACACACACACACACACACACACACACACACACACAGATCTTACGGTTTTGAAATTCTCCCTGGGTCTACCTGGTGCTCTCTTTCCCTCCAGCTTTCCCGTTGTGACCAGGTGCTCCAAATCCCCCTTCCTCATAAAATGGCCTATAAATGTTGCTTGTTTTTTTCCTAATCTTCCTTATGAGTGATCTACTTGTGTCTGCCTCCATCAAGACTGTCTCGTTTGTTTTCTTTGCTGTCCATGGAACTCTCAACATTCTTATTAGAAACCACATCTCGGCTGCCTCAGTCTTGCTCTGGCTTTGCTTGCTGACTGTCCACACCTCACATCCGTACAACAGTATTGGTTCTATATAATATTCAAGGACTCTCTTTCTGATGTTAATTGATAGGCATTAGGATTGAAGGAGACTCGTGCCCTGTGAACGACCCTCATAACATTAAAAGCTCATTAGATATGGCCTTTTCCAAATTTGATGATTCAGCAGACTGTATTGTTTTTCACTGTGGTGTGCATGAATTGAACAGCAAAGATCTCCCTGCAACAACTAAACATCTCGCTTCAGGCATAAAACAAATAGCACAAGAACATCCAAAATCTAAACTAGTCGTTAGTAAGGTTGCCCCTGTACGGCAGGCCCGAATGGAGGTTCAACGAAATCTGTTCAACGCTTTTCTATCTGCTGAACTTGTTGATATGAAAAATATTTCTTTTGTATCACATGAGAACCTTCGTACCACTCAACAATTTCTAAAAGACGACATTCACCCCACCACCAGAGGAAGTAGCATCATTGCAGGAAATCTTGGAAGACACATTCGAGACCTATTTTGGGAGACTCCAAGGAGAACATCAAGATCAAGATCATCACAGCTACACCCTTCCAGATTCTCCAGAGGACAGTACCACCCTTTTGACAACTACACACCATGGTGGCCGTATAATATGTTTTGAAATAACAGTATTACATATACAATACTTAATGTTCATGTCACAGGACTTTTTCCTCGTCATCTCTGACATTTCTTCTGCTGAAAATAAACAATAACTAGGTTTTAGTCCGACTATCAAGACTCGGTCAGACTATACACTCTGTACATTTGAAGACGTGAATGCCATTATTTTGATTTTTGGTTATTTGTTATCCCTTGTAATCTATTATCACCTTTATAAGTTATTCGTACGTTGGACTATGTAATTTTCTTTTTATTGATTTTGCTACAATTTTGTTTTCTTTACTTCGTAGTCTAAGTAATTACGTAATTTTCTTTCTGTCCAGTTCTCCTGGACACAGAAAATCAAAGTATTCATTATTATCGACAATAAATAACAGTTAATAGAAAGTTGGAGATTAACCAATATCAGCAATGCGAAAACAATCCCAAGTCAAGTTTTTGCAATGGAATTGTAGATCCCTTTCCACCAATTCGGCTTACTTGGAGCATTTCCTAGCATCAAATAGGTGTGAAATTTTGATTCTACAGTCGATGAATGTTGTCGCTACCAAGCTTCCCAATTTCCCCAATTATTATTATCCTCCAGTCTATGAATGTGGGAATCACGGGAAGAAGGTATCCACCGCGATTTATATACTCAAAGAGTTACAATACTGCTTACTTACTTCCCCAGTTTTGAAATCAAGCGAAGATTTGCATGCTTGTGCTGCCACTGTCCAATTAAGCAATTCTCTAAACATTAACGTTTTGTCAGTCTACCTACCAACAGGTCCAAATGACCACAACACAGAATGGCTGCGCACTATCCAAGATCAGCAGCGTGGTAAATGGCTAATAGGTGGAGACTTTAATTCCCACTCCCCATTTTGGGAAAAGAACTGTTCTACTGTTACGAGCAAACGTTTGGTAGAAAATATCGTTGATAGTTCGCTTTACCTTCTAAATGATGGTAGTGTCACTAGGATCCCTGATGTTTCCAAACACAGGGCGACAGCCATCGATTTGTCTCTAATCTCACCAGAATTAGCACCATCCTGTACCTGGGAAACTCACAGAGACACTTTGGGAAGCGATCACCTACCTATCATCATAACCATAACTGACAAAAACATCAGGATGAAAGACAGCTCTCCTGAAATTATTCCAAAATATAATTACAAGCGTTCTGACTGGTCCTTATTTCGAACTGCTCTAGCTAATCAAGATTACAGACATTATGAAAGTGAAAATGTAGACATTATGTTTTCTAAATTCCAAGAGTCAATTTTAGCCGCTGCAGACCTATCGATTCCGAAACTCAAATCTTCTAGATCAAATAATCGATTGGGTAATGTTTGGTGGACAGAGGCATGTGAGAAAGCAGTTCAATATAAAAGGGAGAAATTCAAAATCTACATCAAAAGCCGGAAACCTGAGGATCATGTCGAAATGAAAAAAGCTAACATCCAATGTAACAAAATCATTGCTGTAGCAAAGAAAGATTATTGGGCATCATTCTGCACAAAAGAAATTTCAGATTTCAAAGATTTCCATAAAGTCTGGACGAAAATGAAACAAATGAAGGATGGAACCAACTTACCTAGGTGTCCGATAATGATTGAAACATGTAACACATTTCCTTCAGACATGGACAAAGCAGAAACTTTTGTGGATCTGTTCGCCAAAAACAGTAAAGTTGAAGGTTTATCTCCTGACTGCAAACATCACAGAGAAATGGAAGATTACAACCCAATCTACACTGATCCAGTACCACAGAATGATCTCTGGTTTAATTCTCCAATCACCTTAGAAGAGCTAAAAAACACAGTACTGTCTCTACACAACAAAAAGAGTTCGGTAGGTGTTGATGCAGTTTCGACTGAAATGATTAAACATCTCCCTGAAAACTACCTTATTTTCCTACACAAAATTTTGCAGAAATGCTGGGTTACTGGAACTGTGCCACAAATCTGGCAAAAGTCTATAGTTATACCAATCTTAAAAACAGGAAAATCGAAAACCGATAAAAACAGTTACAGACCTATTGCTTTAACGTCCCACACAAGCAAACTAATGGAAAGATTGGTCTTAAACAGACTTTTACACTACTGTGATAAAAATAACGTTATTCCGGTAAACCAGGCAGGTTTTAGAAAAGGAAGATCCGCAGTTGAGCACCTAGTTAAACTTACAACTCAGATCAAACAACAGTTTGCCCGCAGAAAAAGTGTTTTAGCTACTTTCTTTGATGTGAAAAAAGCTTACGATCAAGTTTGGCATAAACGTTTATTGTTCAAGCTAAAATCTGTTGGTTTATCGGGCAATATGTTCAATTACATTAAATCTTTTTTAGCTAATAGAACAATTCAGGCAAGAGTGGGAGCTAGTTATTCTTCTTCACGATGCCTCGACATGGGGATTCCACAAGGTTCAGTGATAGCACCTATTTTATTTAATATCCTTATACAGGATCTTCCTAAAGCTCTTTCAAATCGTGTTGTTTTAGTACAGTACGCTGATGATATATGCACTTGGATGAATATCACTTTAAAAAAGATAACTCCACAGAGAACGCGAAATTACATCAGGAAGTTGTATCAATTTGATCTTGATAATCTTGGAAACTATATGTTAGAAAATGGGCTGTCGTTGTCAGCAGAAAAAACTAACATGATGCTGTTTGATCCTGGTGGTAACTCAAATAACTTGCCTATTTTCAAATTGCTTGGTGAAGTGTTAAATTACAAACAGGTCGTAAAATTCCTGGGAGTTTACATCACGTCCAATTTAAGCTGGAATGTCCATTTTGATTATATTTTAACAAAAGCGCGAAAAACCTTAAATTTTCTAAAGATAATAAGCAAATTACCCTGGGGAATGGATACAAATGTACTGATTCATCTGTCAACAGCGCTGGTCAGGTCTAAATTATCCTACGCGCAAGAAGTTTTCTTCAATGCACCCAAATATTTACTAAAAAAGATTCAGAGCTTGGACTGCAAAAGTCTTAAAATTGCACTAGGTGTACCAACTCATGCTTCTACTCTGGAAACGTACAAAGTTGCTGGAATTCTACCTTTAAACAACCATCGTGAGTTAGCTACAGCAAAGTTTGCAATTAGAACTACTTCACAAGTGGATAATTTTGTGAGCAAAGAAATTAAGATCAGGTCTGATACTGACTTTCCAAAACGAGCAAAAAACATTTCATCACAAATTACAGCCGCAACTTACATATCTGGCCTGATCAAACAGTCCAACATAACAATGGATGAAATTGCTGAGAAACCAACGATAACGCCTATCCCTACATGGGAAATGCTAAATGCCACATTTGATCTCGATTATGCAAAAGTTAAAAAAGATGATAATGTCAACATTACGCTATCCACAGCTTGTGAACACATCGATGAAAAGTACAGTACCCACCTCCACATTTTTACCGATGGGTCAGTCTTAGCAAACCAGAGCGCTGGAGCAGCCTTTTATGTTCCAAAATTTAACATTAAAAAGTCTTTTTTCATTGGGGCAAATGTATCTATATATACAGCAGAATTGGTCGCTGTTGTTCAAGCGTTGCATTATTTAATAAGCCTTCGGCCTGTGTCATTCAAAGTAGTTCTCTTTGTTGATTCAAAATCTGTATTATATGCCTTACAGTCTTTTGATACAGACACAAGACCTGACTTAATTATTGAGGCAAATCATCTAATACATTGTTTAAAGATAAATGGTTCGGAAATCAATTTATGCTGGGTGCCTTCTCATGTTGGTCTTCATGGCAACAACGTAGTTGATAGAGCAGCTAAATCCGGTGCCCTCCATTCTGAAAATTCCATAGAATTACATGTTAACACCTCGGTAAAAGAAGCTTACAACTCGCTAGAATTAGCATCATGGATTCGATTTCATGAACATTTAAATGAAAAATTTGTGTCTCAAAAAAGAATCAAACTTTCAGTTCAAAATATCTGTAAAAATTTGCAGTATTCCTCGTTATATCATTTGAGATTAATTGTTATGACATATTTTCGCATTCAACTGAACGCTTTGAAAACAAAATATTGTAACAACGTTTTATGTATTTGTGGCGAACAATTCACATTGTATCACTGTTTGTTTTACTGCAGAAAGCTTCGTTCCTTTTTACCAAAGACGTTTACACAAGGAAACTATCTTGAAACGCATTTTAAAGAAGTAGTATCGGATCAAGTTTTGTTAGTTAAAATTTCAGAATCATTGGTTCACAGTCCTGTTAATGCGTTACTTTAAGATTATTATTATAATTATGATTATTTTTGTTTTGTTTTGTTTTTATGACGATTTTTCTTTTACATTATTGATGTTAGCGTTGTTCTAGTTTCATTTCTCTGTTCATCCATATCCTTTTTCTTAAGACCTTGCCGCTTCCTTTTAATTTTTTTTACGTCCCTTACTCTGTTCCCCTCTCCCCTCCACACCCCCCCCCCCTTATTTCATCCTCCATGCCATTTTTCCCCGTCTAATATCACTTATAGTGAAAAGACGTTAAATCAAGCAACGAACACACACACACACACACACACACACACACACACACACACACACACACACACACACACACACACACACACACACACACACACACACACTGGGAGAGGGAGGAAAAAAAAAAGAGGGTGGGGGACGGGAATGGGAAGGGGTAGTAGGAGTTTGAATGTAAGAAGGGGAACAATTACAATTAAGAATTCAGAACATTAAGTTAACAGTGTCAATTAATAACAGACAACAATTAATTTAACTCTTCATAACAATCTGCCGACAGGGGATCTGAGAATCAGCTGGACTACCGAAATGATATCATTATTTTTGTTGTAAAGGATATCTCTAGAGTCAGTACATGAAAAATCGAGGTTGTTATTTCTATATGTCGTAAGTAAGATAGGACATTCAAAGAGCAGATGGTGGACTGATAATGTTTTTGAACAAATACATAAATTCTGTGTATATTTTGTTTTCCAAGAGTTAAGCCTTAGTTTGTATATCAAGGATGCTAACTGTCTGGGGCAGTTAGGTATCAGGCTTTGAGTATTGGAAAAATTTGGTGCATGAATAGAATCAATCATGTATGTAAGTCTGAGTCATACGTGTAGGTCAGGATGAAAACCAAAGTCGTGCACAGATAGATTTGAACTGGCGTGCTCCGTCTCCTTTGTTATCATGATCCCGAATTACGTGTCAAACTATGATGGCTGCGGCAGTTCATCATCCATCATCATGATGTGCCCTGCTGCATGGTGTTGGTGATTATATGGTCCACGAGCCTTCTCTGTTTTTCTGGTCCACTCTCCTGGAACAAACTTCCTCTCTCAGTCCGTCAGCAACCTACTTTTGTCTCCTTCAAATCCGCTCTCAAAACTCACCTTTTCTCCTCTATAAAATCCTGACCTCACTCAACCCCCTCTGCAGCCTGTCTCCGCTCGGAGTGGAATCACACTGTAATATATATTTGTATATAATATGCTCTCTATAATTTTCCATTGCTTTTCTTCTTTTCCCCCATTTATAGCCATGTGTGTGTGGGGGGGGGGGGGGGTGCCTGAGTGTGCGTGCGTGCGTATGTGTCTGTTCAGCGCTTAGATTTGATTTCTATCAAGATTTTGCGCTATATAAATATTGTAATATTATTATTATTATTATTATTATTATTATTGTGTCCCTCCATACGAATCTATCCCCTGTCGCCTCTAGTACATCTTCCACCCTCTCTGTCCTCAGCCACCCTGCAAGTCCGTCCAATATTTTCTCCCTGGGTCTTCTGGGTGTTCTCTTTCCCTCCAGCTTTCCTGTTGTGACCAGGTGCTGCAATTCAACTTTCCTAATAAAATGACCTATAAATGTTGCTCATCTTCTCCTAATCTTCCTTATGAATGATCTTCTTGTGTCTGCCTCCGTCAAGACTGTCTCGTTTGTTTTCTTTGCTGTCCATGGAACTCTCAACATTCTTCTTAGAAACCACATCTCGGCTGCCTCAATCTTGTTCTCTGGCTTTGTGTTTTGACTGTCCACGCCTCACAACCGTATAATATTATCGGTTCTATATAACATTCAAGAACTCTCTTCCTGATTTTAATTGATAAGGCATTTGTTGGTAAGAATGCTTTTCATCTTCTTGAATGCTGTTTTGGCTTGGCCGATTCTGCTGGCTATTTCTGATGCGCATCTGCCGTCTGGTGGGATGACTGTTCCCAGATATTTAAACTTATCAGCCTATCTCAATGTTATGCCATTTGCTGGGGGGGGGGGGGGGAGGTTGTTGTTGGTGGTGGTGGTGGTTTTTTGCATGAGCGGATTTTTAAAAAAAAAAATTTTTTTTTTTACTGATTACCATGACTTCAGTCTTCTTGGTATTTAGCTCCAGCCCTTTATTTTTGCTTTCTATTTCTATTATGTTCACAAGTTATGCAGCAGTTGAGTGTGTAAACTCCCCCGTGGGGATGCCGGGGGCTCTTTCAGTATAAACAGTATCCCACCTTCTGGAAATTCTGTACTAGACATTACATTTTCTCTTTTCTGTTGACCACTCTCTCTGTTTCTGCCTTTTTCCTTTTGCTTTCTGTCATTTCTTTCTACCATTTTCTGCCTTGCTGGTACATTCACCTGTATGTGTTCGACAAAGACTTACGTACTTTCCTCTTCATCATCATCATCATCATCATCATCATCAGGTGCCCTGCCACATGGCGTTGGCGACCATGGACTTCCAACCATCTCTGTCTCCTGTTGCCCCTAGCATCTCCCCCATCCTCCCTCATCCCCACCACTCTGCAAGTCCGTCCAGTATTTTCTCCCTGGGTCTACCTGGTGCTCTCTTTCCCTCCAGCTTTCCCGTTGTGACCAGGTGCTCCAAATCCCCCTTCCTCATAAAATGGCCTATAAATGTTGCTTGTTTTTTTCCTAATCTTCCTTATGAGTGATCTACTTGTGTCTGCCTCCATCAAGACTGTCTGGTTTGTTTTCTTTGCTGTCCATGGAACTCTCAACATTCTTATTAGAAACCACATCTCGGCTGCCTCAGTCTTGCTCTGGCTTTGCTTGCTGACTGTCCACACCTCACATCCGTACAACAGTATTGGTTCTATATAATATTCAAGGACTCTCTTTCTGATGTTAATTGATAGGCATTAGGATTGATAATTGGTGAAGTGCATTTTTGGCTCAATAGTGTTGAGATATCCAGAAGCAATTTTAGACAATTTAGACCCGTTCTTAGATGTGTTTTAGTGTCGTTAGTTATGTTTTAATTTGTATGCAGGTATGTGTTTTTTTTAAAATTCCCATGCGATAAATTGGACGGAGTGGTCAACGCCAGGGGCATCTCCTCAGACTATGTACTCGAATGCATTGATATATGTATACTTTAGTTTCTTTTTGCTTTTTTTTTTTCCTGTTGAAGTACTGTATGTGCATTGAAATGGTTATAGCCCTGATATGGCTCTAAGCAGTCGGCTGGGCTTTAAACAACAGTAAGAATAAGTGGGTAAACGTCAGAATTCCAAATAAGTGGATAAACGTCAGAATTCCAAATAAGTGGGTAAACGTCAGAATTCCAAATAAGTGGGTAAACGTCAGAATTCCAAATAAGTGGATAAACGTCAGAATTCCAAATAAGTGGATAAACGTCAGAATTCCAAATAAGTGGGTAAACGTCAGAATTCCAAATAAGTGGGTAAACGTCAGAATTCCAAATAAGTGGATAAACGTCAGAATTCCAAATAAGTGGGTAAACGTCAGAATTCCAAATAAGTGGGTAAACGTCAGAATTCCAAATAAGTGGATAAACGTCAGAATTCCAAATAAGTGGATAAACGTCAGAATTCCAAATAAGTGGGTAAACGTCAGAATTCCAAATAAGTGGGTAAACGTCAGAATTCCAAATAAGTGGATAAACGTCAGAATTCCAAATAAGTGGATAAACGTCAGAATTCCAAATAAGTGGGTAAACGTCAGAATTCCAAATAAGTGGGTAAACGTCAGAATTCCAAATAAGTGGATAAACGTCAGAATTCCAAATAGGTGGGTAAACCTCAGAATTCCAAATAAGTGGGTAAACGTCAGAATTCCAAATAAGTGGATAAACGTCAGAATTTCAAATAGGTGGGTAAATGTCAGAATTCCAAATAAGTGGGTAAACGTCAGAATTCCAAATAAGTGGGTAAACGTCAGAATTCCAAATAAGTGGATAAACGTCAGAATTCCAAATAAGTGGATAAACGTCAGAATTCCAAATAAGTGGGTAAACGTCAGAATTCCAAATAAGTGGGTAGACGTCAGAATTCCAAATAGGTGGGTAAACGTCAGAATTCCAAATAAGTGGGTAAACATCAGAATTCCAAATAAGTGGGTAGACGTCAGAATTCCAAATAAGTGGGTAAACGTCAGAATTCCAAAATAAGTGGGTAAACGTCAGAATTCCAATCAAAAGGTCCTAGGTTTGATCCGCTTAGACACCCCTTCCTAATGGGTAAAAAGTGGAGATTTTCTCGATCCCCCAGATCAACATGTTTGCAGAGCCGCCAGCGCTTAACCCTCCCCCCCCCCCCCTTCGTGTGTGTGTATACGCATGAAGAATGTCAAATATGCATGTTAAAGATCCTGTAATAAATCATGTCGGTGTTTGCCTAATGGAAACCTTGAAACAAACGGGATGCACGCCCAGCCAAAGATGCAGACTGTGCAACAGTTTCAGTCATTTTTTAATCATTTCTTTCTACCATTTTCTGCCTTGCTGGTCCATTCACCTGTATGTGTTCGATAAAGACTTACGTACTTTCCTCTTAGGATTGATCATTGGTGAAGTGCATTTTTGGCTCTATTGTGTTGAGATATCCAGAAGCAATTTAGACTCGTTCTTAGATGTCTTTTAGTGTCGTTAGTTATGTTTAAATTTGTATTCAGGTGTTGTTTTTTTTAAATTCCCATGCGATAAGTTGGACGGAGTGGTCAACACCAGGGGCATCTCCTCAGACTATGTACTCGAATGTATTGATATGTATACTTAATTTTCTTTTCCTTTTTTTTTTCCTGTTGAAGACTGTATGTGCATTGAAATGGTTATAGCCCTGATATGGCTCTAAGCAGTCGGCTGGGCTTTAAACAACAGTAAGAATAAGTGGGTAAACGTCAGAATTCCAAATAAGTGGATAAACGTCAGAATTCCAAATAAGTGGGTAAACGTCAGAATTCCAAATAAGTGGATAAACGTCAGAATTCCAAATAAGTGGGTAAACGTCAGAATTCCAAATAAGTGGGTAAACGTCAGAATTCCAAATAAGTGGGTAAACGTCAGAATTCCAAATAAGTGGATAAACGTCAGAATTCCAAACAGGTGGGTAAACGTCAAAATTCCGAATAAGTGGGTAAACGTCAGAATTCCAAATAAGTGGGTAAACGTCAGAATTCCAAATAAGTGGGTAAACGTCAGAATTCCAAATAAGTGGATAAACGTCAGAATTCCAAATAAGTGGGTAAACGTCAGAATTCGAAATAAGTGGATAAACGTCAGAATTTCAAATAAGTGGGTAAACGTCAGAATTCCAAATAAGTGGGTAAACGTCAAAATTCCAAATAAGTGGGTAAACGTCAGAATTTCATTTATGTGGGTAAACGTCAGAATTCCAAATAAGTGGGTAAACAACAGAATTTCAAATAAGTGGGTAAACGTCAGAATTCCAAATAAGTTGGTAAACGTCAGAATTCCAAAATAAGTGGGTAAACGTCAGAATTCCAATCAAAAGGTCCTAGGTTTGATCCGCTTAGACACCCCTTCCTGATGGGTAAAAAGTGGAGATTTTCTCGATCCCGCAGATCAACATGTTTGCAGAGCTGCCAGCGCTTAACCCCCCCCCCCCCACCTTTCTTGTGTGTATACGCATGAAGAATGTCACATATGCATGTTAAAGATCCTGTAATAAATCATGTCGGTGTTTGCCTAATGGAAACCTTGAAACAAACAGGATGAGCGCCCACCCAAAGATACAGACTGTGCAACAGTTTCAGTGTAATTAACCCTTTGACTCCGGCACCCTGTCCACCAACATCCTGCATTGTCGACCACGCTAACAAAGCAAAAACTTAACCCTTTGATTCCTTCCCTCACCCTATCCACTAGCTTCCTGCAGGAAGCTGGTGGATAGGGCGAGGAAATCAAAGGGTTAATTTTTTTTGCAGTCGATGGACGGGGTGCAGGAGTCTAAAGGGTTAAACTAACCAGAAAAAGAACACGAAAAAAAGAATGAGAACGTACATTAAATACAACCAAACAAAACAGGCGCAAACTTTCGGCCAACTGGCCTTTGTCGTGCGTAGACGTAGAATCACAAACGAGCAAAAACCAAATACAAAAATGAGCAGAAAAAAGAGAAGACTGAAACTTCCCGGAGAAGGTAGGCTATTAGGTTCGATCCGCTTACACATCTGTTCTTGATGGGGTATGCAATGGAGATTTTCTCGATCTCCCGGGTCAGTATGCTTGCAAACTCGCCAGTGCTTAAACCCCAACCCCTTTCGTGTGTATACATACGCATGCAGTTCTTTCGTATATGCACGGTAAAGACCCTGTAAGTCATGTCAGTATTTGCCTTATCATCATCATCATCAGGTGCCCTGCCGCATGGCGTTGGCGACCATGGTCTTCCAACCATCTCTAGCTCTCGTTGCCCCTAGCATCTCCCCCACCCTCCCCATCCTCAGCCACTCTGCAAGTCCGTCCAGCATTCTCTCCCTGGGTCTACCTGGCGCTCTCTTTCCCTCCAGCTTTCCCGTTGTGACCAGGTGCTCCAAATCCCCCTTCCTCATAAAATGGCCTATAAATGTTGCCTGTCTTTTCCTAATCTTCCTTATGAGTGATCTACTTGTGTCTGCCTCCATCAAGACTGTCTCGTTTGTTTTCTTTGCTGTCCATGGAACTCTCAACATTCTTCTGAGAAACTACATCTCGGCTGCCTCAATCTTGCTCTGGCTTTGCTTGTTGACTGTCCATGCCTCGCATCTGTACTACAGTATTGGTTCTATTAATATTCAAGAACTCTCTTCCTGATGTTAATTGATAGGCATTTGTTGGTAAGAATGCTTGTCATCTTGAATGCTGTTTTGGTTTGGCCGATTCTGCCAGCTATTTCCGATGTGCATCTGCCGTCTGATGAAATGACTGTTCCCAGGTATTTGAACTTATTAACCTGTGTCAAGGTTGTGCCATTTGCTGTTATTTTGCATGAGGAGATTTCATGTTTATTTGCCTTATGGAAACCTGAAAACATCCAGGATGCACGCCTACCCAAAGATGCAGACTGTGCAACAGTTTCAGTGTAACCCTTTGACTCCCGCACCCTGTCCACCAACATCCTGCATTGTCAACCAAGCTAACAAAGCAAAAACTTAACCCTTTGATTCCCTCACCGTATCCACCAGCTTCCCGCACCTACGCACGCACACAAAAACACACACACACACACATGCACACACGCACGCACGCAACACACACAGAGGCACACACGCACGTACACATACACACGTACATGTACACACGCACACACACACACACTACGTACACTCACACGCGCGCGCATACACATACATGCATAGACAAAAAACACACTACAACCACACATACACACGCACCCACATGCGTGCAGACATGACACCGGGAGAGGGGGGCACGGAGATGGAGAGAGAGAGAGAGAGAGAGGAGAGAGAGAGAGAGAGAGAGGAGAGAGAGAGAGAGGAGAGGAGAGAGATGCAAAGTATGCAAAGACAAACCCAGAGTATATTTCATGAAACCCTTGTGCCCTTTATGAAGAAAGAGGGAATGAGAGAGAATGGGGCGGGAGACATATATGTGAATAACACACACACACACACAAAAATATATATATATATACGTACATATATGCAGGTGACATGGAATATCAGTCACTGTGACCTTGGAGAAACTTGAGCTGTTTACTTGTTGGCATGCAATGAGAACAATGAACTCCTTCACCGCCAGTGATTTTAGAGACTGTTGAAGTCCTCAGCGCCAACTGTTTACCGACTTCAAATGACTGTAACTTTCTTATTTCTCAACCGAATTGCTTCCTGTTTTTTGTTTTTGTTTAGTTTTGTTGTTTTTTGTTGTTGTTGTTGTTTGTTTTTAAAGAAAGAAGAATGATTGGAGTTTGGGATTATGCAACAATGAAGTATGTTGGCGGTCAGCCAGACGGTCGCCAAAAGGCGACATCGGCGGTGAAAGGGATTTAAAAAAAGACCTGCCACAGCGATGTGAACAGAACTGAAATGTCAGAAGTTCTCAAGAAAGTGCCGTTCACACACTTTCTGTGGAACCTTTCTGTCCGTCTTTCTGTCTGTCTGTCTGTCTGTCTGTGTCTGTCTTTCTGTCTGTCTGTCTGTCCGTCTTTCTGTCTGTCTGTCTGTGTCTGTCTTTCTTTCTGTCTGTCTTTCTGTCTGCTTTCTTTCTGTCTTTCTTTCTTTCTGTCTTTCTTTCTTTCTGTCTTTCTTTCTTTCTGTCTGTCTGTCTTTCTTTTGTTCTTTCGTTCTTTCGTTCTTTCTTTCTTTCTTTCTTTATTTATTTCGTTCTTTCTTCTTTTTTTCTTTTTTCTTTCTTTCTTTCTTTCTTTCTTTATTTCGTTCTTTCGTTCTTTTTTTCTTTTTTCTTTCTTTCTTCCTTTCTTCCTTCCTTTCTTTCTTTCTTTCTTTTTTCAATTTTTCTTCCTTACTTCCTTTCTTTCTGTTTGTCTGTCTGTCCTTCTTTCTTTCTTTCTTTCTTTATGTCTTTCCTTATGTCTTTATGTCTTTCTTTATGTCTTTCTTTATGTCTTTCTTTCTCTCTCACACACACACACACACACAACACACACACACACACACACACACAACAGAGAGAGAGAGAGAGAGAGAGAGAGAGAGAGAGAGAGAGAGAGAGAGAGAGAGAGAGAGAGAGAATCAGAACGCATTTTTCATATAACTAAAGAAGACAGGCGCCAAATGTTCGAACACTATACTAACCGTTGTCAAGCGTGTACTGAAAAGACAACAAAGAAAGCATGAGCCAAAATTGAGAACAGCATCAGAATGAAGGGTTATAAAAACTGGTGGCGATAAATACATTGGGGCGTGACAGTTTATGATGATGAAAAGCCGCTACTGACAAGGTGCATCTTGCCATGACTCATCGCTAACTCCCTCACCGTATCCACCGCCTTAATTTAACCCTTTCTTTCCCTCGCCTTACCCACAGGTTTCAACACGCTTGCTTAACCCTTTGACTTCCTTACTTACCCATCAGCTTCTACAAGCTTCTTTAATTCCTTCACTCCCTAGGACCTTACCTATCAAGCTTCACACGTTTTTCTTAACCCTTTTATATCCTTTACTCTACCCACCAGCTTCAGCAAGCTTCCTTAACCCTTTCACTCCCTCACTCTACCCACCAGCTTCTACAAGCTTCCTTAACTCTTTCACTCCTTCTTTCTAACCACCAGGTTCTACAAGCTTCCTTAACCCTTTCATCCCTCACTCTACCACCAGTTTCTACAAGCTTCCTTAACCCATTCACTCCTTCTTCTAACCACCAGTTCTACAAGCTTCCTTAACCCATTCACTCCCTCACTCTAACCACCAGTTTCTACAAGCTTCCTTAACCCTTTCACTCCTTTCTAACCACCAGGTTCTGCTAGTTTCCTTAACCCTTTCACTCCCTCTTTCTAACCACCAGTTCTACAGTTTCCTTAACCCTTTTACTCCCTCTTTCTAACCACCAGGTTCTACTAGTTTCCTTAACCCTTTCACTCCCTCTTTCTAACCACCAGTTCTACTAGTTTCCTTAACCCTTTCACTCCCTCTTTCTAACCACAGGTTCTACTAGTTTCCTTAACCCTTTCACTCCCTCTTTCTAACCACCAGTTCTACTAGTTTCCTTAACCCTTTCACTCCCTCTTTCTAACCACCAAGTTCTACTAGTTTCCTTAACCCTTTCACTCCCTCTTTCTAACCACCAGCTTCTACAAGTTTCCTTAACCCTTTCAGTGCATCACTCTATCCACCAGCTTCCGCAAGCTTCCTTAACTCTTTCTAGCTCATCATTTCATTTACCAGCTTCCTTTAATCGTTTCACCCCCTAATCCTACACACCAGCTTCATTTTAATGCTTTCGTTAGCTCACCCTATATACCAGCTTTACTTCATCCTTTCACTCCCTCATCCTACCCACCAGTTCCTTAACCCTTTCACTCTCTCATTCTACCGCCAGTTTCTTAACCCTTTCACTCTCTCATTCTACCCGCCACTTCCTTAACCCTTTCACTCTCATTCTACCCGCCACTTCCTTAACCCTTTCACTCTCTCATTCTACCCGCCAGTTCCTTAACCCTTTCACTCTCTCATTCTACCCGCCAGTTCCTTAACCCTTTCACTCTCTCATTCTACCCGCCACTTCCTTAACCCTTTCACTCTCTCATTCTACCCGCCACTTCCTTAACCCTTTCACTCTCTCTTCTACCCGCCACTTCCTTACCCTTTCACTCTCTCATTCTACCCGCAGTTCCTTACTCTTTCACTCCTCTCATTCTACCCAACAGTTCCTTAACCCTTTCACTCTCATATCTACCAGCAGTTCTTTACCCTTTCATCTTCCCCTGTCAGGCTTCTCCGACCCTTTCTTCCTCATCTTCCAACCAGTTTCTTTACTCTTTCATGCTCATCTGTCTACATAGCCTTAACCCTTTCACTGCCTCATACTGTCTACCAATATCCTTGACCCTTTATTATCTCTTCTGCCTCCTTAACCCTTTCACTGCCTCATACTGTCTACAATATCCTTGACCCTTTCATTCTCTCTTCTGCCTCCTTAACCCTTTCACTGCCTCATTCTGTCTACAATATCCTTGACCCTTTATTCTCCTTCTGCCTCCTTAACTTTTCACTGCCTCACTCTGTCTACCATTTTCCTCTCTTTTATTCTTCTCACCTTCTCCACAGCTTTCTTAATCCTTTCACCCCTTACCCTGTCCACCAGCTTCCTTAACCTTTCACCCCTCACCCAGATCACCAATTTCCTTAACTCTTTCACCCCGTACCTCTCCATCAGCTTCATTAACCCTTTCACTCCCTCACCCTACTCACCAGCTTTCTTAATCCTTTCACTTCTTCATCCCTGCCCATCAGCTTCTTAACTCTTTCAGTTCCTTCATCCTATCGACCAGCAGGATAGAGTGAGGGGCTGAAAAGGGTTAAAACAGCCACGTCAAACACCACATTCTTATTAAGTCATGTCAAGGAGAAACCATGGGCCTTCAAGACATCACGTTGCTGTATGGGGTGAAAGTGTTGTTGGGAAGGGGGGGGGGGGAGGGGAGGAAAGGGGGAG
>CM060312.1:17083065-17090565 GCA_030674185.1 Monoplex corrugatus
TGCATGCTGTTTAGGTTCGTTAATAGTTTTGCATGCAGGATGTTTTCATGTTTCTACAAGCTACCAGACACTGTTCATATTTGATGTTCTGTGTGTGCGTACACAATAGGCGGATTTAGGTACTAACATGTCAGCACACCTGTGGACCTGGAAAATGAGAGAAATTCCAGCCTTTACTTGCCAGACAGGATTGAATTCCAGCCCTTCTGTTGGAAGTCTTATTTGTTCACTTGACTCCACAGTCTATGCCTGTCAACAACAACAACAACAACAACAACAAAAACCAACAACAAAAAACAAAAACAAAATTAAAAACAAAAAAAACAAAACAAAACAAAAAAAGTGAATTATAATAGGGTGCATGTGCATGTCATCTTCAGTTTATTAAATTTAATTTATGAACAGTCAGAGTATGATCTAGTTATATTGTTGCCCAAGTATACAAGTAAATGTTCATTTGTTTGTATAAAGTCATGAGTTGTTTAAAATTATTTTATTCATAATCAGTGAATCATATTATTAGCAATGTACAAGCAAACTTTTTTTTTGTTTTTGTTTTTTTGTTGCAAACTGTATACAGACTTTTTCTCAAAAGTATGCACATAGACTGATAGAGTCATAAAGTTATGTTAAAGGAAGCATTTTATCAACTAACCAATGAACAAAGCCAATCAACCAACCAGTCAACCAACCAATTAATCCACCAAGCTATCCTTACCAAACGACAACCAGCTAATCTAATCAGCCAGCCAGCCAACCAACCAATCAACCAACCAACCAACCAACAACCAACCAACCAATAGCCAACCAACCAACCCACCAACCATCCAGTAACCAAGCAAGCAAGCAAGCAACCAGCAATGTCCAACCAACCAGCTGTCAACCAACCAACCAACCAAACAAATACCAGCCAGCCAATCAGTTATAATTGTTAGCACACTACCAGCATTTTCTCACAGTAGTCACTTTTTTTCCCATAAATTATAATGATTATACTATAGTAACTGAACGCTTCAGTCTAAAAGTCTGTTGATTTTGTGTGTAGGTTCAGTTATGATTTGTGCAGTTATTTTGATCTTTTCTCATCATATATTTTATATATATATATATAAATTATCACATGTAGTATTAGTGCATACAAATTTTTGCATAAATGCTATCTTGAGAAAAACAATTTATATAAAAAAGATTCTTTATTCAGTATATATATGTAATGGTTTCACTGGAAGCTGGTGGATAGACTAAGGGCATCAACAGGAAGTAGGTGGATAGATAGAGGGGTCATAAGAAAGTATTGGATAGGGTGAGAGAGTCAACAGAAACTGGGATAGAATGAGGAGAGTCAGAACTGATGGTAAATGAAGGGTCACAAAGTTGGTGAATAGGTTGAGGGAGTCTTTAGGAAACTGGTGGATAGGTGAGGAGTCTGAGGAAACAAGTGATAGGTGAGGAGTCTTGAGGAAACTGGTGGATAGGGTGAGGGAGTCATCAGGAAACTGAGGGATAGGGTCAGGAGTCATAGCATTAGGAACTTGTGGATAGGGTGAGGGAGTCTGAGAAACTGGTGGATAGGGTGAGGGAGTCTTGAGGAAACTGGTGGATAGGGTGAGGGAGTCTTGAGGAAACTGGTGAATAGGGTGAGGGAGTCATTAGGAAACTGATGGATAGGGTCAGGGAGTCATTAGCCGATTAGGAACTGTGTGATAGGGTGAGGGAGTCTTGAGGAAACTGGTGGATAGGGTGAGGGAGTCTTGAGGAAACTGGTGGATAGGGTGAGGAGTCTTGAGGAAACTGGTGGATAGGATGAGGGAGTCTTGAGGAAACTGGTGAATAGGGTGAGGGAGTCATCAGGAAACTGATGGATAGGGTCAGGGAGTCATTAGGAAACTGGTGGATAGGTAGTCATAGGAAACTGGGATAGGGTGAGATTAATAGGAAACTGGTGGATAGGTGAGGGAGTCAACAGGAAACTGGTGGATAGGATGAGGGAGTCAGCAGGAAACTGGTGGATAAGGTGAGGGAGTCATTAGGAAACTGGTGGATAGGTGAGGGAGTCATTAGGAAACTGGTGGATAGGTGAGTCACTAGGAAACTGGTGGATAGGGTGAGGAAGTCATTAGGAAACTGGTGGATAGGGTGAGGAGTCAGTAGGAAACTGGTGGATGGAGTGAGGGAGTCAACAGGAAACTGTGGATAGGGTGAGGAGTCAACAGGAAACTGGTGGATATAGTGAAGGAGTCAACAGGAAACTGGTGGATAAGGTGAGGGAGTCAACAGGAAACTGGTGGATAGGATGAGGGAGTCAGCAGGAAACTGGTGGAAAAGGTGAGGGAGTCATAGGAAACTGGTGGATAGGGTGAGGGAGTCATTAGGAAACTGGTGGATAGGGTGAGGGCGTCATTAGGAAACTGGTGGAATAGAGTGAGGGAGTCAGTAGGAAACTGGTGGATAGAGAGAGGAGTCAATAGAAACTGGATAGGATAGGAGTCAGCAGGAAACTGGTGGATAGGGTGAGGGAGTCATAGGAAACTGGTGGATAGGTGAAAGTCATAGGAAATGGGATAGGGAGGGAGTCATTAGGAACTGGTGGATAGGGGAAGGGAGTCAATAGGAAACTGGTGGATAGGGTGAGGGAGTCATAGGAAACTGGTGGATGGAGTGAGGGAGGCAACAGGAAACTGGTGGATAGGGTGAAGGAGTCAACAGGAAACTGGTGGATAAGGTGAGGGAGTCAACAGGAAACTGGTGGATAGAGTGAGAGAGTCAACAGGAAACTGGTGGATAGGATGAAGGAGTCAACATGAAACTGTGGATAGTAGGGATTCAACAGGAAACTGGTGGATAGGGTGAGGGAGTCAATAGGAAACTGGTGGCTGATGAGGGAGTCAACAGGAAACTGGTGGATAGGGTGAGGGAGTCAATAGGAAACTGGTGGATGAGTGAGGGAGTCAACAGGAAACTGGTGGATAGAGTGAGGGAGTCAATAGGAAACTGGTGGATAGGGTGAAGGAGTAAACAGAAATCTGGTGGCTAGAGTGAGGGAGGTCAGCAGGAGGCTGGTGGATAGGGTGAGGGTGTCAACGGAAGACTAGTGGCTAGGGTGAGGAAGTCGAAGTGTTAATCTGTATCAGGACTAAATAAATGGTCCTGGTTCTTGGTTCATGCTTTGATTTGAAATGAAAACTTGTAAGGTTCGCAGTTATTATTGTGCGTGCATGTGTGTGTGTGTTGGTGTGTGTGTGTGATGTGTGTGTGTGTGTGTGTGTGTGTGTGTGTGTGTGTGTGTGTGTGTGTGTGTGTGTGTGCGTGCTGTGTGGTGTGTGTTGTGTTGTGTGTGTGTGTGTGTGTGTGTGTGTGTTCGTTCTTTGATTTAACGTCTTTTCACTATAACTAGTATAAGTGATATTAGACGGATGTGTGTGTGTGTGTGTGTGTGTGTGTGTGTGTGTGTGTGTGTGTGTGTGTGTGTGTGTGTGTGTGAGTGTTGTGTGTGTGTGTGAGTGTGTGTGTGTGTGTGTGTGTGTGAGTGTGTGTGTGTGTGTGTGTGTGTGTGTGTGTGTGTGTGTGTGTGTGTGTGTGTGAGTGTGTGTGTGTGTGTGTGTGTGTGTGTGTGTGTTTCGTAACTGCTTTCCAGTTTGTTGTTTTTGCCAGATTTGATCATAGATGGTCAGATGGAGAAACAGATTTTTTTTGTTTGTTGAATTTTGAGTCTGAGTAAGCCGGATCCATCCCAGTTCAATGAGTTCATTTTTACTTTATACTAATAGTTGTTGACTAATAGTTGTTGAAATAGTCATGAAGGTTTTTCCGAGTAGAAAGGAAGTTTTGTGTTGATTGTCCATTGTTTCTCTGTGTAATGATCAATCAACATTTTCCTCCATACTTGTGGTGCTTATGCGTATTGTATTGTTGTCATCTTTCATTGTTTCAAAATCTTTCCCCATACTGATAGTGATATGAACTGCAGATGAATTGTGAAAGCATTGATTGAAAAATTGTGTAGGAAAGTGTGTGTGTACATATTCACTATAATGTGTGTATGTGTGTGTGTGTGTGTGCATGTACGTGTGCATGTGTGTGTATGTGTGTGTGTGCGCATGGGCGTGTGTGTGTGTATGTTATAGTGGTTGTGGTGTGTGTATGTGTTATAGTGGTTGTGGTGTGTGTATGTGTTATAGTGGTTTGGTGTGTGTATGTGTGTATATATGTTATAGTGGTTGTGTTGTGTGTGTTATAGTGGTTGTGTTGTGTGTATGTGTTTATAGTGGTATGTGGTGTGTGTATGTGTTATAGTGGTTTGTGGTGTGTGTATCACTGTATGTGTGCATATACTTATAGTGGTTGTGTTGTGTGTATGTGTTATAGTGGTTGTGGTGTGTGTATGTGTTATATTGGTTGTGGTTATGTGTATGTGTGTATGTGTTATAGTGGTTGTGTGTTGTGTGTATCACTGTATGTGTTATAGTGGTTGTGGTGTGTGTATGTGTTATAGTGGTTGTGGTTTGTGTATGTGTTATAGTGGTTGTGGTGTGTGTATGTGTTATAGTGGTTGTGGTGTGTGTATGTGTGTATGTGTTATAGTGGTTGTGGTGTGTGTTTTTGTTATAGTGGTTGTGGTGTGTGTATGTATGTATGTATGTGTTATAGTGGTTGTGGTATGTGTATGTGTGTATGTGTTATTGTGGTTGTGGTGTGTGTATGTGTGTATGTGTTATAGTGGTTGTGGTATGTGTATGTGTGTATGTGTTATAGTGGTTGTGTTTGTGTGTATGTGTTATAGTGGTTTGTGGTGTGTGTATGTGTTATAGTGGTTTGTGTGTGTGTATGTGTTATAGTGGTTGTGGTGTGTGTATGTGTGTATGTGTTATAGTGGTTGTGTGTGTTGTATGTGTTATAGTGGTTGTGGTGTGTGTATGTGTGTATGTGTTATAGTGGTTGTGTTGTGTGTATCACTGTATGTGTTATAGTGGTTGTGGTGTGTGTATGTGTTATAGTGGTTGTGGTGTGTGTATGTGTTATAGTGGTTGTGGTTTGTGTATGTGTGTATGTGTTATAGTGGTTGTGGTGTGTGTATGTGTTATAGTGGTTGTGGTGTGTGTATGTGTTATAGTGGTTGTGGTGTGTGTATGTGTTATAGTGGTTGTGGTGTGTGTATGTGTGTATGTGTTATAGTGGTTGTGGTGTGTGTATTCGTTATAGTGGTTGTGGTGTGTGTATGTGTTATAGTGGTTGTGGTGTGTGTATGTGTGTATCATGTATGTGTTATAGTAGTTGTAGTGTGTGTATGTGTCACATATGCTATGGTGTGGTGAGTGTGTATTGCATGTGTGTGTGTGTAAATGAGAGTGTGTGTGTTTGTGTGTGTATGTGTGTGTGTGTGTGTGTGTGTGTGTGTGTGTGTGTGTGTGTGTGTGTGGTGTGTGTGTGTGTGTGTGTGTGTTTTGTTATATCTTCACTCATGATTTATAGGGTTGAATGTATATATGATAATTAGGTTATGTACCCCCGATTCACAGTTTATTTGTCAACAGTTGCCTTGTCACACAAAGAAAGATTCCCTTCCACCCTACAGGGGCAGATGCTTTCTATTTACCCTGGATTGTAGACTATAAGTTGAAATTAACTTGTATCTCTGCCCCCTTCCCCCCACTCCCCCACTAGAAAAAAAATCTCGCATGTTTATAAAAAAAATTGCAGAGAGAGAGAGGAAGAGAGAGAGAGAGAGAGAGAGAAGAGAGAGAGAGAGGGAGAGACTGATACTGACACTGACACTGACACTGACACATGGTGTATTGTGAAGGCCACTGACCAATACACAAGCCAGGGATTGTGGGGACGGGATAACATTGTTAACATACACAACGCTTTTCATTCGTCGTCCGTTTTTGTAGTAGCAATGTACACACATTTTCAGATTGTTACCTCTTCTCGAAGCTTTAAAGAAGACAGATAGATAGATAGATAGATAGATAGATAGAGAGAGAGAGAGTTGAAATTTTTGCAATTCAAGGATAGCACATACCATTAGGTTTCCATGTGATCTGTCTTACAGCTAGTCTTTGCTGTAGTACACACAAAGATGAACCAAAAGAACAGAGAGAGAGAGAGAGAGAGAGAGAGAGGAGAGAAGAGAGAGAGAGTTGAAAACTCTTTATAAGTTCAAGGATATCATACCATTACGTCCCATGTGATCTGTCTTACAGCTAGTCTTTGCTGTAATACACACAAAGTTGAAACAAAAGAAGAGAAGAGAAAGAGAGAGAGAGAGAGAGAGAGAGAGAGAGAGAGAGAGAGAGAGAGAGAGAGAGAGAGAGAGAGAGAGAGAGCTGATTTAATGTGAAAGCACCAGAGGCTAGTTGGCAGAGCCATGAATTCAGGATCTAATATCTTGAGTTCAATCCCAGCCTGCAACATTAAAAACTGGCCTGTTTTTCTGCCCATCTTTAATGTTTACATCGTTCTGGTGGTGTCGGCTTAATGTCTCATAGGTCCACTGGCCTGTTTTTCTGCCCATCTTTAATGTTTACATCGTTCTGGTGGTGTCGGCTTAATGTCTCATAGGTCCACTGGCCTGTTTTTCTGCCCATCTTTAATGTTTACATCGTTCTGGTGGTATCAGCTTAATGTCTCACAGGTCCACTGGCCTGTTTTGCTCTTCATCTTTAATGTTTACATCATTCTGGTGGTGTCGGCTTAATGTCTCATAGGTCCACTGGCCTGTTTTGCTCTTCATCTTTAATGTTTACATCATTCTGGTGGTGTCGGCTTAATGTCTCATAGGTCCACTGGCCTGTTTTGCTGCCCATCTTTAATGTTTACATCATTCTGGTGGTGTCGGCTTAATGTCTCATAGGTCCACTGGCCTGTTTTGCTGTCCATCTTAATGTTTACATCATTCTGGTGGTGTCAGCTTAATGTCTCATAGGTCCACTGGCCTGTTTTGCTGCCCATCTTTAATGTTTACATCATTCTGGTGGTGTCGGCTTAATGTCTCATAGGTCCACTGGCCTGTTTTGCTGCCCATCTTAATGTTTACATCATTCTGGTGGTGTCAGCTTAATGTCTCATAGGTCCACTGGCCTGTTTTGCTGTCCCATCTTAATGTTTACATCATTCTGGTGGTGTCAGGCTTAACGTTTCATAGGTCCACTGGCCTGTTTTCGCTGCCCATCTAATGTTTACATCATTCTGGTGGTGTCAGCTTAATGTTTCATAGGTCCACTGGCCTGTTTGCTGCCATCTATGTTTACATCATTCTGGTGGTGTCAGCTTAATGTCTCATAGGTCCACTGGCCTGTTTTGCTGCCCATCTTAATGTTTACATCATTCTGGTGGTGTCAGCTTAAGTTTCATAGGTCCCTCTTCCCCTTTCCCCATTTCAAGACTTTGCCAGCGCATAAGGGTTTTGTGCAGGCATCGGAAGTCTGTCAGATAATTGCTGGCAGATTTGGGTGGAGCGCATATGGAGTTTTCCGAGTGCAGTGAATCCCTCTTTGAGCA
>CM060312.1:17098065-17100565 GCA_030674185.1 Monoplex corrugatus
GCCTTTGATGTCATAGCCAGGGGATTGATGACGTGACCAACGTGATTGATGACGTGACATCCTCGCTTTGTGCGGCGAACTGGGTTTAGCGTGCCAGCTTTGTTTTTTTATGCACATTGCGCCTGCAGACAGCTCGTCAGTCAGACAGCTCATGGCTTGATTCTTGCTCTAGTTGGCGGAAAATTGAAAAATTCACATTGTCGTTTAGTTTAATTTAGTTTTGTTTTGAATTGTTTTTAGTTTGGAACCAGAACACACACACACACACACACACACGCACGCACGCGCGCACGCACGCACGCACGCACGCACGCACGCACTAAACACACACACACACACACACACACACCACGCACGCACGCACGCACGCACACACACACACACACACACACACACACACACACACTCTCTCTCTCTGTCTCTCTCTCTCTCTCTCTCTCTCTCTCTGTCTCTGTCTCTCTCTCTCTCAACACACAGAATCAGAACGCGTATTTAACCTTTTGCTTCCCGCACGCCATCCACCAACAGCAAAAACATAACCGTTTGATGGTGTGAGGGAATCGAAGGGTTAAGTTTTTGCTTTGCTAGTGTGGTTGACGATGCAGGATGCTAAGTGGTCAGGGTGCGGGAGTAAAAGGATTATTAATACAACCAGACAAGACAGGCGCTTTTTTTTTTTTTTTTTTTTTTGCATTTGATGTTTGTTCATTTTTGATCTTACGTCTACGCTTGACAAAAGCCAGTTGGCCGAACATTTGCGTATGTCTTGTCTGGTTGTGTTATATACGCGTTCTGAATCATTTTTTCGTGTTTTCCTTTTTTTTTTTTTTTCCTCCTGGTTCCTGTTTGCTTGAACGCGGGCAGTCACACTTGTTTTTTTTTAATTCCATCGTTATGTTCAGACTGTGAATATTCGTTCTGTCCATAATGGATTTCTTGTTGAATTACTGTTCTACCTTTGATAAACCCTATTTGGACCTGGTTTTTCACGTTAACGGATGACGTGAGGTCAGGGCTTGGGGTTGGGGTTGGGGATAGTTTTGGATTGAACTTCCTGAATTGGGTTTACTTTATTGTTTCTGTGTTTGCTGTTGTTATTGCCGTCCCAACTTTTTCTGACTCCCCGTGGGATTGCCGGGGACTTTTTTTCAGTGTGAATAGTGTCCCCCCTGTCTTGAAATTCTGTGCTAGAAATTTCCTCTTTTCTGTCACTGTCTTTGTTTGTGCCTTGTAACTTTGCTTTCTGTCATTTCTTCCTATCAATTTTTCTGCCTTGTTGTCCATTCACCTGTATGTGTTGGATAAACTCTTAGAACTGTCCCTTGGGATTGATAATTGGGTACATGTAGTAAGTGCATTTTTGGCTCAAGGGAGATGAGATATGCGGAAGCAATTTTGGGTAATTTAGGCCTGTTTTTGTGTATGTTTTAGTGTCCTTAGTTATGTTTAAATTTGTAGCCAGGTGTGTTCATGTTTGTTTTTTTTCTAAATCCCCTGTGTAATAAATTGGGCGGAGTGGTCAACGCTGGGGGACATCTCCTCAGATTATGTGGGCGAATGCATTGATATGTGTACTTGATTTTCTTTTCTTTTTTGTTTTGTTTTTGTTTTTTCGTTTTGTTTATCCTGTTGAAATATTGTGTATGTTCTGAAACGGGTTACAGCCGTGATATGGCTGTACGTTGTCAGCTGGGCTTTAACCCTTTCACTCCCTCACCCTGTCCACCAGCACCCTGCCTAGTCAACTGTGTTAGCAAAGCAAAAAACTTAACCCTTTGATTCCCTCGCCCTATCCACCAGCTTCCTGCAGGAAGCTGGTGATAGGGCGAGGGAATCAACAGGAAGCTGGTGGATAGGGCGAGGGAATCAAAGGGTTAAGTTTTTGCAGTTGGTAGATGGGGTGCGGTAGTCAAAGGGTTAAACAAAAATATCAGTAAGTCCACAATGAATGATAGAAATCGTTCAGTCGTGGAACCAGACAGAATAAGAGACCCCCCCCCCCCTCAAACACACACACACAACACATACAGTCCTCCAACGATAGTTCCATGAACCACTGACACCAAAAGATCTGAACTTTGAATCGACCTCAGAAGTTATACAATACAATACTGACATTTAACCGTATCAGCAGATCCCATTATGGTTAGAGGAAGGAGGAGTTAGGGCTGTAAAGACTAGAAAAACCTTGCGACATGCAGAACAAGATCGAGGCAGCCGAGATGTGGTTTCTTAGAAGAATGTTGATAGTCTCATGGACAGTAAACAAAACAAACGAGACAGTCTTGATGGAAGGAAGCAGACACAAGAAGATCATCGATAAGGAATATTAGAAAAAGACAAGCAACATTTATAGGACATTTTATGAGGTAAAAGGGAATCAGAGCACCTGGTCACAACAGGGAAGCCAGAGGGAAAGAGAACACCAGGTAGACCCAGGGAGAGAATTGGACGGACTTGCAGTGTGGCTGAGGACAGGGAGGGTGGAAGATGTGCTTGC
>CM060312.1:17103065-17105565 GCA_030674185.1 Monoplex corrugatus
CAAGCGATCACCGTATTGTTATTTATTTATTTGTTTGTGTATTTATGTATTTATTTATTTATTTATTTATTTATTCATTTATTTATTTGTGTGTGTGTGTCTTTTAAATAATGTTATGCTAACTGGTTTCAACGCCAGGGGCATCTCCTTATATTATATGCACGAAAGCATTTGATATGTGTAGTTAAATTTTTTTCTCCTTTTTTTTCCTTTCTTTTTCCTGTTGAAGTAGACCTCTATTGTGTAGTTTTTCAAACATTTATAGCCCTGATATGGCTCTACGCATTCGGCTGGGCTTTAAACGAAAATAACGGAAACGGTAACGGTTGACTGGCTCTAGTCATGGGGACACCGTTTCATTTAAAAAAAAAATTTGTTTATTTATTTATTTATTTATTTTTGTGTTTGTGTGTGTTTGTGTTTTTTAATCTTAATTTTTGTTTGTTTTAATGCATTATTTGCTAAACTAGTAAAAAAGTAGGGAGGGTGCATTTTGGTGCAGCAGCAGCATCACCATCGTCCTTCCTGTGTGATACGATGTGACGATCGACGACGACGACGACCATCACCACCACCACCACCCATCCCTACCTTCCACCACCACCACCATCACCACCTCTTCCTGCCGCTCGTCTTTTTTTTTTTTTTTTTTTAAGGCTTATTGCCCGCTGAGTCAGCGTCGCCGTTACCATGGCAAAATCTGTCACTCCTGTCTTTTAAAGAAAAGAAAGAAAGCGGGGAGGGGTGAGGGGGTGGGGTGGGGTGGGGGAGAACAATGACGATTGAGTTCGACGGGCGGCGCGCTGCTGCAAGGCAAGCATATGGCTGTGTCGAGCTTACAGTGTCGAGTGAATCCTTCTTGTATTAACTCGGGAGAGAAGTTTACCAGTCTGTTCTGTCTGTCTGTCTGTGTACTCCGCCGTTGTCGACTTATAAACAATATAGTACAGAGGTACTGATACAATAACAAAGACGGATATATACTACACACGCATGTGCATTGTGTTTATGCACACTGGCGCGTGCGCGCACACACACATAGCACACAGCACAACAACAACAACAAACAACAACACACACACACACTCACACACACACAGTGCAGTAGAGAGACACTGAACAGGAGCGAGAGAGAGAGAGAAAGAGAGAAGGGAGAGCTCAACACACACACACACACACACACAACACACACAGAAGAGAGAGAGAGAGTGCAGTAGAGAGACACTGACACAGGAGTGAGAGAGAGAGAGAGAGAACTCAACACACACACACACACGCGGGCACACACACACACACACACACGCACACACACACACGCACACACACACACACGGACACACACACAACGCATGAACACACAAACACAACACACACACTCATGCAGGAAGCTGGTGGATAGGGTGAGGAAGTCAAAGTCAAAGGGTTAAATTTTTGCTTTGCTAGCATGGTGGACGATGCAGGAGATGCTGGTGGACCAGGGCACGGGAGTCAAAGGGTTAAACATCCTGCCAGTGACGTCAGTGTGTGGTGGGTAACGGAAACGTGAAGATAGCATCACCAGCATGCACATTCACAGAAGACTGGAGCAGGCAGACACTGCAGCCACAGACCACCCGCAAGTGTGGGCAATTGACCATGCACACACCATTCCAGCAACGTTGGCTCGCTTAAAAAAAAAGTACATGAATACACACGTACACACACACCACACACACACACACACACCACGCACAGCACACGCCACATACACACATTTACACACGCACACACACATAACACACGTACACAACACACAAACGTACACGCAACACACACACACACACACACACACACACGTACACACACACACAAGACACACACACACACACACACTACACACGCAGAGAAGAGAGAGTGGCTGATAGACGAGGACACACACACACACCATCACACACACCACACACACACACACACACACACACCACACACACACACAAAGAAAGAAAGAGTGGCTGATAGACGAGGACAGACACACACACGCACACACACACACACACACATACACACACACACCCACACACACAACACAAACTGATAAACGGATCTTTCCATATTCAAACCACATGTTCTGCACCGCAGAACGATAAGTGTGTATGGCACGAATGCACACATTTACACACAGCCATTGACAGGGGCGCGGTATCAGGTGGGTAAGACATCAGACTACCAATCAGAAGGTCTGGAGTTCGATCCTCCTCTGTGGTACCTCCCGCCAGGTGGGTAAACTGTGGAGATTTTTCCGATCTTCAGGGTCAAACATATGTATTGACCTCTTAGTGCCTACCCACCCACCCCACCCCCGTTTCGTGTGTATACATACACTGACATCAGGTTATATGCGCGTTAACCCTATGACTCCCGCATGATATACACCACCAGATGCAAAAAAAGCTTAACCCTTTGATTCCCTCACCCTATCCACAAGCTTCCCGTTTCTGTAGAGAGGTATTGGATAGGATGA
>CM060312.1:17115565-17120565 GCA_030674185.1 Monoplex corrugatus
TACATACATACATATATACATACGTACATACATACATACATACGTACGTACATACATACATGCATATGTGCATACATACATACATACATACATACATACATACATACATACATACATACATACATACATACATATCATACATCCATCCATACATCATCACATCATCATCCATCCATCCATCATCATCATCATCCATCCATCAATCCATCCATCATACATCATACATCATACATCATACATACATACATCCATCCATCCATATACATCATACATACATACATACATCCATAATCCATACTACATACATCACATACATAACATACATCCATACATACATACATACATACATCCATACATAATACATACATACATACATACATACATACATACATACATCCATCCATAAATCCATACATACATACATTACATACATACATCATCATACATACATACATACATACATACATACATACATCCATCCATCCATAAATCACATACATACATACATACATACATACATACATACATACATACATCCATCATCATAAATCCATCCATCCATACATACATACATACATACATACATACATACATACATACATACATACATACATACATACATCCATCTCATAAATCCATCCATCCATACATACATACATACATACATACAAATACATACATACATACATACATACATACATACATACATAAATCCATACATGCATACATACATACATACATAAATCATACATACTATACATACATACATACATACATAAATCCATACATACTATACATACATACATACATACATACATACATACATACATACATACATACATACATACATACGCGATGGTGATGAGTGTGAAAACATTTTGGTCAGTGCTGTCCGTGAGAGGCAAACCAAGGAAGACCTGAATCGACGGTGTGCAGAAGACTCTGATGTCATACTGCGTTTCTCTTCTTTGTCCCTTTCCAGCTCGTTGCTGACCGCTGAACTCAGCACCCTGTGACAACCAAGATGGCACCGGCAGGCATATGAAAGAAGCTGTTGGGGTCAGAACATTCTCTGATACGACCGATATGGACATGATTCAAGCATGCTATGGAATGGTATCAGTCAGCAAGCTGGACAAGACCACCTCTAGGTCTTAGATGGAACAGCGAATGTTGTTTGCTACACAGCGAGTAATCTGCACCCTGTTGAGTGGCAGATCGCTGGTGCCACAAGCCACATTATTATGATGGCTAGCAACAATAACGCAGCCCCCGATTACCTGTCAAGCCTACTTGAGATCTATGTTCCCTCACGTACCCTCCGCTCTGCCTCCGATCCTCTGACTTTTCGCTTTCCACGCACTAAGCTCACTATCTATGGTCCACGAGCCTTCTCTGTTTCTGGTCCACTCTCCTGGAACAGACTTCCTCTCTCAGTCCGTCAGCAACCTACTTTTGTCTCCTTCAAGTCCGCTCTCAAAACTCACCTTTTCTCCTCTGCATAAAATCCTGACTTCACTCAATCCCCTCTGCAGCCTGTCTCCACTCGGAGGGGAATCGCATTGTAATATATAATTGTATATAATATGCTCTTTATAATTTTCCATTGCTTTTATTCTTTCTCCCCATTTATAGCCGTGTGTGTGTGTGTGTGTGTGTGTGTGTGTGTGTGTGTGTCGCGCGTGCGTGCGTACGTGCGCGTGCGTGCGTGCGTGTGTGTGCGTGCGTGCGTGTGTGTCTGTTTCAGCGCTTAGACTTGATTTTGTCAAGATTTTGCGCTATATAAATAAAATATTGTATTGTATTGTATAACAATCTTTCTTTCATTGTGCCAAATTTTGTGATGCGTAGAAGGTGTTGGTAAGTATATAATTATTTAGCCTTCACTCTCGTTGGAACCTGACCCCCTCATCAGTCAGTGGAGGACCACCGCAGGCCAAATGGTTGAACCCAGTGACCTTATGGTTTTGTCACCTTGTTTATCACAGATGTGTCCTGTGTGGCAAGAATGCAGAAGGAAAAAAAAAAAAAAAAAGATAAAGGCTTGTGGTCGGCCACTTGGATGTTGACCTCCTAGTTGTGAGGACGCTAGCCTTGACAGGGAGGTTAGATGTTCCAGGTTCAACCCACGCTTTGGCAGAGATTTATTGTGTCTCCTTACAGTTCCGTTAGTAAGACCTTGAGCAGTGGTGCGGGTGTGTATCTCAGCTTCGATTTCAGACTGGGTACAGCCACTCGTCTTCTGTCTGTCTCTGTTGTATGTCTGTCTGTCTGTCTGTTCTCTCTGTCTCTTCTGTCTTTCTCTGTCTCTGTCTGTCTGTCTGTCTCCTCTCCTCCTCCTCCTCCTTCTTCTTCTTCTTCTTCTTTTTGAATATGTTTTTATTTTCAAGTAAACTTAAAACAATGCGATTTCAGTAAGACAGTAAGGCCGATATTGGAAATGATCTGGACGTGGAAAAAAAAGCGTATAATTGTTTTGAAACATACATATATACATACATAATTACACGTATATATTGCTCGTATACTTGTTAACATTTACACTTACATGCCTATATATAATTTTTTAACATTAACATGATACCACATTACACACACCTCGCACACATCACACACAACACAATCACACACAGCACACACACACACACACACACCACACACATACACATTACACACACTCGCGACACACACCATCACCACACACACACACACCCAACAACACACACCACACACCACACACACACACACACACACACCACACACACACACACACACCACACACACACACACACACACACACACACACACACACACACACACACACACACACACAACCACCACGCACTATTTTATGTGAGAGTTCACGGACAGCAAAGAACAACGAGCAGTACTGAAAGACACACAAAAAGAACAAGACGAGGAAGACAAGCCAGATTGAGACATTCAAGCAGGAAATCTGACGCTAGTCACAACAGGAAACAGAAGACAAGAGCACCAGATAAACCAGGGAGAAAATAAGAAGTTTTAGATGGGGGCTATGGACAGCTTGCAGCGACAAAAGTAGATTGAAAGGAGGGCAGAGTTGCAGTGACAAGAAGAATTGTATGGAGGGCTATGTGCATGACAAAAGATAGATCGTTAATGGAGGGCATGAGTTGCAGTGACAAAGATAGATTCGATGGAGGGCCATGAGCTTGCAGTGACAAGTTAGTCGTATGGAGGCCAGAGGCTTGCATGAAAAAGTAGACGTATGGAGGTCCAGAGGCTGCATGACAGAAGTTAGATTCGTATGGAGGCAGAGGCTTGTAGTGACAAAAGTGAGAGAGCATGATTTAGTGACAAGATAGTTGTAGGGGGCAGAGGCTTAGTGACAAAGTAGATTCGTATGGAGGGCATGAGGCTTTGCAGTGACAAAAGATAGATTCGTATGGAGGGCATGAGGCTTGCAGTGACAAAAGTAGATTGGTATGGAGGCTATGAGGCTTGCAGTGACAAAAGTAGATTCGTATGGAGGGCTATGAGGCTTGCATTGACAAAAGATAGATTCGTATGGAGGGCATGAGGCTTGCATGACAAAAGATAGATTCGTAAGGATGGGCTTGAGGCTTGCAGTGACAAAAGTAGATTCTATGGAGGCATGATTCAGTGACAAGTGATCGTTGAGGTAGGGCTTCATGACGATGTCGTTGAGGCTTGACTGCGTGAAAAAGCTAGATTGGCCATGAGCTTGCATGAAAAAGTTAGATTCGTAAGGAGGGCATGAGGCTTGCAGTGACAAAAGATAGATTCGTATGGAGGGCATGAGGCTTGCAGTGACAAAAGTTAGATTCGTATGGAGGGCCATGAGGCTTGCAGTGACAAAAGATAGATTCGTATGGAGGGCCATGAGGTCGACAGTGTACAATAATGTTGATTCGATATGAGGGCTATGTGGCTTGCATTGACAAAAGATAGACATCGTTTGGAGGGCATGAGGGCTGGAGTGGGAAAGGTGATTCGTATAGAGGGCTATGAGGCTTGCAGTGACAAAAGATAGACTCGTATGGAGGGCCATGAGGCTTGCAGTGACAAAAGTTAGATTCGTATGGAGGGCCATGAGGCTTGCAGTGACAAAAGATAGACTCGTATGGAGGGCCATGAGGCTTGCAGTGACAAAAGATAGACTCGTATGGAGGGCATGAGGCTTGCAGTGACAAAAGATAGACTCGTATGGAGGGCCATGAGGCTTGCAGTGACAAAAGATAGATTCGTATGGAGGGCCATGAGGCTTGTAGTGACAAAAGTTAGATTCGTATGGAGGGCCATGATCGACAATGCCGTGTGACAAGGTACATGATGATGATGATGAGGTTTGTACATATGTTGACATGGGAGATAAAAAAAAGAATTTCCATCCTTTACCCACCAGGCGGGGTGGGGGTGGGGGGGTGTACCTGGGGATGATCGCGCGCCAGATCTCTTGATTGGAAACCTGATGTCTTATCCACTGAATTACCGCGCTCGTCGGTTCAGTTTAAGCCAACTCAACTCCAATTAGCTGGGTTCAGTTCAGCTCAGCTCAGCTCAGCTCAGCTCAGCTCAGCTCAACAAATTCAACTCCACTCAACTCGTCTCAGTTTAGCTCAGCTCAGATGAAACCAACAGCAGATAACAGTTTTCCTTCTAGGAGAAAAACCCCCAAAAAAAAACCAAAACCTGTTGTAAAGTGTGTTATCCTGTTTTTGTCAGTCCCTGTGATTTCCGGTGTCAATATAACTATGCCTCGTCCTTGTTACCAAGTTACTTGTCCTTTCCGTTGTCAGTGTTTGTTTCCTTGTGGACCAGAAGAGACAATGCCCGAGATCCCTTGTGCTGCTTTGTGGTTGGTTGTATGGCGCTTTCTCAAACTGTGCTGTCATGAAATCGCCTAGGCAACTGCATATTCCTGTTTTCTCTTTTTTTACTTTTTTAAAACTTTTTTTTTCTTTTTTTTTTTTTTATTTTTTTTGTATGTGTTTTGA
>CM060312.1:17125565-17128065 GCA_030674185.1 Monoplex corrugatus
AAAACACCACTTCTATGCTGATGACACCCAACTTCAAGACAGTGACTCACCTGATAATATACAGCGCCTGTTGACTCGCACCACTGAGTGTTACTCGGACATTAAAAACTGGATGACACACAATAGACTTCAGGTTAATGACGACAAAACAGAAGCTATCCTCATTGGCACCCGTCAGAAACTTTCTCAGCTGCCTCCTCTTTCTCTCCCATTATGTAACACATCAGTCCCAATTTCTGATTCAGCTAAAAACCTTGGTGTCTGCATTGACTCTACCCTCTCCATGAACAACTTTGTTTCTCAAACTGCCAGATCCTGCTACTATCATCTCCATCGTATAAGGCTGATCAGGAAGTATCTCTCTGTCGAAACAACTGCAAAACTCGTTCTCTCCTTCATAATGTCTCGCATTGACTATTGCAATTCACTCCTGTCTGGTCTTCCTGCCTCCACCATTCACATCCTACAGCGCATTCAAAACAATGCTGCACGCCTTGTACTCAAAAAGAAAAAAGCTGACCACATATCTCCTCTCCTGGCACAACTTCACTGGCTCCCTGTATCAAAGCGCATACAGTACAAACTAGACACCATGTGCTACAAAAGCCTCAATAACGCAGCCCCCGATTACCTGTCAAGCCTACTTGAGATCTATGTTCCCTCACGTACCCTCCGCTCTGCCTCTGATCCTCTGACTTTTCGCTTTCCACGCACTAAGCTCAATACCTATGGTCCACGAGCCTTCTCTGTTTCTGGTCCACTCTCCTGGAACAAACTTCCTCTCTCAGTCCGTCAGCAACCTACTTTTGTCTCCTTCAAGTCCGCTCTCAAAACTCACTTTTTCTCCTCCGCATAAAATCCTAACCTCACTCAACCCCCCCCCCCCCCTCTGCAGCCTGTCTCCGCTCGGAGGGAATCACATGGTTATAATATATAATTGTATATGCTATGCTCTCTATAATTTTCCATTGGTTTTATTCTTGCTTTTATTGCTTTTATTCTTTCTCCCCATTTGTAGCCATGCGTGTGTGTGTGTGTGTGTGTGTGTGTGTGTGTGTGTGTGCGTGCGTGCGTGCGTGTGTGTGCGTGCGTGCGTGCGTGCGTGCTTGCGTGTGTGTCTGCTTCAGCGCTTAGATTCGATTTTATCAAGATTTTGCGCTATATAAATATTGTAATTATTATTATTACTTGATAGGCCTACATGTACCCAATTATCAATCCTAAGAGAAAGTACGTAAAACTGTATCGAACACATACAGGTGAATGGACCGGCAAGGCAGACAATGATACTAGGAAGAAACGACAGAAAGCAAGAGAGGAAGAAAGAAATAAAGAAAGTGACAGAAAAGAGGAAATTACTAGCACAGAATAATCCAGAAGGTGGGGATCCTAGTTATACTATTTATACTGAATTAGCCCCTGGCATCCGCACCGAGGCCTTTGAAGTCCAGTCGGGCTTCATTGGTTTATTTGCTGCGATTCAGGGTAGTTGGTTGGTTGTTTGGGGAAAAGGATGGGGGGGGGGGGGGGGGGGCTTAAAAGGATATTAAGTGTATGTGTGTGGTCATTGATTTAATGTCTGTTTGCTTAAGTGGTTTTAGACTAACCATACAACAACAACAACAAAGGGAGGGGGGAAGGGGAGTGGACAAAGGGTTTGAAGAGGGATACTTGTACATGTTAATGATGATGATGATGATGGTATGTATATTTATTTATGCAATCTATCTATCTATCAATCTATCTATCTATCTATCTATCTATCTATCTATCTATCTATCTATCTATCTATCTATCTGTATGTATGTATGTATGTATGTATGTCTGTGTGTCTACCTATCAGTCTATCTGTCTGTCTGTCTATCCATCTATCTATCTATCTATCTATCTCTCTATCTATCGATCTGTCTGTCTGTCTGTTTATCTATCTATCTATCTATCTGTCTGTCTATCTATCTATCTATCAGTCAGTCTATTTATCTATCTCTCGGTCTATCTATCTGTCTGTATGTCTGTCTATCTGTCGATCTATATCTGTCTCTCTCTTTCTCTGTCTGTCTGTCTGTCTCGGTTTCTCTCTGCGTGTGTGTATGTGTGCGTGTGTGCCTTTGTGTGTGTGTGTTGCATGGTCGTGTGTTTTTGTGTGAATATGTATGTGTGTGCACTGATGTGCTCTTCTGCGAGCGTGCACGCAGGTATGTGTTTGTCGGTGTGTTTGCACCTGCGTATATATAGTATATATGAGCGCATGATTGTGTGTTGGTGCATGTGTGAGTATGTAGGTGGGATGATTTGTGTGTGTGTGTGTGTGTGTGTGTGTGTGTGTGTGTGTGTGTGTGTGTGTGTGTGTGGTGTGTGTGTGTGAGTGTGTGCACGTGTGCGTGATAGTGTATGTATGCGCGTGCAAACCGCTGTCCGTTTCGATGGTCAGACACCAACTATGTTGATGAATGACCATGACAGCAGATGTATCGCCTTTCACTCGTTGAAGGGACTCCCA
>CM060312.1:17133065-17165565 GCA_030674185.1 Monoplex corrugatus
CCCCTGGATGATCTCTAGTCATTTCACCAGTTTTCTATATTAGAACAGGAAGCAGAACAAAAGAAACAACAAAGACAGGACCATAAGAAAAGAATGAATGAAGCAGTCACAGCACCAGCAGTTGGTGCCTGAAGATATGGTCACCACCTTGTGTTGGTGTTGGTGGTTATATTATATAGACAAGCACCAGCTGCCTGCCTGAAAGCCAGTCAGGAACATAGAATCTAATTCTGTGGTCTCTGGAACATAGAATCTAATTCTGTGGTCTGGAAAAATAAAAGCCCAGAAGAGGTGCGGGTGGGGGGGGGGGGGAGGGGGGGTGGTGGCGGGGAGGGGGAGGTGTGTTCCAGAAAAGAACAAGGTTGACGGGGTGTACGGGTGGGGTTTGGTGGTGGGGTGGGGTGGAGGATGAGGAAAGGAGGGAGGTGAAGAAAGGGATGGTGGTGGTGGGTGTTACTGGACATAAGAGGGAAGGTGGTGGTTGGTGGTGATGGTGACGCTTGCAGTATTGGTGCCGATGTTGGTAGCCATGGTTGTGGCGGTGGGGGAGGGGGGTGATGGTGTTGCTTGATGGTGGCGGTCTGAGAGAGAGAGAGAGAGAGAGAGAGAGAGAGAGAGAGAGAGAGAGAGAGAGAGAGAGAGAGAGAGTTCAGCCTTCAAAACACTGTATTACTCAAGGACCGTAGCATCAGGTCTCATTGGACACGTCTTACAGCTTGTCCTTGAGAGAGAGAGAGAGAGAGGGAGGGAGAGAGAGAGAGAGAGGGAGGGAGAGAGAGAGAGAGAGTTCAGAACACTTTATTATTCAAGGATAGTAGCATTAGGTCCCATCGGACCTGTTTTATACCCAGTCCTTAAGAAAGAGAGAGAGACAGAGAGAGAGAGAGAGAGAGAGAGAGAGAGAGAGAGAGTTCAGCCTTCAAAACACTGTATTACTCAAGGACAGTAGCATCAGGTCTCATTGGACATGTCTTACAGCTTGTCCTTGAGAGAGAGAGAGAGAGAGAGAGAGAGGGAGGGAGAGAGAGAGTGAGAGAGAGAGGGAGGGAGAGAGAGAGTGAGAGAGAGGAGAGGGAGAGAGAGAGAGAGAGAGAGAGAGAGTTCAGAACACTTTATTATTCAAGGATAGTAGCATTAGGTCCCATCGGACCTGTTTTATACCCAGTCCTTAAGAAAGAGAGAGAGAGAGAGAGAGAGAGAGAGAGTGTGTGTGTGTGTGTGTGTGTGTGTGTGTGTGTGTGTGTGTGTGTGTGTGTGTGTGTGTGTGTGTGTGTTCAGACTTCAGAACATTTGATTACTCAAGGTAAGTAGCAATAGGTCCTTTTGGACCTGTTTTACGGCTAGTCTTCAGAGAGAGAGAGGTGAGAGAGAGGGAGAGAGAGAGGGAGTGAGAGAGGAGAGAGAGAGAGGGGAGGGAGAGAGAGAGGAGAGAGAGAGAGAGGGGGGAGAGAGAGAGAAGGAGAGAGAGAGAGGGAGAGAGAGAGAGGAGAGGGAGAGAGATGGGAGGGAGAGATAGTGAGAGAGAGAGAGGGGAGGGGGGGGAGAGAGAGAGGGAGAAAGAGGAGAGGGAGAGAGAGAGGGAGAGAAAGAGGAGAGAGAGAGGGAGAGACTGAGAGACAGAGAGAGACAGGGAGAGAGAGAGAGAGGAAAAATCGATTATTACTGCAAAACAAAGCGTTCGATTGCCAAACGCAGCAAGCTGTTTGTGTTTTGTTGACGGTTTTCAGTTCCTTGCTGGTCTGCTTGCTTGCTTGCTTGCTTGCTTGTTTGCTTGCTTGCTTGTCCTCGGTCATCACCAGCTTGATCTTTTCCCAGCATTGGCTTTGATGACGTGGCATTGCTGGCTGGCTTCTGTTGAACCTGTCCTCCTGGTAATAAATTACCCTTTGACTCCCGCACCCTTTCCACCAGCATCCTGCATTGTTAACCGTGCTAGCAAAAGCAAAAACTTAACCCTTTGACTACCCGCACACTGTCCACCAGCATCCTGCATTTTTAACCGTGCTAGCAAAAGCAAAACCTTAACCCTTTGACCCCGGTACCCTGTCCACCAGCATCCTGCATTGTTAACCGTGCTAGCAAAAGCAAAAACTTAACCCTTTGACTACCCGCACCCTGTCCACCAGCATCCTGCATTGTTAACCGTGCTAGCAAAAGCAAAAACTTAACCCTTTGACTACCCGCACCCTGTCCACCAGCATCCTGCATTGTTAACCGTGCTAGCAAAAGCAAAAACTTAACCCTTTGACTACCCGCACCCTGTCCACCAGCATCCTGCATTGTTAACCATGCTAGCAAAAGCAAAAACTTAACCCTTTGACTACCCGCACCCTGTCCACCAGCATCCTGCATTGTTAACCGTGCTAGCAAAAGCAAAAACTTAACCCTTTGACTACCCGCACCCTGTCCACCAGCATCCTGCATTGTTAACCGTGCTAGCAAAAGCAAAAACTTAACCCTTTGACTACCCGCACCCTGTCCACCAGTATCCTGCATTGTTAACCGCGCTAGCAAAAGCAAAAACTTAACCCTTTGACTCCCGCACACTGTCCACCAGCATCCTGCATTGTTAACCATGCTAGCAAAAGCAAAAACTTAACCCTTTAAAGCGGGAGATTTTGTGGTCTGCCTAAGGATCGAACTCATAAACCTGCGTTATTAGCAAGACGTTTTAACCACTGAACTGACAGTGACCACTGTACAAGATTTTGATATTCACATATTTCTGTCAAAATCTGTACAATCCTGACTCTCCAGTGTTAGTCTCCTTAAGGGTTTGGTTGAAATTGAGAGAGGTTTCATTCAGAGTGTATCATCATCATCATCATCATCATCATCATCATCATCATCATCATCATCGTCATCATCATCACGATCATGTGCTCTGCCGCATGGCGTTGGCGATCATGTTGAATCTGTCTATCCCTTGTCGCTGCAAGTACATCTCCCACCACCCTCAACATGTGTATATATAACCCAAACAGTGCACTGTACCAAACCCAAACAGCCCAATATATACCATTTGCGAACAATTGCTGATAGATTTGAGTGGAATAACGGACTACCGACTACAAGGTTGTGAGTTCGGTTCCCATAGGTCCTGGCAAAGTGAATGTAGAATTCTTTTGCCTTTAGCGGCTTTCAACAGCATTCAAGAAGATGAAAAGCATTCTTACCAAGAAATGCGTATCAACTATTATCAGGAAGAGAGTTCTTGAATGCTATATAGAACCGATACTGTTATACTGTTTGTGAGGCGTGGACAGTCAACACGCAAAGCAAGAACAAGATTAAGGCAGCCGAGATGTGGTTTCTGAGAAGAATGTTGGGAGTTCCATGGACAGCAAAGAAGACAAACGAGACAGTCTTGATGCAGGCAGACAAAAGAAGATAATTGATAAGAAAGATTAGGAAAGACAGGGAACGCTTATAGGCCATTTTATGAGGAAAGGGGAATTAGAGCACCTGGTCACAACAGGAAAGCTGGAGGGAAAGAGAGCACCAGGTAGACCTAGGGAGAAAATACTGGACGGACTAGCAGGATGGCTGAGGACAGAGAGGGTGGAAGATGTGCTTGCAGCAACAAGGGATAGATACATGTGGAGGGCCATGATCGCCAACGCCATGCGGCAGGGCACTTGATGATGATGATGATGATAGTGGCTTCTAAACCAGAGATGAGTGTGTCATTGGCTTATTGGGAAGACTGAGACTATACTCAGCTGAGTTTCATTCACTTCATGGTTGCGTCACTGAGGGTGTTTCCCAAATCTTCGACCATCATCGCGAGGTGTCTGTGTCTATCACCCGGGCCTGGTTGACACCAGGATATGTTATGAAGGTAAGCGTTGACTACAACCTTGTCACGCAGTCTCTAATTCAGAATGGAACTTCAGAGCAGCATAATTATCATCTCCATCTTCAACATCATTGAGAAATATTGTCCTAGGACCTGTGTCCATTGATGTTGCATAGGAGATGGGACAGCATAGACGCTCACAGATACACGCACCACACACACACACACACACACACACACACACACACACACACACACACACACACACACACGCAGACACACACACACACACACACACACACACACATGCAGACACACACACACACACACACATATACAGACACACACACAATAAATAAATGAATAAATATTAAACAAATAACACGTAAACAAATAAATAAATAGAATAAAGTAAACATTTGGGTGGAATGTATAATGGAATTTACTTGAGTTGCCACGAATCCCCTTTGAACACATTCCAGATACAATTCCACTTCATCAGTAAAATCTCTGCCACACCCAGCCCCCCTCTCCCATACGCACAAACGCACATACTATACAATCTACGTAGGATGTTGAAAGGTTTCTGTTTAATAAAGGGCCACCCCAACTCCAATCCCAATCCCCTCCCCAACCCCTTCCCTCCTGCATTCCAAGACCCAGGAGAAGGAGGGGAGTAGACCATTGGTAGATGACGGGGTGGTAGGTGGAAATCGTACTTAATTTTTTTATAGGAACCAGAAAAAAACACGAAAAAAGATAGAACGCGTATTTAATACAACAACACAAGACAGGCGCAAATTTTCGGCCAACTGGCCGTTTCTCAAGCGTAAGATCACAAAGAAACAAACAACAGATACAAAAATTTGGAGAGAAAGACTTGAAACTTCCCTGCTGCTCTGTACAGTGTGAGAAAAGGAATAAACTGACTAAAACTGACTATTTTTTAGGCCTGGGATGTATAGATGAAGGTCCTGCTTTTCAGTCTGACTGGCACAGTAACTCAAGTGGGTAAATGTCGAACTCCAATCGGAAGGTCCTGGGTTCGATCCTGCTACAGACCTTCGCCTGGTGGGGAAAAGAATGGAGATTTTTCCCGTCTCCCGGGTCAACTTGTGTGGTGACTAGCCACTGCCCAGATATTCTTCGTTTTTTTGGGAAATATTGTCTTCACCTAGCTGATAGACAGTTGAGGCTTTAACTTTGTGCATTGACTGGGGGAGAAGGGGGGGGGGGGGATCTGTCATGTGAGACTAGTTTATAGGGAGTAGGTAGTTGTGTTGTGATATTCAGACCTTTAATTATTTATTTGTTTACTTTATATATGTATATGTCCCCGCCCTTTTTTTTTTAAAGATAAGATACATCCATGCACACGTCATTGACATGTAACCAAGACCAGTATTATAAGGGTTGGTGCCCTTTCCTCTCCTTTCGTTGTTGTACCTCCCTTTACCTTGTTTATGATAGGTACCTCTGTGTGGTTTGTCTGGGTCACGTCACCATGTTGCCACGATCGATGTTTATTGTCACGGGAGGGTGGGGGCGGGAGGGGATGAGGATGGGGGATGAGGGTGTTTCGTTGGTAGTTCCATGTCATGGGGGGGGGTGGTGTGGTGGTGGTGGTGGTGGTGGTGGTGGGTGTGTCCTGATCGCGAGGATTGTTTCCTGTCTGTGCGTTCAGTGTTAGTGACCCTTTCCCTTCCTCCACCCCACCCTTCCCCCTGTGCTGGGCAGCTGCCGTGTTCAGTGTCCACTGAAGTGGACATGATCTCTTGCGGTATTGTCCTGGCAACTGTGGGGCTTCTCTCGTCACGGTCAGAGGTTTCCTATTGTGTGTCCATTTTCTACGTACTATTATTTGTTCATTTTTGTATTTTTTGGGGTGGGTGGGGTTGGGGGCATTTGGGGTCGTCGTCGTTTTGATATTCTACTACTTGTCTACGTCAGTCGGCTCCGTGGGGGTCAGTTGAGTCTGCATTTTTGACATTGTCACGCTGATGAGGGTGGACTTTATGTGATATGTTGCCACTTTGATGAAGGCTTGTCGTCACAGCACAAGTCCTTTGTTGCTCCTTTCCGCAAATTGATTTGTGTCTTGTTCTTCGTGTTCATACCGCGTTCGCTCACGTCTGTGTTACCAGTCGTGTTCTTATAGTGTAGTAAGTAAGTAAGTACACTTAGGCCAGTGTTTCCAAGATCTGTAATTGGAAGACTTCGTCGATGTGTTCTGCTCGAGGATTTTGTTGCCGGTTATATATTTTTTTTTAACTAGACCACATGGTTTGTGCCACAGACTATCATAACGAAATCTATTATGTATTTTTAGTGAACATTGCCAGCAAAGGGGAAAACGAAAGGGGGGAAATATCGCCAGTGATTTTTTCCAGCAAAAGACGAGAGTCGTTCTGCAAAATCCCTCGACATGAGAGGTCCACATTTTTGTAGTTTTTTTTTTTTTTAATTTTTTTTTTTTTAGCATGTGCGAAAGTTGATTGAAAAGTGTGTCTATATCTGCCGTGAAACAGGTTTGCCAATGACGTAGATTTCTGTCTTGACACGATTTCAGTATATATATATATATTATATAAATGTCAGTTACACGAACTACTGACCATGACATAGTTACCGTCTAAAAGTAATGTCAGTTACATGAATACTGGACTTACCACAGTTTTAGAGAAGTGTTAAAAGATGTCAGTGACACGAGTGGCAGGCTTGACGCACTGAACTGCAACAACAACAACAACAGTGTCAGTACTGTGATACTTATCAAAGTAGAGCAGTAGTGGAAAGACCGCTGTGTGCTTGCTGAGTTCGTTGACGATGGGGGGGGGGGGGGGAGGGGGAGTGTGGACACAAGATTTCCTGTCTACGACAGCCGTTACCGACAATCAGACACACAGAGGTATTTTGTGCAGTTAGTCTAGATGTGAGGGAAAGGAGCTGGGCCTGCAATTAACCCTTTGACTCCCGCACCCTGTCCATCAACCATCCTGTATTGTCAACCATGCTAGCAAAGCAAAAACCCAAAACCCTTCGACTTTCTCACCCTGTCCACCAGCTTCCCTGCAGGAAGCTGGTGAATAGGGTGAGGGAGTCGAAGGGTTGGGTTTTTGCAGTGGTGGATAGGGTGTGGGAGTCAAAGGGTTTTTGCAGTTGGTGGATAGGGTTAGGAGTCGGGAGTTGGTGGATAGGGTTGGAGTAAAGGGTTTTTGCAGTTGGTGGATAGGGTTGGGAGTCAAAGGGGTTTGGTTTTTGCAGTTGGTGGATAGGGTTAGGGAGTCAAAGGTTGGGTGTTTTGCAGTTGGTGGATAGGGTGGGGAGTCAAAGGGTGTGTTTTGCAGTTGGTGGATAGGGTTAGGGAGTCAAGGGTTGGTGTTTTGCGTTGGTGGATAGGGTTAGGGAGTGAAAGGGTTGGGTTTTGCAGCTGGTGGATAGGATTCGGGAGTAAGGGGGTTTAAGGGTTATAATAGGACAGTCTGCTGACTCCTGGCTGACTGACTGACCGCAAAATCATCAGTTGACCCTCTGTGTGTCGTCGCCCATGTCAACAGACTGTCTCTTCATTCTGGACAGAATCTGTGTTTCTGTGGGCGGTCTGTGCGTGAATTAAAATGAAACTGTAACGCGTTCTTTTTCTTTTATTCTCCACGGAATACCAGGGATAGATACGAGGGATAGATACATACGGAGGGCCATGATCGCCAACTCCTTGCGGCAGGGCACTTGATGATGATGAGAATACCAGCCTTAGCAAGTCACTGCGTAATTTCGTGACTTATTTGAGATTTTGGTGACTTGTATAAAATGAAACTGTCTTGAAATGTGTCCCTGTTTTCTGAATAACGCGTCAGTCATTTAGCAGTCTGTATAATCTTCGTGACTTCAGACTACATTATTATAGGGACTACGTTACTACGTGGACACAATTTCTTGGAACGCGTCTGTTACACTGACAGACTTTCAGTGTTGGCAAGTGTCCTACACATCTGTGTGTGACATCTTTACAATGTTCGTGACACAGCCTTGCGTGGATTACAGGGAACAAACCGGAATCAGCTCTCTCTCTCTGTTCGCTCACAATATTTCTGTGCTTGCAGTTTCTGTCATGTCTTTGTACCAAGAGTTTGTGGTGAGATTCTGCGTGGACAATATGGAACTGTTGTGAAGTATGTCCCGCTTCAACGTTTCAAGTCTATAGTCTCTGTATTGTCGTCATCTTAATGACAGATGCAAGTGTTTATATCTATGACAGTCATACGTGGATTAATATAGAACAGCCTATCACATTAATTTTTCTCTTGCACGGTCTCGGTGTTTCCAGACATAGTGCATTCTGCCAAGAGAGGAAATTGTGTCCAGCTTTTGCTGAATCTTAACCAGAGGATTAAGAAAAAGAAAAGAAAAAAAAAAAAAAAGAAAAAGAAAAAGAAGGTCTCAGCTGAATTGTGCCAAGACCCAGACCTCCATCGATCAACGGAGAGTTTGTGGGGTCTTAGCACGCGGGTTTAACAGGGAACCGAAAAGAGACTGAGCTTGCAAAAACCAATCGGTGTCCTTGATCGATCTGTCAAGCAGCGAGGCTTGGGAAGGGCACTGTGAGTGAGGGACAAGAGAGAGAGTGTGTGTGTGTGAGGGGGAGTAAAGTGAATGACCTTGACTCTCCCTCCCTGAGTAAGGGGAAGAGGACACGAAAGTGGCGAGAAGAGAGTGAGCCGCCTTGTTCGACACAGATGGCTGTCCTCTCTTTCTCTCTACACGAGCAAGCAGACATCCGAGCGAGCTAGGAGGAGCGAGTGTGCTTACTGAGAGAAAGAAGGAGGGAGGGATGCAAGCTGGAGAGATCGATCGGAGCAAGCAGGCGACAGAGCGAGGTCTGTGTGAGTAAGTGAGCGCACAGCAAAACACAGCCATGTCGTGTGCGCTCTTCTCCATGTGCGGCGTCCGGAGGTCCAAGTCGGTTGGCCATGGCTTGTGCTTGTGGGGTAAGTCGGCTTTTAATTCGTGAGGCTTTAGGGGTATGTAATGTATAGAGTCGTGCATAGACAGGGCGATGACAGGGTTACCGTTGGCCACCACCACCACCACCACCACCGCCACCACCCTGCCTGCACCCGCCTAATTGATCAATACCACCACCACCATCACCATCACCCACCACCCCTCGGCAAGGACTGTCACTGGTTTTCCTGCAGTTATTGTCTGCTGGTGCCGGAGTTTCCAGATGTCTGTGTGCCATAGTAGTAATGTCAACTGCCTGCTGCTGCTGCCGCCACCGCCGCCGCCGCCGCCGCCTTCGCCACCACAGACCGACTTGATGTGACTTTGCAATGCCATGCTGCGGTTGTTGTTTCGTCAGTAGGCCTAAGACTAAGAGCAGCGAGGGTAAGTGGCGAGGGGGGTCTTTAGGCTTTATTTTTCCCTTTGTCAAAACACGACACAGTTGTGATTACATCTATGTGATTATGGCTGCAGCCTGGTGGTACAAGTCCAGCGTGCTGGTGGAGTGTCTGTAAGCTTTCCCCGGATCTGATCTGACCTAACCTGACCCGTCAGTCAGTGCACGTGAGCCTCGTGTTTTCGTGCAGTTTAGGTCAACAGCCTTGTAACGAGCTGCCTGGATTGTGTGGTTTTGTTTTCCTTTCACTCTTCTGAGGTGGTAGTGTGGCTTGTGGTGCGGTAAAGGAAGAAGCGGAAGTAGTGTGTGTGTTAGGTGGTAGGGGAGGGGGGTGTTCAGGAGAGGCGGTCGTTGCTGAAAGAGGTACGTGTGGAGGAATTTGTTGACTATCGATTTCTCTGAACTCCCAAGGCCAAGAAAAGGGGGTGGGGTGGTGTGTGAACCAAACGAAGAGAGTGTCACAGACAACAGGAAACACAAGAACTCCACTGACTTGCTGCTTGTGGACCCACTGGAACCCAGTGTCAGGGACTTGTATGCTAGTCGTGGTTGTCGTCCCCACCGTAGCATGTGGAAGATACGCGGATGGTGGTGGCTTGCTCAGGTTTTCACTTGCCTAGGGGGACGTGACTCATCGCCCAGTAAGATCTGTCGTGATTCTGTAGTCTAAAATAATAATGTTGTGCTCTTGAATATTGTTTTTGTTCTTTATCTCGTTTCTGTGGCGTTTCAGGTGAGTTTCTGCAACGAAATAACGAATTCTTTGCTGCTTTGTGATGTATTTGGTGTGCTCTCTAACGTCAGTCCAGTTACATGATTTTTGTGTTTGGGGTGTCCATTTGTTCATGTTTGTCCTGTTGTTGAAGTGTTTGTGGTATTGTCCCTTGTCAGTCGGTGTGATGGTCTTGTGTCTGTGGTTTGTTTTGATGTGTAGTGATCTTGCAACGCGTGGTACATACGTGGGAATCAGCTTTTCAGAGGATTTCTCTAAGTGTCAGAATCATCATACATTTTATGAACTTTTGTTGAGACGTTGGTTGTTTATAAGCTGTTTCTCGTGGCAGGAGTCGAACTCGGGCAGTTAGGAAGGTGGGAGCTCTGCCCCTAAGACAGTCAGGCCTAGACAGTCAGGCCTATGAAGACAGTCAGGCCTGTCCATTGAATAGACAGGCTTCTGCAATGAATAGACACTGAGGCCTCTCCATTGACTAGACAGTCAAGCCTCTGCTATGAATAGACACTCAGGCCTCTCCATTGAATAGACAGTCAAGCATCTCCAAGAATAGACAGTCAGACCTCCCCAGTGAATGGTCTATAGTCTATACAGGACCATAGAACCCATAGGTTAGGTACAATCTTATCTTTGTGGCATATGTGTATTTCATTGTGCAGATCATCCCCAGCAACAGTAAGATCTAATTAGGAAAGGATATGGATGGACTTTCCCGACGTACGAATAGCGCGTAGGCATACAGATCTTCATCGCCTGGTCCGGGTGTTTCAATGTGGTTTACAAGACCGACCCTGAAGACACATGTCCTTCTGGAGACAGTGTATGGGAAGGTGTCGTGTAGCCCTTGGTCCTACTTCCCGCCAGTTGGTTGTAGATTTCACCTGGTATGATTTTACGTCTGTTTTTCTTTCATTGCATTTTAGACTTGCAAGGTTAACGGTTATATAGAACCAATACTGTTGTATGGATGCGAGGCGTGGACAGTCAGCAAGCAAAGCCAGAGCAATATTGAGGCAGCCGAGATGTGGTTTCTCAGAAGAATGTTGAGAGTTCCACGGACAGCAAAGAAAACAAACGAGACAGTCTTGATGGAGGCAGACACAAGTAGATCACTCATAAGGAAGATTAGGAAAAGACAGGCAACATTTATAGGCCATTTTATGAGGAAGGGGGATTTGGAGCACCTGGTCACAACGGGAAAGCTGGAGGGAAAGAGAGCACCCGGTAGACCCAGGGAGGGAATGCTGGACGGACTTGCAGAGTGGCTGGGGATGGGGAGGGTGGGGGAGATGCTAGGGGCAACGAGAGAATAGAGATGGTTGGAAGTCCATGGTCGCCAACGCCATGCGGCAGGGCACCTGATGATGATTGATGAAGGTTAACGGTGAGCATGGGTTTTTAAATGGTGTCTTTCATTTTAACCTGGTTGTCCTTTTGGGGTGGTGTTAGCCCTGATATGGCTCTCGTAGTCGGCTGGGCTATAAGCAATATGAACTTGAACTTGTTTGTTGAGTAGCAGCTGTTCAATGCGGTTGTGCCCTGTTATATCGCTGTCTTGTTGTGGGACGATGGCTTCCCGATTGGTGGTGTTGATGCCAAGAGAATGTGTAGCGCACTGTTTGCATGAATAATCACACAACTTGTAAATTCCTTCAGGTAGAACTTAAAAAGAATCTCGTCAGATTGTTTTGGTTTGAAGCAGGCTATTATGTCATTCGCTAAACGTGTTTTGAACTTTGCACTGCACGATAGTTTTGTGTTGTAATCGTGTTGTGTTGGTTTCACGATTTTATGTATTGTTTTGGATGGCCTCTTTAAAGATGAAATGCGGTGCAACAAGGAAATCCTCGTTTCCTTCTTCTTACTTTCTTTATTTCTTTGATGTTTGTTGTTGTTGTTGTTGTTGTTGTCGTCGTCCTTCTTCTTCTTCTTTTTCTTCTTCTTCTTCTTCGTCTTTTTTCTCCTCCTCCTCTCTTTTTCTTCTTCTTCTTCCTCCTCCTCCCTCCCCTCTCTCTCTTACTCTCTCTTCTCCCCCCCCCTCTCTATGTGTCTCTCTCCGCCTCATCTCTCCAACCCCCCCCCCCTCTCTCTCTCGCTTGCTCTTTCTCTTTTCTCCAATTTATTATATAATAGACTGTAGACTGGCTTTGAACTTGAATTGAACTGAACACAATTAGGTCGTCACGCTTGCCTGAACATGGCCCCTGTTGCCACTTTGGCTGTGGGAAGAAGACCGTGCCTGGCCAAGCACGTTAATATTTAAGTGGCAGTCATGAAGTGGAAGTCGTTTCGTCAGGCAAGTTGTAATACTGTTGTTGTTGTGGGTGTCATGTTGCCAAACATATTAATACTGAAGTGAAAGTCGTTTTGTTGTGGATTTCATATTGCAAAAACATATTAATACTGAAGTGAAAGTCGTATTGTTGTGGAAGTCATATTGCAAAAACATTAATACTGAAGTGAAAGTCGTATTGCTGTGGATTTCATATTGCCAAAACATATTAATACTGAAGTGAAAGTCGTATTGTTGTGGATTTCGTATTGCAAAACATATTAATACTGAAGTGAAAGTCGTATTGTTGTGGAAGTCATATTGCAAAAACATATTAATTACTGAATTAATACTGAAGTGAAGTCGTATTGTTGTGGATTTCATATTGCCAAACATATTGATACTGAAGTGAAAGTCGTATTGTTGTGGATTTCATATTGCCAAACATATTGATACTGAAGTGAAAGTCGTATTGTTGTGGATTTCATATCGCCAAACATATTGATACTGAAGTGAAAGTCGTATTGTTGTGGATTTCATATCGCCAAACATATTAATACTGAAGTGAAAGTCGTATTGTTGTGGAAGTCATATTGCAAAAACATATTAATACTGAAGTGAAAGTCGTATTGTTGTGGATTTCATATTGCAAAAACATATTAACACTGAAGTGAAAGCCGTATTGTTGTGGATTTCATATTGCAAAAACATATTAATACTGAAGTGAAAGTCGTATTGTTGTGGATTTCATATTGCCAAACATATTGATAAGTGAAAGTCGTATTGTTGTGGATTTCATATCGCCAAACATATTGATACTGAAGTGGAAACCGTAGCAGGCTCAATTTGATATGATTATAGAGAGAACAAGTACCCAGGAAAGCATTTCACTGACACGTTCTTAATCTTTGCCCTGCTGTGATCAGCGTTCATCCAGTGGGAGAAGGAATAGGTAGGTTTGAAAAAAAAAAGTAATGATGATGATGATGATCACAACAATAAAAAATCCTTATTGTATAGTTCTAATTCCCCGAACTCATTGGGACCTTACACTGATATATCACACATACAATGACACATGCACTTGTACACATCAGAACTCACACATTGATAACATTCGTGCCCAAATGAACATATCTTGACATTAGCGTCTAACCAATACTCGTGCCCAAACGAACATATCATGATAACAGCATCTAACCAATATTCGTGCCCAAATGAACATATGATAACAGCATCTAACCCAATATTCGTGCCCAAATGAACATATCATGATATCAGCGTCTAACCAATGTTCGTGCCTAAATGAACATATGATATCAGCGTCTAACCAATATTCGTGCCCAAATGAACATATCCGGATAACAGCATCTAACCAATATTCGTGCCCAAATGAACATATCATGATAACAGCGTCTAACCAATATTCGTGCCCAAATGAACATATCCGGATAACAGCATCTAACCAATATTCGTGCCCAAATGAACATATCATGATAACAGCATCTAACCAATATTCGTGCCCAAATGAACATATCATGATAACAGCGTCTAACCAATATTCGTGCCCAAATGAACATATCATGACATTAGCATCTAACCAATATTCGTGCCCAAACGAACATATCATGATAACAGCGTCTAACCCAATATTCGTGCCCAAATGAACATATCATGACATTAGCGTCTAACCAATATTCGTGCCCAAATGAACATATCATGATGACAGCATCTAACCAATATTCGTGCCCAAATGAACATATCAGGATAACAGCATCTAAGTAATATTCGTGCCCAAATGAACATATTATGATAACAGCATCTAACCGCTATTCGTGCCCAAATGAACATATGATAACAGCATCTAACCAATATTCGTGCCCAGATGAACATATGATAACAGCATCTAACCGCTATTCGTGCCCAAATGAACATATCATGATAACAGCATCTAACCAATATTCGTGCCCAAATGAACATATCATGATAACAGCATCTAACCAATATTCGTGCCCAAATGAACATATCATGATAACAGCATCTAACCAATAGTCGTGCCCAAATGAACATATCATGATAACAGCATCTAACCAATAGTCGTGCCCAAAATGAACATATCATGATAACAGCATCTAACCAATAGTCGTGCCCAAAATGAACATATCATGATAACAGCATCTAACCAATAGTCGTGCCCAAATGAACGTATCATGACAACAGCGTCTAACCGCTATTCGTGCCCAAATGAACAGATCATGATAACAGCATCTAACCAATATTATAAACATGTACGTATGGTCGTGAACATATACATACAGTCAAGAATGATATACACGATGGCATATAATCGATCATTTTACAGTCCTGTTTACGATTGTTGTGTTTGATGTATGATTTGTTTCTAGTGTGGATTGTGTCAGTTCATCACGATTTAGATCGGAAATGCACACCCACTTCTCTCTGAACACAGACAGACACCACCCATCCACTCGCCTACCCACACCTTCTCTCTCCTCTCTCTCTCTCTCTCTCTCTCTAACCACACACACACACACACACATCACATACACACACACACACACACACACACACACACACACACACACAAAATCACACACACACATACACGTAATTTCCCTTACACACCTACACTCTACCAATTTACTCACACAAAACGATACAGATCAAGAAGAATCCACCTTCGAAAGGAAACTATGAATACCTATAATTACATTGTGGGAGTGTCTAGATGCGAACAAAGAAAGAAAGAAAGAAAGAAAGGAAAAGTCAATCCCTCGGTTTTCCATCTCCTAGGCAAAGCGTAACGATCGCTTTTTGCAGTTCTGACAGAAGTTACAGCTTCTCAATGGAAGACATTCAGCATCACTTCCAGGCGTATTTTCCCATCCAGTCAATAGAGAGACCTCTCACTGTCTGGCTGCAAAGAAAGTAAAAAAAAAAGATGGTTATTGTATTTTTGTCCTGGGAAGCTGGCATGTCTGTCTGGTCTGTCTGTCTGTCAGTCTGTCAGTCTTCCGTTGAAATGTCATGTGACATATTACATGTCAAGCTGACAGCAGTAGAAACATGTGGTGAGGTATGGATGGAAGGCTTGCAGCAGGAAGGAAAAAGGCACGGTTAGAACATAAGCGAACCTTTTTTTTTCTTACCCTAAGCAAGGGAAAGGCGTATAATTAAGAATCATAGGCTGGCCATTCTTGTCCAAAAGTACATCTAGTCTTCTCTTGCTCTACATGTGTCCCCCCAAAAAACAATTTCGTCTGCCCAAGTGTAAATAATGAATGAAATTATTAACGAGTTTTTGTTTTGCCTATTATGTATAGTACAGCTATGTTGTATAGTACAACTATGTTCTGATGAGTCTTTCTCTGCTCATATGTGTAGTACAAATGTTAATGAATCTTTCTCTTGCCATATATATATAGTACAAATATTTGTGAATCTTCTCTTGTCCATATGTATGATACTAAATGTTAGTGAGTTTTTCTCTTGCCCATACGTATAGTACAAAATGAATGAGTCTTTCTCTTGCCCATATTATAGTACAAATGTTAGTGAGTTTTTTCTCTTGCCCATATGTATAGTACAAATGTTAGTGAGTCTTTCTCTTGCCCATATGTATATACAAAATGTTAGTGAGTCTTTCTCTTGCCCATATGTGTAGTACAAATGTTAGTGAATCTTTCTCTTGCCCATATGTGTAGTACAAATGTTAGTGAGTCTTTCTCTTGCCCATATGTATGGTACAAAATGTTAGTGAGTCTTTCTCTTGCCATATGTGTAGTACAATTGTTAGTGAGTTTTTCTCTTGCCCATATGTATAGTACAAATGTTGGTGAGTTTTTCTCTTGCCCATATGTATAGTACAAATGTTAGTGAGTCTTTCTCTTGCCATATGTATGGTACAAATGTTAGTGAGTCTTTCTCTTGCTCATATGTGTAGTACAAATGTTAGTGAGTCTTTCTCTTGCTCATATGTATAGTACAAATGTTAGTGAGTCTTTCTCTTGCTCATATGTATAGTACAAAATGTTCTATTGAGTCTCTCTTGCTCATATGTGTAGTACAGATGCTAGTGAGTCTTTCTCTTGCCCATATGTGTAATACAAAAGTTAGTGAGGCTTTCTTTTGCTAATATGTATAGTACAAAATGTTGTAGTGAGTCAATCTGTTGCCTATATGTATAGTCCACATTTATGAGTCTTCCTCTTGCCCAAAGATAAGGTAAAAACATCAACCAGTCTTTTCTTGCTCAGTTGTATAGTACAGAAACATGAACGAGCCTTTCCCTTGCCCAAAGATGTATAAAGACATTAACGAATCTTTGTCTCGCCCAAAAGTACAGTTAAAAAAAATGAACGGGTCCTTCTTTTGCCCAAATGCGTAGAAAAACACACGAACGAGTCTTTCTTAGTGCCAATATTTGTAGTACAAATATCAACGAATCTTTTTCTTGCCCATCATCATCATCATCATCATCAGGTGCCCTGCCGCATGGCGTTGGCGACCATGGACTTCCAACCATCTTTATCTCTCGTTGCCCCTAGCATCTCCCCCACCCTCCTCATCCCCAGCCACTCTGCAAGTCCGTCCAGCATTCTCTCCCTGGGTCTACCTGGTGCTCTCTTTCCCTCCAGCTTTCATAGTTATAGCAAAAACTTTTAACGAGTCTTATCGGTAAAGCATAACCAAGACTTTCTCTTGCCCTAAGGAGCAGTTGAAAGGTTAGCGAGCCTTTCTCTTACCCAGAAGACTGTAAAAATGTTGATTAGTCTTGCTCTTGCCTAAAACGTATATTAAAAGCATCGAGTGTTTCTCTCGCCCCCGAAGCGTAGTTAACACCAGAGTTTCGTTCTCTTTTGCCTCAGAAAGGCGTGTAATTTAAAATATAAACGAGTCTTTTTACCGTTGGGAAGGCGGAGGCTATTTGTGTGTCGTTCGTTGCAGGACTAATATCTACAGATGTGGAGGAATAAGTGTGGAATTGTGCATTTACCATTTTAGTTGACGTTATGGAGGAACAGCGGGCGTATTCTGTACATTGCATGGGTCTTATTGCAACGGATTTCCGGTACTGAATTGTGCTACTTTTCCTTTGTAACAAGAGTGGGTAACCAGAGTGTCACTCCACCACTTTTTCCTTTTTCCTCTGTGTATTTTTGTTGGTGTTTGTTTTAATTTGTGGTTATTTTCCTGAAGAGTTTTGCCGGGGACACTTCATTTGTGTGAGACACAGACGAAGCGGGGAAAGTGTTGAAAGCCTAGATTGATATAGAGAACACAATTGTTTACGCTTGACAAAAGTCAGTTGACCGAAAATGTGCGCCTGTCTTGTCTGGTTGTATTACTAAAATACGCGGTCTGATTCATTTGGTGTGTGTGTGTGTGTGTGTGTGTGTGTGTGTGTGTGTGTGTGTGTGTGTGTGTGTTTTGTTTGTGTGTGTGTGTGTGTGTGTGTGTGTGTTTGTGTGTGTGTGTGTGTGTGTGTGTGGTGTGTGTGTTTCTCCTTATTCCTGTTTTGTGTTTGATTTCTTCTTGCTCTAAGACTGCATATTTTTGTATTAGTTGTATTGGTATCGCGTCTTGTTTTTGTTACGTAGTTTATTAATTTTTCATGATGTCACTTTTTACGACACACCTTCATTTTCGTCTTCTCTGTAAAATGTTTGTGTTTGGTGTTTAGTCGTTTTGTGATCGCACGTTTATGCTTGACAAAGGCCCGGCTTCTCTGGTTGTATTAAATACGCGTTCTGATTCTGTTTTCGTGTGTTGTTGTTTTTTTCTGATTCATAATTGTTTGACTTGTGGTTTGTTCACTGCCCATTTGACCGAGCCATACAGTTTAGATAGTTGCAGTGTGATTTTTAAATTGAGTCTTGAGTCCATAGTTGCAGTGTGATGTTTAATCAGGGCTTAAAACGTTCCGCGCCTGGGCGGAATTCCGCGATTTCGGTTTGTGTAAAAAACAACAAAAAAACAACAACAACAAAAAACAACAACAAAAAAAAACCGAAATGAGCAAGGCATCCGTGATCGGCTTGCAAGCGTTCATAGCAACGGCGCGCAAGTTATGGCCCCTGATTTTTCTTGGAAGAAGTTTCCGGTGTGTGTATGTTTTAGTGTCCTTAGTTATGTATACGATTGTATTCATATATACTTTTTTCAAAATCCCATATGTGATAAAATTTATGAGTTTACAGCAATATTTATGCACTAAATATCTTTTGAAATTATGTCCAGAAAGCGCGAAATGGCATAGATTTACACTTGGTTTTTAAAAAAATTTTCCCTGCGGAGCAATGCCCCCGGACCCCCCTAGTTTCAGTGGTTTTTCCTCCTCCTGTTTTAAGCTCTGTTTGATATTGAGTCTTGAGTCCTGTTCTTCCCTCCCACATCAAGGCCTTACCAACATAATATAGGGTTTCGTGCAGACTTAAGGAGTCTTCTAGGTAATTGCTAACAAATTTGGGTGGAGCGGATATGGAAGTGAATGTGATGAATCATTCTTTTTAAAAAGAAATCCAAATTCCAGTTCCAGTTGTCTGTTTTTGATTTGGCAATTACTGTCCACCACCATCTTTAGTTACTGAGTGGTCAGCGCCAGGGGTATCTCCTTAGATTATGTGCGCGAATGCATTGATACGTGTACTTAATTTTAGTTTCTCCCTTTTTGTTTTTTTTTGTTTTGTTTTTTTGTTTGTTTACTGTTGAAGAACAATAACAATAACAGTAAGTTACAGATTATCCTAACTCACCAGTGTGGTTGAGAGTTCGAATCCCGGAGTGCGCTACATTAAAACTGGCCTTCTCACTCACTGTCCTTAACATCATTGTTGTTCTGTTGGTGTGTCGATGTAGGATTAGATAAATCCCCCTTCGCACACTTCACTGGATGATTATCCACGTCGGCCATATCACCTGAGCAGGGCTTAAAACGTTCCGCGTCTGGGCGGAATTCCGCGATTTCGGTTTGTCAAAAAAAAAAACAAAAAAAAAAAAAACGAAAGGAGCAAGGCATCCGTGATCGGCTTGCAAGCGTTCATAGCAACGGCGCGCAAGTTATGCCCCCTGATTTTCATCCAAAAACTACAGTTGGTAAACACCTGTAAAACACTCAAGTTAAAGGGTGAGTGTTCATTTTATTATTATGTTTTTACCCCCTTTTTCCCAAATATATCTTCCTGTAATAATTACGTGTTTACAGCAATTTTTGTGTACTAAAATATCTCTTGAAATTATGTCCAGAAAGCGCGAAATGGCATAGATTTACTCTTGGTTTTTAAAAAAATGTCCCGGGGGAGCATGCCCCCGGACCCCCATAGTTTCAGTGGGGGGTTTTCCTCCTCCTGTTTTAAGCCCTGCTGAGGTTGGGTGTCGATATAAAAAACCCAAACCAAACCAAACCAAACCAAACCAAACCAAACCAAACCAAAACAAAACTCAAAACTCACCACGACACCAGTATGGGAATTCCCAAGCTTGCAGATTAATTGTTTGTGCCAGAGCGCTATTGAGTTCTCTGTCACAAGCTAGCTGTGCAAGTCCCTGTGCTTTAGGGCTGTGCCGGGGTTATCGACGTGGCGCGTGAACTGTGCATTGATAAGGAGTGTGTGTGTGTGTGTGTGTGGGTGGGGGGGGGGAGGGGGAGGTGGGGCTGCATGCCCTTCTCCATTCACCGGCATCCATCAAGCTTTGGCTCCCCACCACCACCACCACCACCCCCACCCCAGCAAACTGTATCGATTGTTCTGCACACACACACGAGGTTGGCCGGGGAAGGGGTGATGATGCAAGTGAGTGTTAGTAGTAGCTTGCTCTGGCTGCCAGCACATGATGTTTCCACTGCACTTTTTTTTTTCTTTTCTTTTTTTTTTTTTTTTTTTGCGTGGAACCGTTTGTAATGTTTCATGGGCTTGGTTGGTAGTCCATTGATTCAGTAGGTATATTTTTTTTCGGTCGGTGTGTGTGTGTGTGTGTGTGTGTGTGTGTGTGTGTGTGTGTGTGTGTGTGTGTGTGTGTGTGTGTGTGTGGGAGGTAAAGTGTAGGGGGTATGTAGGGTGGGGGAGGAGGAGGAAGGTTTAGTCCCAAAGAAATAAGAGGGAAGCAGGGAGAATTTTTATAATATTAATCAAAGGACATAAACTCTTGAGAATTATCTCCCATGTTGTATAGAACTTCTCAAATCTAACACAGACTCAGTTTGCGCTACCCATTCAGCTAGCATTAGAAGCAGATACAAAGTACACAAACAGTAAGCTCAGAACATTCCTCTGGGAAGGTTTAGTGGTCGTCACTGTTCTGAGGGTTCGTAGTCTACTGACTCAGACTGGCATCCATTCTGACAACATGGTCCTCCTTCAACTTTTTTGTTCCAGTACGTTAATTAACCCTTTGACTCCCACACCTTATCCACCAACTGCAAAACTTAAGCTTAACCCTTTGACTCCCTCACCCTATCCACCACTAGTGCTTCTACAAGAAGCTGGTGTGGATAGGGTGCAGAAAGCTGGTGGATAGAGTGAGAGATCAAATTTTTTTGCTTTGCTAGCATGCTTGGCAATGCGGGGTGCTGATGGACAGGGTGCGGGAGTCAAAAGGGTTAAGTTTAAGTTTTGCAGTTGGTGGATAAGGTGTGGGAGTCAAAGGGTTAATTAACGTACTGGAACAAAAAAGTTGAAGGAGGACCATGTTGTCAGAATGGATGCCAGTCTGAGTCAGTAGACTACAAACCCTCAGAACAGTGACGACCACTAAACCTTCCCAGAGAAGTGTTCTGAGCTTACTGTTTGTGTACTTTGTATCTGCTTCTAATGCTAGCTGAATGGGTAGCGATCAATCTCTCATAATTTTGTTGTTGTTGTAGTAGTTTTTTGTTTGTTTGTTTTTATTATCACGCCGCTATTGATTGTTCTGCCGACAATGTTGGGAATGATGATGATGATGATGATGATGATGATGATGCAAGAAGGCAGTGCTGCCTGATTGGCTTTTAGCTCGATCCCGTGGCTGTTTAGATGCCCCAAAAGGTTGACAATCCTTTGCCTGAATTGATTTTTAGAACGAGAGAGCAGGGGAGGGGTGGGAGGTGGGGGGGATGGAGGTGGGGGGTTGGAAAGCGGGGAATAGAGATGGAGGGTGCTGAAGAAAAAGGAGGGGGTGGGAATGTTTGTTCTGGAGGATGATTCGCCTCAATTCTTCGTAGGTTTCGTTATCTGTTGATTCTGTGAACTTTCTGATGACCCCCGTCCCCTAACGTTCTGTTCCCGGTTATCTTGTCCACCACCACCTCCCTACCCTTTGACTCCGCACGCTGTCCACCACATCCTGCATTGTCAACCATGCTTGCAGAGCAAAAACTTAACCCTTTGACTCCCGCATCCTGTCTACCAGCACCCTGCATTGTACCATGCTTGCAGAGCAAAAACAATCTTTAACTCCACATCTGTCTACCAGCATTGTCCACCATGCTGCAAGTGAAAACTTAACCTTTGACTCCCGCCCTATCACCATCTCCTACCTTTGATTCCGCATCCTTTCTACCAGCATCCGCATGTCAACCATGCTTGCGAACAAAAACTTAACCCTTTGACTCCCCACCCTGTCCACCAGCATCCTGCCTTGTCAACCATGCTTGCAGAGCAAAAACGTAACCCTTTGACTCCCTCACCCTATCCACCAGCTTCAGGCTTTGACTTCTTTCACCCTATTCACCAGCTTCCTGCAGGAGTCAAAGGCTTAGGAAGGTGGCGGATAGGGTGAGGGAGTCAAAGGGTTAAGCTTTTTTTTTTTTTGCAGTTGGTGGATAGGGTGCGGGAGTCAAAGGGTTAAGCTTTTTTTTTTTGCAGTTGATAGATAAGGTGCGGGAGTCAAAGGGTTAAGCTTTTTTTTTGTTTTGCAGTTGATGGATAGGGTGCGGGAGTCAAAGGGTTAAGCCTTTTTTTTTTTGCAGTTGATGGATAGGGTGCGGGAGTCAAAGGGTTAAGCTTTTTTTTTTTTTGCAGTTGATGGATAGGGTGCGGGAGTCAAAGGGTTAAGCTTTTTTTTTTGGAAGGTGGCGGATAGGGTGCGGGAGTCAAAGGGTTAAGCTTTTTTTTTTTTGAAGGTGGCGGATAGGATGAGGGAGTCAAAGGGTTAAGTTTTTTTGTTTTTTTTGCAGTTGGTGGATAGGGTGCGGGAGTCAAAGGGTGAAAGTAAGGGAGGGGCCCTTGCATGCAGTCTGGCTTATCAGACCGGTGGTATTGATTAATCTGCCAACGATGATGACGATGATCGTGATGCATGCAGGGAGCGTTATCGTTTTGCTACCGTCGCAACGGTTCTGTGCAGTTGGGGCTGTGGAGCTCAACGGCTGTTTAGAGACCTTCACAGGGTTAGCTAACTGTTGACTCCACTGATATTTCTCACCATGAATGACCTCCTTCTTCGTAGGCTGATAAGTCCAATGACTATTATTTTTTTTATTGTTTTTTTTTTTCTGGCATTAATCAAGTCGCCTCATTGTGGGTTCCAGTATAACGGCTTTATTGTATAATCAGTCGCTCATTCCAGACTATCCGTTTATGTATATATTTTTTCTGGCGATGCTTTTTGCCTGGCTTTCTTTCTATTCTAGCTTAATTAACGGCTTTGTTATTTCTCACATCACACTAGTTATTATTGATTGTTCTGCAAACAATGTTAGAGAGACACGAAAAAGTGCTATCTTTTGACGGCACATGCTGCTGATACAGCTATCTATTTCTGTCCATCTGTCTATCTGTCTGTCTGTCTGTCTGTCTGTCTGTCTGTCTGTCTGTCTGTCTATCTGTCTGTCTGTCTGTTTGTCTCTGTCTGTCTGTCTGTCTATCTATCTATCTGTCTGTCTCTGTCTATCTGTCTGTCTATCTATCTGTCTGTCTATCTATCTATCTATCTGTCTGTCTGTCTATCTATCTATCTATCTGTTGTCTATCTATTCTGTCTGTCTGTCTATATACCTATCTATCTGTCTATCTGTCTGTCTGTCCATCTATCTGTTATCTATCTGTCTATCTATCTGTCTGTCTATCTATCTATCTATCTGTCTATCTGTCTGTCTGTCTATATATCTATCTGTCTGTCTATCTATCTGTCTATCTGTCTGTCTGTCTATCTATCTATCTATCTGTCTGTCTATATATCTATCTATCTGTCTGTCATCTGTCTATCTATCTATCTATCTGTCTGTCTATCTATCTATCTTCTATCTGTCTGTCTATCTTTTCTGTCTATCTGTCTGTCTCATTCTCATCTATCTGTCTGTCTGATCTATTCTTCTATCTATCTTTGCTGCTATCTTTCTATCTATCTATCTAGTCTTGTCTATCTTCTATCTGTCTGTCTATCTATTGATCTGATCTATCTGTCTACTGCTTCTTCTGCACATCTGCTGTCTATCTATCTATCTGTCTATCTGTCTTATCTATCTGTCTGTCTTTGTCTTCTGTCTATCTATCTACTTCTATCTATCTCTGTCTGTCTGTCTATCTGTCTATCTGTCTGTCTATCTATCTATCTGTCTGTCTGTCTATCTATCTGTCTGTCTGTCTATCTATCTATTCTATCTATCTGTCTGATCTATCTGTCTATCTATCTATCTATCTATCGTCTTTTCTATCTGTCTATCTATCTATCTGTCTGTCTGTCTATCTATCTATCTATCTGTCTGTCTGTCTATCTATCTTCTGTCTATCTATCTTCATCTGTCTGTCTGTCTATCTATCTTCGTCTATCTATTCTATCTGTCTATCTATCTGTCTGTTATCTATCTGTCTATCTGTCTATCTTCATCTATCTTCTTATCTATCTATCTATTATCTATCTGTATCTATCTATCTATCTTCTATCTGTCTATCTTCTGTTATCTATTCGTCTATCTGTCTGTCTTACTATCTATCTATCTTATCATCTACTTCTTCATCTATCTATACTATGTCTGTCTGGTAGAGCTTTGCTTAGACCCATTTTTCAACTGTCCGTCACTAGTATAAGGGGGCTTTCTTGATTTTGAGAAACAGCGTGACAGTTTACACATGGCAAGTTGTTGAAGATGTTTGATTATAATGAAGCATGTTTTATATATTTTGTATTATCATTCTGAAAAAAAAAAAGAATTAAATTTAAAAAGAAACAAAAAATTGTAGAGCAGACCGTTTAGGAGTTATGAATGCATAAATCTGAAGTCATGGCGTCAAGGTCAATCGGAGCCCCCTTGTCCCCACCTTAAAAAAAAAAAAAAAAAAAGGCGGGGGTGTGTGGGTGGGGTGGTGGTGAGAGAAAAAGCCTAGAATCAGCGATATGTGTCAAGAGGTCTTTCCAAGGAAATTTCAGCAGTTACGTAAAATCTGTTTTCTCTGTTGTGTCAGTCTTAACATTGATCTCGTTTCACGTCAAGGTCTATTTCTTCTGATGCTTTTTCGAGTCACAGTGACCTTGAGAAGTACAAAATCTGGATTTTTTTTTTTAAAAACACAGGTTTTATATTAAATGGAAATTTGTCAAAATGGCTTAAGCATCTGTTTCTTTTTTCTTGTTTTGTTGTGTATTTGTTTTTGTTTTTGATCTATACACAAACTGGATTTTTTTAAGTAGTGATTGTGTAAAATACATTGTAAAGGAATCTGAATTACTTAATGTCTTTTATATCTTTTGATGCCTGTCTTTCGCTCTCGCTCTCTCTCACTTTCTCTCTCTCTCTCTTTCTTTCTCTCTCTCTCCCTCTCCTTCTTTCTCTCCCTCTCTCTCTCTCCTCTCCTCTCTCTCCTCTCCTCTCTCTCCTCTCTCTTTCTTCTCTCTCTTTCTCTCTCTCTCTCTATCTCTGTCTTTCTCTCTCCCTTTCTCTCTCCTTCTCTCTCTCTCCCTCTCCTTCTCTCCCTCCCCTCTCTCACCTGTCCTCTCTCTCTCTCCTCTCTTTCTCTCTCTCTCTCTCTCTCTATCTCTCACTTTTTGTACTAATACAGTTTTCAGGGTTTTTTTTTTTTTTTTTTTTTTTTGGTTGTTGTTGAAAAGTGTCTCCTTTCTTCTCGGCTCATCATATTTCCACAGAACGTGACAAAAGACGGATGTCAATGAGGCTGATTATGTTGAGTACTTTGCGTTTGCTCGGCGAATTGCTTCACTGTATGGGGTAAAATGAAAAAAAAAAAAAAAATAAAAAAAAAAAGAAACCTCTTTCAATTACAGCCGCTTTTTTGTGAGGTTCTCTGGCGCGCGCCCCGTTTATTTCCGTAGCTTGTTGCTGGCACGCTGATTCGGTTTGCCCTTTCCCTCTTTATTGTGTGCCTTTTCGGTTTCTTGTAAGATGAAACTCTTTGTCTCGCGCTTGCAATTAGAACTCGTGTTGTGTGAATCACGCGCGAAACAGGGTGCGCGCTTTACAGTTATTATGCACTCGCGCGTCTGCAGGTACGTGTATAATATTAATACACACGTGCGCGCGTGTGTTCACTTGCTTCGCGCGCGCGCGCGTGCGCGTGCGCACATATTACACACACAGAGACACATATATGCGTACAGACGCCACAGACACACACACACGCGTGCGTGCGCACACATGCACACACACGCCACGCACACACACACGCACACGCATGCATGCACACACACACCACTCGCACAGACAGACAGATGCGCAAGCGCACACACACTGCACATTCTCCATACTTGCGACCGACATGTGTGTGCGTGAGTGCGCGTGCACGTGTATGTATGTATGTATTCGTGTGTGTGTGTGTTGTGTGTGTGTGCGTGTGTATGTGCGTATGTGTGTGTGTGTGTGTGTGTGTATGTGTGTGCTGTGTATGTGTTTTGTGTGTGTATGTGGTGTGCGTGTGTGTGTTATGTGTGTGCATATGTGTGTGTTGTGTGTGTGTGTGTGTGTGTGTGTGTGTATGTGTGTGCATATGTGTGTGTGTGTGTGTGTGTGTGTGTGTGTGTGTGTGTGTGTGTATGCCCTCTATCTTTTTGTCTATGTCTCTGTCCACCTCCATCATCTTCGGGTTTTTTTTTTTACGAGTTCCAAGTTCTGTAAGTTCATGTACTCCTCCTCTCCGTTTACCTCCTAGAGATCCTCGCCACCATCATTCCCACCATTTCTGATTTAAAATTTTTTTTTTAAAGATTGTTTCATATTGACCTGAGAGATGTGTGCATATGAATGTGTGCAGCCCCCCACCCCCATCCCCCACCCCCGTCACCCCTACACATTTCAAAATCTTCCCAACGCTTAGGGTTTTGCACACAGGCTCAGGGAATCTGCCAAATAATTGCTGGCAGATTTTGATGGAGCGCATATGGAATTGTGCGAAATGCGATGCAACCCTCTGGAATATAAAAACACCAAAACTCCAGGCGCCATCTACCTGGAGGTCAGGGCAGACGTTGCGATGAATGTGGTCTTTCACCCTTTTGACTCCCGCACCCTGTCCACCAGCATCCTGCATTGTCAACCGTGCTAAGCAAAGCAAAAACTGAACCCTTTGACTCCCTCACCCTATCCACCAGCTTCCTGCAGGAAGCGTGGATAGGGTAGGGAGTCAAAGGGTTCAGTTTTTGCAGTTGATGCATAGGGTGAGGGAGTCAAAGGGTTAAGTTTTTGCAGTTGATGCAGAGGGTGAGGGAGTCAAAGGGTTAAGTTTTTGCAGTTGATGCATAGGTGAGGGAATCAAAGGTTAATTTTTTTGCGTTGATGCAGAGGGTTCGGAGTCAAAGGCCTCTTTAAAGTTTAAGCCAGGTCGAAATGTAGCTCAAGACAAGCAGTTCTTCTGGAAGGTGTGTGTGTGTGCAAAGCACTTTTATCAGGAACTTCCGACGATACCTAGCTGGCTGGTTGTTTTCAGTGTTGTGACAAACAGTCCCTCGAAGATCACAGTGACCTCAAGAAGTACAAAATCTGGATTTGTTTGTACTCATTTTGCGTGGATGAAAAGACGGATTGTTGAAATATCTTGACTGTCATTTTATTTTATTTTATTTTTTTATTTTTCGTTTAAAAATTTTTTTTTTTAAGAATAATCATTTTATCATTATTTATTGACGACTAGACCTATCTGTTTATGTATTTATACATGTCTTTATGTATACATTTATGTATGTATATATTGAATGTATTTATTTACTTATTTATTTTATTCATTCATTTATTTATTTCTGTGTTTGTTCATTTATTTATTGATTCATTTATTATTCATTTATTTATTATTCATTCATGTATTTATTCATTTATTTATTTGTTTATGCATTGTTAAAGTGAGGTTGAGTGATGAAGTCCTTTACTTTCATCCCCAACCCAACACTCCTCTTCCCCCCCCCCCCCACCTCCTACCCAACAGAAATCATACAGCTTTTTCTTTGAACCACTGGCACCATGAATGAGTCATTTTGCTTCATTAGCATGGTAATCAAGACTGACAGGACAGGGAGCAGGCCTCACTTCTCTGTCACTGCCACGAGGCCTTTTTTTTTTTTTTTTTTTTTTTTTTTTTCCCCCAATTTAATCACCCTTGCCACCACAGTCCGATTTGGAAGGCTTTGCTGTCTGTCAAAGTGTCCAGCTGGCCCCTGCGTGTTACCGATATTAACCCTTTTTTGACTCCCCGCAGCCTGTCCATCTCAACTGCAAAAAACTTAACCCTTTGTTGACTCCCTCACCCTATCCACCAGCTTCCTGCAAGTTTTTGCTTTGCTAGCATGGTTGACAATGCAGGATGCTGGTGAACAGGATGCGGGAGTCAGAGGTTAACCTTTTCACTGTTTCGCCCTATATCCACTGGGTGCAGAAACTTTAACCTTTTTGACGCTGTCACCCTATCCAATGGGTGCAGAAACTTTAACCTTTTTGACGCTATCACCCTATCCACTGGGTGCAGAAACTTTAACCTTTTTGACGCTGTCACCCTATCACTGGGTGCAGAAACTTTAACCTTTTGACGCTGTCACCCTATCCTCTGGGTGCAGAAACTTTAACCTTTTGACGCTGTCACCCTGTCCACTGGATGCAGAAACTTTAACCTTTTTGACGCTGTCACCCTATCCACTGGGTGCAGAAACTTTAACCTTTTGACGCTGTCACCCTATCCACCAGCTGCAGAAACTTTAACCTTTTGACGCTGTCACCCTATTTACTGGGTGCAGAAACTTTAACCTTTTTGACGCTGTCACCCTATCCGCACTGCAGAAACTTTCAACTTTTGACGCTGTCACCCTATCCACCAGCTGCAGAAACTTGAACCTTTTTGACGCTGTCACCCTATCCACTGGTGCAGAAACTTTAACCTTTTGACGTTGTCACCCTATCCACTGTGCAGAAACTTTAACCTTTTGACGTTGTCACCCTATCCACCGGTGCAGAAACTTTAACCTTTTTGTCGCTGTCACCTATCCACGGTGCAGAAACTTTAACCTTTGACGCTGTCACCCTATCCACCAGTTTCCCACAAAAAACCCCTAAGTATTTGACTTCCTCATCATGTCACTCGTTTCACCGATGCGAAAGATTTCTTTACCCCAACACCGCAGATGTCTGTATCTCTCGGCCTGGTTGACGCTGGGATTTATTATGAAAGTGAGCAGCCAAGCAGTCTCAGTCCGAACATGGTGGTACACCGTTTATCCTCGGGTATCGTCTCAGCGTTACCATCTTAGCGTCGAGAATTAATAATTTTCTCAGCTTCTTATGGCTCTTCATGTCTTGCTCTCATCATGGTGATGTTCAGTATATCGGGTGGTGTTGGACGTACATTAACCCTTTGACGCCCTCACCCTATCTCCCCAGCATCCTGCATTGTCAGCTGTCTGTGACAGCAGAGCAAAAAACTTAACCCCTTTTACTCCCTCATCCTATCCACCATCTTCCTGCAGGAAATACAGGGGGGGGGGGGGGTGCAAAAGTAGGTATACAGTTATGAAAAAAGAAAACACGTACAATACTCGTTGCATTTATTATACAAACAAATGAATATTGCATATACATGTAATAACAAGCACAGCCTTAATCCCTCAGATACTCAAATTGCTTAGCGTCGGTATTCACACACTCCTCTGATCGAGAGTGGAATTAAGCATTATAATAATGATGTGATACTTACTCTATACCTACTTTTGCACCCCCCTGTAGGTGGATAGAGTGAGTGGGTGAAAGGATGAAGTTTTTGCAGCTGGTAGATAGGGTGCGGGAGTGAAAGGGTTAAGAGAGCCGAATGAGCGGGGCATAGGGGGGGGGGGGGGGGGGTAGTGATACAGGAAGGTGCAGGAATCTTGGGTAGTGAGTGTGTGTGTGTGTGGGGGGGGGAGGGGAGTTATTATATTACATACCCCTTTGACTCCCTCTCCTTTTCTACCAGCGTCCTGCATTGTCAGCCATGACATCGAAGCAAAAAGTTAACCCTTTCACTTCTCACCTGCAGGAAGCTGGTGGATAGGGTTAGGAAGTGAAGGCTTTTAAAGTGTTTTGCAGCAAACGAACAGACTGTAGGAATGAAAAGGTGAAATCCAATAAAAGTAGAATCAGAAACGTACTTTTTTTCTTTAAACCCTTTGACTCCCGTAGCCCTGTCTACCAGCATGTGCATTGTCAACCATGCTAGCAAAGCAAAAACTTAACCCTTTGACGCATTCACTCTGTTCACCAGAGCTTCCTGCAGGGAGCTGGTTGATAGGATGAGGGAGTCAAAGGATTAAAACTTTTGCCTTTGTACAGGTGGATCAGGGTAAATGAACGAAAGTTGGAAGTCAATAGAAAGGGTTAACATGAACTCGAATAGTTTGCCGTACAGTGCACCTGTTGTTGAGTCAAAGGTTAACATGAACTGATGTTGCGTTCACTCTGTGTGAGTCAAAGGTATGATGATATTCGTCAGTGCAACTCTGTTGAGTCAAAGGTTAACTGCTCGTAGTGCGACAGTGACTCTGGGAGCAAAGGTAACATGAACTCGAATAGTTGCGTACAGTCAACTCTGTTGTTTGAGTCAAAGGGTTAACATGAACTCGAATAGTTTGCCGTACAGTGCAACTCTGTTGTTTGAGTCAAAGGTTACATGAGCTCGAATAGTTTGCCGTACAGTGCAACTCTGTTGTTTACAACTGACAGACTAGGCCTCAGTGAAATATAGGACTAGACACTGCGATACAGTACAACTCAGTGGTATGCTATAACAGTATGACACAATACATTGTAAACAAATGGTTAAAGACCAGAAATACTGGCGATGACAGTACAACACAGTGGTATGCTATAACAGTATGACACAATACAGTAAAATGTAAGACCAGACACTGCGATACAGTACAACACAGTAAACTGTTTTTGGACAGTGCAACGCAGTTTGAAAGTGATTGCAAAATCATTTTGATATTTACAGAATCGGTTTGATACTTTGAACTTTTACGTTTGGAATGTAGTCAGAGAGAGAGAGAGAGAGAGAGAGAGAGAGAGAGAGAGAGAGAGAGAGAGAGAGAGAGAGAGAGAGTGTGTGTGTGTGTGTGTGTGTGTGTGTGTGTCCTTGTGTGTGTGTGTGTGTGTGTGTTTGCTTTTGCTTGTGTGTGTGTGTGCGCGCGCGCCGGGTGTGTGTGTGTGTGTGTGTGTGTGTTTCGTTCTTTGATTTTACGTCTGTTCTGTATGATTGATATTGGATGACGTGTGTGTGTGTGTGTGTGTGTGTTGTGTGTGTGTGTGTGTGTGTGTGTGTATGTGTGTGTGTGTGTGTGTGTGTGTGTGTGTGTGTGTGTGTGTTAGTTTTATGTTTGATGTGTGTGTGTGTTAGTTTTATGTTTGATGTGTGTGTGTGTGTGTGTTGTGTGTGTGTGTGTGTGTGTGTGTGTGTTAGTTTTATGTTTGATGTGTGTGTGTGTGTGTTAGTTTTATGTTTGATGTTTTGTGTGTGATGTGTGTGTGTGTGTGTGTTAGTTTTATGTTTGATGTGTGTGTGTATGTTTGTGTGTGTGTGTGTGAATGTTATATTTGATAAAGATAATTTGTCCCCACACAACTCTCTTTTGTCTTTTATTCACGAAATAAATATTGATGTTCTATTTTCGTGCGTTTCTATTTCCACTACAAGACAGTCTCTATCGATCTCTGTCTCTCTCTGTCTCTATCTCTCTCTGTCTGTCTCTGTCTGTCTGCCTTTGTCTCTGTCTGTCTGTCTTCTCTCTCTCTCTCTCTCGTACTCTCTCTCTCTCCTCTTTGTCTCTGTTTATCTCTGTCTCCCTCTGTCTGTCGTCTGTCTGTCTGTCGTCTTTGTCTGTCTGTATATCTGTCTCTCTTCTCTCTGTCTCTCTCTGTCACTCGCTGTCTTTGTCTCTGTTTCTGTCTCTGTCTTTTCTGTTCCTCTGTCTGTTTCTCTTTCTATCTCTATGTCTCCGTCTCTGTCTTTGTCTCTCTCTGTTTATTTATCTATCTGTCTGTCTGTCTGTCTGTCTCTGTCTCTCTCAGTCTCTCTCTGTCTCTCTCTGTCTCTCTCTCTTCTCTCCCCTCTGCCTCTGTCTCCCCCCCCCCTCCCCCTGTGCGTGTGACGTCTTTCTTAGAAGAAAGAAATTGGCATAACATAGTGTGCGAATGTTGTTGAAGAGAAAGGTAGGATACTTTCCTCATCACTCACTCACGGATGTTTGGCGTCGTTTTCAAGTCAAACACAACACACACCACACACTCACACACCACACGCGCCGCACGCACCACCACGCACGCACCACGCACGCACGCACGCACGCACGCCCACACACACACACACACACACACACACACACGCATACACACAAAAGCTCGTGTCGTCGTTATCTGTCTTGTTGCTTGCTGCGAATGTGTTCTCAATACTTAGGTGCAGAAACTATTCCGTCTGTGTTTTCTTATTGAACATCTCGCTACTTGGATGAGAGTCAGCAACAGGGGTGGAGGTGGCTGTGGGGGTGTGGAGGGGGTAGGGGGTGCTGTCAGGCGCCAGTAAGATGTACGACTTCCAAAGAGGAAAGTCTGGGTTCGATTCTGCCTGGGTTACCCACCCACCCCCCGGTCTGGTGGGCAAATGGTGAAGATTTTTTTTTCCTGATCTCCCAGGTCAGCATGTTGAGAGTTCCATGGACAGCAAAGAAAACAAACGAGACAATCTTGATGGAGGCAGACACAAGTAGATCATTCATAAAGGAAGATTAGGAAAAGACAGGCAACATTTATAGGCCATTTTATGAGGAAAAGGGGAATTGGAGCACCTGGTCACAACGGGAAAGCTGGAGGGAAGGAGAGCACCGGGTATAGACCCAGGG
>CM060312.1:17173065-17180565 GCA_030674185.1 Monoplex corrugatus
GACAGAGACACACACAACAGACAGACAGAGTTAGAGACAGAAAGACAGGGAGAGAGAGAAGAGAGAGAGAGAGAGAGGAGAGAGACACACACAACACAACACCAACACCAACACCCCCACCACCACACACACACACACACACACAACACACCACAGATTGAGAGAGAGATTGAGAGAGAGACAGAGACACACACACACAGACAGACAGACAGAGTCAGAGACAGAAAGACAGAGAGAGAGAAGAGAGAGAGAAGAGAGAGAGAGAGAGCACCACACACACACACACACACACACACACACACACACACACACACACACACACACACACACACAGAGATTGAGAGAGAGATTGAGAGAGAGACAGACACACACACACACACAGAGACAGACAGACAGAGTCAGAGACTGAAAGACAGACAGACAGACAGATATGTATATAGACACACACACACAGTCTTCTAAAAGCACATATGTGAATAGAGTTAAAAGACGGACGGACAGACAGACAGAGAGAGAGGGGGGGGGGGGGGGCAAGCAATTGACATTTTGTAATGGCCGTCTGTAAACCTAGTGTAAAAGCTGCCATGTGATAGTGACGATGATTGTGTGGTTGACTGTGAGTGATGAAGATGGTGGTGGTGGTGGTACGCTTACTGAAATACCACCACCAGCCCGAGAGGACATGACATGATGATATGACTGCACGTCACACGAAGAACTAAACAGCGCAATGGCTTCGCCCGTCAGAAATAGAATGATTTGCACATTATGCAATATGAATCCAAGGACGGCCAGCATTTACTTAACCCTTTGACTCCCGCACCCTGTCCATCAACTGCAAAAGAAAATTAACCCTTTGATTCCCTCACCCTATCCACCAACTGCGAAAACTTAACCCATTGACTCCCACACCCTATCCATCAACTGCAAAAAAATTAACCCTTTGACTCTCACCCTACCCACCAACTGCAAAAACTTAAACCCTTTGACTCCCTCACCCTATCCACCACCGGTGCTTCCTACAGGAAGCTGGTGTGGATAGGGTGCAGTAAGCTGGTGGATAGGGTGAGGGAGTCAGAGGGTTAAGTTTTTGCTTCGCTAGCGTGGCTGGCATTGCAGGATGCTGGTTAACAGGGTGCGGGAGTCGAAGAGTTAAGTTACTGTGAATCAGAGTTATTGTCCACGATTATTATTATTAATTTAATGTTTAAAGTTCAGCCGACTGCGCAGAGCCCCATATTGAAGCTAGGAGCATCGCAATACACCTCGTTGTTGTTGATGGTGATGATGATGATGATGGTGATGACGACAATGTTGTTGTTGTTGCTGTTGATGATGATGATGACGATGATGACAATGTTGTTGTTGTTGGTGTTGATGACGACGACGACGACGACGACGACGATGATGATGATGATGATGATGATAACATGATGATGATGATGATGATGACGACAATGTTGTTGTTGTTGCTGTTGATGATGATGATGATGATGACAATGTTGTTGTTGCTGTTGATGATGATGATGACGACGACGACGACGACGATGATGATGATGATGATGATGATGATAACGATGAGGTAAAGAGAACCCGTGTTGGAATATCGGCACATTCTGGGTGTCTGGGCCAAGTGACTCAGCAAGTTAATTGGTGTCATGATGTCTGGAAGTGTAGTGGGGGTGGGGTTGAAGAAAGGAAGAGGGAGGGGAGGGGATGGGGAGGGATGGGGACTGAAGGTCTGCTGTGCAGAGTGCGTTTGTGTTGAATAGATTGAGGCTGCGCAGTGGAAAAGGTCATGGTCTTTTTGGCGAATTCACGTGGACGATTTAATCTCTTCTCTTCTCTTCTCTTCTCTTCTCTTTCTTCTTCTTCTTCTCTTCTTTCTTCTCTTTCTCTTCTTCTCTTCTCCTTCTCTCTTCTCTTCTCTTCTCTTCTCTCTCTCTTTTCTTCTCTTCTCTTTTCTCTTCTCTCTCTCTTCTCCTTTCCTTCTCTCTTCCTTCTCTCTCTCTCTCTCTTTTTCTCTTCCTTCCTTCTTTCCTTCTCTCTTCTCTTCTCTTCTCTTCTCTTCTCCTCTTCTCTTCTTCTTTTCTCTTTCTCTTCTCTTCTCTTCCTCTTCCTTTCCTCTCTTCCTCTTCTCTTCTCTTTTCTTTCTCCTTCTCTTCTCTTCTCTTCTCCTCTTCTCTTCTCTTCTTTCTCTTTCTTCCTTCTCTTCCTCTCTCTTCTCTTCTCTTCTCTTCTCTCTCTTCTCTTCTTCTTTCTTCCTTCCTTCTTCTCTTCCCTTTCTTCTCTTTTCTCTTTTCTCTTCTCTCTTTCCTCTTCTCCTTCTTCTCTTCTTCTCTTCTCTTCTCTTTTCTTCTCTTCTTCTCTCTTCCTCTTTTCTTTTCTTCTCTTCTCTCTCTTCCTTTCTTCTCTTTCTTTCTTCTTCTCTTCTCTTCTCTTCTCTTTCTCTTTCTTCTCTTCTCTTCTCTTCTCTTCTTCTCCTCTCTTCTCTTCTCTCTTCTTTCCTTTCTCTCTTCTCTTCTTTTCTCTTTCTTTTTCTCTTCTCTTCTTCTTTCTTTTCTTCTCTTCTTTCTTCTTTTTCTTCTTTTCTCTTCTCTTCCTCTTCTCTTCTTCTCTCTTTCTTCTCTTCTCTTCTCTTTTCTTCTTCTTCTCTTCTCTTCTCTTCTCTTCTCTTCTCTTCTTCTCTCTCTCTCTCTCTCTCTCTCTCTCTCTCTCTCTCTCTTTCTTCTCTTCTCCCTCTTCTTCTTTCTTTCTCTTCTGTTCTTCGATCTTCCATTGCTTCTCTCTTCCTCTCTTTCTGTCTTCGCTTCGCTCTCTCTTTTTGTCTTGCTGCTCTGTGTATATTAGCACTGACCATAAGAAACCGCATGATCTCAACCTGTTGACCTTTATCTTATCCGTCCACCAGTTTCCTGTGTGATCTCCACAAGCTGTAGGCCTCTATAGTGATAAGTGTCTGACCTCTCCCTTTGAGTTATCACGTGCTACCTGATAACACAAGCTTACATAAGTCTGATAGTTTCTGACCGCTCGCTGAATGGAATCCTTGTTCAGCCATAGGTTTCCTCTGACTGGCTTTTTAATGATTAGGTTGCATTTTTGTCGTGTGATAACCGTGTGTGTGTGTGTGTGTGTGTGTGTGTGTGTGTGTGTGTGTGTGTGTGTGTGTGTGTGGTGTGTGTGTGTGTGTGTGTGTGTGTGTGTGTGTGTGTGTGTGTGAGACACTCTCCCTCTTTCTCTCTCTGTCTCATTGTCTCGCTGTCTTTCTCCCTGTCTCTGTCTCTCTTTGCTCTCTCTTGCGGAGGGATCTATGTTGTGTGTGTGTGTGTGTGTGTGTGTGTTGTGTGTGTGTGTGTGTGTGTGGTGTGTGTGTGTGTATGCGTGTGCAGTTGTGTGTGTGTGAGTGTGTGTGTGTGTTTTGTGTTCGTCTCTCTCTCTCTCACCTCTCTCTCTCTTCACTCTCCCCTCTCTCTCTCTCTCTCTCTCTCTCTCTCTCTCTCTCTCTCTCTCAATCGCTTTCTTCTTTTGTTGTTGCTGCTGCTGTGTGTATTAGCACTGACCTTAGCACGAGCATGACGACAAACGAAATATGAAGAACAGGAAGGAGAACAATCAGAAGCTGATGATGACAGACGCATGCTGTCTACATTGGTATCGGTCTTGCGAGTCGGCGTGGTGGACTTGACAATCTTTCGGTATCAGCAAGATTACGGGCGGTTGTCCTCTAAATCAACACTATCTTGGAGGTCACGCTAACCAGTATATATATATAAAACCCAAGAGGCTAGGAAAAGATTATACCTACCGCCAACGATGTGGTATATATATACATATTCATATATACATATATGTATGTATGTTATATATATATATATATAATATATATATATAGAGAGAGAGAGAGAGAGAGAGAGAGAGAGAGAGAGAGAGAGAGAGAGAGAGAGAGAGAGAGAGAGAGAGAGAGAGAAGAGAGAGAGAGAGAGACAGAAGAGAGAGAGAGAGAGAGAGGGAGAGAGAGAGAGAGGAGAGAGAGAGAGAGAGACAGACAGAGAGAGGAGAGAGGAGGAGAGAGAGAGAGAGAGAAGAGAGAGAGAGAGAGGGAGAGAGAGACGAGAGAGAGAGACAGAAGAGAGAGAGAGAGAGGGAGAGAGAGAGGGAGAGAAGAGAGAGAGAGAGAGAGGGGAGATGAGAGAGAGGAGAGAGGAGAGGGAGAGAGAGAGAGAGAGAGATAGATGGAGAGAGAGAGTAAATAGAGAGAGAGGAGAAGAGAGAGAGAGAGAGAGAGAGAGAGAGAGAGAGAGAGAGAGAGTGAGAGAGAGAAACTGCTTTTAGCATCGTTCGTATTATGAGTTGAAAGGCCAAGCTCTTTTCCTGGTTCAAGTATTCGTGGTTTCTGTTTACTGTTTTTATCAGTTGGACGAAGATTTTTTATAACGATCTGGAGACTTTTGAAGTTTAACTCTTTGACTCCCGAACCCTGTTCACCAACTAGAGAGAGAGAGAGAGAGAGGAGAGAGAGAGAGAGAGAGAGAGAGAGAGAGAGAGAGAGGAGAGAGAGAGAGAGAGAGAGAGAGATTCCTTAGCTGATCAGGTTGTTGAAAGAGAAGAGAGAGAGAGAGAGAGAGAAGAGAGATTGATTGATTGATTTATTGATTGATTGATTGATTGATGATGATGACGATGATGATGATGATGTAAACAACCACCCATACAGATCGTCATAAAACCTGCACCCCCCCCCCCCCAGTTTTTGTGTGTGTGTATGATCTGTGGGTTACCTGCATGTCAGTCGGCCTTCAGACGTTCACCATGTGTTTTTGAGCAGTCATAAAGGTTACGAGGTCAACCAGGCAGGGAATGTGGGTTTTCGCGGACGTGCTTAAAGGGGCATTCCTCCATCAGCTATGTCCGTTTTTGACATTCCCCACGTTTGTGTGTGTGGTGTGTGTGTGTGTGTGTGTGTGTGTGTGTGTGTGTGTGTGTGTGTGTGTGTGTGTGTGTTTTTTTGGTATGGTTTTAATAGTTTAAACGCTTTAAAACTTTAAAATAAAAAAAAAAGAAAAGAAAAAGAAAACGAAAAGATGAAATAGTTGTGGAATGCTGGAGGGAGGGGAAGACAGAGAGAGTGGGGGGGGGGGGTGAGAGAGAGAGGGAGAGGAGAGAGAGCTAGAGAGAAAGAGGGGAGAGAGAGAAGGGAGAGAAGAAGAGAGAGAGAGAACAGAGAGAGAGAGTTTAGGTCAGCACGTTTCTATGCCTTCGTCTAAAAATAAATAAATAACTATAGGCCTAAGCTTATCTATTACTCTCGGAAATAAAAACGGCGGTGCAGCTCTTGCGTTCTCTTTGGTTGTCTGTCTGTCTGTCTGTCTGTCTTTCTCTCTCTCTCTCTCTCTGCTTCTCTCTCTGTCTGTCTGTGTATCTGTCGCTGTCTCTCTCTCTGTTTCTGTCTGTCTTTGTCTCTCTGTTTCTGTCTTTGTTTTCTCTCTCTATCTCTCATTCTCTCTGTCTCTCTGTCTCTGTTTCTGACTATCTGTCTGTCTGTCTGTCTCTCTCGTCTCTCTCTCTCTCTCGCTCTCTGTGTGTCTGTGTCTCTTTTCTGTCTCTTCCTCTTTGTCTCTCCTGTCTCTGTCTCTCTCTCTCTTCTCTCTCCTCTCTCTCTTCGCTCCCCCTCTCTCTCCCCCTCTCTTTCTTTCTCTCTCGCTCGCTCTCTGTCTCTGTATCTTCTGTCTGTCTGTCTGTCTGTCTCGTCTCTCTCTCCCCTCCTCTCTCTCTCTCTCTCTCTCTCTCTCTCTCTCTCTCTCTCTCTCTCTCTCTCTCTCTCTCTGTGTATATGTTTGCACAAGCGAAGTGTACGTAACCTTGTTTTGGACTCAAGAGTTCTTTCATTGTCTCATTATCTGCCCTTTTCTAGAGAAGATTTGGATTAGAAGTGTCGGTGTGGTTCACCCCCATTTAGGTTATCTTTTCTTCCTTTCTTCTTTTTAAACCTTAAGCCATTAGGCTTGTACGTAGGAGGCCACAGGTGATTTAAACTGTTGTTGGATGTGTTGAGGTGTCCAGGTAGGCGGTTTTTATTACCTGTCTCTTGGTTTTTGTTGTTGTTGTTGTTTGTTTTACTTTATGTGTGTGTCTCTTTTTCTGTCTCTGTCTGTCTGCCTGTCTGTCTGTCTGTCTCTCTCTTTTATTTGTCTCTATCTCGCGCTATTCTGTCTGTCTATCTGTCTGTCTCTCTCTTTATTTCTCTCTATAATTTTCCATTGCTTTTATTCTTTCTCCCCATTTATAGCCGTGTGCGTGTGTGTGTGGTGTGTGTGTTGTGTGCGTGGGTGCGTGTGTGTGTGTGCGTGGGTGCGTGTGTGTGCGTGCGTGCGTGCGTGTTTGTGCGTGCGTGCGTGTGTGTGTGTGTCTGTTTCAGCGCTTAGATTTGATTTTATCAAGATTTTGCGCTTATAAATATTGTAATTATTATTATTATTATTATTTCTCTCTCTTCCATCCTCTCTCTCTCTGTCTGTCTCTGTCTGTGTCTCTCTGTCTCAGTCTCTCTCTGTCTCTTTCTGTGTGTCTGTCTGTGTGTCTGTCTCTGTCTGTCTGTCTCTGTCTCTCTTTGTCTCTTTGTTTCTTTCTCTCTGTCTGTCCGTCTGTCTCTATTCCTTTCTTTCTCACGCACGCTTACACGCGCGTACATACGTGCACATAGTCTTCATGTCTGTCTCTGCCGTTGCCGTTCTTTCTCTTCCTTCTCTCTCTATTCCTGTTTTGTCTGTTTGTCTGTCTGTCCGTCTGTCTCTTTCTCTGTCTCTTTGTCCATCTGTCACTGTCAGACTCTGCCTGTCTCTGTTTCTTTTGTCTTTCTGTATGTCTGCCTCTCTCCGTGTTTCTGTTTGGTCTGCCTGTCGCTGTTTCTCCCTGTCTGTCTTTCTGCCTATCTCAGTTTTTTTGCCTGTTTCCTTTTTTCTTTCTTTCTTTCTAATTCTGTCTGCCTGTCTGTCTCTTTTTCTTCCTGCCTGCTTCTGTTTTGTCTGTCTGTTTTCTCTGTCTGTCCCTCTGTTGTGTCTGTCTATATCTGTATCTCTGTGTGTCTGTCTGTTTCTGTCTGTCTCTGTTTTGTTTGTTTACCTGTTTTTGATTCTCTTCTGTTTTTTGTTTTGTTTGTTTCTGATTATCTGTTTCGGTTTCTCTGTGTTTTGTCTGTCTCTCTGTGGTTTTGTTCGTCTCTCTGTTTTTGTCTATCTCTTTATGTGTTTCGCTCTGTCTGTCTGTCTCTGTCTTCTGTCTGTTTGTCTGTTTCACTTTCTTTCTTCTCTTCTCTCTCTCTCTCTCTCTTCACTTCACTCACTCTCTCTCTCTTCTGTCCTTTCTGTCTCTGTCTCTCTGTCTGTCTGTCTGTCTGTCTGTCTCTCTCTCTCTTGTTTTGGTCTCTTTCTTCTTCCCTCCCTCCCACCCCCCTTTCCAACCCCTCACTCCCCACCCCCTACCTGACCTTTCACCCACTGT
>CM060312.1:17185565-17195565 GCA_030674185.1 Monoplex corrugatus
CAGGGTGCAGGAGTCAAACAAATTAGGATGCTGGTAGACAGGGTGCGGTAGTCAAACAAAGCAGGATGCTGGTAGACAGGGTGCAGGAGTCAAAGGAGGATGCTGGTAGACAGGGTGCGGGAGTCAAACAAAGCAGGATGCTGGTAGACAGGGTGCAGGAGTCAAAGGAGGATGCTGGTAGACAGGGTGCGGTAGTCAAACAAAGCAGGATGCTGGTAGACAGGGTGCGGTAGTCAAACAAAGCAGTATGCTGGTAGACAGGGTGCGGTAGTCAAACAAAGCAGTATGCTGGTAGACAGGGTGCGGTAGTCAAACAAAGGAGGATGCTGGTAGACAAGGTGCGGTAGTCAAACAAAGCAGGATGCTGGTAGACAGGGTGCGGGAGTCAAACAAAGCAGGATGCTGGTAGACAGGGTGCGGTAGTCAAACAAAGCAGGATGCTGGTAGACAGAGTGCGGTAGTCAAACAAAGGAGGATGCTGGTAGACAGGGTGCGGGAATCAAACAAAGCAGGATGCTGGTAGACAGGGTGCGGTAGTCAAACAAAGGAGGATGCTGGTAGACAGGGTGCGGTAGTCAAACAAAGCAGGATGCTGGTAGACAGGATGCGGGAATCAAACAAAGGAGGATGCTGGTAGTCAGGGTGCGGTAGTCAAACAAAGCAGTATGCTGGTAGACAGGGTGCGGTAGTCAAACAAAGGAGGATGCTGGTAGACAGGGTGCAGGAAGTCAAACAAAGGAGGATGCTGGTAGACAGGGTGCGGGAGTCAAAAGGAGGATGCTGGTAGACAGGGTGCAGTAGTCAAACAAAGCAGGATGCTGGTAGACAGGGTGCGGTAGTCAAACAAAGGAGGATGCTGGTAGACAAGGTGCGGGAGTCAAACAAAGCAGGATGCTGGTAGACAAGGTGCGGGAGTCAAACAAAGCAGGATGCTGGTAGAAGGGTGCGGAGTCAAACAAAGCAGGATGCTGGTAGACAAGGTGCGGGAGTCAAACAAAGCAGGATGCTGGTAGACAGGGTGCGGGAGTCAAAAAAGCAGGATGCTGGTAGACAAGGTGCGGGAGTCAAACAAAGGAGGATGCTGGTAGACAGGGTGCAGGAGTCAAACAAAGGAGGATGCTGGTAGACAGGGTGCGGGAGTCAAAGGAGGATGCTGGTAGACAGGGTGCGGTAGTCAAACAAAGCAGGATGCTGGTAGACAGGGTGCGGTAGTCAAACAAAGGAGGATGCTGGTAGACAAGATGCGGGAGTCAAACAAAGCAGGATGCTGGTAGACAAGGTGCGGGAGTCAAACAAAGCAGGATGCTGGTAGACAGGGTGCGGGAGTCAAACAAAGCAGGATGCTGGTAGACAAGGTGCGGAGTCAAACAAAGCAGGATGCTGGTAGACAGGGTGCGGGAGTCAAACAAAGCAGGATGCTGGTAGACAAGGTGCGGGAGTCAATCAAAGGAGGATGCTGGTAGACAGGGTGCAGGAGTCAAACAAAGCAGGATGCTGGTAGACAGGGTGCGGGAGTCAAACAAAGCAGGATGCTGGTAGACAGGGTGCGGGGAGTCAAAGGGTTAAAATGAGATTTACAAAAAAAAAAAAAAAAAAAAAAAAGGAAGGAAACCCAGTGAACCGTTAAACGCCTACTGCTCCGGGAGGTCAGTGACCCAGTCTTTCCGAATGATAAGAAGAATCAGAACCATGACCGTGTGTGCAGTCAGTGCCTCGTCTCTTAATTCAACAAGAGTCGAAAGCGCTTCACCAAAGCTTGAATGGCAGAGGCAGTCACACGAAATGCAAATATGTGTCAGCCCCTAAAGATAGAAGTGTCTTGTCTGTTCTGTTCTGTTTTGTTGAGTTTAATTAAAATCCTACCACCATTCTTAGAGCATACGAGGACTAGCTATAGGAATTGCTCAAAGAAGCCTTAAATTTGTACCAGAAGAACAAGAAAACCAATATAAGCGCGTATCCAACGAGACAAAACAAAACCCACTGGACGAGGCGGCAGGGAAGTTTTTAGTCCCGTTTTTATTATCCATTGTTTGGTGTCTGTGATCTGTTTGTGACCGTGCGTTCGCGCTTGACAAAGGCTAGTTGGCCGAAAATTTGCGCTTGTTTTGTTTTGTCTCGTTGGATACGCGCTTATATTGGTTTTCTTGTTCTTCTGGTTCATGTTTGCTTGGGCGCGGGCAGTCACACTTGTTTTGGATCTTAAATTTTTTTTTTTTTTTTAAGTTGCATTGTGAGATACCGACGCTTTTGTCGGATTCTCTGGATTGATGTGTGTGTCTTGTCAGTGAGGCAAAGATGTTATGAAAATAAAAATAACTTCATAACGTCTTTTTGCAATCAGGTCGTATCAGTAAGTTCTTCGGTCAGCCAAATATAGTGTGAAGTTGTATGGTGTTATTTGTATTGTGTGTATTTCTTTTCTTTTCTTTTTCTTTCTTTTTTTTTCTTTCTTTTTCTGGTGTGTGTGTGTGTGTGTGTGTGTGTGTGTGTGTGTGTGTGTGTGTGTGTGTGTGTGTGTGTGTGTGTGCGTGTGTGTGTGTGTGTGGTGTGTGTGTGTGTGTGTGTGTGTGTGTGTGTGAGACAGACTTTCCCGCCCTTTTTTTTCCATATCGGATTTATCATGTGAAATTTCGGGCTACTGTCCCCAGAGGAGAGCGCGACGCCGCCGTGCAGCGCCACTCATATATATATATTTATTTTTTCTGTATGCGTGCATTTGTTTATCGTATGAAAGTGGATTTCTTTTTCTCTTTTTTTTTTGTACAGAATTTTCCCTGGGACAACTTCTTTGTTTGATGCTGTGGGATCTTTAACGAGCGCTGATCGCGCGCAGAATAAAACAGGGCCTCGGTTTAAAACACAATCATCAAAAGACTAGCACCTAAACCATCAAGTGGGGGATCTAGTGGAATGGGGAGGGGGAAATCCAACAAACCAAACAACCGAACAAACTCAACTCAAGGAGTCTGCCTGACATTTGCTTTCAGATCTGGGTGGATCGCATATGGAATTACCCGTATGCGATGAATTCCTTTTGACCAAACTTGGAACAGACCGTAATCACAGAATGTCATTTCGTTTCCGTCCAGTGAGTTGTAGGTAGATATAGAAATGTCTTGTGGGACTAGATGTCTTTTCCAGATGTCTTGATCCGTCCAACAACACACGTCGTCCTGCTGTTCTTTGTCAGCTGGTTAACCCTTTGATTCCCGCAACCTATCCACCAACTGCAAAAATGCTTGACCTTTTAACTCTCACTCATTAATCTGAAATAAGCCAAGAAGAATCGGCCAAGCCAGCCAAAACAGCATCCAAGAAGATGAAAAGCATTCTTACCAAACAAATGGCTATCAATTAACATCAGGAAGAGAGTTCTTTGAATGTTATATAGAACCAATACTGTTATACGGTTGTGAGGCGGGGACAGTCAACAAGCAAAGTCAGAACAAGATTGAGACAGCCGAGATGTGGTTTCTAAGAAGAATGTTGAGAGTTCCGTGGACAGGAAAGAAAACAAACGAGACAGTCTTGATGGAGGCAGACACAAGAAGATCATTGATAAGGAAGATTAGGAAAAGACAGGCAACATTTATGGGCCATTTTATGAGGAAAGGGGAATCGGAGCACCTGGTCACAACGGGAAAGCTGGAGGGAAAGAGAGCACCTGGTAGACCCAGGGAGAAGATACTAGACGGACTTGCAGAGTGGCTGAAGACGAGGAGGGTGGAAGAGATGTTTGAGGCAACAAGAGATAGAGACAGATGGAAGTCCATGATCGCCAGCGCCATGCAGCAAGGCACCTGATGATCATGAGTATGGTTAGCAATGCAGGATTCTGGAGGCCAGGGTGCGGGAGTCAAAGGGTTAAACTTCTAGGCCCTCCGGTAACGGGCGTGTGTGGTATATGCACTGCCTGCGAATGCTGTCTTTTCAATCTCCACCCCCCCCTTTTTTTTTAACTCTCATTTGAAAAAAACAACAACCTATATCTATCTATCTATCTATCTATTTATCTATCTGTCTATCTATCTATCTATCTATCTATCTATCTATCTGTATCTCTCTCTCTCTCCTCTCTCTCTCTCTCTCTATATATATATATATATATATATATGTGTGTGTGTGTTGTGTGTGTGGTGTGTGTGTGTGTGTGTGTGTGTGTGTGTGTGTGTGTGTGTGTGTGTGTGGCCTTTCCGTCTGTCGCTAGAGGGATGAATGCAATAGTTTTCCATGTCAGTGGTGTCGAGATATAAATAATAAAAGGCTTTTATGCTTGCGTTGGCACGCGGCGATTTCAAGCCGAGGCTGACTTCCTGTATAGTTGAAGTGTTGTTGTGTTTGTGGAATAAAAACCAATCATTACATTACTAGATTTGAGGTCCCTTCAGAGCTTTGTGTCGTCGTACGGTCAGAACCAGAAAAGTGAAAAATAAACCGCCTGTGCTGTTCAGGTGACTTGCTTAATAATAACTGGTGCACGAAAAAGCACCCAGCAGAGCATAACACTTTAACAGGTAAGCCGTTTTGTCTGTTCAGGCTTACCACCTGGCTCTCTTTGTTTCACTGGGACAGGTTAAAGAAAAGAGATCAACTGTGAATAAGTTATGAATTTTTTTGTAAATGGCAGGCTATTTAAAGAGTTGGATTTTTTGTAAAATGATTGGCTTCTAAAAAGTTTGATTTGTAAAATGGTTGGCTTCTAAAGAGTTGATTTTTTGTAAAATAGTTGGCTTCTATAGAGTTTGATTTGTAATATGGTTGGTTTCTAAAGAGTTTGATTTGTAAAATGGTTATATTGTAAAGAGTTTGATTTGTAAAATGGTTTATATTGTAAAGAGTTTGATTTGTAAAATGGTTATATTGTAAAGAGTTTGATTTGTAAAATGATTGGCTTCTAAAAAGGTTGATATGTAAAATGATTGGCTGCTAAAGAATTTGATATTTGGAAATGGTCAGCTACAAATTAGTTTGGTTTTAAAAATGATCGGCTACTAAATAGTTTGATTTTTAAACCGATTGGCTCCTGAACAGTTTGACTTTAAAAACGATCGGCCACTTAACAGTTTGGTTTTTAAACTGATTGGATGCTAAACAGTTTGACTTTAAAAATGATGGGCCACGAAATAGTTTGGTTTTTAAATTCATCGGCTACTAAACAATTTGATTTTAAAAATGACGGGCAACTGAGAGGTTTGATTTTAGAAAAGTATCGTCTGCTAAACAATTCGATTTTTAAAATCGTTGGCTCCTAAAGGATTTGATTTATAAAATCATTGGCTTCTAACAGATCTGACTTTCAGGGTATCACCATAGGCGTCTAAAGGATTTGACTGTCAGCGTAACGGATACTTTAGAGATTAATTTTAAAAATGATCAGCCACTAAACAGTTTGGTTGACTTTTAAAATGTCTGGCTTCTAAAGAGTTTGATTTTGATTTTGAAAATGATCAGCAGCTGAAGAATTTGATTTCGAAAACGTCTGGCCTCTAAAGAGTTATGTGAAATTGAAAATTGATACAGCTACTAAAGAATTAGGTTGAATTTTAAAATTAAAATAACTCCACTAAAGAGTTTGATTTTGAAAATGATCAGCTGCTAAACAGTTTAGGTAATGTTTAAAACGTTTGGCTGCTAAAGAGTTTGATTTGAAAAAGAAAACAGAACAAAGCTACTCAAGATTTGGAATGGATTGTAAAACGATTGATTTTTAAAACATGCCCAGGACGGTGCAGCGTGTTCAGGCTTCAGGTCGATCACGTGTTGTTTAACTGGCCACTGTTCATTAGCCGTCAGGGTCACTGACTGTGGATAGTGCAAGCTCCAGAAAAACAAAATGGGGACAAAACGAGATTAATAACATGCACACACACACACACACACACACACACACACACACACACACACCACACACACACACACACACACACACACACACACACACACATGTTTCCGCGCGCGCGCGCACACACACACACACACACACACACACACACACACACTGAACTCATGCACACGCACGCACGCACGCGCACACACACCACACCACACCACACCACACACAACCACCACACCACGCCACACCACACTACAACACACACCACACCAAACACACACACAAACACACACAGACACACACACCAACCACACCAGACTCAAACACACACACACACGCGCACACGCACACGCACGACACGCACACAGACACAGACAGACACACGCACATACACACACCGCAACAAAACAAAACCAGACAACATCAACATCACACACACACACACACACACACACACCACACACACACACACACACACACACACACACACACACACACACACACACACACACACACACATACACACACACACACACACACATACACCACACACAACACACACTCACACCACACAACACACACACACACACACACACACACACACACACACACACACACACACACACACACACACACACACACACACGGTAACCCAAAACAGTGCAAGCAAGTGCAAGTAAGCAAGAGACGCACAAAAGCCGACGAAATATCACCAAGGAGAGAGAAAAACAGAAGGTCCAGACATATATGTTTAGCGCTGGTATCGATTTTATGTTTGGTCTAATGGTGCCATTGTGGGTGATGTTGTATGTCAGTGTGCAGACGTAAATAATATACCTTATACGAAAATAGTTTCTGTCTACATCTCTGTCTCTGTCTCTGTCTGGCTGGCTGGCTGCTGGCTCGCTGTCTGTCTGTCTCTGTCTTCTCTGTCTCTGTCTGTCTCTCTCTGTTGTCTCTCTGTGTGTCTCATTGTCTGTCTCTCGTCTCCCCCCCCCCCCCCCTGTCTGTCTGTTCTGTCTGTCTCTCATCCTCTCTTCTCGTCTCTTCTCTCTTTCCCCTTCTCTCTCTTCCTCTGTCCTTCAGTCTTCTGTCTGTCTCTTCTCATCTGTCTGTCTGTCTCTGTCTGTCTTGTCTGCTGTTTATCTGTCTCTCTGCCTCTCTTTCTCTCTGTCTCAGTCTCTGTCTGTCTGTGTCTGTCTTTCTGTCTCTCTCTGTCTCTGTCTGTATGTATGTATGTATGTTGTCTCTCTCTCTCTCTCCCCCTCCCTCCTCCCTCCCTCCCTCTCTCTGTATGTGTCTGTGTTTGAACGTGCGTGTAGACAAAAAAATGTATCATATTTTGTGAAAATAGCCACTGTTTGTGTGCGGAGAATAAATATTCGCCATTATCATTGAAAATAGAAACAAACAGCTTGTCTGTATTGTGCAAGATCGTATTTGTATATATATATATTTTTTTTTCATGCCTGCACTCAAATACTGTCTACCGCTCTAATTCAGCTTAAAGTTTGAGGGCAGGCCGGATGCCATTGTCCTCACTTGTGATGCAACTTAAGTTTCATGTGAAACTGTATTTATTTGTGTAATAAACTAATAGATAGAGAGAGAGAGAGAGAGAAGAAAGAAGACAGACAGAAGAGAGACAGACAGAGACAGAGAGAGAGACAGAATGTATTTGCGTATCGTCGTCGAACGGCAATGACTTTTGTTGTGAAACCCAACCAAACAATACTTGAATTGTAATGTAAATTTGGTTGTCCTGTGTATCAAATGTGTGTGTGTGTTGTGTGTGTGTGTGTGTGTGTGTGTGTGTGTGTGTGTGTGTGTGTGGTTGTGTGAGGGGTGGTGGGGGTGATACTGATGCCAGAACTTAGTTTAACTTTAATATGTTTAATGTTTATGTACCAGTATTGGAATAGTTTAATATATATGTTTTTTTATGTATCAGTGTTGGAATTAGACTCTCTCTCTCTCTCTCTCTCTCTCTCTCTCTCTCTCTCTCTCCCCCCCCCCCTTCTTTTTCTCTCTTCTTTTTTTTTATGTAACCGATCGCATTATTTGAACGGATCTATGACTATATTTGATGATGTCATCGGCGTCGGTGAAAGTGAAAAAAACTACTTTTGCGAATGACGGAACATTGCGGGATTTTTGATGAATTATTTCTTTGATCCGGTTTCACTTTCCGTACTTCAGTCACAATGGTACGGCGCCTCGATTGTGTTTTATTGACTTTTGTGTCTTTTAACCCTTCATCCGGTCTCCCGCGGTTTCCCTTCTGGCGGTGACCTCATCTTTTGACATCTCCTCCCCCCACCACCCCCCCACCCACACACACTCCTTGTCTTTCGATCTTTATCATTGTTATGTTTATCTTTCGTGTATTTTATGCATTTGATCATTTATTTGTTCATTCGTTCTTTTTCTTTCTATTTCTTTTTTTTTTTTTTTTTTCTGTTTTAGACGAAGACGGATCTGTTGTCAAGTTGTTACGCAACACCTTGTCTTTAAGTTAGCCGGAAAGACTATATTTCTAATATTGTTTTTTTTTTGAACAAGGTTTCAGTGACATCTGTCTCTGCTGTCTGTGTGTCTGTCTGTCTGTCGTTTTTGTCTTTTGGTTTGAAAAGAAGTTCTCTTGTGTGTGTGTGTCTGTCTGTCTGTCCGTCCGTCTCTGCTGTGTGTGTCTGTGTCTCTCTGTCCCTGCTGTCTTCCTGTCCTGTCTGTCTCTCTCGCTTGCTGCTGTCTGTCTCTCTGTCTTTCTGTCTCTCTGTCTTTGACTCACTCTCTCTCTCTCTCTCTTACTCTCTCTTCTCTTCTCTTATTTCTGCCTCTCTGTCTGTCTTCTGTCTGTCTCTGTCTCTTTTATCTCATTTTCTTCTCAGATAATAATATACATTATTACATAAATATATCTCTCTTCCCTAGCTCTTCTCTCTCGTCTCTCTTTCTGTTACGTCCCATCTTCTCTACTCTATGAAGCATTTAGGCATCTTCTCTCTTTGTCTGTCTGTCTCTGTCCTGTCTTCTTGTCTCTCTCTCTTACTTTTTGTTTTTGGTTGTTACGCGCAAACATTTCGAATAACGTACAGGAAACTTTAAATCTTTCTTTTTGTCTGTCTGTCTGTCTGTCTGTCTGTCTGTCTGTCTGTCTGTCTGTCTTTCTCTCTTTACTTTTTCAGTTTTGAACACGACTGATCTACTGTCGACAGAACAGTTACGCAACAACGACAGGATAAACTCGCTTGATTTTTAACCCTTTCACTCTCGCACCCTATCCACCAACTGCAAAAAATTGACCCTTTGACTCCCTCACCACTATCGCAAAGCGTGGTGGATAAGGGTGAGGGAGTCAAAGGGTTAAGTTTTTGCTTTGTTAGCAGCATTGTTGACAATGCAGGATGCTGGTGGACAGGGTGCGTGGGAGTCAAAGGTTAAACTCCGCCGCCATATAGTCAAAGGGTTAAGTTTTTGCTTTGTTATAGCAGCATTGTTGACAATGCAGGATGCTGGTGGACAGGGTGCGGGAATCAAAGAGTTAAAACTCCGCCGCCATCTCACTCCCGAGAGCAGGCTTCCGCTCTCCACCAGCCGGTTCTGTCCTTCGGCAACTGTATTCATAGGAAGAACTCTTATAGAGAAATCGATTTTGTAAGAATGAGTTGTTTTTTTTATTTTCTGTTTTTCGTTCTAAATTCAGATAGAAACTGAGCAATTTATAGCTGTGTTGTTGGGTCGGTAAGTGTGAGCTTCCTAATGAAACGTCTCTCACTGCTTTATATGGAAGCTAGAAGAAAATTTTTACTGACGTATTACCTGCGCATATTTTAGACTGTCTTCAAAACATGATCTTGTTTAATGCTGATGAAAATGTGTGCGCAGATCCAATATTTGATTTGAAATGCAAATTCGAGAAGAAGAGAAACAAACAAGCAACAAACACAAACACACACACCAACACACACACACACCCCACACACACACACACACACACACACACACACTCACAAATCAATGTAGCTTTTTTTATATATATATATAGAAAATGTTTATACAACACAAATACAGACGTAGAAAAATAAATGGCAGAAACTGACTTCGCTGCTTACACGCTAAAAGAGAAAATGGCTGTGTGGTGTTTACCATTGGTAGACTCAGATG
>CM060312.1:17203065-17213065 GCA_030674185.1 Monoplex corrugatus
AATCGAAATTCCCCAATCCCTAACTCCCACCACAGACTGTTCAATCTTATATTTTTGCAGAGGTAGAGATCGAGTAAGACCAGTGCAGTGCATGGTGATGTCTGGACTAAAATACATGTCTTGTCTCTGTGTTGATTTCTATGATTTGTGCCTTAACAGTCATGAGTTTAAGCCTAAGGAATGACACGTTGGCTAGAAATAAGGTAATGCTTTGTGTGCTTCGTCTAACATTTTAGGGAAAGAGATATTGGCTTATAATAAAGTATTGTTTATATATATATCTAATCAAACGTTTTAAGGAACGAGGTATTGCCTAAGAATAAAGTGATGTTTATATATTTTAGTATAACGTTTTATGGAACGAAATATTTTGCTGTTAACATAGTGTTATTTACATATTCAGTCGCAAGTTTTAAGGAACGAGATATTTGCTGTTATTGACTGTTATTAAAGCATTATTCATAGCTTTGATTCTAAGTTTTAAGGAACAAGACAATTAGACATTTGGTATTAACAAAGTATTGTTTATGTATTTAATGAAGGAAATACTGGCTTTTGGTATATTCGATAAAAGAGATACTGGCTTTTGATAAAGTATCATTTATTTATTTAATTTTACCATTTAAGGAGCGAGGTGTAGGTTATTAATAAAACTGTTTTTGAAATACTGAATCTTACGTGTTAAGGAACGAGGTATTGGCTAATCGATAGACTGTGCACATTTTTTTTTAAGCGTCAACGCTATACTCAGGAAGTTCTTTATAAAATTGTGCTATGAATGCGATATCATGAATGCGTTTTGTATACATTTTGTATAGACAGGCGTTCCTTCCTGGAGTGGCTTTTTTTCTTTCTTTTTATTTTGTTTTTTGTTTTGGTTGGTTTGTTTTTGATCTGTAGATATGAACTGTGCGGTGATTTGTTTAAAAAAAAGGGGGGGGAAGGAGGGCCGGTGAGGGGGGGGAGGGGGCGACTGGGGCGGCAAGAGGTATTAAGTACATGTATACGGTCGGATCAAGTGCTTGTACAGTCATTGCAGAGACCAATGACATAGATAATGATTCAGCATCGTGAATAGTGTGAGTATTGCTTAATAATCCTTTCTGACTCCCGCACCCTACCCCCCCCCCCCACCAACTGCCAAAACCATAACCCCTTTGACTCCCTCACCCTATCCACCAGCTTCCTGCAGGAAGATGATGAATAAGGATGAGGTAATGTAGGATATAGGGTGAGGGAGTGCAGGAAGCTGGTGAATAGGGTGAGGGAGCCGAAGGGTTAAGTTTTTTCCTTTGCTAGCATGGTTGCCGATGCAGGATGCTGGTGGACAGGGTGCGGGAGTCAAAGGGTTAAATAAATGCCGGTTTAAAATCTGTTGTTTGTACGAGTAGGGGAGTGGGGAGTGTATAGTCTTTTTTTTTAATCAGGGTGAGTGTACTAATGGATATATATAATTTTTTTTTTTTTTTTTTTTTTTTTTTTTGTCAAAGTGGGTGGGGCTGGTGGTGTTTTGATAAATGACAAATTCTGTATCATGAATATGGCGACGGTTCTGATATATTGTGACGTGTGTCTGGTTTCCTGTCTTCTCTTCCTTATCGTTTTTCGTTCGCCTATCTGTAGATCTACTGGTCGGTCAGGCCACCACGTGTGATGATGATGAAGGCGATGAATGTGGCCGTCAGTGGCCAGGCGTCATTCCCAATCTGATGTAGCTGACAGTGTGGACTTTTTATGTTATGTTATTATACTGTATGGTCGGTTAGATAGAAGACTCTTGCTTGACCACTACTGCCTCTTACCTGGAAATCTCATCATTCTAGGTGATATCAATGTCCACTATGACAACACTCACCGTTATGACACAAGACATATCATCAACTCTCTGTCCAATCACAATATGACTCAACACATTTCTGAACCAACCCATCAAAAAGGTCACATTCTTGACTGGATCATTTCTCGTGATCATCACAATTCCGCTACTGACAACTGCTTAGTTCTTTCTACCCGTCTAACTTCAGCCCTTCCATCTGACCACTCTGCAATTCTCTGTTCTCTCGACATTTCTCCTCCTTCCCGTACCATGCGCACAGTGACTCGACGCAATCTCAAATCTATCGACCTCTCCACATTTTCATCTGATGCCTCCCGTCTCCTTTCTGAAAAGTCACATAACCTTGCCGATGAATTCTATACTACTCTCCACCATCTTCTGGACACTCATGCTCCAGCCACAACCCGTCTTTTACCTGACCGCCCCCCTACCCCTGGCTCACTCATGAGATCGCCTGTGCAAAACGTGCCCGCCGCAGAGCAGAGCGCCGCTGGCGCAAATCCAAACTCACTGTACACAGGCAACTTTTCCAAGCCTCTAAACAAAAGTATCCACCCTCATTGCATCAGCAAAAACAAGCTATTTCCAAACCAAAATCCTGAATGCCTCTTCTTCAAAAGAACTCTTTACAACCATGAATCATCTCCTTGGCACACGAAAAGATTTACCTCTCCAACAAAACATACAAATGAAGAACTCCCATCTGTATTCTCCAACTATTTCACCACCAAAATACAAACTCTTCGTGACAGGCTTGACAGGACACCCTGTCAACCATGCCCACCTGACCCTTCCTTCTCTGGCACACCTCTTACTACTTTTACCCCAGTCTCACAAGAAGAAATTCTCAACACAATCAGATCCATGTCGTTCAAAACCTGCGAACTGGATCCTCTTCCAGGTTCTGTCTACGCCGACTGTCTCCCTACTCTCCTCCCATTCATCACTGACATCATCAACACTTCTCTTCAAACTGGAACTGTCCCAGATTCTTTCAAGTCTGCTATTGTTCACCCTCTCCTCAAGAAACACAATTTAGATCCAAATGAACTGAAAAATTACCGGCCTATCTCTAATCTCTCTTTCTTGTCAAAACTCCTTGAAAAAGTCGTCCTCAACCAGCTGAACTCTCACCTGTCTGCCAACAATCTCCTCAATCCTTTCCAGTCAGCCTACCGCCAGTGCCATAGCACTGAAACTGCCCTACTACACATTCTCAACAATCTCCTCCTTGCAACTGATACTGGCAAAGTCTCTCTCCTCACACTCCTTGATCTGTCTGCAGCCTTTGATACCATTGATCATGGTATTCTCCTTTCTAGACTTCATCATACTTTTGGCATCTCTGACATTGCTCTGTCTTGGTTCACTTCATACCTATCAAACAGAAAACAAACCGTTCTCATCAATGGCACTTACTCTCAACCTGCATACCTGACCTGTGGTGTTCCACAAGGATCTGTCCTTGGCCCTGTTCTTTTCACTCTTTACACCTCCCCCCTGTCCACCATCACCAACTCCCATTCTATAAAACACCACTTCTATGCTGATGACACCCAACTTCAAGACAGTGACTCACCTGATAATATACAGCGCCTGTTGACTCGCACCACTGAGTGTTACTCGGACATTAAGAACTGGATGACACACAATAGACTTCAGCTTAATGACGACAAAACAGAAGCTATCCTCATTGGCACCCGTCAGAAACTTTCTCAGCTGCCTCCTCTTTCTCTCCCATTATGTAACACATCAGTCCCAATTTCTGATTCAGCTAAAAACCTTGGTGTCTGCATTGACTCTACCCTCTCCATGAACAACTTTGTTTCTCAAACTGCCAGATCCTGCTACTATCATCTCCATCGTATAAAGCTGATCAGGAAGTATCTCTCTGTCGAAACAACTGCAAAACTCGTTCTCTCCTTCATAATGTCTCGCATTGACTATTGCAATTCACTCCTGTCTGGTCTTCCTGCCTCCACCATTCACATCCTACAGCGCATTCAAAACAATGCTGCACGCCTTGTACTCAAAAAGAAAAAAGCTGACCACATATCTCCTCTCCTGGCACAACTTCACTGGCTCCCTGTATCAAAGCGCATACAGTACAAACTAGACACCATGTGCTACAAAAGCCTCAATAACGCAGCCCCCGATTACCTGTCAAGCCTACTTGAGATCTATGTTCCCTCACGTACCCTCCGCTCTGCCTCTGATCCTCTGACTCTTCGCTTTCCACGCACTAAGCTCAATACCTATGGTCCACGAGCCTTCTCTGTTTCTGGTCCACTCTCCTGGAACAAACTTCCTCTCTCAGTCCGTCAGCAACCTACTTTTGTCTCCTTCAAGTCCGCTCTCAAAACTCACCTTTTCTCTCCTGCATAAAATCCTAACCTCACTCAACCCTCCCCTCTGCAGCCTGTCTCCGCTCGGAGGGAATCACATGGTTATAATATATAATTGTATGCTATGCTCTCTATAATTTTCCATTGCTTTTATTTTTGCTTTTATTGCTTTTATTCTTTCTCCCCATTTATAGCCATGCGTGTGTGTGTGTGTGTGTGTGTGTGTGTGTGTGTGTGTGTGTGTGTGTGTGTGTGTCTGTATGTGTGCGTGCGTGTGTGTGCGAGCGTGCGTGCCTGCGTGTGTGTCTGCTTCAGCGCTTAGATTTGATTTTATCAAGATTTTGCGCTATATAAATATTGTAATTATTATTATTATTATTATATATATATATATATATATCTTTATCTATCTATATCTATATATATATATATATGTATATATGTGTGTGTGTGTGTGTGTGTGTGTGTGTGTGTGTTCGTTCGTTCTTTGATTTAACGTCTTTTCACTATAAGTGATATTAGACGGGGGAGGGGGGGGGGGGGGGGTGTACGTATGTGTGTATGTGAGAGCGCGCGTGCGGGCGCGTGTGTGTCATTCAAACAGATGACTAAATAACATATTTGCTCTTTTTGCGAGCCAGGCCAGATTTCAGCACAGGTAAAAAAAAACTAAAAAAACCCCACTTCATCACACATTTTTTTTGTTGCAAGTCGAGTGTAGGATATATATATAAAATATAACTTTAGGATAGATACATGCTTGCAGATGAGATTATTCGACATGTAATATGTATGGTTCCGATAGTAGTCACGACTTTTCCTTTGAAGTTGCCTGCCTTCGCAGGGGGGTTCCAGGCGTTTTTGGTGATGTGTATAGTATGAGTGGCTTAGCAAAGATAGCACCATGCCTGCACTTGCACAGGAATGGCTTTTTGCTGAGCTCAGGTTTCAGCTCTGGCATTTCTGGAACATATATATACGTTCAAAAGGTGGGCGTGAATAAGGATGGCTTTGATTAAAAAGGGCTTACCTACAGGCACGTGTTATGGTTATACTTTTTTCTTTTTACCTCCAGTTACAAGCAACATGTGTATCGTGTAGGAACATTTGCTTGTGTGCATGGGAGAGAAAGAGAGAGTGCGTGTGCATATGTATAAGTGAGCAAACGAGCGAGAGAGGGAGAGAGTGCGAGAGAGAGAGAGAGTGATTGGAGAGAGTGAGTGAAGAGAGTGAGTGAAGAGAGAGAGTGAAGAGAGAGTGAGAGAGAGAGTTGAAGAGAGAGACAGAGAGAGAGAGAGAGAGTGGAATTGTTAATAAATATACATACAATGGGTCACACGATATGGGAACTTCCTGATTATGGATTTGTAAACATGTTCACCATACAGAGATCATATTACAATTACTGTGGGTGACGATGTGGGGAGAGAGAGAGAGAGAGAGGGGGGGGGATGTTAACCCTTTGACTCCTGCAGCCTGTCTACCAGCGTCCTGCATCGTCTACTATGCTAGCAAAGCAAAAACTTAACCCTTTGACTGCCTTACCCTATCCACCAGCTTCCTGCAGGAAACTGGAGGATAGGGTGAGGCAGTCAAAGGGTTAAGTTTTTGCAGTCGGTGGAAAGGGTGCGGGAGTCAAAGGGTTAATAAATGTACATACAGTGGGTCACACGATATGGGAACTTCCTGATTATGGATTTCTATATAAACATGCAAACCATACAGAGATCAGATTATAATTCTGTGCGGATAAGAGCAGGCAGGTGAACGAACACCAAGTAATTACCGCGAGAGGTATATTTGCTTTCATAAGTTCATCTCTATCAGTCTATGTCAACAGCTTAAGTGTGTTGCATAGTGGTTGAATGTGTGTGCGTGCGTGCGTGCGTGCGTGTGTGTCTGTGTGTGTGTGCGTGCGTTGTGTGTGTGTGTGTGTGTGTATGTGTGTGTGTCTGAGTGTGTGTGTGAGTGTGTGTGTGTGTGTGTGTGTGTGTGTGTGTGTCTGTGTGTGTGTGTGTGTGTGTGTATGTGTGTGTGTGTCTGAGTGTGTGTGTGTGTGTGTGTGTCTGAGTGAGTGTGTGTGTGTGTGTGTGTATGTGTGTCTGAGTGTGTGTCTGAGTGTGTGTGAGTGTGTGTGTGTGTGTGTGTGAGTGTGTGTGAGTGTGTGTGTGTGTGTGTGTGTGTGTGTGTGTGTGCGTGCGTGTGTGTGCGTGCGTGCGTGTGTGTCTGTTTTAGCGCTTAGATTTGATTTTATCGAGATTTTGCGCTATATAAAGTATTGTATTGTATTGTATGCACGTGCGCGGGAGAGAGAGATAGAGTGAGAGAAAGAGAGAGAGAGAGAGAGAGAGAGAGAGAGAGAGAGAGAGAGAGAGAGAGAGAGAGAGAGAGACTTATTTTCCAGTGGTATTGATACCAGCACACAGGCCAGTTTAGAGATACCGTTGTTAATCTGTTTATATTATAACAGCATAAAAAAAAATGATACTGAAAAAAAAAACGTGGAGAAAAACGAAATACGACATTTGATCGTGAATACATAAAGATGAACACGTATATTCGAATGCTTCAGTGTGTGTGTGTGTGTGTGTGTGTGTGTGTGTGTGTGTGTGTGTGTGTGTGTGTGTGTGTGTGTGTGTGTGTGTGTGTGTGTGAGAGAGTTTGTGTGTGTGTATGTGTGTGTGTGTGTGTCTGTGAGAGAGAGAGAGGTGTGTGTGCGTGTATGTGTGTGTGTGTGTGTCTGTGTATGTGTGTGTGTGTGTGTGAGAGAGAGAGAGTGTGTGTGTATGTGTGTATGTGTCTGTGTGAGAGAGAGAGTGTGTGTGTGTGTGTGTACGTGTGTGTGTCTGTGAGAGAGAGAGAGTGTGTGTGTATATGTGTGTGTGTCTGTGAGAGAGAGAGAGAGTGTGTGTGTGTATGTGTGTGTGTCTGAGAGAGAGAGGGGGGGAGAAAGAGAGAGAGTGAGTGTGTGTATGTGTGTGTGTGTCTGAGAGAGAGAGAGAGAGAGATGAATACAAACCAACACGTCCCACAATAGATGATCATGTCATTGTCTCGCATAACTATGCATTAATTTAACCCTTTGACTTCTGCACCATGTCCACCAGCATCCTGCACCTGCACGGGGTAAGTTTTGCAGCTGGTGGATAGGGTGAGGAAGTCACAGGGATAAGTTTTGCAGTTGATGGATAGGGTGAGGGAGTCACAGGGGTAAGTTTTGCAGTTGATGGATAGGGTGAGGGAGTCACAGGGGTAAGTTTTTGCAGTTGATGGATAGGGTGAGGGAGTCACAGGGGTAAGTTTTGCAGCTGGTGGATAGGGTGAGGGAGTCACAGGGGTAAGTTTTGCAGTTGATGGATAGGGTGAGGGAGTCACAGGGGTAAGTTTTTGCAGTTGGTGGATAGGGTGAGGGAGTCACAGGGGTAAGTTTTTGCAGTTGGTGGATAGGGTGAGGGAGTCACAGGGGTAAGTTTTTGCAGTTGGTGGATAGGGTGAGGGAGTCACAGGGGTAGTTTTTTTGCAGTTGGTGGATAGGGTGAGGGAGTCACAGGGGTAAGTTTTTTGCAGTTGATGGATAGGGTGAAGGAGTCACAGGGGTAAGTTTTTTGCAGTTGATGGATAGGGTGAAGGAGTCACAGGGGTAAGTTTTTTGCAGTTGATGGATAGGGTGAAGGAGTCACAGGGGTAAGTTTTTGCAGTTGGTGGATAGGGTGAGGGAGTCACAGGGGTAAGTTTTTTGCAGTTGGTGGATAGGGTGAGGGAGTCACAGGGGTAAGTTTTTGCAGTTGGTGGATAGGGTGAGGGAGTCACAGGGGTAGTTTTTGCAGTTGATGGATAGGGTGAGGGAGTCACAGGGGTAGTTTTTGCAGTTGATGGATAGGGTGAAGGAGTCACAGGGGTAGTTTTTGCAGTTGGTGGATAGGGTGAGGGAGTCACAGGGGTAGTTTTTTTGCAGTTGGTGGATATGGTGAGGGAGTCGCAGGGGTAAGTTTTTGCAGTTGGTGGATAGGGTGAGGGAGTCACAGGGGTAATTTTTTTGCAGTTGGTGAATAGGGTGCAGGAATCAAAAGGTTAAATTAACTAAAGCTTGTATTAATGACAACAGGAGCAGACAAGCCAGCGAAAACTCTTTACGTCGGGTGCCTATTGGAGAGGTTGAAGCAGGGTGGTTGGGATGGGTGGTGGGTGGGGTGGGGTGGGGGGGGGGGGGCAAGAGTGCGTGGCTTTATTTAAGGATGAGTAATCGCGGAATTTGGCACACATCTCTATTTCTGTCCCAGCCGTATCTATTCCCCCCCCCCAACCCTGTTTTCCCACAATTTCTCTCTCTGTCTCTCTCTCTGTCTCTGTCTGTCTCTCTGTGTCTCTTTCTGTCTCTTGTCTGTCTGTCTGTCTCTGTCTGTCTGTCTCTCTCTCTCTCTGTCTCTCTCTCTCTCTCTCTCTGCCTCTGTATGTTTCTCTTTGTCTCTATTTCTGTCTGTTTGTCTGTCTGTCTGTCTCTCTGTCTGTCTGTCTGTGTGTGTCTGTCTGTCTCTCTCACTCTCTCTCTCTCGCTTTGTGTGTGTCTGTGTGTGTCTGTCTGCCTCTGTGTGTGTGTGTGTGTGTGTGTGTGTGTGTGTGTGTGTGTGTGTGTGTGTGTGTGTGTGTGTGTGTGTGTGAAGTACTTCTAGTAATATAAGAGAAAAAAGAAATACCATTATCATCGACAGCCTTGCCTGTTGGAATATAAACGAGAAACACACGAAAATAGCACAGAACACGTAATTGATTAACAAAACAAGACAGGAGCAACTTTTTGGCCATTGGGCCAACTGGCCTTAGCCAAGCGTGCACAAGAGACAGAGAAGTAACGTCACAAGATTGTAACATGTACATGTACATGTACATGTGCGAGGCGTGGACAGTCAGCAAGCAAAGCCAGAGCAAGATTGAGGCAGCCGAGATGTGGTTTCTCAGAAGAATGTTGACAGTTCCATGGACAGCAAAGAAAACAAACGAGACAGTCTTGATGGAGGCAGACACAAGTAGATCACTCATAAGGAAGATTAGGAAAAGACAAGCAACATTTATAGGCCATTTTATGAGGAAGGGGGATTTGGAGCACCTGGTCACAACGGGAAAGCTGGAGGGAAAGAGAGCAGCAGGTAGACCCAGGGAGAGAATGCTGGACGGACTTGCAGAGTGGCTGGGGATGAGGAGGGTGGGGGAGATGCTAGGAGCAACGAGAGATAGAGATGGTTGGAAGTCCATGGTCGCCAACGCCATGCGGCAGGGCACCTGATGATTATGATGATGACATGTACATGTATGTCACTTTCTAAGGCGTTCATGAATACACCCTTGCTTGGTGCAGCGAACTACTTGGATCTTTGTCCCTTGCTGCTGCTGCTCTCTCTCTGTCTCTCTGTCTCTGTCTCAGTCTCTCTCTCTCTCTCTCTGTCTGTCTGTCTGTCTTTCTTTTTTTTTTCTCTCTCTCTCTTCTCTCTTTCTCTCTCTCTTTCTCCCTCTTTTTCTCTTTCTGTCTCTCCTCTTTCTCTCTTTCTCTCTCCCTCTCTCTCTCTATTTCCCTCTCTCTCCTCTCTCTCTCTCTATCCCCTCTCTCTCCCTTCTCTATTTCTCTTCTCTCTTCCTCTCTCTTTCTCTCTGTCTCTCCTCTCTCGCTTTCTCTCTCTTTCTGTCCCTCCTCTCTCTTCTCTCTTCTCTCTCCACCCTCTCTCTCTATTTCCCTCTCTCTCCCTCTCTCTCCCCTCTCTCACTCTCTCACTCTTCTTTCTCTCTCTCTCTTTCTCTCTCGGCTTGTCATGTCATATAACCGCTC
>CM060312.1:17215565-17230565 GCA_030674185.1 Monoplex corrugatus
GTAAGTGAAATGTAACGCAAAAAATTTTAAGTCAGGGCAGTTTGTAAGTGAGAATGTAACGCAAAAAAATTTTAAGTCAGGGCAGTTTATATGTGAGAATGTAATGGCAGATACGAAATGACTGCCCCTGAGTGCAGTTTATATGTGAGAATGTAATGGCAGATACCAAATGCTTGCCCCTGAGAGCAGTTTATATGTGAGAATGTAGCTCGGATTATCAAATGCCTGCCCCTGAGTGCAGTTTATATGTGAGAATGTAGCTCGGATTATCAAATTCCTGCCCCTGAGTGCAGTTTATATGTGAGAATGTAGCTGGGATTATCAAATGCCTGTCTCTGGATGCAGTTTGTAAGTGATTATGTAAAAAGATATTTCCAAATGTCTGTTTCTCTGTGAAAATGTCAAGTCGTGCGAGATGCAACCCTTTTTTTGTGTGTTGTGCATGTGCAGGGATGAGTAACAACTATGGACGCAATAACTTGTATTTGGTAGTAATGATGATGAACGGTACCGCTGACGGTTGATGATGATGATGATGATGATGATGACGATCTTGACTGTTGATGACTATTATTACGACAAAACATTCCAATTGGTGATTGAGCAGATCGATTTAGGGCTTCATGAAGTGTTGCATACTCTCTCTCTCTCTCTCACACACACACACACACCATCCAGCATGCACGTGCAGCACAGTGACACAGCTTACAACATAGACATGTATCACTCTCACACAGATACCTTAAACATACACATATAGCACACTCACACAGATACCTTACAACATACACATATAGCACACTCACACAGATACCTTACACATACATATACAGCACACTCACACAGATACCTTACAACATACACTATAGCACACTCACACAGATACCTTACAACATACACATACAGCACACTCACACAGATACCTTACAACATACACATATAGCACACTCACACAGATACCTTACACATACACATTTAGCACACTCACACAGATACCTTACAACATACACATATAGCACACTCACACAGATACCTTACAGCATACACATATAGCACACTCACACAGATACCTTACAACATACACATACAGCACACTCACACAGATACCTTACAGCATACACATATAGCACACTCACACAGATACCTTACAACATACACATATAGCACACTCACACAGATACCTTACAACATACACGTGTAGCACACTCACACAGATACCTTACAACATACACTATAGCACACTCACACAGATACTTACAACATACACGTGTAGCACACTCACACAGATACCTTACAACATACACATACAGCACACTCACACAGATACCTTACAGCATACACATACAGCACACTCACACAGATACCTTACAGCATACACATACAGCACACTCACACAGATACCTTACAACATACACATATAGCACACTCACACAGATACCTTACAGCATACACGTGTAGCACACTCACACACATAGTTTACAACATGCCCGTGTTATACAGTCACCCAAGGAACAGATCAGCAGGACTTGTGTACAGTCAACGAATGCGGTATAAACCGAGTGCAAGAGGGGGAGAGGAGAATGCGAGTGGGAAAGAGGAATGAAGGTCATTCGTACGGGTTGTGCTCCAACCAAGCGCAAAGACCCAACCAACACCAGGCTGTGGAGAGTTGGGGGGTGGGTGGGTGGAACTTTGTGGGAAGGGGGTGGGTGGCATAGGAGGAGGAGGAAGAAAAAGCTGGAATACCCAGTGGAAATTCTTGACATTTGACAATTTTCGTTCAATAATGTCACGCATTGAAAGAGTTTGTTCAGAGCTTGACAGAAATTGGTTATCGCTGTCCTCCAGAGGTCGGTAAAAAGGTCCTGTGCCGTGTCGACCCATTTCTGTTTTTTTCCTTATAGTGGAACGGCTCGTAATTTGAAATGCATCTGCAGCAACTGCGTTTTGACGGGTCATTTTGCGGAAGGATTCAGTTACGGGCATGCCATAAACGTGCCGGGTTAATTTTTTGATGTTAATGATATTACATATTATTAGCCTGCTATGCTGAAAATACTTGGGGGTTATTTTGCAAGTATTTTTAGTGTGATCTTTTTCCTCTTTGGCGATCATCTGGGATATTCTCTCTCTCTCTCTCTCTCTCTCTCTCTCTCTCTCTCTCTCTCTCTCTCTCTCTCTCTCTCTCTCAGGACCTGGCCAGCTCATGGGTCTACATGTATGTGCAGGCTTAAGGCTTGTGCCATGATCACCATACACAGGGCACATGTGACGTTAGTGCTTATGGAATTCGTTCCGAGCGCGGAGACGTCATCATGAGAAACTGAAACTGAAACTGGAATATTTAGCATGCCAGGGAATTTAGTTTAAGAAAGATTTTGGTATGAAGAGGCCTGGCTGTTGGCATAGAAGGTGAGGTCTCGTCTTTCAGGTTGACCACATTGGTTTGGATGTTCTTTGTGAAACATGAAGAGTGCGGCCTGCGGTTCACCCAGCTATACACGGGTACCTGGCCCTATTTAGCATTGGCTCTTGCGAAATGTTAAGCAGCTAGGTAAATGATTTGAACTCAGCCTCATACAGTTGACCTGAGTGGCGATGTGGCTGCCAGATCGCTCTCCATTTGTAATACCTGTGAACGTTTCGTTTTTAGTTTTTTTCTGTTTTGTTTTGCTTTGTTTTTGTTTTGTTTTTTTGTTTTGTTTTTGTTTTGGATATAATGTTTTTCTATTGATTGGCAGTTTTATGACAAGTGTCATGCGAAACACCGTCGAAATTGTATTTGCAGTTGAATTTCTTCTTCTTCGTCGTCTTCTTCTTCTTTTTTTTCTTTTTTCTTCTTCTTCTGTTTGTTCGTCGTCGTCGTCGTCTTCTCTTCTTCTTTTTATTTGTCAATGGATTTGTCACAATGGATTTGTCACATGAATATCGGACTGCTGTCTTTGAAGAGAATGCGTCGCGGCAGTGCAGCGCCATTCATTTTTCTCTGTTTCTTATTTATTTATTTATTTCATTTATTGACTTGTTTGTTCTTTGTTTTTTTCTTTATTTGGTTATTGATTTTTGCATGGTCGGAAATGTCTTATCTCAAAAGTGAAGAAAACGAAAGACTGGATGGACAGACGGAAAGAAAGGAAACCGTAGGCACGGAACTAGTGTAGTGTGTAGAAAATACTAGAATCATTTGTAGTGTTACTTCACCACACTTCTCCAGCACCACCAGCAATACAAGTCTTGATGTCACTTGACTGCCTGCCATTCTTCACCCACATTCTCTTCGTGGCCTCCTCCCACTTGTCTGCATTCTCTCCCTTTACTTCCCTTGCTTCCCGCATTCTCTCCCTTGCCTACTCTCGTTCTCTTGCCGTTGGCTCTCAGCCTCAGGGGGACTGACTGGCATCACCAGACCCAGACCCCCTTTTTCTTGTTTCTGCCTGCCTCAGTGCCAGTGACCCCTCCCGCTCCACCTTCCCCTTGTCATATTTTCTGGTTTTGTGAGCCCTGTAGATTCTGGTGTGTGGTTATACTCTGTGTGGTGTGTGTGTGTGTGTGTGTGTGTGTGTGTGTGTGTGTGTGTGTGTGTTGTGTGTGTGTGTGTGTGTGTGTGTGTGTGTGTGTTGTGTGTGTTGTGAGAGTGTGTGTGTGGAGTGTGTGTGTGTGTAAGTATGTGTGTGTGTTGCGTGTTTTGTGTGGTGTTGTGTGTGTGTGCATGTGCGTGGTGTGTGTGTGTGCGCATGTGTGTTTGTTTCTCTCTCTCTCTCTCTCTCTCTCTCTCTTGTGTGTGTGTGTGTGTGTGTGTGTGTGTGTGTGTGTGTGTGTGTGTGTGTGTGTGTGTTTCTACATGCGTATGTGTGTACTACGTGCCTGCACGCTTGCTGAGAGAGAGAGAGAGAGAGAGAGAATCAGAATGTGTGTGTATGCATTGTGTGTGTGTGTGTGTGTGTGGTGCGCGCGCGCACGCGTGCGAGCTTTTGAACAAGTGGTGGTCTGTGCCAAAAGCATATCTGATGACGGGTGCAGCAAAAGCACTTCACAGAAGAGTTTGAACCGGCTTGAAAAAAGACGAACGAATGTTAAGCAGTGGTGAGGAATCGAATTTCAGAGTTATTTGGCATGTCTTTTTTAACAAAGGTTTAAAATTATGATAAAACATCCTCCAGATTTTTCTGAGTTTGAACTTGGTTGAGAGAGACATGAGCTGCATGTTATTGGTCTAAACAGGATTTTTTTTTTTTTTTTTTAAAATTCCGAAGCCAGTTTCAGTTTAGCAGAGTGATAGATTCGTCTGCACGTTAACGGCGACGGAGAATTTCATGTTGTTCGTGCATTTGGATAACTGGCCTACGCTTAACACTTTGACTCCCGCAGCCTATCCACCAACTGCAAAAAAATTAACCCTTTGATTCCCTCATCCTATCCACCAGCTTCTTGCAGGAAGCTGGTGGATAGGTTGATGGAGTGAAAGGGTTAAGTTTTTCCTTTGCTAGCATATTTAACGCTCAGCAAATTAGAGCGAACCAATCAATTGTGAAAATTGGATGCTGTTCATGTTCATGACAATTGCTGGGGAAACGCCAAGGAGGTCAAGATCATTCGTAACATCAGCCTTCAGAGTCAGGGTTCTGCCTTGTCCACGTCGAAGGTTGATACGGTCGCTGAGGTTGGCAGACAATATGTCACCCAGGGGAGTGGGACACCTTGTCTGCATTCGAAGGCTGTGCCCCATCAGTCTCAGTCGGCGTTTTGGAAGCGTCTTGCTCAAGGGTGAGAGCTTAGTCCCAGAGTAGAGCGCCTTGGTGGAGATTTTCTCTGGCCAGTAGATGCCGAGTGCCGAGCGGATCATACGCCGATGAGAAGAGTCGATCAACTTCGAGAGAGTTTCGGTCAGAGGTATGGACTCGAGACCGTAGCATACGATGCTCTCTACTGCTGCCTTGAAAAGTCTAATCTTGATTTGGTCATCGGCCTTCGAGCTGAAAATCGGCTTCAGTTTGTTCATCGCTGCCCATGCTTTGGCGAATCGTTCGTCTACCACTGAAGTTGGAGACGAGGTGTCAATTCCGAGGTAACTGAACTGCTCGCATGTCTGAACCACCTCGCCGGACTGGAAAAAGATTCGACGGGGAATGGTGTCGTGGCCGACGTGCATGACTTTCGTTTTGCCGTGGTTGATTTTGAGACCAACAGCTGACGCTAGCATGGTTGACAATGCAGGATGTTTGTAGACAGAGTGCGGGAGTCAGAGGTTTCAAGCATCAGTCTAGAATGTGAGACACTCCCATGTTCGAATCATGGATTGGACAGCGAATTTTCTGTTCCCACCCCCACCCCGACCCCTTAGCAAGACTTCGAGTGGTGATCTGAGTGCCAGTCATTCAGATGAGACAATAAACTGAAATGCCGTATGCAGCTCGTATATTAAAGATTCCTTAGCGACAGCAACAAAAGAGCTGTTCCTGGCAACATTCTGTAGAAACCTTGCTTGATGGAATAAACTATGTAGAGGTTAGCTGTGAAATAAGCCAGGCTTGCTTGATGGAATAAACTATGTAGAGGTTAGCTGTGAAATAAGCCAGGCTTGCTTGATGGAATAAACTATCTCAGATTGACTGATGATGGTTTCTACCAGGATGGGGTAGGGGTAGGGTGGCCCTGGGCAAGGCCACACCTTGAAAATACCCTACAACTATGTTCTATGACAGAGCCATCAGGATGATTAGGGCCTCATAAAGCCCTAGTTGTCTGTGTTCACAGGGTAGGTCTTTGGGTCATGAGCTCCTCATCCATTGATGGATGATGATGGATGGTCATGAGCTAAGGCGGGGGGAGGGGGGGGTAACCCCTACAGAAAATCCAGAGGGCGGTTGTCAGAGATACCAGGCCTATAGGTGCCTTCTAACAAGCCATGGTGCCATGCAATATAATGCAAATGTCTACACGGTCGTCTACATGAGATTCAAATGGTGATCGCCTATTGAGGTCCCTTATGGTTAGAGCAGTGCTGAGTCCTGTGCATCGACAGGATTCACCTGTTGTACTGGAACTCCCTCCCGTCCATCGTGTGCCAGGGGTCGTGGGAGGAGAGCCACTGATAATTCCTGAGACATTGTTTCTGCTTCCAAATTCTTAAGAAATGATATGTGCTTCAAATATTTCCAAAATTCATGAGAAATCATTTGAATTTCCAAACTAAATACATGATGATGATGATGAAAGAGAAATCATTTCTGTTTCCAGCTCCATCCAAGCCCAAGTTCCTGGACAGGCTGATTACCAGTAAAGGGTCTGTCCTCCAAGAAGTATTCCGAAAGCGGCGGCGGTAAAAAGAGGGGCCGGCGTCTCCTGACCAACCAGGACAGCTGCGCAGAGCGATCGGACCAGTCAGAGGATGAGGAGGCAGAGCTGGTGAGCAGTGGCAGCACAGACTATGAAGGAGCGACGGGATACTTGAAACTTCTGCAGGACTCCGAGGACCATGGTGAGGTTGCTGGAAGTCGCCGCCATGGCCTAACGGCTCCCCAGTCAGAGCCATGTTCACCCGTGTTGGAGAGGGAGAAGAATGCCATAGGGAGTGACTGTAACAGAGATGCTGTATCCCCACCCTTGTCTCCCATACTACCTGGACTGGTCAAAAAGCGCTGTGAAAGTTACAGGCGTTTTCAAGAGGACAACGCCGGACGGGCTGTGAGAGCCCAGTTTGTGGAGAGAGCTCGCAGTCAGGACAGAATCGGCTCAGACTCTCCACACGCTCGACGCTGCTTCAGTCCGGTTTCTGAAAAGGCAGACCGCTGGATTAAGGGCTACTACAGTCTGTCTCGAGACGAGAACTTCTCCAAAGCAGTGATGGAAAAAGGGTACGTGCGTGCGCTGGCACAGCAGATCAACACTGGGACTCTGCAGCCTGCACAGACAGAGGATGATGATGAAGATGGAAAGAGCAGTGAGAACATTATGGGACAGAGCCCCACCCCTGACAGTGAAGGGGAGGGCTATGGGGAAGAGGAAGTGATAAAGTGTGCGTGTTCATTGGCAGACCCCAGCGTCAAGAATAATGACCAACAAGGAAAAGTGTCACCACCTCTTTCAGACTCCAGTGTCAGTGGTTGTCCTCACAGACCCACCTCCCCCATACTTAGGGACAAGTCAGGTAACGCTACAGGTGATCAGAAGCATGCGTGGTCGCCTCACGCTAAGAGGAAAGGTTGTGTCAGGCCCAGCTCCCCTCCTCCTCCCGTTCCCGACATTAAAGTCAAACAGCTTCAGGACTCTGCCGACAGTTTGCAGCCAGCAGGCTCCAAGTGCTCAAGCCCGGCCCTCAGTCCCCCAGATCCCCAAAACCCCCTCGAATCAAACCTCCAGTGGACCACTCCAGCAAACCCAAATCTGCTCAAGCCCCCGACGTGAACGGGGACTCCTCGCCTCACAGCCAGTCTCCGGAACACTCCAAGTCTCCGTCTGCCAAAATGTTGTCAGGGTCCAGGTCGCCCTCTAAGGATACGATGCCAGGGGTTCCAACATCTAGGGATTCTGAGTGCTCAGAAACTGAGAGTAAATTGTATGACAATGTGTTTTTGTATCCCACCATCAACCCGCATGAACTGTTCGACATGAGCTGGTCAGACTCAGACAGTGAGGAGTTCACAGACAGTGAGGGTGAAGAGGAAGGTGCCATTACCGCTCAGCAGGTGAGTCTTGGCAGTACACACACCTGTGCTTGTCCTGTGTCTGGGATCTGTTTGAGCTGTTCCAGGTTGTGTGTGTGTGTGTGTGTGTGTGTGTGTGTTGTGTGTGTGTGTGTGTGTGTGTGTGTGTGTGTGTGTGTGTGTGCGTGTGTGTGTGTTCACACGCATGTGTGTGCATGTGTATATGTGTGTGTGCAGTGTGTGTTGTGTGTGTGTTGTATGTGTGTGTGTTTGTTTGTGTGTGTTGTGTGTGTGTGTGTGTGTGTGTGTGTGTGGGTGTGTGTGTGTTCTCATTGTATGTGCATGTGAATGTACGTGGTGAGAGAGGAGACAGAAGCAGTATATGTATGTGTGTGTGTTGATCTTTGTGTGTGCCTGAGAAAGAGAAAATCACTCGGTTTGTGTGTGTGTGTTTATGTATATATGTGTGTGTACATAAACATAAAATGGCTCGATATTAGTTCTAAATATTGAATCACACTGTCATACTCATTGTTCATGCTGTGTACTTTTTCAGTTTTAATTATTTGTTGCTTCTGTTAAGTTTTTGAGAAAGTGAACAAACAAAAAGCAGACATTGTCACACCATAATTCCTGTAGAAGGGAATGATTAGATTTAACTGTGGTGACATTAACATTAAATTTTTTCATTTGTTTTTGTATGAAACCAGACTTTGTATCAGACACAGACTTTTATCCAAAATGCACCTTATATTAACCCTTTGACTCCCGCACCCTATCCACCCACTGCAAAAACTTAACCTTTGATCCTCATCCTGCGCAGGAAGCTGGTGGATAGGGTGAGGGAATCAAAGGGTTGTTTTTGCTTTGTCAGCATGGATGGCAATGCAGGATGCTGGTGGACAGGGTGCGGGAGTCAAAGGGTTAAGTTTATCGCATTCTTCAGTGTGTCTGAATGTGTTGTTCAGGCAAATACTTTGTGATTTTTTGGTATCTTGAACATTTAAAATATCAATGAGAGGATAGTCAGAAGAAATATGTTAAATCTTTTCTGTTGCAACAGTTGAAATGTTAAATTTTATTTTTATAACTCTTTGTTCGACAGAGTAAGCAAAGTTGGATAAGAAAGGTGTGTGTATGAATATTGTTTTTGTTTGTGTGAGTCACTAAGGATGTGTATATATATATGTGTGTGTGTGTGTGTGTGTGTGTGTGTGTGTGGCGTGTGTGTGTGTGTGTGTGTGGCGCTGGGCGTGTGTGTGTGTGTGTGTGTGTGTGTGTGTGTGTGTGTGTGTGTGTGCATGCGTGCGTGCATGCGTGTGTGTGTGTGCGTGAGTGTGTGTGTGTTGCGATTCATGTTAAAACTTTGTTTTTATATTTCAGATAAAACAATATTTGTTTTAACTTTTTTTTTTTTTTTTTTTTTTTAGAAACCAGAAACACACAAAAATATGATGAGAATGTGTACTTTGAAATATGAAACAAGACAGGCAGAAATTTTCAGCCAATAACCTTTGTTGAGCATCCACTAAAGACATTAAAAAGTAAATACAGAGGACTTAGGGGGAGAAAAACAGAAAGACTCTCCTGATGTTTTGATGAGCAGGAGATAATCGTCTGTGTGTGTGTGTGTGTGTGTGTGTGTGTGTGTGTGTGTGTTGTGTGTGTGGTGTTAGTGTGTGTTTTGTAGTGTTTCATGAAAAATGACTTTTCATCAATTTTTTTTTTCACTGCAAAAAGTGTAAAAGGCAATCCAGCATGTTCTGTTTCTTTCACTGCAAAGGACCCAGTTTAGTAAACATCAGCGCAGTAAAATGAAACCCATGATCTTGGCATGTACTTTTCTCATATTTTGTATTTTGTGCCCTCAGGCGAGTGAGTTAGGGGACGCTCCCCCCAGCACCCCTAAAGACAAGCTTCATCAGATTGCCCTGGAACTGCTGACCACGGAAAGGACTTACGTCCAGCGCCTTAGTCTCTTGCATAAGGTACGCTACTAGTAACACACAGCTTGATGTAGTATCAGCTGATGTTTCTTTTTCATTTTGCTACTGTCAGTGGAGCTTCAGAAGTTACATCATTGACTAGTTGCCTTTTCTTCCCCCTCTTTCCATTTCTTTTCGAGTTTGATAGGACATTTTGTAGATAAAATGGAGTGGAGTCGTTTGTTGTGGTGGGAAGTCGTAGAGTGGATTAGTATCTCTGCATAGTGGGAAAGGAAGCTGTAAGTGCAATAACGCATCAAGGTTTAATTCATTTGTTTGTGATCAGTCGGGCATGTTTGATAGAGTCTTAGGAGTCTTACTACTTTTTCTTAGGATTGATAATTGGGTACTGTATTAAATGCATTTTTGGCTCTAGGGCGGTGAGATATGCGGAAGCAGATTTTAGGTACTTTATGCCCGTTTTTATATATATATGTTTTGGTGTCCTTAGTTGTGCTTAAATCTGTATTCAGGTGTGTTTTTTAAATCTCTTGTGCAATAAATTGGATGGAGTGGTCAGTGCCAGGGGCATGTCCTTAGATTATGTTTGTGAATGCATTGATATGTGTACTTAATCTTGTTTTCTTTTCCTATTGAAGTTTTGTATGTTTTGAAAGTGGTTATAGCCTTGATGTGGCTGGGCTTTAAACAACATAACAAATACATAAATAAATAGAAATCCCGGCTTATTTACATTGTCATGACAGATGTGATCGTTGAGTGGTTAGGTTATTGGCCCTCCAGTTGGAAGATATGGGTTTGCACCTGTTCGGGTATCACCAGGTGGGTGAGGGGTGAAGACTTGTCTAATCTCCCAGTATCGGTAAATACCCTACAGTCTTATTAACCCTTTGACTCCCTCACCCTATCCACCAGCATCCAGCATGTCATCAATGATATCAAAGCAAAATCTTAACCCTTTGACTCCCTCACCCTCTCTGTAGTTAGGATGCGGAAGTCAAAGGGTTAAGTTTTTGGAGACAGGTGTTAGTGTGTGGGAGTCAAAGGGTTAAGTTCAGAGATAGATGTTGTTTTATTCCCTGATCTTCTTTGCTTCCTTGAGCACACGAAAGAAAGAAAAAAAAAGAAGGTAAATTAATTACCTCTTCACCAGTATGTACTGTCACATGTAACTACTGATTATGTTGCAGCGTGTAAGCATTCATGTAAGCACATTGTTTGTCTTTGAACATAGATATGTGTATGTATTGTTAGACATACAGCACATTGTTTGTCTATGAACATAGATATGTGTATGTATTTGTTAGACATACAGCACATTGTTTTGTCTTGTGAACATAGATATCTGATATGTGTATGTATTGTTAGACTTATGCATTGATTTGTCTGTATGTGATGTGTATGTTATGTGTGTACATGTACTTTTGATTTGGTATGTTTATAATGTAGTGTGAATGCCGTACTTACAGTTAATAAAACTTGGTTTGTGAATGCCATGTCATGTTAACAAAGCCAAATTTTGGCAAACACCTGCCTTTTATAACAAACAGCCAATCGGCCAACCGCCGCAACGCGAACACAGAGTAAAAACAGCACAAAAACAAATTTTGGACTCCCTTTTTATCCACTGGACGAGGCGGCAGGGAAGTTTTTAGTCCTGTTTTTATTATCCGTTGTTTGGTGTTTGTGGTCTGTTTGTGACCGTGCGTTTGCGCTTGACAAAGGCCGGTTGGCCGAAAATTTGCGCTTGTCTTGTCTTGTTTTGTTAGATACGCGCTTACATTGGTTTTCTTGTTCTTCTGGTTCCTGTTTGCTTGGGCGCGGGCAGTCACACTTGTTTTGGATCTCTGATTTACTTGTCTGCATTTCTGCTCAGTAACTCATAGAAACATGAAAACATTCAGCATACACACTCTCCAGAATGGATTATGACTACTTAAATGGCAGAGTTGCCTTTGGGTACACGTGGGAGTTGCAGTACATGAACGGGAGAAAATTTAATCCACCACTGCCACCAAAACTCTCGTATTGTCATGATATATGATAAAATGTCATGACTGATAATGATAGTGATATATATATCAGTTGCGCTTAGAAATGCAGATGGGTAAATTAGGTGATGCAGTTAGATGGACTAGAAACGAGGAAAAAAGAAATGAATGTTGATGATCTGTTCTGATGAGACATTTTCATTTGAGAACACAACCTTAATTAACCCTTTGACTCCCCTACCTTATCCGCCAACTGCAAAACCTTAACCCTTTGACTCCCTCACTCTATCCACATGATTCCTAAATCTTTTGACTCCCTCACTCTATCCACCAGCTTGGGGTTAAGTTTATGCTTTGCTAACACGGTTGTCAGTGCAGGATGCTGGTGAACATGGTGCAGGAGTCAAAGGGTTAATACAAATACTAATACTAATTACTAATAAATCATTTTGCACTGTACTATTCTCCAGTCTAATTTGGATTCGCTGCACACTGTAAATCCACAGGGCACAGCATGTACTTCATACACAAATACTGAAATCATACACAACATATCACTTCCCCCTCAAATGACTACATATTCATAGGGTTTAACAATACATATGCATACCTATGGTTATAGGCATATAATATGCATATATTACACACCTACCTGTGATCAAAGACATGTGATAAGCATACATGAATGTTTCCACAATGCCAGGTAGCCAATGGTTAAAAGCGACAGTATATTATATTGCTGGAGGGATAATCAATTTACTTATTATTTTCATCGTACTCTAGTGAAGCAAACAAAGATCAAGAAATAACAGTGTTTCTCTGAATTTAATAACATTGTAGGTGATTTACTGACACAGTAAAAAAGAATAAATCTGTTTTTGGGTGTACTGCTTCTAACACAAAGCGCTGATTGATTGGTTGATTGGGCTTTGTGGGTTGTTTGTTTGTTTGTTTGTTTGTTTGTTGTTGTTGTTGGTTTTCAGTTCCAGTTCTTTATCAACAACATCTGTGCTATTTGTTAATTAGCTCTGGTATTCTGTGCCATATGTTTTTTCACAGACACGTTTCTTTCTTTCAGTTTATTTCTATTTCTGTACACATGTCTCATTTTCTGTTTCCATTTGAGAGTTGGTATATATGTATGATTTGTACGTGTGACATTAACAGTGTTATTTTGAAAATGGCAGTCCTATTGACACTTGTTGTTGTATTAGTGTAAATTTGTAAGTGTGACATTTTAGTGTTATTTTCAAAATGGCAGTCCTATTTATATTCATTGTATTATTAATGGTAATAGTTACCCAAGGCATTGTATCATCATCTGATGCTGTGCAGTCATATTGTGCTTCTGCTGCACTTACAGTACAGCAAAACTGTTTCCTGTTATGATGTGTGTGTGTGTGTGTGTGTGTGTGTGTGTGTGTGTGTGTGTGTGTGTGTGTGTGTGTGTGTGTTTTGTGTGTGTGTGTGTGTGTGTTGTGTTGTGTGTGTGTGTGTGTGTGTGTATGTGTGTTTTGTGTGTGTGTGTGTGTGTGTGTGTGTATGCGTGTGTGTTGTGTATGTGTGTGTGTGTTTTGTGTGTGTATGTGTGTGTGTGCGCGCTCATATGCGTACATGGTGCATATTTTTTTTGTTTTGGGTGGGAATGCTCACACTCTGTGTGTGTGTGTGTGTGTGTGGTGTGTGTGTGTGTGTGTGTGTGTGTGTGTGTGTGTGTGTGCACGCACACACTCATATATTCAAGAAACAATTATTACACTAAACTTTATGATTTACTGCTCATGATTGGCACATCACAACAACAAACAAACAAAAAACTAGAAAAAAACATCTGCGTACATCATTCCACCAACCACCGCATTTTAGCTAGAAATATGGAATATGAGTGTTCGTTCATTTTGTAATCTAAACTATGATTGTATTATATTAACAGACAAATTTATATGATATTTTAGAATGATGATGATGGTGATGATATCCAGTAACCTTTTGGCTTTCACATACAATTCACCAGCATCCTAGAGAAGGCTGATGGAGAAGGAGAGGAAGTCAAAGGGTTAAGTTTGGAGCTCAAATACCTGAGAGAATAATGACTATATTCGTTGGGTTTCAGGTGTTTTATTTTCGCATTGAGCAAGAAAACCGCACACATGGGTTTTTACCTGGGGATACCTTGACACAGATGTTTTCCAGCATACAGAGCATCCATCAGTTCCACAACGACTTTCTGCTCAAAGAAGTTGAGGAGAGGATGGAAAACTGGTCAGTATTTTGTCTGTGGACTTAGTGTCTGTGTACGTGTGTGTGTGTGGTTTGGGTGGGTTGTTCGGGTGGTCGGTAGGAATGTTGATGATCAGCTATGGCTGGGAACTGCTGTTCGTGAAATTAGAAACTTCGTTTGTGTGTATCATTACTGTATGTGTCACTGTCTGTCTGTCTGTCTGTCTTGTCTGTCTGTCTGTCTTTCTACGTGTCTGGTCTGTCTATCTTGTCTGTCTGTCTGTCTGTCTGTCTGCCAATACCTGCCTCTTGTCTCTGTCTATCTTGTCTGTCTGTCTGTCTGTCTGCCTATCAGATCTGACTGAGTTGTCTCTTTGAGTCTTTGTGTCTGTTCATTGTTTCTGCAGTTAATTTCAGGTTTAGTCTTTATTCAGTATTGTGTTAATCCACTGTCTTTATTCACAAATTATATATAGTTTGACTGTCACTCCAGAACACTTCTGATGTGGGTAGAAACTGGAGGGTAACCAGAAAGGATTAGAAAAAATGGGTGAAGTTAGGGGGTGACAGAGAGGGATGGGAAAAAATGTGTGTGGGTAAAGGTTGAAGGGGGGGGGGGGGGGAGAGCTGAGGAGTAATGGCTCTACTGCAGGAGTGTGTGCAATTGCATCTATGTTTTTTTTAGTGGGTTTTTTTTTTTTTGGTGGGGGGGGGGGGGGGGGGGTTGGAAGGGTTGGATGCCGAGGTGTGGCTCTGTGACTGTTTGATGCGTAGAATAGCTTTTTTGCGTCTCTAAAGACAACTGCTGTGTGTGTGTGTGTGTGTGTGTGTGTGTGTGTGTGTGTGTGTGTGTGTGTGTGTGTGTAATGTGTTTATCTACTTTATCTCAACTCTGTGTCTTTCTCTGTCTGTGTCTGTCTGTCTGTTTGTTTGTCTGTCTGTCTGTCTGCCTCTCTCTGTCTGTCTGCTCTCTCTCTCTCTCTAACTCTCTATTTTTCTCTTTCTGTCTTTCTCTCTCTCTCTCTCTCTCTCTCTCTCTCTCCCTCCCTCTCTCTCTCTCTTTCTCTCTCTCTCTCTCTGTTTTTCAAACTCTTTCCAAACCGTGTGTGTGTGCGCGCGCACACACAACACACACACACACACACACACACACACACACACACACACACACACACACACACACACACAGTGACACACACA
>CM060312.1:17235565-17293065 GCA_030674185.1 Monoplex corrugatus
TAGTCTGTGTGCAGGAAATCCAGGTATTCCATATTTCTTTGTGTGTAGATAGATTGTATATCAGTCTGTTTGCAGGAAATCCAGGTATTCCATATTTCTTTGTGTGTGGGTAGTTTGTTTGTCAGTCTTGTTTGTCTGTTTGTGTGTTTGTTAGTATGTTAGTTGGTCAGCGCTGTCCTTGGTTTTCCTGTTTCTTAGACTTATGTGTTTTTTGTTCTGATTGCAGTTTGACTGTGTACTTCATACTGTTCCAGAGTAGTTTTGCACTTGACATCATATTAATTCAGTTATTAAATAGTGCTAATGTAATATTTTTCTCCTTGTGCAGAAATTACCACAGTGTGAATTACATTGTGTTTACGTAATTTTTTTTTCCTTGTGCAGAAATTACCAGAGTGTTGTATTACATTGTGTTTACATAATTTTTTTTTCCTTGTGCAGAAATTACCAGAGTGTTGTATTACATTGTGCTAATGTAATGTTTTTTCTCTTTGTGCAGAAATTACCAGAGTGTGGTTGCCTGACATTGCAGCATCACATGCTGGAGCCAATTCAGCGAGTGCCAAGATATGAACTCCTCCTCAAAGGTGAATCACCAATCTCACTTTACCACCTGTTGTTCCTTCTCTCTGCTTCTTGTCTGTGATCTTTCATGGCACAGATAATGAGTCAGCTGCCACCTGTCCTCTTTTTGTGTGTTTTGTATGTATTGGGTTCAGTTATTTCAAAAAGACTAAAGCGCACTTACGTTATTTCATGATAATAAAACAATAGCGCTTGTATTCATTGAGTCTGGCCAGAACTCTGGCTTGTAATAAGATTTTGTGTTTCATGTTATGGTGGGATTATATTTAGCTGCAATGATAGTCATGCTCTTAGAATCGTGCAAAATTCCCTGAAGATGGAATGCAGCTGCTATAGTGGCAGAGTAATTGAACTTGTCATGCACACGATGCCATCAGTCTTGTAAAATGTGTGTGATTAATTAATGTAGGGGTAGGGTATATTTTCACATATGATGTATTTTATAGGGAAATAAGCTGCCATATGTGAATAACAGTGTTCATCCACCAACTTTGTGGTGGGCAGAACTTCAGGACCTCATGACCAGTCAAGGTTTTATAGGTCTGGCACAGACTTATGATATCTGCTGTGGTTCATTAGCATCTCCACAATTTCACATTAATTTTTATGACTATGACTTAATGAATACGCAGTCATCATGGAATCAGTTTCTCATGATGGCGTCTGTACACTCGGAATAAATTTCATATGCACTGATGCCATAGATGCCGTGTGATGAGAAGATTTAGTATGATCATGGCATATAAGCCGTAAGCCTGCACACAAAGAAGCTCATGCCCTTAATAGGGGAAAAAAAAAAAACTGAAACAAAGTGAAATTGCCCAGTATTATTTTATGGTAGCTGTTATTCTTGTTGCCTGGTGTGTGTGTTCGTTCTTTGATTTAACGTCTTTGAACAAACACACACAAAGACGTTAAATCAAAGAACAATGTGTGTGTGTGTGTGCGTTTGTGTGTGTGTGTGTGTGTGTGTGTGTGTGTGTGTGTGTGTGTGTGTGTGTGTGTGTGTGTGTGTGTGTGTGTTTCTCTGTGTGTGTGTTTCTCTGTGTGTGTCTGTATCTATATTTGTTTGTGTCTGTGTGTATGAGAGAGAGCGCACCTGCGTGCATTTGTCTTTCTGTAGTGATTTCAACTTCTGATGCAGTGTGGTGTTTATTGGTTTGTATTTTGACCTGGTACTTGAGCCATGCATGCTTGATGCTGCTTGTTTGTTGGCCAGATTACCTGAAACACCTGCCTGAAGATTCACCAGATCGACCAGATGCGCAAGGTAACATTTTCTGTTCGTAGAAGCTGCATCAAAATAGATACCAACCTATCATATTTCTACTCATATTTTGATACAGTGGTCATTGATTTTTTTTTTTAGCAGATTATGAGAGTATCTGATGCTTGCACATACTTGAGTTATTTATGTGTTTGTTTCTTTCTTTCTTTCTTTTTTTCTTAATTCATTTGTTTGTTTCATTTACTGTCAGCTCTCAGCTCAGATATTTTATTGTTCTGTAGTTGTTCGTTTAGTTTATAATCTGGTCTCCCCCTCCCCCCCCCCCCCCAACTTTTTCGGGGAGGATGGAATGTGTGGGAGTGGTAGAAGGGAGGTGCTGGTTGTTGTTGTTTGCTCTTGACTTTCATGGTTTGAGTCCTTATTTTTATTTGTTTGTCTACTGATTCATTTTGTGTTGTTGTTGTTTGTGTGGGTTTTTTTTTAGCTGTTTTTGTAATTGTTTGCTTCTTGTTTTTGTTTGTGTTTTGCATATTGAGTATTAGGGTTTATGCACTGTTTGTTCCATACAGATGTCACAGTCATATTCTTCTGTAAAACTATGAAAGTGTGATGTCTGTAAGTTCATGCCATCCCCAGGTGGTGGGGCTCTTTCAGTATGAATAGTATTCCCACCTCTGTCACTCTCTTTGTTTCTGCCTTGTTCCTTTGCTTTTTGTAATTTTTTTCCCTATTATTTATCTCCCTTGCTAGTCTATTTATCTGTATGTGTTCGATAGAGTCTTACATACTTTCTCTTAGAAGTGACGGTTGGGTACATGTATTAATTGCATTTTTGGCTCTAAGGAAATGAGAGATGAAGAAGCAATTTTAGGTAATTTAGACCCGTTTTTATATGTTTTAGTGTCCTTAGTTATGTTGTGAAATTTGTATTCAGGTTTGTTTTTTAAATCCCCTGTGTGATAAATTGGATGCAATGATCCAGGCCAGGGGCATATCCTTAGATTATGTGCACGAATGCACCGATACACGTACTTAATTTTCTTTTCTTTTTCTTCCTTTGGAAGTATTGTGTATGTTTTGAAATGGTTGAAGTCTGATTTGACTGTATGCAGTCGGCTGGGCTTTAAACAAAAATAACAATATAAAAAGTTTATGCCACATGTGCACTGCCTTCCGTACCATCTCTGTAGCAGCTGCGTATGAAATATGACCACGGATACCCAGCATCATCTATCTCCGTCAGCAGATTGTGGTCTATAGGTCTTGTCATAAAGTTATGGCTGGCAGTGAGCTTTGACAGGGACAATGCAAGCTGAATGCAGTGAGCACTGGTTTTTGTGGATGGTTGGTTTTTGTTAGCTGTGGGGTTTTCAGAGAGATGTGCACACACTTGTGCACACTCACACACATACACACACAAACATATGCACACTCACATACATTACCACATGCACACATGCACACAATATTTATGTATGTATGTATGTGTGTACATACGTATGTATGTATGTTGTGTGTATATGTATGTATGTATGTATGTATGTATGTATGTATGTTGTATGTATGTATGTATGTATGTATGTATGCTCACACACACACACACACACACACACACACACACACACACACACACACACACACACACACACACACCACACACACACACACACACACACACACACACACACAACAAAATACACAACAAGAAAATATTTGTCTTTCAGTGATCCTTTTGACAGAGATGATTGAAATTCTTTTTTTTTTTTTTCACTTTCCTCTTTCCCACACAAATCTTTCAATTTAGTGATTGATTTTTATTGTTGTTCGTTAATTTTGGGGGGGTGATTTGTTTTTCTACTTCTGTTCTCCACAGAACGTTTCAAATTTGGAATTGCAGTCTAAATGTGACAAGAAGAAAGGAGGAGAAGCAGAAATGTCATGTTGAGGCTGATGGTGTCATTTCCAGCAATCTGTGGGGAGAGAAGCTGAAGCCTCTCTTCACACTAAAACAGAACATTGGGCTGGCAATTTGAGCAACAGGTTGCCCAGAAAGAAACGGGGAGAGCATTAGAGGGAGATTCAGATTTAGATGGTGTATTTCATGAAGGCAAATGCCCCTTTGAATGGACAGTGGTAAACAGTTATAAATGACAAGAAATCAGATGTAGACATATACAGTTAATGACATTAGAAATCAAAGAATACTTTCGGATCAGTTAGATGTAAATATATATACGATTAATCTCATTAGAAATAAACACTTCCGAAGTACAACATTGCTACAATAATTCAGTTGCTCCAATCTTGAATGCTTTATGTAAAAGTCTTTCACAATTTCAATAATTTTATTTTTAACTTGAATATGTTTGGTTGTAGTACAGTACTTGGGAGCAATACATTCAAAGTTGTTCTAAGAATGGACAGCAAACACAACATGAATTTCCATTTGTTGAAAGAGTGAGAGAGAGAGAGAGAGTTTCAACACAAACAAATGGCAAGACTTTTTTGAGAGAGAGAGAGAGAGGATGAGAAGGAGAGAGAGAGAGAGAGGATGAGAAGGAGAGAGAGAGGAGAGAGAGAGAGAGAGTAAACAGGGATGGGGGTGAGGGGAATGTTCAAAGGTTGGAAGAGAAAGTGCACTCTAAATGACGGGAAGGAGAGTTGTTGGAGGGGGTGAGGAGGGGGATATATTTTTTTTTTACTTTTTCATTTTTGAAGAATGTGACAATTGATAGCAGTGTGTTTGTTAGGAGGAAAAGCAGGGAGTGGTGTGTGTAATTTAGGGAGGAAAACAAAGTATTTACATACACTCTGAGAGCTTGTGTGTGTGTGTGTGTGTGTGTGTGTGTGTGTGTGTGTGTGTGTGTGCGTGTGTGTGTGTGTGTGTGGTGTGTGTGCGCACATAAGTCTTAGAATTTGTGACATGTGTAGATGTGTGTGTGCATGTGTGTGCGCATGTGTGTATATATATGTGTGTGTGTGTGTATGTTTGTGTGTGTGTGCATATGTGTGTGTGTGTGTTTCACTTTTTGGGTAAAGCTATTTCCAAGAAATTTATGTGAAAGTACATCCAAAAAGAAGTCATGTGAAATGAAATCGTAATTGTTCATTTTATGCATCAGCCTCCGACCGAAGGAGAGATATGATACAACAAGAAGAGATGTTCCAACTTTTCAATCTTTCAAAACAAGACTCAAAACGCATTTGTTTTTGCAGACATTTTCATAAGTATTCCCCCCCCCCCCCCCCCCCCCTCCCTCTGTTTTGTTTTTTTTGTTTTGTTTTTTTTTTTGCAAGTGTGTGTGATTGAAAAATGATGATATTGGTATGTGGGTGAGATTATTTGTTTATGTAACAGTGCAGTGAGTCGAACTGAGAATAGCGCTATACAGATAGCTAATTTATTATTATTATTATTATTATATTATATATTAATGAGACAACAAACTGTCAACAAAGCGAATGACTTGACAGTAAATCAGTAAATATACGGGCAGAGAGAGAAAGAGAGGGAGATTGATAAAAGAATGAATGTACATGAAAAGAAAAAAAAATAGCATAGAGGAGTTGGGTTGGGGGTTGGGGCTGAAAGTAGATCTATGAATGTAAATGAAAAGAAAAAAAAATAGCATAGAGGAGTTGTTGGGGGTTGGGGCAGAAAGTAGATCTACATCTGTTTGTAGAAATTGAACAAAGATGAAAAGAGAGAGATCAGTGTAGAATGCTGGAGAGACGGTGGGTGGCAGGAGAGGAGATACGTGTGGTTCAGGATTGTCAGAATTGACATTTTCTAGCTGTTATAGAAATGAAAGGTTTAAAAAAGATAATGGTTGTCTGGATAACCAAAAATAGAAGAGGAAAAAAGAAAAAAAACAACAACTAGCATTGCCAAATCCAGTCATTTGGTGGTGGGTGATCTATGGCTCTGTTTAGATGAATTGTGACTTGTTTATCTAGGCGAATACATCTCTCGCTTCTCTATACATATACTACTCTCCCTCTTTCTCTCTCTCTCTCTCTCTCTCTTCTTCTCTCTCTTCTTTCTTCTGCTCTGTCTCTCTTTCTTCTTTCTCTGTCTGTCTCTGTTTTCTCTCTTCTTTCTTTTCTCTGTCTGTCTCTTGTCTGTCTGTCTCTCCCTCCCTCCCTCCCTCCCTCCCCTCTCTCTGTCTCTCTGTCTGTCTGTCTTCTATTATTCATTTATTGAGGCATTTCTCCCTGTATTTTTAGATGTGGGGAGAAATGTAAGTCAGCAATGGCAGGTTTGATGAAAAAGTGTTCTTCAGTTGATAACTTCTATCGTTGTTAAATAAAGTATTATTGTCACTTCCATTCTTTTGTCTCTCGTTGTTTCTGTCTCTGTGCTCTCTGTCTCTGTCTCTCTCTCTCTCTCTCTCTCTTCTCTTCTCTCTCTCTCAATCTGTGTGTGTGTGTGTTCTCTCTCTCCCCTCCCCCCACTCTTATTCTGTATTAGTTTTTTTTGTTTCATATCACAGCTGCAGTCACTCATTATTTCACAGCATGTGTAATCAAACTGTCTTATCTGATTTCAGCCGCCCTTGACCTTGTGACCAAAGCAGCCAGTCACTCCAATGAAGCCATGAAAAAGATTGTAAGTGTGATTTACGGTGAATTCATGAAATTATAATTACTATGGGAAGCATTGATTGTTGGTCAATGTGTTTGTAAAGTTGTTTTGTTGTGGAGGGAGATGAGATAAGGTTTAGAAACAGAAGGCTGTTGAGTAAATGATTGCCTGTATTTTTAACCCTTTGCACTCTCTCACCCTATCCCCCAGCATCTTGCATTGTCAGCCAGGACAGCAGAGCAAAGACTTAACCCTTTCACTTCCTAACCCTGTCCACCAGCTTCCTGCAGGAGGCTGGTGGATAGGGTGAGGGACTGAAAGAGTTGAATTTTTGCGGCTGGCAGGTAGGGTGCTGGAGTCAAAGGTTTAAATATGGGCTAATGAATGAAATGAGTTATTCTATTTTGTTATGGAAGAGGATGTTTTTGCTTTGTTTTTTTTTTGTTTTTTTGTTGTTTTTGTTTTCGTTTGTTTTGGGTGTTGGTGATTTTTTTCTATTTCCTTTTTTTTTTGTTTTTTTTTTTTTTTTTGGTTGGTTGCAGCTTTCATATACACTCGATATGATTATATATTGAGTGGGTCTTACATGCATGGCTGTATATTGTGCAACACCAGTAAGGCAATCATACGCCATTTTCAGGTGTTAGCAGGCTGGGTGTTTTCGTGTCTCCGTAACCCTTTGACTCCCGCACCCTATCCACCAACTGCAAAAACTTAACCCTTTGATTCCCTCACCTCCCTGTGCAGGAAGCTGGTGGATAGGGTGAGGGAATCAAAAGGTTAAGTTTTTGCTTTGCTTGCTGGGTTGATAATGCAATTGACAGAGTGCAGGATTCAAAGGGATAAGCCACTGACATAGCTTACAGGGTCTTTAATGCGCGTTGCGATGTTTCGCATGCACATGCACGTGAAGGGGGTGGTTGAGGGGTTGGCACTAGCAGGTCAGCACATATGTTGACCTGGGAGATTGGAAAAATCTTCGCACCAGCTGGTACCAAAGCAGGTTTGAACCTAGACCTGCCAGTCAAAAGACCAATGTTCTAGCCACTCATCTATTGCACATGTCATGGAAGAGGTTAAGCGAATATGTCTGTTTACTTGGCGTTACGACAATGTAAATTTAATTATTTAGCTGGTGTTGCCATGCATTTTCCTGTGTGCTGCATACAGTGGTCATGTTATTAGTACTGTCTCATATCAGATACACATGTCATTTGCATGTAACCAAGATTGTTCCAATTATAGGCTGATAAATTCTAATAAGAAAAATATAGACTAGGTAAAACAAAGGCTAAATGGGACCTCAGGACCTGGCCAGCTCATGGGTATATGTGCAGGCTTAAGGCTTGTGCCATGGTCACCATACATGTGGCACCTGTGACATTAGTGCAATGAATTCACCAGAGCGCGGAGACATTGTTTTGAGAAACTGAAACTGAAACTTATCATTTTTGTTGTTCCAAGCTGCTTTTTAATGGACCATGGTAGCATACCTAATTTTTGTGTGATATAGCTCAGATGAATTTTCACCATTAATTTATTATGACACTGATGATGGTGATGATGATTATGATGATGTGAAAAAGATGATTGTTGTGGCCAAGTAATGCTGTTACTTACTTTGTCAGTGATAATGTGTCCATCTGTAGGAGAAATTCCACCTGCTTTGGATATCTACCAGCGTCTACGTGGGGTGGCGGTAGACTTTATCAGTCCCACACGGGACTTTGTGCGTGAAGGGCCCATCACCAAGATCTCTGCACGCAGCGGGGAAAAACAGTCACGCTACCTCTTTTTGGTCTGTCTGCTATTTTGCTTCTTCTTTTAGATGAAATGGGAAATGAAAGTGTGGGCTGTGTACAGATTTGGAAAGGGGCAGGGGTGGGGGGGGGGGTGGACAGTGGTATTTGGGGAAAGAGTGGATGTATATTCTTTGATTTAACATCTTTTCACTAAGTGTGATATTTGATGGATGAGTGGTGGGTGTGTGTGTGTGTGTGTGTGTGTGTGTGTGTTTGTGTGTGTGTGTGTGTGTGTGTGTGTGTGTGTGTGTGTGTGTAAGAGAGGGGATCGATTATGACTGAGGGAAATCAAACAAAACATGAAAATATGATTCAATAAGAAAAAAAAAAGCAGCACCAGAGAAAACAAATCAGTAACAAGAATGCATATAATGTCCTTTGGTTTTTCACCCATTCCATCACTCATGAGATAAATGTCAGATTTGGTAACAAAAAGAAAAATGATAGTTTTGAAATAGATATATGAACTAAACCACTAGAGTGCAGGCAGAGTCATAGTTTGACACAAACTATCATTAATTCTTTCCTTCTTCCTGGTTTCCTTTTCTTTCTTTTTCCTTCTTTTCTTGCTTCATCTTCAAAGCTGAATATAAAATTAGATTAAAACTGTTTTTATTTTTTCTGTAAAAATTAAGTTATATGTTTTGCATTTCTTCTTTTCTTCCTCTTCTTTTTCTCCTTCTTTGTCTTTTTCCTCCTCACTCTCTTCTGCCTTCTTCTCCTCAGATTCCTGTGGTAAACCCTGTATGTCAAAAAAGACAAAAAAAAGATCAGAAGGTGATGCCTTTAGAAAAAGGACTACTCAGGAGAGCTAGTAAATGCATATGGATAAATAGGAGATGTATTTTTTTTTATTGCTAATGTTGCTACAGAAAAGTGATTGGGCTGGAAAAATACAGTTGGATAGATAAATAAAACAGGAGCATTTATTTGCAGCACTATTATTTATTCAGATAAATTAATGGATTGAGGTAAAGGCAGATAGATAGATGGATAAACAAAAGACACTTTACCTGTACCATTGTAGGTTTGAAATAAAAGAAAAAAATGTCTGAGCTTTGATATTGCTGTTCCTGTTCCATGATTTACAGGGCTCGCAGATTTATGAAGAAAAATAATTGAATTATGATACTGGTGTTTCAGTTTAATGATTTATTTTGCTCTTAGATTTATAAAGAAAAATATTTGAACTTTGACATTTATGTTTCAGTTCAATGATTTACTGCTGATCTGCTCGGAGCCATTGGTCGGTGCCCACAGAGTACGAGCTCAGCTTGATGTGGATGGGATGGAGGTTTGGTTCTTTTTTGTTTTGTTTTTTGTTGTTGTCTTGTTTGCTTGTTTGTTTATTCATCGATTAATTTGTTTGGGGGATTTGCTGGTTTTATGAATCGAGATCAGATTTTAAAAGGCCAGTGATGTGAACTACCAACCCCTTGTAAAACCACCGAGCATCCCTGTGGAAATAGTGAAGCTTATCAATACTATCTTTGTACCGACATTGACTTACAGTGCCAGATATGGATATGAAATGAAACATTTGAGAGAAAGATCACAACCTTGTGAAATGAGATGCCTCTGGAGAGCAGCAGGCAAGACCAAAGAAGACTTGATACGAAAAAGAGACATATGAGCCAGGGTCCAAAGGTCCTTTGGGGTGACTTTCATAGTTCAAATCACTGCAACTAATTTTCTTGCCTTTGCACAGCCTGGACAATCCTAGATAATGAGCTTTAAATGTCAAATCAAATAGCAGACATGAATTCACGGAGGTTGAACAAATCATTTGGCTTTTCCAGAGGCAGTAGCTCGTACTTTATAGGGCATAGTTTCATCCGTGACAGATGTTACACGAATGCTAAAAACTTAAATAGTTTCCAAAGTAATCCATTTGATTGCAATGCTGATGAAAAACTTAAATAGTTTCCAAAGTAATCCATTTGATTGCAATGCTGATGAGTTCTATTCAGACGGTTTTATGCATAAAACTTGAAAAGCCCTATTTCATTGCAGTTCTTAATAAATTTTTTTCCACTGATTGATCAGAGCATTGCAGGCCTGTGACACAAATGTGTTACAAATGAAACCTTATATTTACACTTTAATATTGCAGAATATATGAAAAAAATTCGGGAAAAAAACCAAATGAAATTATAAACTAGTGTGTAACCTTGATAAGAAACCAAAAAATACATAAATAGGTAAAACCATTGGTTTAACACCAAACTTTATTCTCAGCCTACTACACCTATCTGTAAAAGGAAGGTTGAAATTTGAGTAAAAGTGTGTAAATATAACTTGACCGGCTAATAAATGATTTGTTCAATCTCCATGAATTCATGTCTGCTATTTGTTGTGACATTTAAAGCTCAATATCTAGGATTGTTCAGGCTGTGCAAAGGCAAGAAAATTAGTTGCAGTGACTTGAACTAGGAAGGTCATCCTGAAGCACCTTTTGACCCTGGCTCATATGATAAGAAAAAGAGACATGATAAAAAATGAAGAGGTCCAAGAGGCAGAACAACCCCATCAGCCATTATGTTGCACAATAGCAGATCAAGATGTTTGGACCCCTCAACAGGATGCCAGTCAGCCAACCAGACCTTGAGCTTAAAGCTTAACCTTTTTGACTCCTGCAGCCCATCCGCCAACTGCGAAAACTTAACCCTTTGACTCCCTCACCCTACCCACCAGTTTCCTGCAGGAAACTGGTGGATAGGGTGAGGGAGTCAAAGGGTTAAGTTTTTGTTTTACTAGCATGGTTGACAATGCAGGGTGTTGGTGGACAGGGTGTGGGAGTCGAAGGGTTAAAATGCTCATGCTTCAGAGCTGTAGAAAGACCAAGTCCTGGACAGCTGGAGTGTCAGATCCACATCTATAACATGATGCTGTGCCATGTTTTTCGTGTAGCTGCAGACTGCCAGTTTCATCTGTCCATGACACTTCCTGGTACAAATGTGCAGAAAAAATAAATTGGTTTTATTGTGTGTGTGTGTGTGTGTGTGTGTGTGTGTGTGTGTGTGTGTGTGTGTGTGTGTGTGTGTGTGTGTGTGTGTGTGTGCGCATGTGCTGGCATGTATGTGAATATTAGAGCATACATGTGTAAAAATATATCAAGTGGAATTATAGCTGATAGTCCAACCACTCATACACATATATATATATGTAGAGACACACACACTACACGACACCACACATCATGCACACACCACACACACACACATCATGCACACACACACACACACACACACCACACACACACACACACACACACACACACACACACACACACACACACACACACACACACACACACACACACACACACACATCAAATTTCAACACACACACATACACACACACGAGCAAGCGCAACACACACACACACACACGCGCACAGCACACACACACACACACACACACACACACACACACACACACACACACACCACACACACACACACACACACTCATGCACACACACACACCACACCACACACACACACACACCACACACACACACACACACACACACACACACACACACACACACACACACACACACACACACACACACACACACCACACACACACATGGAAATGCAAGTATGTTTTCAAGTACACACATCTATACGCGCGCGCACCACACCACACACACACACACACACACACACACACACACACACACACCACACAACACACAACACACACATCCAAACACACAGTTTTCTGCTTTCTAGTCTTCTGACCTGCCAAAATCATTATCAATTACCCCACCTGATCGAGGAAAATCCATACCACAGAACTTGTCTCCATAAACGTCTTTACAGGATCCGCATATCACGATATAATCTTGGCTCTATACTCAATTTCATGAAAACCAGGAAGATTCGAGGGATTTTCCTCTGTTTGAGGATGATTATGGCAGTGCTGTATTGCATGATTTTGATAAGGAAACTGGTTGGTGGCCAGTTATGTTGCCATGCTGTGAACATTATTGATTATATTGCTCAGAATGTGATGTTTGCTTGAGATTATGATTTTTAAACTTTAGCACTTTGACTGCAGCAGACAGTTTTAGAACCTGCCAAAAGTGTATCTCCATGGAACAGGTGTTCTCTATGTCAAAAACATTCCCATACAGGACAGGTAATCTGTTATAATGCCAAACGCTTTCCTGTACAGAACAGGTGATCTCTTAATAATGCCAGAAGCATTTCTATACAGGACAGGTGATCTCTTATAATGCCAAAAGCATTTCTACACAGGACAGGTGATCACGTATAATGCCAAAAGCATACCTATACAGGACAGGTGATCACGTATAATGCCAAAAGCATACCTATACAGGACAGGTGATCTCTTATAATGCCAAAAGCGTTTCTATACAGGACAGGTGATCACTTATAATGCCAAAAGCATACCTATACAGGACAGGTGATCACTTATAATGCCAAAAGCATACCTATACAGGACAGGTGATCACTTATAATGCCAAAAGCATACCTATACAGGACAGGTGATCTCTTATAATGCCAAAAGCTTTTCTATACAGGACAGGTGATCACTTATAATGCCAAAAGCATACCTATACAGGACAGGTGATCACTTATAATGCCAAAAGCATACTATACAGGACAGGTGATCACTTATAATGCCAAAAGCATACCTATACAGGACAGGTGATCCTTATAATGCCAAAAGCATACCCATACAGGACAGGTGATCACTTATAATGCCAAAAGCATTACCTATACAGGACAGGTGATCTCTTATAATGCCAAAAGCTTTTCTATACAGGACAGGTGATCACTTATAATGCCAAAAGCATACCTATACAGGACAGGTGATCACTTATAATGCCAAAAGCATACCTATACAGGACAGGTGATCTCTTATAATGCCAAAAGCATACTATACAGGACAGGTGATCACTTATAATGCCAAAAGCATACCTATACAGGACAGGTGATCTCTTATAATGCCAAAAGCTTTTCTATACAGGACAGGTGATCACTTATAATGCCAAAAGCATACCTATACAGGACAGGTGATCACTTATAATGCCAAAAGCATACCTATACAGGACAGGTGATCATTATAATGCCAAAAGCATTTCTGTGCGGACAGGTGGTCTTTATAATGCCAAAAGCATTTCTATACAGGACGGTGATCACTTATAATGCCAAAGCTTTTCTGTGCGGGACAGGTGATCACTTATAATGCCAAAAGCTTTTCTGTGCGGGACAGGTGATCACTTATAATGCCAAAAGCATTTCTATACAGGACAGGTGATCACTTATAGTGCCAAAAGCATACCTATACAGGACAGGTGATCTCTTATAATGCCAAAAGCATACTATACAGGACAGGTGATCTCTTATAATGCCAAAAGCGTTTCTGTGCGGGACAGGTGGTCTTTATAATGCCAAAAGCATTTCTATACAGGACAGGTGATCACTTATAATGCCAAAAGCATTACTATACAGGACAGGTGATCTCTTATAATGCCAAAAGCTTTTCTGTGCGGGACAGGTGGTCTTTATAATGCCAAAAGCATACCTATACAGGACAGGTGATCACTTATAATGCCAAAAGCATACCTATACAGGACAGGTGATCTCTTATAATGCCAAAAGCTTTTTTGTGCGGGACAGGTGATCTCTTATAATGCCAAAAGCATTTCTGTACAAGTGTTTTCTTATACAGAACAGGTGTTTTCTTACACAGGACAGGTGTTTTCCCATACAGAACAGGTGTTTTCTTATACAGAACAGGTGTTTTCTTACACAGGACAGGTGTTTTCCATACAGAACAGGTGTTTTCTTATACAGGACAGGTGTTTTCTCATATAGGAAGGTGTTTTCTAATACAGGACAGGTGATTTTTTTTTTTTATTAAGGTCAGGTGTTTTCTCATATAAGAGGCGTTTTCTTATACAGAGGACAGGTTTTTACCTATAATGCCAAAAGCATTCCTATTCAAGATAGGTGTTTAGTCAATGCCAAAAGCATTCCTCTACAGGACAATTGATCTTTGTCAATGCCAAAAGTGTCCCAACAGAACCACGTCCTTTTGCCTTCTTTCTCGTAGGGAAGCTGGTGGATAGGGTGAGGGAGCGAAAGGGTTAACTTTTTCCTTTGTTAGCTGACAGTGCAGGATTGTGGTGGATAGTGTGAGGGTATCAAAGGATTAATAATTAACTGGTATCATGTTTGGGTAATGAAGTTGACCTTTTAGTGTGGCCTTTGTGATCAGTCGGTCAGAGAACAATACTGATTGAACCCAATCCAATTAAATCTGCTGACTGCATGCATAATCAGCTTCCTGGTGTAGTCTGCTATTGTTCTGTGCTCTTGCACATCACTGAACAGGTAGACCTCGCTGTGTGTCTGAGGTATGAATAGTTCACTAATCATGGATTATGCGTGAATGATTTGAATAGTGAAATGAGATTAGAGATGACTTAGGTCCATAAGAATTCATGTCTGAGGAATATTGGACATTGATATATCTTTCTGTGTGTCTGTCCGTCTCTGTCTGCCTGTCTGACTGTCTGTCTATCTGCCTGTCTGTCTGTCTCTCTCCTCTCTCTCTTTCTCTCTCTCTGTACTCACCAAACAGTAACATGACATAAAAATATTTTAACATGTAGCGCAAAGCATTATGACCGTTGTGAGTGTAGGTTCAAATCGATGAACTCATTGATGGAGGTGGAATTTTCTCCAGTTACATTTGCTTCCTTCTGCCGCACTGTAACTACGCTCATAGTTGCAGGCAGTGAAAATATTACACAGAATTGAACATGGTTGTGGATCTCAGTAAAAGAGCTGAACAGTCCCTGCCTGTGTAGTGATCTTGTTGTGGTGTGCTTCTGTTCCATAGGTCTTTTTGTGTTGTGTGCATGTAATTGTCCATGCCGGAACGGTTTACAACGTCATGGGTTGTGTCTTAGCAGTCAGACTGTGCCAGTTAGGTAAATGTGATGGCCATAGTACTCATTAGTAGTCAGGTGGGTAAAATGTTGGACTTGCATTTGAAGACACCTCCAAGACACCTAATCCTGTTGGATAGAGTGTAGAAATTTGTCCAGTCTCCGATGTTAACATGAATGGAGACGCGCCAGTGCCCAAATCCCCTTTATGTGTATATGCATGCAGAATATCGGATGCACGTTAAAGATCCTGTAAGTCATGGCAGTTGCTGGTTTTTGAAACATGAAAACATCTAGACATGCTGTAAGTCATTTCAGTGGCTGGATTTTGAAACATGAAAACACCCAGCATATATACACACACACACACCAACGACAAGAGTACATAGACTCTACAGCAACCTACCACTTGCACGGTGTGGGCAAAAACGACATGCAGGCATGCATCTAACTTCTAAGAAAGAAAGTTCAAAAAAAAAAAAAAAGAGGAAGAAGGAAAACAAAGTAAATATAATATTTGTAGTACTAAGTGCAGGTGACCTTAATGGTATGTGGTAATAATGGTTGCAGCAGCAGTTATCTAGAAGGTGTAAATGTCAAATCCTGCCCCATTTCAAAGTTTTTGTTAAATATGTGTTAGTTAAAAGAGTGTTCACATCGTCAGTGTCTGCGCCCTGTTGCTAACACACTCGCTCTGAAAATTGTATCAGGAAGTTATTGAGACCTGGTGAGGGAGAGAGTGGATGGAATTAGGGAATGAAGAAAGGAAGAGAGAGGGGGTGGGAGTGGAGTTGAACATTACAGGGAAGTGTTATGCATGCATTTGGCGAGTGATTGTTTCGAAAGGCAGCATACGGCTGACCAGGAAAATGAGATTGACTCAAAATTCTATTGTTTCTTCAATTACTTCCTTATTTCTCCCCCCCCCAACCCCCACCCCCATCCCCCACCACCATCCATGCATCGTTTAAGACAGGAAAATGGATTCAGGTCAGCTTTATAGGTTGGCTCTCTCTCTCTCTCTCTCTCTCTCTCTCTCTCTCTCTCTCTCTCTCTCTCTTCTTCTCTCTCTCTCTCTCTCTCGTACTCTCTCCTCTTTCTATCCCTTTCTCTCTTTTTCTTTCTTTTTTTTTCCCCCTCACCCACCATTTTGTGTCTTAAAACAAGAAAATGGATTGAAACCAGTTTTATAAGGATTTGTTGTTGTCTTGTTCTCTGAGTCTGTATCTGTCTGTCTCTGTTCTGTCTGTCGTCTTCTGTCTCTCTCTGTCTGTCTTTCTTCTCTCTCTCTCTTCTCTCCTCTCTTCTCTCCCCTCTCTCTCTCCTCTCTCTCTCTCTCTTCTCTCTCTCTTCTGTCGGTCTAGCACCTTGCCTACCACTGGTGGAGAGTGGAGCAAAATCCTCTTTCAATCAGTGATTTGAACCCAGGGTTTCTCACATCCTTGGCAGGTGCTTTTATAACCACTGGGCCACACACTCGTCATTATGGGAGTGCTAACAGATTTGATAGATTGCATTAACCCTTTGACTCCCGCACCCTGTCCACCAGCATCCTGCTTTACCAACCATGCTAACAAAGCAAAAACTTAACCCTTTGATTGCAGGAAGCTGGTGGATAGGGTGAGGAGTCAAAGGGTTAAGTTTTTGCAGTTGGTGGATAGGGTGTGGGAGTCAAAGGGTTAAAAACTGTCCCTGTGCTATTATGATTTGTTTTTAGGAGAAATTGCACTTAGCATAGCAGCATATCAGACACTGTGTGAAACAAACTGAAATGAATTGTGAATGTCAGTTTACATTGCAGCTTTCCAGTAAATCTTGGGGTCATGGTAATGGAATTTGGCATGTGCTTTTTCTTGTTGTTGATCTAAGATATCCTTTCTATAAATGTTGAATGTGTGTTTGCTTATGGTTTTGTCAGTGCCTGTGCCTTTGTGTGGGTTTTTTTTTTTGGTATATACATACAACACACACATACACATATATATACATATATCATTTTGGACCTCACGTGCATTGGTGATCATGGCCCTGCATATGATCTATCCCTTGTCACTGCAAGTACATCTCCCACCTCTTATGTGTGTGTGTGTTTGTGTGATATGTGTATGTATATATATATATATATTATATATATTATGTAATTTATATAGTATATAATATATATATATATATGTATAATATATTAATATATATATATATATGTATATATATATATATATGTATATGTATATATATTGTGTGTGTGAGTTGTGTGTGTGTGTGTGTGTGTGTGTGTGTGTGTGTACATGTGTGCGTGCATGCATGCATGTGTGTGTGTGTGTAAGTGAGTTATGGAGAGAGAAAAGGAAAAAGTAATAAACAAACAGAGAAGTTATTATCAGCATCATGAATATAAAGTTAACTTCTTGGCCTTTGTGTTTTTTGTTTTGTTTTGTTTTGTTTGTTTTTTTTGCCTTTCCATCTCAGACCTGTCATTTCTTTAAAACTAAACAGGATGGAAATTATTTTGTGTTCATATGTCTCTAGGCTGCAATTTCATTGAGTCAAGATTAATTTATCCTTAATCTAGTGACACTTCTTATTCCGGTTTGATTTGTAATTCTGTCTCTGTCAAAGCATAAATGCTTAAATTTTAATTGACATGACCGTCTACGTAATTGCACCAGCCACATAATGTTAACCCCAAGAAAAATTGAGGTCTCTACCACCTCAGTCATTCTCTACAACCTCTACAACGTCAGGGTAGTGGAACAACCTTCTGTTATAATCTACCCTCACCACTCCATATCCAATTTTCACCCACAGAAGAAATGGACAGCGCTCCCAGATTTAAATGTAATCAATATTTGAGAGTGGCAGGCACTTGTTTGAGAGGAGCGTGGGATCACTTGAGAGAACTTCAGTGCCTGGGGAGAGGGCGCCTCTCATTAAATTCCTTATTTTGTTGTCCTTTGGCTAACCCCACTCCCCTTCAGAACATGCCAAACAAGAAGGTGTGGAAAAAAAGGATAAATAAACGGAACAAGAGAGAAATGGAAATTAAACAAACTGGGGCTTATTTCTCCTTTTTCAATCTCCATGATAGGGAAAAACAAGAAAGAAAAAATAAGACAGGGATGGGGGTGAGAGGGGGTGGAGGTTAGTTCAGATTGATCGAATTTCTCCAAAATTAGAAATGGAGAGCTCTAGATAGATGTATGGTTCTTGTGCGTGCATTGTATATGTGTGTGCGTGTCATGCATGTGTGTGTGTGTCTGTCTTTCTGTCTGTCTTCAGGCAAAATAACATGTCTTTGAGGAAATTTTCATTTGTCTGTATGCAAAGTTAATTTCCCCATTCTCAATCCACTCATACCCTGCCCCCCCTCCCCCCCCCCCCCCACCTCCATCAAATAGAAAACTAAAACACAAGAAAGTGGACCAATATTCCAGCCCACTTGGAATTACAGTATTATTAGCATGATCATTGATACTTGTAAGTCACAGTGAAAAGCTGTTGACAATGTTTCAGTAACATTTTTAAGGATTTCTGTGATATTCCTGTAAGGATTTATTTCCTCTTTTTTTTTAAACCTATTCACTTTTGCATCCGATACATCCAACCCTACACACAACACACACACACACACACACACACACACACACACACACACACACACACACACACACACACACACACACAACCCCACACACAACAAACACACACACACACACACACACACACACACACACACACACACACACCACACACACACACACACACACACACACACACACACACACACACACACACACACACACACAAACACACGACAATAATTGTCTAAAAACATGCATATGAATAGACACCAAAAGAGACAACAAACACAAAATAGGTAACAATATGGATGGGTACATTACACGACATGTGTTGTTGTTGACAGGTGAAGCAGGGAGACAACCTGGACATCCCTGATACATTCCTTGTACACAGCAGACAGAAGGCCATTGAACTGCTGGAAGAGTGAGTATTGTGACTCTTGCTGGTTCTTTTGTAGAAGTTAAAAAAGTAAATATAAGTAATGCTAGGAGGTTGGTAGGGATTGATCTTGATTGTTTGCGTTTGTTTTGTTTGTGTTTTATTATTATTGTTATTATTATTATTATTATCATTATTGTTATTATATTGTTGTTCTTGTTGTTGTTCTTGTTATCATCATTGTTATTATTATCATCATCATCATCATCATTATTATTATTATTATTGTTATTGTTATTGTTGTTGTTATTATTTATCATTATTATTATTATCATTATTATTATTATTATTACCTTGTTCTTTCTTCAAGCTGGGTCATCCGGTTGGTCAGACTGACAAAGAGAGATTGATAACTTAGTCTGTGGCACCTCTGTGTGTGTGTGTGTGTGTGTGTGTGTGTGCGTGTGTGTGTTGTGTGTGTGTGTGTGTGTGTGTGTGCTATGGTGGCCTGGCCCGGCAGTGGTGCCCAGAGCTCATGACACACACCATTGACTGATTTGTTTGTGTTCATACCAGCACAGGGTAAGTACCCTGGCAGGTGGGTCAAGGGTGTTCCATCCACCTGACACACCCACAATGACAATTGACAGTTAACGGCTACAAAAGAGTTAATGGAGTGGGTCAATTTAAACCCCACACTGTACTATAGACACATGTACCAAAGTTCTTTAAACACCACCAGCTTACTTATATACACACCTAAATTCAAACCCCACAGCTTACTTACTATAACACACCCCAAATTCAAACCCCACAGCTTACTTACTATAACACACCCCAAATTCAAACCCCACAGCTTACTTACTATAACACACCCCAAATTCAAACCCCACAGCTTACTTACTATAACACACCCCAAATTCAAACCCCACAGCTTACTTACTATAACCACACCCCAAATTCAAACCCCACAGCTTACTTACTATAACACACCCCAAATTCAAACCCCACAGCTTACTTACTATAACACACCCCAAATTCAAACCCCACAGCTTACTTACTATAACACACCCCAAATTCAAACCCCACAGCTTACTTACTATAACACACCCCAAATTCAAACCCCACAGCTTATCTATAAACACCCCAAATTCAAACCCCACAGCTTACTGTAATAATCCGCTGCGGGGATGCTGGGGACTCTTTCAGTATAGATAGTATCCCCACCTTCTGGAAATTCTGTGCTAGAAAATTTCCTCTTTTCTGTCACTCTCTTTGTTTCTCCCTTATTCTTTGCTTTCTGTCATTTCTTTTTATCGTTTTCTGCCTTGCTGGTCCATTCACCTGTATGTGTTGAATAAAGTCTTACATACTTTTTCTTAGGATTGATAATTGGGTACATGTATTAAGTGCATTTCTGGCTCTAGGGAGATGAGATATGTGGAAGCAATTTTAGGTAATTTAAGATTGTTTTTATATATGTTTTAGTGTCCTTAGCTACATTTGAATTTGCATTCCGGTATGTTTTTTGAGTGGTCAACGCCAGGGGCATCTCCTTAGATTACATGCACGTAATTTTCTCCCCCCCCCCCCCTTTTTTTTGTTGTTGAAGTATTGTGTATGTTTTGAAATGGCTGTAGCCCTGATACAGCAGTACGCAGTCAGCTGGGCTTTAAACAACAATAACAATAGCATACTGTAGCACATCCCAAATTCAAACCACAGCTACTGTACACCCAATTCAAAACCCTCAATTATTAGCATGTGATGCAAAGCAACAATTAAAGATGTACTTATTCATTCCAGGCAATCTATTATTGATATCATAAATAGTCATCCTGCAGTATATTCTTCCAGCTGCTGATTATGTGGGATGGCGTAATCATTCATGTATGTATACATTTATGACCATAGGCATACATGTATGCATGTTAGACATTAGTGTGTATTTATTTTTGTGTTTAAGGTCTGAGTATGGTTTCCTTTAATTGCATTTTAGACTTGCAAGGTTAATGGTGAGCACCGTTTTTAACTGTTGTCTTTTATCTTAACCTGGCTGTTGTTTTGATGTGATGTTAGCCCGATATGGCTCTAGTAGTCGGCCGGTCTATAAGCAATATGAACTGAACTAAAATTGTCCAGGTCACTGGGTAGATCAGTGTACAGGTGTGTGTATGTCAGATGAGTCATGAAAAGAGCATGAACATGATAAAATCCATCTGTGCCAATGTCACTCAGTTCATCCAGATTGCTATTTCTAGTTTTTATTTTTTTCTAAAAGTCTTAATGATATATTCTACCCTGACCGTAACCCAAACAGAAGTTGGCTGCATTACAATTACTCAACTTCTCCCTGAAATTTCGATACCAGTTCTGTTTGGAACATTTTTGTGAATTTCGTTTATTGTTTATGCAATTGTTCTAGACATGCATTTGATGTTGTGTAATTGGTTGACCCAATTTTTCTTTATATTGCAGACAACCCAGCAGTGGTGGCACCAGTTGGCTTGAGGTAAGACGACAGTTCTCTTGATCATTTCAGTGTTAAAGGACAATGCGCATAGATGGGAGAAATGAAACAAAAATTATGGCACTGTTGTGTGTGCATTATTAAAGTACATATTGCTTTGTCGTGCCAGTTTGAATACTGTTATCGTTCACAAAAAGTGTGTGTGGTGTGTGTGTGTGTGTGTGTGTGTGTGTGGTGTGTGTGTGTTATGTAGAGAAGACAGACAGTACAGACAGAGAGAGAGATGTGTTTGTGCCTTGTGTATTTTTCTTGTTTGATAGGTTTGTGTTGTGATTGTGTTTGTGTGTGTGGTGTTTGTGCATGTGTGCATGTGTGTGTGCGCACACTATTTGTGCATGTGTGTGTGCTTGCGCACATTTGTGCATGTGTGTGTGTTGTGCGTGTGTGCGCGCATGTGTGTGTATGTGTGGTGGCATGCAGCCAGTTTCTTCATTTTTAAATCTGTACTGTTTTACCATGTAGCTAATGTAAAGATGTATCTTATGATTTGATGCATGACTGTTTTATGTTCAGTCATTGAAACGAGTCATTGAAGACCTGCGGAGTAGGAAGGTGTCATTCTCCACCATCAATTCTCCCACAGAGGTTGGTCATACAGCAGGGGTATTGTCTGTTATGCATTTGGTCAATTATTTATTATGTATTTTTCATTTTCTTATTGTTTTTTGTGTATTTTTTTGCCTTATCTTTGGGGATGCCAGAGGGCTCTTTCAGTATAAATAATATCCCCACCTTCAGGAAATTCTGTGCTGGAAATTTCCTGTTGTCTGTCACTCTCTTTGTTTCTGACTCGTTCTTTTGCTTTCTGTCATTTCGTCCTGTCGTTGTCTGCCTTACTGGTTGGTCCATTCAGCTGTATGTGTTGGATAGAGTCTTACATACTGTCTCTTAGGATTCATAATTAGGCACATGTATTAAATGCATTTTTGGCTCAGCATGGCTGTTCAAAATGACCAGAAACAGCATCTTTAGTTGCTCGAGAGGCGTGGCTCCTAGCCTGGCCCTTGACCCCCCTGATTACACCCTGTGATAGACATTCCAGTGTCAGCAAGCAACTGACGTGGGTCTTTCCCTTCTTTCCATCTGTTAAAAAGTGGCGATTTTACACTCTTTTTGAAAGCGACATACAAATAAGTCGAGGTTTTGTCGGCATACACGTTTTGTCAAGTAAAATTCTGTCTCTTGACTCTGTCTAGACGAAAATTGAAAAATTCCACCTTAATCGTTTGTGATTTATTTGCCCTTAATTTGAAGATATCGTCAGCTTTGCTCAGCGAGATTAATGTGAAGTAGACAATGTTGAGAGTGGGGCACATAGAGTAATGGAGTGAAGTGGAATTAAGTAAGCTATTATTTGACTATGACTGTTCAAATGACGGTGTTCTCTCTCTCTCTCTCTCTCTCTCTCTCTCTCTCTCTCTCTCTCTCTCTCTCTCTCTCTCTCTCTCTCTCTCTCTCTCTCTCCTCTCTCTCTCCCCCTCCCCCCCCTTCACACTAAGGAAGCGGAAAATCACAAAAGCTAAACACAAAAGACACTTATTCACTGTGTTGGTAATAGGAAATTATCAATAGGAAAACGCTTTTTTGTTATATTGTGTTTGTTCCTGTACCAAAGAATAGATGTGTTACGCTATGAACTTGTAATGTCATTGTTTCCAGCATCTGATATTTCAGATGGTGATACACTTTCCGACAGTTCCGTAACCTGTATAATTGGCCTGTGAAAATCTTTCCATCTTTCACTTTTGGCCTGCAGCTGGGATGCCAGCCATGCTAACGGAAAATCCATCTATGTCTGATCGGGGGTGTGGGTGGGTTGATGTCTGTTTGAAAACAGTATATTTGCAAAGATGTATGCACTACTTCTCTGTCACTATGTCCACGCTGCTTAATTAAGTTCTCCAATGCACTTCCAAACCCACCAGTAAGGAGGTCACAAGATCAGCGCATGAAGGGCCACACAGTCTGGGACAGTTTTTCACCATGCTATGATGATGAGAATGGGGATGGTAGTTACGATGACATAGAGTTCCGTTTCAGGTCGAGACTGCATGATAAGAGTTGTATTCTATACTTCATCATCATCATCATCAGGTGTCCTGCCGCATGGCATTGGCGACCATGGACTTCCAACCATCTCTATCTCTCGTTGCCCCTAGCATCTCCCCTACCCTCCTCATCCCCAGCCACTCTGCAAGTCCGTCCAGCATTCTCTCCCTGGGTCTACCTGGTGCTCTCTTTCCCTCCAGCTTTCTCGTTGTGACCAGGTGCTCCAAATCCCCCTTCTTCATAAAATGGCCTATAGATGTTGCTTGTCTTTTCCTAATCTTCCTTATGACTCAATATGAGTGATCTACTTGTGTCTGCCTCCATCAAGACTGTCTCGTTTGTTTTCTTTGCTGTTCATGGAACTCTCAACATTCTTCTGTGAAACCACATCTCGGCTGCCTCAATCTTGCTCTGGCTTTGCTTGCTGACTGTCCATGCCTCGCATCCGTACAACAGTATTGGTTCTATATAACATTCAAGGACTCTCTTTCTGATGTCAATTGATAGGCATTTGTTGGTAAGAATGCTTGTCATCTTCCTGAATGCTGTTTTGGCTTGGCCGATTCTGCCAGCTATTTCCAATGTGCATCTGCCATCTGATGAAATGACTGTTCCCAGGTATTTGAACTTATTAACCTAAGTAAGTAAGTATTATTGTATACTTACTTACCTGATATATCCTAACATCAGCCTAACCCGATACACAAGCACCTGCATTATTAAGGAAAAATTTTGAGCAACACTGTTGGTGATATATCCATAAAGTGAATGGGACTCTGACTGTGTGGTCCCAGTCCTCCTAACAAGCACACAGTGTGCTTAACTCTGGGTATGATCTGTTAGGGAGTTGAAAATACAACAATAATTTTTATGGACAGATGAGGGCATGAACCTATGGACTTTCAGTCTGTCGTCCATTGCACTAACAATCACTATTCTACTTTGACTGGTGCATACAGCAAGTTCTTCTTGGGTCTGATTCAGACTTCCTCCCAGTCAGCCGTGTATTGTGTAACAACCACTATTCTACATTGACTGGTGCGCACAGCAAGTTCTTCTTGGGTCTGATTCAGACCCAGTGCAGTCAGAACCATATGCCAACCTGACTGTTTGATTCTTGGTAACTACCTTCCGTTCATAAGTAATAGCAGAATCATCATCATCCTCAGGTGCCTTGCTGCATGGTGTTGGCGATCATGGACTTCCATCTGTCTCTATCTCTTGTTGCCCCAAGCGTCTCCTCCACCCTCCTCGTCTTCATCCACTCCGCAAGTCCGTCTAGCATTTTCTCCGTGGGTCTACCTGGTGCTCTCTTTCCCTCCAGCTTTCCCGTATAGCAGAATAATTTTGTTTTTATTGAAGAACTAGTTTACACCCATTGCAAAATAAAATAAATTGTTAGTAGGCATCCCTGTTCCTAACTGAATTAAATTGAAATATGCATGTACATACATTTTTTTTGATTCAACAGCATGAGACAACGCCCGGTAAGCAGGCACCTCGCTGGATTCCTGATGACGCGGTCACCATGTGCATGCTGTGTGAGCAGGCTTTTAACACCTTCAGACGGCGACATCACTGTCGGGCCTGTGGCAAGGTGAGAGTCTGTCGGTGTTTGTTTCCTTCAGTGGCAGTAAGTGTATATGTGATTGCTTGTATAGACACACTCATAGGCACACACATTCATGTGGGCATATACGTATGCCGCAATAACATGTTGATAGATGTACACACATGCACACACACCACACGCACGCACGCGCACGCACGCACGCACGCATGCACGCACGCCCGCACACACGCACGCACACACACACACACACACACACACACACACACAACACACACACACACTCACACACACACACACACACACTCACACTCACTCACACACACTCACTTACACACACACACACACACACACACACACACACACCACATAGAGGCTTGAGCATACATGCACATATATACACTGTATAGCATACACACATGCACATGCATGTGCCCGCTTGTACATGTGGACACGTTCACACATGTATACATATGCAGACACATATGCGTAAGTGCTGATGTGTTGATTGTTTTTCATAAACTGTACTTTGTTTTGTGCCTTCATTGTTCCATTTAGGCCTGACGATTCCCAGCATTAACTTTAAGTGTACAAAGCATTAATGGTCAGTTTGATGTGGAAACGTCCTAAGTGTATATGGTGGTTTTCAACTTGGGCAGTTGGGATGATGGAGACAATGAATCATGTTGGTGTGAGGATGAACGCTATGTGTCATTGGATTTGGGGATGTGGTCGTGGGGGGCGTTGGTGCTATTGGTTCATACAAGGGGAGTGAGGGGTGGGGGGCTAGATTTGTTTTCATCTGTTTTCAAAGTATTTAAATCTTTTTGGGTTGTAGATGGAGAATGGGTTGGGGTGATGGAGACAATGAATCATGTTGATGCGAGGATGAGAGCTACGTGTCTAGTTCAGGGATGAATTTCTAAAAAGTGGTTGTGTGGGATGTATGTGTGATAAGTTCGTATGAGAGAGGGAAGGTGGGGAGCTGGAGGTGTTATCGTTTGTTTCCAAGGTATTTAATTTTTTTTCGGATTGGGGATGGAGGATGGACGTGGGTGAGTTGGGATGATGGAGACAATGAATCATGTTGATGGGAGGATGAAAGCTATGTATCTTGTTTGGTGATGAATTTCTGGCATGTGATTATGTGGGATGTTGGTGCGATCAGTTCACATGAGAGAGAGATGGGGGGGGGGGGGGGGGGGGGGCTGGAGATGTTTTTGTCTGTTTCCAAGGTGTTTCATTTTTTTTTCCTGGGTTAGAAGTGGAGGATGGACTGGGGTGAGATGGGATGATGCAGACAGTAAATTATGGTGGTGGATAGATGGAGGCTAGGTGTTGTGTTGTTCAGCAGTGTGTTATCTTTGATTTGGCTGTGTGGGGCATTAGTGCTCTCAGTTTGTGCTGGAAAGGAGGGTGGGGACTGGATTTGTTTTCATCCATTTCTACTGTTTGTTTGTATTTTTGACATTGCAGATGGAGGTGTCCATTTCTCAACAATGTAGCCTAATTATTGTTCCCATGACACACTTACATAAAGACAGACCTAAAACCCATATGGTAGGTAGGACATCACAAGGCATGAGGTTTATGTACAGGTTTATGTACAGGTTTATGTATAGGTTTATGGCTGATAGCATTGTTGTTGTGGATCTTTTGCATCACGTGGTATCAGTTACATCAGTGAATATGCAATTTATTCCAATTACAGAGATGCTATCTCGACAAATTGAAACTGAAATTGGCTGTTTTTGAATACTGGGCCATTTATAGTAATTACTGGCTGATTCTGGCATTTTTGACAATAGAACAAGGATTAACCCTTTAACCATAGTTCTTCCATCCAGACTGTACCATCACACATGCTGCTTATGCAGTCAGAGCTATAGATGGCCTCTAAAGCTATACTTGCACTGTCATGACTTTTGACATCTCACCATCAGTCATACTCATGCCTCCTGCAGAAGAGAGCGATGCTGAAAGTTACATCATGCAGTGAGGTCGAGGATATTGTGAACCACTATGGTTGACTGGGGCTACCAAACTTGTCAAAAGTGTTCATTGGATTTTGGTCATAGTGATGAATATTAATGCATCACATGAAGCTGTACACAGTGTTCCTTGGTGCTAAAGGAGGCATACTCAATATTCCCCGCCCCCCGTTCCTCCAACCCTGAGAAAAAAAAATGTGCAAGGATCTAGGAGGCAGAGATTATTTGTTGAAATAGGAATCTGGAGTTTGGTGCTTGTTCAAGAGGGATTCATCGCACTTCGGATAATTCCATATGTGCTCCACCCAATTCTGGCAAGACCCCTGAACCTGTGCAAAACCCTATGCGCTGGCAAGGTCTTGAACTGAGGAGCAAAAGGGGAGAAGATTGGGGGTGGGGGGGGAGGAGACTTTGAAACACTAAACAGACACCAACAGAATTATGTAAATGTAAACATTAAGATGGGCAGCAAACAGGCCAGTGTTTAATGTCGCGGCTGGGACTGCACTCAAGATATCAGATCCCAAGTCCAAGCTCTATCAAAACAAAAAAAAAACAAAAAAAAAACAAACAACAACAACCAGCCCACAGAAATAACAATGGTGGGACCAGAGAAGTGTCATGAAAAATAATGCTGTGTCATTTTGAATGTCGAGGAAAGTAAACAGTCTTCATGCTAGTAATACTGTTATCATTGTTGCAGCTGATCTGCAAAAGCTGCTGCAAGAAAGCGCCACTGGAGTACATGAACAACCGACTGGAGCGGGTGTGTGTCTGGAGTGCCATGATGCCATTGTCTTTGCCGGCAGGGGAGCAGTGCAGTCTCCTGGTAAAACTGCAGCAAAGAAGAAAGTCCTACAGGTATGTGTGTGTTTCCAGATAGACCTGGTACACGGTTTTGCAGAATGGATGGGGACAAAACGGGTGGGAGATTTACTTGCAGTGACGACAGATAGATTCACATGGAGGACCATGACTACTAATACTATGTAGCAAGGCACATGATGATAATGATGGTGTGTGTGTTGTTGTGTGTGTTGTGTGTGTAGTTGTAGGACAGTTTAGACTGTGTGTGTGTATGTTTGTGTGCACATGTGTTAATGATGACTTGACCTCAAACAATTGATATGTTTGATGAAATTGAAATTAAAGAATAATTCTTTGTGGCAGTTTTGTGTATGTATTTCTGTAATAAATATGTTATAATGAAACAGCAGATGTGCATCACTTTGAAAGTATAGGATGTCCTGTTTTATTGAATTCATGCATTCCCCCCCCCCCCTTTTTTTTTCCACAGTAATTCATACATATTGTTATCAGCATGTTCATGTCTCTGTACTGTAATTGTGTATTTTTTATCTGTGTTGACAGAATATTAATCAAATGATTAGAACACGATATACCACTTTGAAGGTCAGGGTTTAAGCCAGCTTTGTTATTGCATGGTGGGTAAAGTTAAGATTTTCTTATCTTACATGTCAACGTATGTGATAAACATATCATTTTCATGTAGCCAATATTGTTCATTGATAGACTGATATAATACTAGTAAAAAAAAAATGTAGGCAATGGTGAAAATTCGGCTAGGTAGGACCTCAGGATCTCGCCAGCTCATGGGTTTATGTGCAGGCTTAAGGCTTTTGCCATGATCACCATCGCATGGCACCTGTGACATTAGTGCTATGAATTTATTCGGATTGCGGAGACGACTAGGATCGATCAGCATATGGGTTGTGTTTAGTCTGACCTGAAAAAGATTAAATTGTAGTGAAATGTGTCTCTTCATTCTCTATGAAAAAAGGCCCCCCTTCAGTATGAATGCATTGCACTACACCCCACAGATTCACATAAAGAAACACACCTGCAGGCAACCCAACACACAGCCCCTTTCCACATTTTAACACGGTTTATCATCATTACCTCACTTAGGTTATGAGAAAACCTTTACCAGTATTGAAAATGCACCTTTCAGATGTGTAGGTGACTACATATGAATGCCATGTCCTGTGACAGGTGAAAGCGGATGACCCAGGGTTATTGGCCGGCTACTTGTCCATCAGTGACGATGCCGGCAGGACATGGAATAAACGCTGGTTCTCCCTGCATGATGATTTCGTCATGTACTTCTTTAAAGCCAGACAGGTGAGAAAGAGAGATGATGGATCAGTCTGAGTATAACTGAAAGTATCTGCTTTTATTATATATGAATTATGCAGTAGATTCTGAATATCTTATTTATAGGATGACTGAAAGAAACTGTATGTTTTTTTTCAAATGCTCATCAAGTTGAGGTTATCTCCTTCCCAGCTAGAGATATCTGCTTTTGTTGTGTGTCCAGTTTGTTTTAATTATGTATATGTGTATTTTGTGAGTATGATATGTATGTGTATGTGATTTATTTGGTTCATATGTATTTGCGTCCTTCACCAAATGCTAAATCTTCTGTATTACAGGCTTCACATCTACATAATATGTTAACAGATAAACAAGAATTATAAGTATAAATAAACTAGAAATTGATGTGTACATATTGATATATTTACAAAATTGAAAAAAGTTTTTAAAAATGTGTTTGTTTAATTAAACAAATGAACAGTAATCAGTTCTGAAAGTACAAGAAGGATTATGTTTGTTGTACTTTCAGAATAATATAGAGAGGACCAGTTCAGTATCTCTTTTGCAGTTTGTACATTTTGCAGGAGAAAATGAGTATACGTGTTTGTGTTTCTAGTTTAGCACAGCATATTTGCACATTCACCTTGTGCTGACAGACGATAGGAGTGATATATTTTTTATATAAACTGCTTCAGTCAAAGCACAGGAAGTAGGTGCATATACTTGTATTTTGTGTGTATTTTCTTTACTTATTACTCCTTGCTGCCTGCTGCTGGTGATGCCTGTTGCTATGGCAGAGCCAGACAGGTGGAGTTATGGGTTGTATGCCAAAGATGACTGTAGCCTGTGCGGCACTCACAGTCTGATGATATTCTGTACCACAGAGAATCTGGTTGCTGCAGCCAAGGGAGTGATTTTATCAGTGTGCTATGATGCGTTCAGTTAATCTATCTCACATTTTCAGTATAACCTGTCTCAAGCATGGGTTTCTTCAGCCGCATTAGATGGTTGTTGTCCCCCTTGGGAATGCCGGGGACCCTTTCGATATAAGTAGTATCCCCACCATCTGGAAATTCTGTGCAAGAAGTTTCCTCTTTTCTGTCATTCTCTTTGTTTCTGCCTTATTCCTTTGCTTTCTTTCATCTCTTCCTACAATTTTCTGCCTTGCTGGTCCATTCACCTGTTGTATGTGTTCGATAAAGTCTTTCAAACTTTCGTTTAGGCTTGGTAAATGGGTACATGTATTAAGTGCGTTTTGGGCCCTAAGGAAATGAGATATGCAGAAACTGGTTCAGGTCATTTAGGCTTGTTTTATTTGTATGCTTTAGTGTCCTTAGTTATATTTAAATTTACATTCAGGTTTGTTTTTTAAATCCCCTGTTCGATAAATTGGATGGAGTGGTCAGTGACAGGGGCATCTCCTTGGATTATGTGAGCGAGTGCGTTGATATGTGTACATTAATTTTCTTTTGCTTTTTTTTTCCTGTTGAAGTATTGTGTGTGTATTGACATGGTTATAGACTTGATATGGCTCTACACAGTCGGTGGGCTTTAACAAAAAAAAACAGTAAAAGATGTAATTGGAGATCTTTCTCAACAATCTCAAGGGTCAAACCACCACGTCTTTGTTTTCAGGATGTCAGTGCCTACCAGTCCCTTCCCTTACCTGGCTACCAGGTGGAGACGGTGTCAGATGCAGACAAGCCCAACACACTTCGGGTGCACCACAAGAGCATCAACAAAAAGGGCATCCTCTTCCAGGCTGATAATGATAAAATCATGAAGAAGTGAGTAGCGATTATGTTTGCGGTATTCAGTCATTCAAAATGTTGTTCTTATCATTATTGGTTTATTAAAAAAAAGTTATGGTTATGGTTCTGTAAGCAAAAGTACTAACAAACAACACAGCAAAGTCTACGTAGTTATGACTTACAAACAGATGCTTAGAACTATAGTTTGAGGCATGGCCTTGCTGAAGATCAGAAAACATCTATAATTAGTCAACGTGATGGAGTGATTAGCACAACAGACTACTGACTTGGAAGTCAGGCTTTCAAATTCACATCAGTCATAAAAACTATTGCGGGATTGTTTGCCCCCATTCACCTCCTACACAAAGTTGTTAATCCTTTGACTCCCACACCCTGTCCACCAGCTTCCTGCAACGTCAATCATGCTAGCAAAGCAAAAACTTAACCCTATGACTCCCTCACCCTATCCACCAGCTTCCTGCAGGAAGCTGGTGGATAGGGTGAGGGAGTCAAAGGGTTAAGTTTTTGCAGTTGGTAGATAGGGTGCGGGAGTCAAAGGGTTAAACATACTCTGAACTGGTTCAGAAGACCACACATTTGAGTCTCAATGACTTTGTAGGTGTATCATTAAGGGTGTTCCTCATATTTCCTGACCACATGGTCTGATGTCTCTATTTGTCAAGCCTAGTTGACACCAAAATATATTATGAAAGTAAACTTCGACTACAGCTGCTTATGTCTCTATTTGTCAAGCCTAGTTGACACCAAAATATGTTATGAAAGTAAACTTCGACTACAGCTGCTTATGTCTCTATTTGTCAAGCCTAGTTGACACCAAAATATGTTATGAAAGTAAACTTAGACTACAGCCGCTTATGTCTCTATTTGTCAAGCCTAGTTGACACCAAAATATGTTATGAAAGTAAACTTCGACTACAGCTGCTTATGTCTCTATTTGTCAAGCCTAGTTGACACCAAAATATGTTATGAAAGTAAACTTAGATACAGCCGCTTATGTCTTATTTGTCAAGCCTAGTTGACACCAAAATATGTTATGAAAGTAAACTTCGACTACAGCTGCTTATGTCTCTATTTGTCAAGCCTAGTTGACACCAAAATATGTTATGAAAGTAACTTAGACTACAGCGCTTATGTCTCTATTTGTCAAGCCTAGTTGACACCAAAATATGTTATGAAAGTAAACTTAGACTACAGCCGCTTATGTCTCTATTTGTCAAGCCTAGTTGACACCAAAATATGTTATGAAAGTAAACTTAGACTACAGCTGCTTATGTCTCTATTTGTCAAGCCTAGTTGACACCAAAATATGTTATGAAAGTAAACTTCGACTACAGCTGCTTATGTCTCTATTTGTCAAGCCTAGTTGACACCAAAATATGTTATGAAAGTAAACTTCGACTACAGCTGCTTATGTCTCTATTTGTCAAGCCTAGTTGACACCAAAATATGTTATGAAAGTAAACTTAGACTACAGCTGCTGATGTCTCTATTTGTCAAGCCTAGTTGACACCAAAATATGTTATGAAAGTAAACTTAGACTACAGCCCTGTCATACAGTCTCAGTCTGAAATGGGACTCTACAGCAGTATCACTATCATCCCCTCTGTCGTCATTGTATTGTATTGTGAAAAATGGTCCCGGATTCTGTGGCCCTTAACCTGTTCACTGCTTCCGACCAAACATCCAGTCGGAAGAAACATACGCCTCCGAATATTCGGTTGGCGACTTTTCCTATTTTTAGCCAGAAAACCCCAATGCTTTCAGTGACGTAATAGACATCAATGGAAGCTTCAGTATTCCCTCCATAAATAGATGCTAATTATGTATGTGTGATGTTTTACCGTCTTTTCTGCCCTTGCCGTTGAAAATGTGACCCCCTACTATTCAGTGACTGTGAACAATGGCGGACAAACTCGCTTCAACACCGAGCGTTGATCGGACCCAAAAAACAACTTATGCAGCAAAAGAAGTTGCAGAAATCGTTACTTGTGGAGCTGATTCTGATTTGCAGTCTGTCGATAAGAGTGAAAATGACGATAATTTGGCGCATGCAGGCGATATTCGGTGTTGATGTCTGAAGTCGGACTTTACCTAGATAAGAGTCGGAGTGACATTACTAGTACTGGTGATGGTAAAAATGAAAACAAAAGGACTGCTGCTCCTGGTGTGTTGTAAAGTATACTGAACAAGAAAATGTATAGTGTTGTGGGGTTTTCTGGGCTGGATGAAGAGATATGAATTTATTTTTTTATTTCAAGTCAAGACGCTTAAAACTCCGTGGCACAGGCAATTCACCTGTTTATTTACACTTTGGCAGCGAAAGGGTTAATACCCTGTGCTTATGGTGACTTCAGTTTCAGTAGGTGTTTTGGAGAGCCAAACTGAGTATTGTGGGGCAGTTTGGAGTTTGTTCAAGAAGGATATGTTGCGCTGTGACAGTTCAGTATGCGCTCCACCCAGATTTGCCAGCAGTTATTTGGTAGACTCCTCAGGCCTATGCAATCCCCTGTGTGTTGGCAAGGTCTTGAATTGGGCAGAGGGAGGGAGAAGCACTAAAACACTATACACTGTGAAACACTAAGCTCACACTACCAGAATTATGAAATCATTAACCCTTTGACTCCTTCACCTTATCTACCAACTGCAAAAACTTAACCCTTTGATTCCCTCACCCTATCCATCAGCTTCCTGCAGGAAGTTGGTGGATAGGGTAAGGGAATCAAGGGTTAAGTTTGTGCTGTGCTAGCATGGTTGACAATGCAGGATGCTGGTGGACAGGATGTGGGAGTCATAAGGTTAAGTTGGGCAGAGAAGAGGCCAGTTTTTTAACCTTTGACTCAACACTTGTCACAGCATCCAGTATTGTCAACCATGCTAGCAAAGCAAAAACTTAAACCTTTCTGCAGGAAGCTGGTGGATAGGGTGAGGGAATAAAAGGGTTAAGTTTTTGCAGTTGGTGGATAGGGTGCGGGAGTCAAAGGGTTAATGTTGCAGGCAGGAATTGAACTCAGATTATCAGATGTTGAGTCCATGGCTTTATCAAAAATAGTGACACACGAGTAGTGACACAGCAGCCGGTGCGAAAGATGGGACAGAAAGAGAATTTCTGTCATACTTAGTCACCTCTCCCAGCTGGTAGTCGAGGTCTGCCTGTCTACCCATCAAAGACCATAAAGATATATTCTCCATTTCAGGGGCTACAGTGTTGCGCGTAAGACTTTGGATGTACTCCTCATTACATACATACTGTGTTATGTGAGGTTATCGTATGATTCAAGTTATTTCACGTGTAACATAGGTGTAAGGTAGAAGAATGTAATTTAATTAAATTGATAGTCCTTTATCCATGAGATTGAAAGTAAAGAATGAAACAAAAGAAAAGCAACAGAGGACACCATTTGATCATAGATTTTGAATGTGTTTGCTTGTCAGAATATTCTGGGAAAGGATAAAAACATTATTGAAGTCACACTGTATCTCATTCATTCACCCATTCGATTGCCATCCAGGGTGGATTAGAGAACCGAAAAAAAGCATCGGTTTCTCGCAATGCACAAAAAATTTTTAAGGCTTCTTCAAACAATTTTTTCGCCAGTCCTCATATATCTGAGAGTGGTAGGACTTTAAAACTAACTCAACTCAACACACTGTATCACTTGTGTAAACATCAAGTTAATTGAAAACTTTATCTTGTTTGGTGTTGATGAAAATTTATGCACAAATTCCATTCATTATATAATATATTCAAATCAGACCATTAAAATGTTGTAAGTGCAAACCTGAAAGAAAACCTACCAAGCATCACTTCTTTTTGAAGGCATCTTACAACTAAGCACCACAGTGCAAAATTGACATGAATTTGCGCAATTTTAGAGAGAAATAGCTGCGTCATCTGTGACCTACCTAGAGTATGTAATTTCTAGACTGTTGACAGAGATCGCATGTCACGCACGTGTATAGATTCTTTGTTGAAGATGTGGATTGACTTGCATATATTTGGAATCTTTGATGCCAACTTTGCTGATAATTGTTACTGTTCTTTGTGTTTGTATGCTGTTTGATGCCAATTTTCTTTGTGTTTGTATGCTGTTTGATGCCAACTTTGCTGATAATTGTTACTGTTCTTTGTGTTTGTATTCTGTTTGATGCCAACTTTGCTGATAATTGTTACTGTCATTTGTGTTTGTATGCTGTTAAATGAATGAAAAGAAGTTTAACCCTTTGACTGCGGCACCCTGTCTACCAACTGCAAAAACTTAAACCCTTTGACAGGGTGAGGGAGGTCAAAGGGTTTAAGTTTTTGCTTTTCTAGTGTGATTGACAATGCAAGGCACTGGTGGACAGGGTGTGGGAGTCAAAGGGTTAAAAAAAGAAAGAATGAAAGGCTACATATTCTTACACACATACTGTTGTCTTTCTACAGATGGGTGAATGTTCTGAGTAAGCTGGTGCTGGCTCAGCTTCCCGACGAGTCACAGCGTCTGTCTTCCCAGTCCAACTCTAGCTCTGCCAGCAGCGGCAGTGACAGCAACGCCATCCTGAACAACAACAACAACACCACCAGCAGTAGCACCACCAGCAACAGCGACAAGCTCAGTCAGGCTGACAGTTGCCTGACTGCCGACAGCGCCGGTGATGACAGCGTCACCGAGTCGCCGTCTACCACTGGTGACGAGGTGAACGATGACAGCGTCATAGAACAATTGTGACGTACATCAGAGACATGTCTGATGATGGGGAGTAGCCATACGAGACAGTTGCAGGTGAAGTGAGCGCTGGTGATGAAGCAAATGATGACAGTGTCATACAAAAAAGTTGTGCCTGGGACACGGTCGACAAGCCATTGTTTGTTCACCTTTGTTGTTGAGATCGCGACAAATATCGTCAAACCATTGTTCGTTTTTTGTGGGTGAGACAGTTAGTGATGGTGGAGTGGAAAGATTGCGGTACAGCTTCTCAGGCATGCATGCCTGATGACTGAATCGCTCACTGTTCACCACTGCTGAAATAAACAGCGACAGCATCGTTGCGAAATTGTGTGACAGTCATCTGGATCATGCATGCTGACTGCGTCATCAGTCTTTTCTAGCCATGAAGTGAGAAGTGACAGTGTGTGTGAGCAATTGACTTTGAAGTGTCATTGACTTTGAAGTGTCACTAACTTTGAAGTGTCATTGACTTTAAAGTGTCATTGACTTTGAAGTGTTATTGACTTTGAAGTGTCGTTGACTTTGAAGTGTCATTGACTTTGAAGTGTCATTAACTTTGAAGTGTCATTGACTTTGAAGTGTCGTTGACTTTGAAGTGTCATTGACTTTGAAGTGTCACTAACTTCGAAGTGTCATTGACTTTGAAGTGTCACTGACTTCCAGATCATGGTTATTACCCACAGGTGGTGGAGTTAACAGTCTTAAATGAACTGTCTCTGAAATAGTGCGCTTTGGACTTGATGCATGGTTCATCGTGGATGATTTGTGTACAGAAATTTGTGATATGTTCCACACTCAGTGGAGAAAGCGCTAATAATTTCACATTCTTACAAATAATCTCTAATGATACAAGCAACATTGCACAGAAAAGAGTCTCTCTTTTCAAAACATACAAATAAGAATATTGCCAATGCTGGTAACAAGAAGCTGAAATGTGCATGGAAAGGCTATTGATGTAGAGAGAGCTGTGTAGATATCTACTGGCAAAGAATGTTTGTACAACTCACGTACAAATAAGATATTGCCAATGCTGGTAACAAGAAGCTGAAATGTGCATGGAAAGGCTATTGATGTAGAGAGAGAGCTGTGTAGATATCTACTGGCAAAGAATGTTTGTACAACTCACGTACAAATAAGAGTATTGCCAATGCTGGTAACAAGAAGCTGAAATGTGCATGGAAAGGCTATTGATATAGAGAGAGCTGTGTAGATATCTACTGGCAAAGAATGTTTGTACAACTCACGTACAAATAAGAGTATTGCCAATGCTGGTAACAAGAGGCTGAAATGTGCATGGAAAGGCTATTGATATAGAGAGAGCTGTGTAGATATCTACTGGCAAAGAATGTTTGTACAACTCACGTACAAATAAGAGTATTGCCAATGCTGGTAACAAGAGGCTGAAATGTGCATGGAAAGGCTATTGATGTAGAGAGAGAGCTGTGTAGATATCTACTGGCAAAGAATGTTTGTCCAGAGTGTACAGAATAATGAGTTCCTTTGACAGCAGAGAGACTTACAAGTCCTTAAAGAACCAAATTTATACACAAGCTTACATCTTTAATTTTATTTCAAGACTGAAGCTGAAAGAGGAGGAGCAACGCCATGCTCTCTGTAAACACTGTGTACAGATTTGTCAGTGAAACTGTTAATTAGATGCTGAATGTACTGATGCAAATTCTATTCTGGATACTTATCCACACATTCTCTGCCAAAGACTGGTTGAAATGCAGGAGCAATGCAGATGTTTATGCAGACATGCATGTGTCTGTCTGTCTGTTTTGTCTGTGCCTGCTGGGTGGGTGATGATACAAAGAAAATGATACATGTCAAATGAACTGTTGTGCTGTGCATGTAGTTTAAAGTTTGAGTGGATTGGGTTTTTTGTTTTGTTTTTTTGTTTGTTTGTTTTTGGTTTTTTTTTGATAGAGCGGTGGACACGGGATGTCTTGAGTTAGTCTCTGCCCGCGACATAAAACTGACCTGTTCACTGCCCATTTTGACTGATGCTTCAGTTATCCGGGTGGTGTCAGTTCAGTGTTTCTTATTCTCGTGGTGTCAGTTTAACGATTCATAAGTCCTTTGCCCCCCAGTCTCAGATCCGTTTACAAGATCTCACCAGCACATAGGATTTTGTGCAGGCTCGAGGAGTCTGCTCGATAAGTGCTGGCAGATTTGGGTGGGGCGCATATGGAATAGTCCGAGTGCGATGATTCCGTCTTGAACAAACTACAAACTACATGCATGTATATGTAAAGAGCTGTTGTGTTGTACTCACAAGAGTGGTGGTATCTGGAAGCTTGTTTGTCTTGTTTGATGGAAGTTTTTTTGTTGTTGTTAAACTTCAGTCAGAGTAATGTGTGTTTGAAAGAGAGAGAGAGAGTGAGTCATGTGTCAAACTGTTGTAAAGGAAGCATTGTAACATGTACAATACAGAGTGAAAACTAATCCTCAAGAGGGAAATGTTTGACAAGGCATTTTTAGTGTGAGTATTGACATGTTTGATATAAGAGAGAGAGTGGGTTAGAGAGGGAGCAAGGAAATAAGGTAAACTATAGCGACATTATTTAAAAAGCCAACCTACAGCAATATGACTTAAAAAGTCAAACTACAGCAACACTACTTAAAAAGCCAAACTGCAGCAACAGTATTTAAAAAGCCAAACTGCAGCAACATTACCTTAAAAGCCAAACTGCAGCAACATTACTTAAAAGCCAAACTGCGGCAACTTTACTTTAACAGCCAAACTGCAGCAACATTATTTAAAAGCCAAACTGCGGCAACTTTAACAGCCAAACTGCGGTGGCATTATTTAAATAGCCAAACTGCAGCAATATTACTTAATCACCAGTCAAGTCTAATGTTAGAGACTGGCATAAGTCGTTCAAGATAGGCTGTGCAAACAAAGAACTAGATTTTACCAGCTGGAAATGATAGTGTCTATTACACTACAGAGCATATTGTTTGTAAGGGGAAGCAGGGTGACAATGACGCACCTTTTGTTCTGTGTGGAAAGATACGGGAAAGACTGTTGCTGTATTGTATAGCTTCTAACTCTCCTAGATGTGTTTAAACTTATGTAAATTGTAACAACTTTCAGAAACATTCCTGCAAGCCAGATTATCTTGAAAAATTTCAGAATTCCAAAATTTTGACCAAAAGATGTTTAGATTATTTATAGTCAGGTTAACGTTTGGAACTCTAAATATCCTTGAATGTACTTTTATGTGACAGATCAGAGCTAATGAATAAGGTACTGTGTGTCTTGTTGAAAGCTCGTGGAAAGGATTGGTATGTTGCTCAAATAACTCAGTGAAATTGTAATATTTTTAATATTGGTCATTCTAGAGAATGAGACACAGGGAAAAGCCAGCAGATTGAAGATTTTGTTAACATCTTTGTTGGAGCATTTCGGAAATATGGAAGGGGTTTCTGATGGTCTCTAAAGATGGGTGATCGTTATAAGGGTATGTGATGGAGGTTCAGTGGGAAATAGAAATTAGACAAATTTGCGATCACGTACCAGCCATTGCAATGAAGTTGTTAGCGTAGTGGTCTGATGACTGATAAGTTTTGGGTTTGAAATTCTATCACCGCAAACACAATTATTCTGGCTCCCCCCACCCCTCACCCCCATAAACAGCCATTATCAAAAGGTGAATGTGCTGTGGACAGTATTAAGACTGGGATCACACCATGCAGTGTCTCCATTTTATGGACACACCTTTAAGGATGTTGCTCAGGTTTACTGGCCATCACCATAGGCGTCCTTTACGTTGAGGGCCATGGTTCATGGCAGGATATTATAACGAAATGGGAGACAAGAGAGTATGGCCTTGTCATGCCGCTCAAACAAAAAAGGAACTTCATAGCATTATCGTCATCAGCCTTGTCCTCATGATCATCTCAGATTTGTGGCCTCCCAGACCCAGCTTTCATAGTGGTTATAGTTTCTGTTGGTTCTTTCTTTCTTTTATTTTTCCATTTCTTTTTTGTTGCATCCGTGTTAGAGCTAACTTAACATCATGTTTTTGGTGTTACCAGTCGTTGTGGTGCAGTGGTTGGCGCAACGATCTACCGACTGGAGGGTTGTGGGTTCGAATCCCCATAATCCTTCAAAAGTCTTATGGGATTTTTGGCTCTAACTGGCTTCTACCCAGAGTTGGGCTGTATGGGCTCGTTGGGAAGACTGGGACCACACAGTCGAGTCACGGCTCCTACCAGAGTTGGATGTATGGGTCATTGAAGGTGGGACCACAAGTCGGTTCTATCCACTTCACGTTGTCTGTGTGTCATAGGGGTGGTTGCACAAATCTTATGACTAGACCACAGTTGTCTGTTATCTCGGGCCTGGTTGACCACAGGATATATGATAGTAATCAGAGTCAGCCATGTTATGCGTCTCAATCCAGAAGAACTTTATGTGTATCATATCATCTGATCATCTTATGCATGTAAAAACTGTGCCAGCTTCTGTGGCCATTAAGATAGCTTAGAAAATGAGACAGAAAAAAAAGGTGAGTACGTGATCCTTAAAGAAAAAAGAAGAAAAAAAGGGTCTTTGGTGTTGGTTATTCATGAAGACTGTTGTTAAAAGGGATGTCTCCATACCAAGGGGCACATTCAGGTCAGTCCAGAGCAAGCTAAGTGATCATTGTCACTTGCGGACTGGGAACTGATGTTCTAAAGTACCCTGTATTTCAACAGCCACTGTTGAACTCCACAAAACTGACCCAACAGTAGCGCAGAGTATCCTTTAATTGGTGGATTCAGGGTAACTTTGATGGCTCCTGTAGATTCTGTGCCATTGGCTCTGTCATGACATGAACCGAGGTAATGATAACAGCTACTGTAATTTCTGGGGTACTCTTAATAATAAGCTACTGTAATTTCTGGGCTACTCTGGTAATAATAACTACTGTAATTTCTGGGCTACTCATGGTAATAATAATTACTGTAATTTCTGGGCTACCATGGTAATAATAACTATGTAATTTCTGGGCTACCATGGTATAATAATTACTGTAATTTCGGGGCTACCAAGGTAATAATTACTAATGGTATAGTAACTAATTTAATTTTTGGGGCTAGCCATGGTAATGATAATTACTAGAATTTCGGGGCTACCAAGACATTCTATAATGGGTACTTTTAAAATACTACATTTCTGGCTACCAACAAATAATACTACTATAATTTCTGGTCTACCAAGGAATAATAATAATTACTGTAATTTCTGGGTACTGGGGTTATAGTAACTACTGTAATTTCTGGACTACCAGTGTACACACACACACACACACACACACACACACACACACATACAGATCACACACACACACACACAACATATAATATACATATATATTAGTAGTAATAGATAGATAGATAGATAGATAGATATAGAGAGAGATATATAGAATAGATATATACATATGTGTGTAATTTGATTTGAGAGTAAAGGCACATCTGTGTATAAGAAAGGGAAAAAATACCACCACATAGAAAATTAAGCTTTGAGAATAATGGGATGAAATCTGGAATGAACATTGTGATGGTGTTGAAATGATACTGAAGTAATGTGGAATGACTGGGGCAGCGTAAACAAACAAAACAACACACAAAAAACGTCTAAAAAACACACAATGAGGAAGAGGAAGACAAGAGAACCTGCTGAAACTTAACAAACTATAGTAATATTGTAAGAAAAAGGATAAGTTGACAAGACTTTGCCCCAACTCATTTGTTTCAGTTATTACGAATTAGGTGGACTTCGTTTAATTTAACCCTTTGATTCCTTCACCCTGTCCGCCAACTGCAAAAACTTAACCCTTTGATTTCTTCAGGGTGAGGGAATCAAAAGTTTAAGATTTTGCTTTGCTAGCATGATTGACCATGCAGGATGCTGGTGAAAAGGGTGCGGGAGTCTAAGGGTTAACACTGGCTGTTGGCTTTTGGTAGGGGAGTCATCATTGTTGTATGAGCCATGTGTAGATCCCAGTTTTATGCTCTTAGATTGATGATGAATGAGTTGACTGATCGACATCTGGATCGTCCATCATGTACATTATGAATTTTGTGGCAAGTGTCTGTTGTGACAACCTTACGACAGTCTCATAATCTGATGCTAAAATACAGACAATCAATCAGCATTTTGACTTCCAGCTGTTTAGATCTAATCTTGCCAAACAAGAAGATTAACTTGAATCATTTGTTATCATAATATGTGTTATACAGATGTATAAATGTATTTTTTGGTATTTTAAATACAGGGAGTTGTTTCAGGCTGTACGAGCTGTAAATTTGTGCTGTGCAGGGAAGTACTTCATTTTGTTCTGTGCTGTGTGCTTGATAACGTGTGTGGATATTTCTGGACAGTCAGCTGCGTTCTGTGAACTGCTTTTATATTTGTACCATTTATGTGAGATAAGAATGTATTCCAAAGTTAAATTCTTGTAGGAATGCATTGGTTAGTTGAAATGTGCTGTTATATCAGATAAATGCTCAAGTAAGCTGTATAAATCAGATCAGTGCCGTAACAACTGAGAGCAGTGACCTTTCCTCATATGAACCAACAACCTCCTTCATTAGTTTTTATCTCTTTGAAGTGTGTGTGTATGTGTGTGTGTGTGTGTGTGTGTGTGTGTGTGTGTGTGTGTGTGTGTGTGCATGCGCGCTGTGCACGTACGTGAGGCAGAAAGAGGATGGGGAGAAAAAGAGAGAGGCAAATTATTAACTTGGAGAGTGATGACAACTCTTCACTGATCTTCAGTCATTGCCAATATTCATCATCTGCTTATTGTTTTGGTGTACATGTTACTGTTTCAATGTTTTAAATGAGGCGTTTCTCATTAAGGGACATGGTGCAACCAGACTTAATTAAAAACAATTGGTCAAAGAAAAGTACAACCAACAAAAGAGAGATTAATCGCCCATCCCCAAGGGAAGGTCAGTCAAACTACTGCCTAATTTTAGTTGATTTTAAGAGTTAAAATCTTTCCAAATTCTATGTCATTATCTGTATTGTAACATGTTTGTCCTTGTTAGTTTTGCTACACCATGAGAAACATTGATTCTGTCTCAGTGGACAAGGTAAGAACATAACGCAAATCACCTCACTCGTATCTAAACTAAATGTCTTAATCCTTTGACTCCCGCACCTGTCCACCACATCCTGCACTGTCAACCCTGCTAGCAAAGCAAAACCTTAACCTTTGACTCCCTCACCCTATCCACCAGCTTCCTGCAGAAACTGATGGATTGGGTGAGGAGTCAAAGGTTAAGTTTTTGCAGTTGGTGGGTAGGTGCAGGAGTCAAAGGGTTAACTTGCCCGCATCCAATTGTGGGCAAAGGGAGAATAGAGAATGTGCTAAACTGTGATTCTAATTAACATCCTAATATTTTGATTAGCTGATGCATGTCTTTAGTTACTGCTTGCATGCATATATGAATGAATATCAGTGAGAATCAGGCCCACTATTTTGGAAATTTTTTGGCTATAAGGTAGGAGTTTAAACCTTTTATTGTACTGTATGTAACTGTGAGTTTTTTTTTTTGTTTGCTTGAGGGGAAAGCAATCTAAATCAAAATAACTGCCAACTTTCAAGCAAACAGAAACCAGAAACTACAGAATGAGAACATGTTCTTAATTGATGTAACAGGACGAGTGCAAATTTTTGGCCAACTGGCCTTTTGTCAAACGTACACTTAAGACAAACAAACAAAAATCAATAGATTTCTTCAGTTCAGAATTTCTTCAAGAGGGATGTTTGCACTTGGGCTGTTCCATATATGCACCCCACTCAAATCTGCCTTGAATTATCAGCTAGACTTCTTGAGCCTGCACAAAACCCTATGCACTGGCAAAGTTTTGAAATGGAGAGAGGCAGGACGTACAAAACACTCAAATGACATCACCAAACTGGAGCATTAAGATGGACAATGGACAGACCAGCTTTTATGCTGAGGGTTGGAGTCAAACTCAAGACATCCGATCTTGAGTCCCTGCTCTGTTACATCCAACTTGCTTAAATATGTGACAGATACGACAGATTAGGTAAATTCTTTGATAGGCTGATTCCATTTTCTGAACTGAAGAAGGTCACTTTTGTTGACCAGATAACTTCTCTTGCAAGTGGATAGATAAATGATCTCCAGCTGAACAACTGAAATCAGACCATCACCGTATTAGGGAAATTATTTGATCTGTTATTTTTGTCCTAAATCTTGTGAATTTGTTTCTTTGCTGTCTTTTGTGTATGCTTGACAAAGACCAGTTGATGGAAAATGTGCACGTCTTGTTTTGTCTATTAAACACATGTTCTTATTTTATTTTCAAATTTTCTGGTTTCCGTGTAACAAGGGTTATGTTGTTGGCCTGTGAGGCAAGAGTGTGTTTTGTTATTGTAGTTCATATTGGCAGGTTATCTGCTTAAGTGTGTAAAGCATGTTGTTTCCTTTCTATTGATAATGATTTGTACCCTTTGTTGTAGTGTGTACTCAACTGATATTTATTTCCGAGTCACGCCGCCACTGCTAACGTGTGAGATGATTGTGAAAAGAGTATTACTGGTGATGTTGTTGATGATGATGCAAAGCGTCATGATCATGATGCTGATGATGAGAAATCAAATGTAGGAACCTCAAGTAACTTTCCTGAAGTATTACTTTGTTTATGTTAACCACAGAAGTGTGTGTACAAACTGAAAATGTATGAATACCAAGTATTCTGTGTGATTCATTGAGTATGTTATGTCTGTACACTTTAGCTCGAGTTTGCATGGAAATGACATTGAATATGTTATGTCTGTATACTTGAGACAGGAGTTTGCAAGGAAAAGGCAGGCATTTGGTGATTGTTGTTGATACGTGCAATGGTTGAAATAACTTATAGGTAATGATGAAGATTGTATATATTCTTGTTTTCCACTTTATGAAATGTGTTATGCCATGCTCACAGCTAATGCATGTATAAGAATTGCTTGGTCATTGCCTAAGTTTGAATAGTACTACAACTCAGTCTGTTGCTTTTCAGACTTTGTTCAGATTGTTCCATTGTTTCACTTTTAGATTGAAGGAGAAAGGTTCCTTCCCTGTATGGCAGAGTGCATGTATGCGTGTGTTTGAGTGAAGAACAAGGATTTTTCAACTGTTCAGAGATTTTTTTTTAGCGTGACCTGGTCTGTCATTTTTGTGATGATTTGAAAATTAAAACAGAAACAATACAAATCACACTCACAAAGGAAAAAAATGGAAAAATAAAAATATGATGATTTGATGAAAATTGTATATATTATGATGTTGACATTGTTATTTGATTTTAATTGAGTGAAATCAACTCTTTCGAACAAGATAGGAATAACAATCAGCAACAATATGAAACTTACTGATGCTTTTATTTAATGTACAGATTTTGGTTGATAATAAACTTGCATCATCAGTGTTAAAGTGTGATGAGGAGAGAGAGAGTGTATGAGGGTGCGCAGATGTCTGCGTGTGTGTGTGTGTGTGTGTGTGTGTGTGTGTGTGTGTGTGTGTGTGTGTGTGTGTGTGTGTTGTGTGATATACTTTAACAGATTCTTCAACATTCCATGTCACATTTCAAAAGCTGTGCTATGTGAGTGCGTTTTGTGTTCGGTGTGTATTTGTTTGTGTGTTCACAGTAAACTACGGTGTAAAATGTGTTGTTTTCCATTTGTATTTGTGATAGTGATTTCATAAGCTCCCAACTTTACAGATGTGTGCATGAAGATTGTATGTACATTACCGTCTAGAACACAGTACTCTGTTTTTATTGTTGTTGGTGCTATGTCTCATGAATCAGGTGGGGAGATGATGGGGACAGAGAAGACAAAATTACCCTTGTGTTGAAAGATTTCAGCTCTTCCTAAATGAACAGACCTTCATTGTTATATAAGTGTTGTTCACTGTCTTTAGATAATATCCACACTAAGGATACAGAAAGACCTGACCTGATGTGGTCCTTAGCAGTTTGCAGGATTATAAAACAATATGGATTGAATGGGAAGAAATTGCAGCCATCAATCCTGCACATGTTTCCTATAAATTGGGCAGTTCATATTTTTGTTACCTGCAGTGGGTTACTGCCTATGTAAAAATTAAGGTTCTTGTACAGCACAGACTCAGCAGTACGTAAAAGAGGATGAAAGTGTTGTTATTGTCTGAAACAGTGTATGGAAATCCACATCAACAGTTGAACAAAAGGAGTGCCTTGCGAAGAAGGGGAAACAAATAGCACCAAACTTGGAAAACGTGCTTGCCCAAGGGAGAGAAACCCACATTTCGACCAAAAAAAAAAAAAAAAAAGGATATGACAGAACTTTTGATATAGCGCATTGTGGATTTGTACATTTTTAGGAGTCTTCCACATCATTTCTAGCAAATTTAGGTGGAGCGTGTTTGGAACTGTTTGAGGTTGCTGAATCTCTTGTGAAGTCTGTATTTATTGAAAATAAGTGTTGCATCAAGCAGACAACATATGGTCTTCATGATCTTAATGAAAGTTTAAATAATTACAGCTGTTAAGTCATTCCTCAGTTATGAAGGTAGTCAGTATTATTTGAGTGTTATATATCAGCCCTTTGGTGACCTCCATAGTCGGCTGGGTTATCAACCATATGAACTTAAATTAAAAGTGTGTGATTACAAAGATGGGATGGATTTATTCTTACATCTACATCATCGTTGCTTTTCTTGTTGCTGTTGCTTGTTGTTAATTGTTTGTGTGTTCGATTGTGTATGTGCAGTTATTGGAATGATGGTTTTATTCCAACATCTTGTTGTTCCTGTCACTGAAGGATAACAATTAAGGAGTTCAGGTTCGAGCATCACAAGGAGGGATCATGGTTATCTGCCACACTCAAGTGTACATATCTATGGAATACAATAGTGTCTGCCAACATTAGCTCATGCACATTGATAAACAGTTATAAACGAATTCTTCATAGTTATTTCCTTGAAAATATATGCAATGATTATTGAAATTAAAACCCCTCTTTCCCCCGTGGGGATGCCGGGGGCTCTTTCAGTATAAATGATATCCTCACCCTCTGTGCAAGAAATTTCTTCTTTTCTGTCACTCTCTTTGTTTCTCCCTCGTTCGTTTGCTTTCTGTTATTTTGTCCTGTCATTTTCTGCCTTGCTGGTCCATTCACCTGTATGTGTTTGATTAAGTGCATTTTTGGCTCTAGGAAAATGAGATATGCAGAAGCAAGTTTAGTTTATTTAGGCCCATTTTATTATGTTTTATTGTTTTAGTTATGTCTAAATTTGTATTCAGGTGTGTTTCTTAAACCACCTGTATGATAAATTGGATGGAGTGGTCAACACCACGGGCATCTCCTTAGATTATATACGCAAATGCATTGAGATGTGTACTTATTTTTTTTTTTTTTTTTTCCTGTTGACGTATCGTGTATGTTTTGAAACGGTTATCTCCCTGATATGGCTCAAAGCAATTGGCTGGGCTTTAAACAAAAATTACAATAACAATAATAATCTCATTACTATACACAGGTTCCTCCTGTCCCAGTTTTAAACTGTTATTTCTGCTTTTAAATTCTCTTTTTTGTGGAACTGAAATCAGGATTCTGTGGATCTTCGTATCAGGACTCTCTGTTCTTCTTCCCTCTTTCATTCCCTCACCCTTCTTCAGGAAGGTGGATGGGATGGGATGAAGAAGTGTAAGGGTTAACCAATATACAGCCCTTGGCTGTCGTGTCTTTATTTGTTGCTGTTATTGTTCTGGTTAACTCGTTGTGTGTTTCAGCGCGTTGTTATGATTTTTTGCAGTGGCTTTGAAAATGTTTTTGTGTTTTTGTGATCACAATTCGTGCAAGTGTGGTGTAATGCAGGCACAACGTTCATGAGAAATGGAAGTATTACTTCGTGTGTGTTTTTTTGTGGCTGACCATTTTGGTATTTAGGAGACTACGTCTTTCTGTACTTGTGTTATGTGTCCATTGTGTTAGGTACAGACTTGCATTCACTGGTCTGATTTGAACTGACTGATGATGTAATAAAACATATTTGATTCTATTATGGCGAGTGTATATGTGTTTTGTATGTGTGTGTGTGTACGTGTATGTGTGCATGCATATGTGTGCGTGTATGTGTGTGTGTGTGTGTGTTGATTGTGTGTGAGTGTATGTTGTGTGGTGTATTGTGTGTGATGTGTGTGTGTGTGTGTGTGTGTGTGTGTTGGTGGCGCGGGCGCTGGCGCTTGTGTGTGTGTGTGTACGTACATATGCATATGAATGTTTGAGTGTGTGTTTTGGTTGTTTGGTTGTGTGTCTTTGACTGAATATTTTTAACAGCAGAATATTCACAAAGAACATTTTGATAATGTGTTCAGTTGGAAGTTTGCGGTTTATGTAAGTTAGATTCATTGCAATCGCACAGTTCATATACGCTCCACCCAAATCTGGCAGCACAGCAATTATCTAGCTGATTCTCTGAGCCAGCACAAAAACCTATGCGCTATCTATCTATCTGTCTTTCTATCTGTCTTTCTATCTATCTATCTATCTATCTATCTGCCTATCTATCTATCTGCCTGTCTATCTATCTATCTATCTGTCTGTCTGTCTGTCTATCTATCAATATCTATCTGTCTATTTATCTTTCTATCTATCTCTTATCTATCTGTCTATCTAGCTATCTGTCTGTCTGTCTGTCTATCTATCTGTCTGTCTCTCTATCTATCTATCTATCTGTCTGTCTCTCTATCTATCTATCTGTCTGTCTATCTATCTGTCTGTCTGTCTGTCTATCTATCAACTATCTATCTATCTATTCTATCTCTATCTTCTATCTATCTGTCTATCTATCTATCTGTCTTCTATCCATCTGTCTATCTATCTATCTATCTGTCTGTCTCTCTATCTATCTATCTATCTGTCTATCTGTCTGTCTTCTATCTATCTATCTATCTATCTATCTGTCTGTCTCTCTATCTATCTATCTATCTATCTATCTGTCTATCTGTCTGTCTCTCTATCTATCTATCTATCTATCTATCTGTCTGTCTGTCTCTCTATCTATCTATCTATCTGTCTGTCTATCTATCTGTCTGTCTGTCTGTCTATCTATCAATATCTATCTATCTTTCTATCTATCTATCTATCTGTCTCATCATTATCATGTGCCCTCCGTGGCGTTGGCGATCATGGCCCTCCATATGTATAGATCTACCCCTTGTTGCCGCAAGCACATCTTCCACCTTCTCTGTCCTCAGCCACCCCTGCAAATCCGTCGAATATTTTCTCCCTGGGTCTGCCTGGTGCTATCTATATATCTATATCTATATCTATATCTATATCTATATATCTATATCTGTATCTATATATATATATATATATATATATATATATATATATATATATATAGATAACAAGAAACACCACAATCACTTTCCGGACACTCACCTCCCAAGCTCCCGACGCCACTCGACAGCCATTTCATCCAGCAAAAGGGGGGCTGTCCATGCGTTGCCTGACCCATTCGAACCCGGTCATCAGTTACCGAATGGCTAGATGGAGAGATGACAAACCCCGGGACATAGCCACACAACACGCACCAACCTGGTCCAGCCCAGCCTCCGGACCCAGAGAGAATGGAAGACCCCTCTATCTGCCCACTCTGGTCTTATCTTTCTTTCGGGCAGCCCGTCCTGCCACTTTATCCCAGGAGGGAGAGAGACAGAGAGAGAGAGAGAGAGAGAGAGATGATCAGGAATGAGAGTGAATGAGTGAGAGAGAGAGGGACAGGGAGAGACAGAGAACAGGAGAGAGACAGAGACAGACATACATATCGATAGGCAGGCATGCAGAACGACAGACAGACAGACAGGCAGATCGACAGGCAGATAAAACAACAACAACAACATCAACAACAAAAAAGCAAACAAACAAACAAACAAAAAACCCAGACAGATCGACGAAAAAAAAAATCTAAAAAAGGCAGATTGACTGACAGGCAGACAAACAGATCGACAGGCAAGTAAACAAATAGATCAACAGGCAGACGTACGCACAGACAGATCGACGGGCGGACACACAGATCGACAGACAGACAGACAAACAGACAGACAGACCGAAGACAGACAAGCTACATCAACAGGCAGGCAGACAGATCCACAGGCAGGGAGACAGAGAGATCAGCAGGCATACAGACAGACAGACGTATCCAATGGTGGACAGATAAACAAACATGCAGGCAGATAATCATTCAGATCGACGAGCACGTAAACAGTCAGACAGGCAAACTTTGGCCAACAAAAACATCAAGAGAATGATATTAGTAGTCGTTAGTACCAGCACTAGTACATGTTGTAGAACACACACAAGAAAAGAAGAAGAAGGAGGAGGAGGAGGAGAAGAAGAAGAAGAAGAACAAGAACAAGAACAAGAACAAGAACAAGAAGAACAAGAAGAAAAAGAAAAGAAGAAGAAGGAGGAGGAGGAGAAAAAGAAGAAGAAGAAGAAGAACAACAACAACAACAAGAGCAAGAGCAAGAACAAGAACAAAAAGAACAAGAAGAACAAGAAAGAAAAAAGAAGAAAAAAGATGTAGAATAAGAAGACAGAGAGAACTAATCAGAGAGAGGGAGAGGGGGAGAGAGAGGGGGAAGAGAGAGAGATGATCAGATAGACAGAGAGAGAGAGACAGATGATCAGAGAGGGAGAGAGGGGGGGAGAAAGATAATCAGAGAGAGGGAGAGAGAAATAGAGAGAGATGATCACAGAGAGAGAGAGAGAGGGAGGGAGGGAGGGGGAGTGTAGGTTAACATAATTATGCAAATAAATTTATAGCAAGGACATGGTGTCAAAGAGAGAAATAGAAAATAAAAAAAAACTGACAGCCTGGAAGTTAATCACATTGGACGAACCAAAGTGCAGGCTTCTGTCAATTTTCTGTCGTTAACTGAATGAGCATCCATATTAGGTGTTGTGCTCTGGTTTTTATTTATTTGTCTGTTTATGTGTTCATTCATTTATCTTTCTGTCAGTCTCCGTCTCTGTCTGTGTCTGTCTGTCTGTCTGTCTGTCTGTATGACTGACTGTCTGTATGACTGACTGATTGACTGTGTCTGTCTTTGTCGATCAGTCTGTCTCTGTGTCCGTCCGTCTGTCTGTCTGTCTGTCTGTCTCTGTTTGTTTGTTTGTCTGTCTGTGTCTGTCTCTGTGTCTGTCTCTGTCTCTGTCTGTCTGTCTATGTCTTCTCTGTGTCTCTCCATCTCTCTCTCTCTTTCTCTGTCTGTCTGTCTGTCTGTCTGTTCGTCTGTGTCTGTCTGTGTCTGTGTCCATCTCTGTCTCTCTCTCTCTGTCTGTTTTGTCTTTGTGTCTTCGTCTCTATTTGTGTCTGTCTCTGTCTGTCTGTGGCTATGGCTGTGTCTGTGTCTGTCTGTGTCTGTCCACCTGTTCTATCTATGTGTTACTGTGTCTGCCTGTGTCTTCCCGTCTATCCGTCTGTCTGTCTGTCTCTCTCTCACTCACACACACACACACACACACACACACACACACACACACACATACACACACATATATACACACACACACATACACACACACACACACACACACACACACACACACACACACACACACACACACACACCACACACACACATACACACACTTATTACGTATTGGAGCCCGGACTGGATGAAGTCCAGTTTAAAAAATTCCCCCCGTCTCTGTCTGTCTGTCTTGTGTGTGTGTGTGTGTGTGTGTGTGAGGTATCCTAAAAGCTGATGGTAACTGTTGTGTGTCTGAGATATCCTAAAAGCTGATGGTAACTGTTGTGTGTCTGATGTATCCTAAAAGCTGATGGTAACTGTGGTGTGTGTGAGGTATCCTAAAAGCTGATGGTAACTGTTGTGTGTCTGATGTATCCTAAAAGCTGATGGTAACTGTGGTGTGTGTGAGGTATTCTAAAAGCTGATGGTAACTGTGGTGTGTGTGAGGTATCCTAAAAGCTGATGGTAACTGTCGTGTGTCTGAGGTATCCTAAAAGCTGATGGTAACTGTGGTGTGTCTAAGGTATCCTAAAAGCTGATGGTAACTGCGGTGTGTGTGAGGTATCCTAAAAGCTGATGGTAACTGTTGTGTGTCTAAGGTATCCTAAAAGCTGATGGTAACTGTTGTGTCTAAGGTATCCTAAAAGCTGATGGTAACTGTGGTGTGTGTGAGGTATTCTAAAAGCTGATGGTATCTGTCGTGTGTGTGAGGTATCCTAAAAGCTGATGGTAACTGTTGTGTGTCTAAGGTATCCTAAAAGCTGATGGTAACTGTGGTGTGTGTGAGGTATTCTAAAAGCTGATGGTAACTGTCGTGTGAGTGAGGTATCCTAAAAGCTGATGGTAACTGTTGTGTGTCTAAGGTATCCTAAAAGCTGATGGTAACTGTTGTGTGTGTGAGGTATTCTAAAAGCTGATGGTATCTGTCGTGTGTGTGAGGTATCGTAAAAGACAGACTTTGGAGATGGTGTTCATCTGTGTAAACCCTCTTCGTCCTGTCATAACCACCATGAATCATAACATCTATCTCTGTCTGCGGGCTTACTGCTGACTGTCTAAATTTAGGCTGCTTATCACAATGTGGAATTCAGTCAAGGCAAAGAGAGAGAGAGAGAGAGAGAGAGAGAGAGAGAGAGAGAGAGAGAGAGAGAGAGAGACAGAGACAGAGAGAGACAGAGAGAGACAGAGAGACAGAGAGACAGAGAGACAGAGAGAGAAGAGAGTGAGAGAAAAGAAAGAGACAGACAGAAAGAAAGAGTGAGAGAGAGATAGAGAAAGAGTGAGAGGGAGAGAGAAAGAGAGAGAGACAGACAGACAGACAGAGAGTAAGAGAGAAAGAGAGAGACAGTGAGAGAGACAGAGTGAGAGAGTGAGTGAGAGAGAGAGAGAGAGAGAGAGAGAGAGAGAGAGAGAGAGAGAGCAGAAAACAGATTAATACTCGGTTTCTGATGAGAGCCACAAGTAGGCTATTTCCAGACTGACACTTTCTCTGGTCAGAGCCACAAGTAGGCTATTTCCAGACTGACACTTTCTCTGGACAGAGCCACAAGTAGGCTATTTCCAGACTGACACTTTCTCTGGACAGAGCCACCACGAGTAGGCTATTTCCAGACTTGCACTTTCTCTGGTCAGAGCCACGAGTAGGCTATTTCCAGACTGACACTTTCTCTGGTCAGAGCCACCACGAGTAGGCTATTTCCAGACTGACACTTTCTCTGGACAGAGCCACCACGAGTAGGCTATTTCCAGACTGACACTTTCTCTGGACAGAGCCACCACGAGTAGGCTATTTCCAGACTGACACTTTCTCTGGACAGAGCCACCACGAGTAGGCTATTTCCAGACTGACACTTTCTCTGGACAGAGCCACCACGAGTAGGCTATTTCCAGACTGACACTTTCTCTGGTCAGAGCCACGAGTAGGCTATTTCCAGACTTACACTTTCTCTGGTCAGAGCCACGAGTAGGCTATTTCCAGACTGACACTTTCTCTGGTCAGAGCCACCACGAGTAGGCTATTTCCAGACTGACACTTTCTCTGGACAGAGCCACCACGAGTAGGCTATTTCCAGACTTACACTTTCTCTGGTCAGAGCCACCACGAGTAGGCTATTTCCAGACTTACACTTTCTCTAGTCAGAGCCACGAGTAGGCTATATCCAGACTGACACTTTCTCTGGTCAGAGCCACGAGTAGGCTATATCCAGACTGACACTTTCTCTGGTCAGAGCCACGAGTAGGCTATATCCAGACTTACACTTTCTCTAGTCAGAGCCACGAGTAGGCTATATCCAGACTTACACTTTCTCTGGTCAGAGCCACGAGTAGGCTATATCCAGACTTACACTTTCTCTAGTCAGAGCCACGAGTAGGCTATATCCAGACTTACACTTTCTCTAGTCAGAGCCACGAGTAGGCTATATCCAGACTGACACTTTCTCTGGTCAGAGCCACCACGAGTAGGCTATTTCCAGACTGACACTTTCTCTGGTCAGAGCCACAAGTAGGCTATTTCCAGACTGACACTTTCTCTGATCAGAGCCACGACGAGTAGGCTATTTCCAGACTGACACTTTCTCTGGTCAGAGCCACAAGTAGGCTATTTCCAGACTTACACTTTCTCTGGTCAGAGCCTCGAGTAGGCTATTTCCAGACTTACACTTTCTCTGGTCAGAGCCACGGTTAACCCTTTGACTCCCTCACCCAGTCTGCCAGCATCCTGCATTGTCAGCCATGACAGCAAAAGCAAAAGCGTAACCCTTTCACCTTGCAGGAAGTTGGTGGATAGGGTGAAGGAATTTAACTCTTTGACTCCCTCACCTTACGCACCAGCTTCCTTGCAACACAGTGAAAGGGTTATGTTTTTGCAGCTTATAGACTGGCTATTCACAAGGTTTTGTAGGTCCCTTTAATTGCAGAAAATGAAAGGGACCTACAAAACCTTGTGAATATACTAGAAATAGAAAGCAAAGGTAAGGGGTTGGAACTAAACAGCAGGAAGACTGAAGTCATGGTGATCAGTAAAAAACATGAAATCCCCTCCTGTAAAATAACAGCAAATGGCACAACCTTGACACAGGTTAATAAGTTCAAATACCTGGGAACGGTCATTTCATCAGACGGCAGATGTACATCAGAAATAGCCAGCAGGATCGGCCAAGCCAAAACAACATTCAAGAAGATGACAAGCAATCTTACCAACAAATGCCTATCAATTAACATCAGAAAGAGAGTCCTTGAATGTTATATAGAACCAATACTGTTGTACGGATGCGAGGCATGGACAGTCAGCAAGCAAAGCCTGAGCAGGATCGAGGCAGCCGAGATGTGGTTTCTAAGAAGAATGTTGAGAATTCCATGGACAGCAAAGAAAACAAACGAGACAGTCTTGATGGAGGCAGACACAAGTAGATCACTCATAAGGAAGATTAGGAAAAGACAAGCAACATTTATAGGCCATTTTATGAGGAAGGGGGATTTGGAGCACCTGGTCACAACGGGGAAGCTGGAGGGAAAGAGAGCACCAGGTAGACCCAGGGAGAGAATGCTGGACGGACTTGCAGAGTGGCTGGGGATGAGGAGGGTGGGGGAGATGCTGGGGGCAACGAGAGATAGAAATGGTTGGAAGTCCATGGTCGCCAATGCCATGCGGCAGGGCACCTGATGATGATGATGATGATGATAGACTGGTTGCAGGGGTGAAAGGGTTTCAATCAATGAAAGGCTACGGCCACAGCATGACTCACTACCCACAGCAAAGAGAGCATGGAGGTTTCTGCCACACGCTCTTTGTCCTTAGGGTACTGTGCGCATTGACGATAGTCGTGACAGCTGAATGATTAGGATACTGGCCTTCTACTTGATGCATAGTCTGATTTTCAACCTATCTGTCTGTCTGTCTGTCTGTTATCGTCTATCTATCTATCTATCTATCTATCTATCTATCTATCTATCTATCTATCTATCTATCTATCTTCTATCTATCTATCTGTCTATCTATCTATCTATCTATCCATCTATCTATCTATCTATCTATCTATCTATCTATATCTATCTATCTATTCTATTCCAGACTATCTCTCTCTCTCTATATATATATCTATCTATCTATCTATCTGTTCATCCATCTCTCTCTCTCTCTCTCAATACACACACACACACACATATATATATAATTATATATATATATATACATATATATATATATATATATATGTGTGTGTGTGTGTATGTGTGTGTGTGTGTGTGTGTGTATACATATCATATACATATATAGAGAGACAGAGAGATAGATAGAGATAGATAGATAGATAGATAGATAGATAGATAGATAGATAGATAGATAGATAGATAGATAGATAGATAGATAGATAGATAGAATACCTCGACTCCAGCTCGGAAAAACTCTATGCGCTGGCCAGTCTCGAAATGAGAAGGCAGGTGGGGGCGGGGGAGAGGAAGGGAAAGGGTATAATATGGGCGGGAGGAGAACGAGACTCAGGAACCACTAAGCTGACACCACCAGAACGATCGGGGCATTATCCTTTTGATCATCTTACCCTTACCCCAGCCGACAACATCCTGAATTGTCAGCATGACCATGACAGCAAAGCAGAAACACAACCCTATCACCCCCCTTACCCTGTCCACCAACTTTCTGAGGGAGTGAAAATGTGAAGTTTTTGGCGGATAGGCTGCGCGAGTGAAAAGTGTAATATGGGCCGTGAACAGGTGATTTGTTTTCTCTCTCTCTGTCTCTCTCTCCTGTCTCTCTTCTCTTCTCCCTCCTCTCTTCTCTCTCTCTCTCCATCTCTCTCTCTCCTCTCCTCCATCCTCTCTCTCTCTCTCCTCCCTCTCCATCTCTCTCCTCTCCTCCCCTCTCTCTCTCTCCATCCCTCTCTCTCTCCCCCATCCCTCTCTCTCTCTCCATCTCTCTCTCCTCTCCATCTCCATCTCTCTCTCTCTCCCTCCTCCCTCTCTCTCTCCATTCCTCTCTCTCTCTCTCCATCCCTCTCTCTCTCCATCTCTTCTCTCTCTCTCCTCCATCCTCTTCTCCTCTGTATTCTCTCTCTCTCTCTCTCTTTGCATTTCTCTCTCTGTGTACTTTCTCTCTCTCTTTCTCTCTCCCTCCCTCTCTTATTTCTCTTCTCTCTTTCTCTCTGTATCTCTCTTTCGCTCTCTCTCTTATCTCTTCGTATTTCTCTCTGTCTTTTCTCTTGTTTCTATCTCTTTCTCGTCTTCTGTCTGTCTGTCTCTCTCTTTAAACTTTTTATTTTATTTATTTATCTATTTTTTATTTTTTATTTTTTTATTTATTTATTATTATTATTATTTATTTATTCATCTATTTGTCTATTATTTATTTCGTAATTTAGTTATTTATTTATTCATTTATCTATTCAATTTGCAGGCTGGGATTGAATCGAGAATCAGATCTCAGCACACGACTCGATCACAGACCAAACCACCGAAAAACAACAACATTGCTCTGCAATGATTAGATCTAGTTAGGATCTCAGTTGCATGATACATTTGATATGTGGTTCATGATTCTGGAATCATCCGGACATTGCCACACCTTTGGTGGAGGGTGGGGGGTGGGGGTGGGGGTTGGGGGTGGGAGGATATTGAATTTGAAAACAAAACTTTTCAAAAACGTTGCTCTGTGGATTTAATTAACCCTTTGACTCCTTAGTTCTATCCACCGTTTTTTCTGCGTTATCAGCAATGACACCAACGCAAAACCTTATTAACCCTTTCATTCCTATACCCTATCGGTGAGAAAGTAAAAGAGTTCGATTTTTTGCGGCTGGTAGATAGGATGAGAGGGTGAGTTTAGTTTCTGTGGGTGGAGGATAAAGTGAGGTAGTCAATGAGTTAGGGTGATGTTATGAAAGGGAAAAGGTTTTGCAGCTGGTGGATAGGGTTATGGAGTCAAAAGGTGAAGGTTTTGCAGCTGGTGGACAGAGTTAGGGGGTCAAAAGGTGAAGGTTTTGCAGCTGGTGGATAGGGTTATGGAGTCAAAAGGTGAAGGTTTTGCAGCTGGTGGACAGAGTTATGGAGTCAAAAGGTGAAGGTTTTGCAGCTGGTGGATAGGGTTATGGAGTCAAAAGGTGAAGGTTTTGCAGCTGG
>CM060312.1:17298065-17303065 GCA_030674185.1 Monoplex corrugatus
AGTCAGAGGGTTAAGTCTTTGCTTAGTTAGCACAGTTGACAATGGTGGACAGGCTGCAGGAGTCAGAGGGTTAAGTCTTTGCTTAGTTAGCACAGTTGACAACGTGGACAGGGTGCGGGAGTTAAAGGGTTAAGTCTTTGCTTTGTTAGCACAGTTGACAATGCAGGATACTGGTGGACAGGGTGCGGGAGTCAAAGGGTTAAGACTGGAGCCGTGATGGTCAGGCCAGACGTTTTACTGTACCAGATCGCATATCGCTGCCAACTGATCCTTGAGATCATCAGCAGAGAGAGAGAGAGAGGGGCGGGGGGCGGGGGGACTCAAGCACAACCACACAAAGCAGAGTGTTGGTCCTCTTTCAGCACACACTGACAGTTTTACGATCACCACCAAAAACCAACACGCGGCTCCCATGTCAGTCAGCTGTAGTGATATGGTTACCTCCCTTCCACCGTGACGCGCTCTCAGGCCGGCAAGGGGAGAGAACTGACAGTTTCACAAACTGATGGAGTGACTGATGAGAGGAGAAGGCTGGTGCTGTGACTGTGTATGATGCGTCACCGTTGGTGAACGAGGTCATATGTTTACCTATATCAGATCTGCCCCTGGCGTATTAAAAAAAAATATCCATAGACAAACAAGCAAGCAAGCAAGCAAACAAACAAACTTTTTTTTATCCTTTGTCTCTGATCTTCCACCATCTCCACATTTCCACTTTTTTTGTTTTTATCCTCAATAAAGGAAATTGGTGTATGTATACTGACCCGATGTGTGTGGATTTTTGTCATACAGTTCCACTCTATATAAAACGTAACTTTGTAAAGATCAGATGTTAAGCTTTTATTTATTAGTGGGGACGGTTATTTTCAATCTGGATAATTGCTTTGCAATTGTGCCTGTTTTTTTAATTTTTTCTTCTTTTTTTAAAAATTTCTGAAGATAATGATTATAAAGCGTCATGGACTATCTTCTTTTAGTGTTCACATCAGCCAGGCATTATATGGTCATATGTCTGTCTGTCTGCCTGTCTGTCTGTGGCACAGATCTGTCTGTATATGGTACAGCTTCACAGTTCACAGGACCCATCTCCTAACTTCTGACTCGTGAATCTTCTTCGGAGCATGGGGACATTTCGCTTCGTGGGTTTGAAATCAAAATTGTCGCTTTTCTAGATGGGGTTTCTTTGACGGGATTCGGAGTTCCATCTCAGCAAGATTTGATCTTGATTCCTTCTGTAGGGTTAAAGATGGAAATCACTAAGTCCGGTATCGAACCGGCACTAAATCGGCACCGACATGACACAAATCGCACCAGTTTAAATCTTACTATCCGACTCCATCAGTACATAACGACACCGGCAGGTACTGATTCCCCCCGTGGGGGGTGCTGGGGGCTCTTTCAGTATAAATATTGTCCCCACCTTCTGGAAATGTTGTGCCAGAAATTTCTTATTTTCTGTCACTCTATTTGTTTCTGCATTGTTCCGTTGCTTCCTGTCATTTCTTCCTATCATTTTCCGCCTTGCTGGTCCATTCACCTGTATGTGTTTGATAAAGTCTTACGTACTTTCTCTTAGGATTGATAGTTGGGTACATTAATTTAATTTTTTGGCTCCAAGGAAATGAGATATGCGGAAGCTTTTTTTTTCTAGGTAATTTAGGCGAGTTTTTAATAGACGTTTTGGTGTCCTTAGTTATGTTTAAATGTGTATTCAGGTGTGGTTTTTTTTTTAAATCCCTTGTGTGATAAATTGGACAAGGTAGTCAACGCCAGGGATATGTCCTTAAAATTTTGTGCACAAATGTATTGATATGTGTACTTAATAATTTTCTTTTCCATTTATTTCCTGTTGAAGTATTGTGTATGTTTTGAAATGGTTATAACCCTGATATTGTTCTTTGCAGTCAGCTGGGCTTTAAACAAAAGTGATGATAAATGATAAGGCTCCGATTCATGAACATCAGCACCAGCACAAAACGTCGTTTCGATCCATGTTGCGATTATGTTGGTGGCGACTGTGTTTCGTTGATGATGGTATGAAAGGCCTCGAAGACGTAAAATCATGTAGACGTCCACTTTGCCGTGCCAGATTCTAACAAGATGCCATCTCAGTAACATAACTCTTGAGAGTCACAGAGTTATCTCCCATGTAGAATTTCTCAAACCCGACACAGTTTGCGCTACCCATTCAGCTAGCATAGACGCAGCCACAAAGCATTAAGTGGTAAGCTCAGAACATTCCTGAGCTTACCACTTTATGCTTTGTGGCTGCGTCTATGCTAGAACATTCCTGAGCTTACCACTTTATGCTTTGTGGCTGCGTCTATGCTAGAACATTCCTGAGCTTACCACTTTATGCTTTGTGGCTGCGTCTATGCTAGAACATTCCTGAGCTTACCACTTTATGCTTTGTGGCTGCGTCTATGCTAGCTGAATGGGTAGCGCAAACTGTGTTGGGTTTGAGAAATTCTACATGGGAGATAACTCCATGACTCTGAAGAGTTATGTTACTTAGTTGATATTTAAAATTCTCCCTGCTTCCCTCTTATTTCCTTTGGTATTACAAAGATGCCGTCTGCTCTAGATAAAGCAGTTATAGAAAAAACTTGGTGCTTGTTGCTGCTTGACTCAGTAATCATCATCATCATCATCATCGTCATCGTCATCATCATCATCATCATCATCATCGTCGTCGTCGTCGTCGTTATCATCATCATCACCATTATTATCATCATCACAACGATGATGATAATGGTTATCATTTTTATGCGGGAAGTAGTGCTGGAACTTGGTTTCGTCCAACAGAAGCTGTCTGACCAGTAATGATAATCACCTTGTCTTTGACACTTTTTTTGACATCGGACGTTCCGAAAACTTTAATATTCTACGCTTTTGTTGTTGTTGCTTATTTATGTATTTATTTATTTATTTATTGTTTGTTTGTTTGCTTGTTTTTCATGTGTTTTTTTTTGGGGGGGGGGGGGGGGGCTGGTGGTGGTGATGGTAGTTGGTTTTTATTCTGTTCTATTTGTTCTTTGTTGCTTTTACCGATATTTCATGGACAGAAACATCAGCAACAACGTTTACTTTTGACTAGCTATAAGCCATCAGGGAAGCTCTCTTTGCAGATGCTGCTGCACTGGCTTCCCACAGTGAACAAGATCTCCAGAGGCTCGTTGATCGCTTCGCTCACGCCTGCAGAGAGTTTGGCCTCACAATCAGCTTGAAGAAAACTGAGATCTTAGGCCAAGGCTGTGAAGAACCACCATCTCTACACATTGGAGACTACGACCTCAACACTGTCCGCAAATTTCAGTACTTGGGGTCCACCATAAGCGACAATCTCTCTCTGGACGCTGAAATCATCGCCAGAATTGCAAAGGCCTCATCAATCATGGTTAAACTGAATAAGCGGGTCTGGTCCAACAGCAGTCTCACTGTGAACACCAAAATGCAGGTGTACAGAGCATGTGTGTTGAGCACACTTCTCTACTCTACTGAAGCCTGGACCACATACGCCAGCCAAGAAAAGAGACTCAACATTTTCCATCTCCGCTGCTTGCGACGCATCCTCGGCATCCGATGGCAAGACAAAGTGACCAACACAGAGGTCCTCCATCGTGCGGGCCTACAGACCATTTTTGCCCTCCTAAGCCAACGCCGACTACGCTGGTTTGGCCATTTGCGTCGAATGGAGGATGGACGCATCCCAAAAGACGTTCTCTACGGCGAACTCGCAAACCGTAAGCAAACTCCAGGCCGCCCACAGCTACGCTTTGTAGACGCATGCAAAAGGGACCTTACAAGCTCAGGGACTGACCCAGGCTCTTGGGAGACTCTGGCGGAAGACAGGGCGGCATGGAGGACAGCCTTAAGCAAGGCGTTGTGAATGCGGAGAGGAGGAGAGTAGAAAGCGCAGATGAGAAAAAGGTTCTTCGTAGGCGACGTTCCAGAAACCAAACAACAGCGACTCAGTTTGTATGTGGCAGATGTGACAGAGATTGTCACTCAAGAATCGGCCTGCACAGCCTCAGCAGAAAGTGCACGTCATGACCACAACTCCTCCTGGTGCAGACTATCATCTCCTGAGATGTAATGAGGCCGACGAGCTGTAAGTTGGGGCGATTTTGTGCCATTTCAACTCAGCAGAAATAAGGCAGAGTATTGCTGTGCCGTTTTGTTTATACTGACTCATGAATCGGGGCTTCGTGACTGATACCAGCTGTTTCGGTACCAGATGTTTGGGCTTCCACATCCTTACATTCATACTCTTATTTTGAGCACCGAAATACCACCACTGACATTATGCAGAGACGTACAGAAAAAGATACTGGGGGGAGCAAAATTGGCATGGGGGTGCATCTGATGCGCGACACCCGGCACTGTCTGCAATGATGCTAGAAGCGTGTGTGTGTGTGTGTGTGTGTGTGTGTGTGCTGTAGATCATCAAGCCGGCTCGCAGCATCACACACAGCAAGGCTAGAACCGGTTCGGGGATTTCTACCTCACAGTGGGACTTAGTACGGACACGCATACACACAAAAACGCACACGCACACACAGCACAGCATACGCTTACAGTATACGCTGCCAGTACTTCGTGAGTTCGAGCTGCATCAGCTGCGGTCATAGTCTCATTGTGTGCTGTTGTGGTGTTTGTGATAAGCGGCGTCGGCATCGGCGGTGAGAGTAGTGGTGGTGGTGGTAGTGGTGGTGGTTGTAATATTGTGACGACGTGTGTGTGTGTGTGAGTTGGGCCCCGATTCCAGAGCTGGGACGTTGAGAGAAAGTTTTGACTTGAGAAGTGTGGTGGTGGTGTTGTTTCTCTCGCTTGATGACAGTTGTGTGCCCCGCCTATCGTTGTATGGCGGTGTTCTTCTCTGGAACTCGGCGAGAGATTTGTGGCGGGGCAGGCATTGAAATGTAAGTGTTATTCTTCTAATTTTCAGTTGTTCTGGTTTGAATGTTGTTGAATCTACCATTGTGATGTCTCTGACCTGG
>CM060312.1:17320565-17323065 GCA_030674185.1 Monoplex corrugatus
CCCTGGTGCTCTCTTTCCCTCCAGCTTTCACGTTGTGACCAGGTGCTCCAAATCCCCCTTCCTCATAAAATGGCCTATAAATGTTTGCCTGTCTTTTCCTAATCTTCCTTATTCAGATTCAGAATATCAAACATGTACGTTAAAGATCCCATAAATCATATCAGAAGCCAGGTGATAGAATCTTGAAAACAACCAACTAGCATACCCACCGGAGACGGAGTATGAGGACTATGCAGCTACATACCGCCTGCACAATGTGGGCAAAACAAATGGAAACCTTCGAGTTTGGAGTTCGTTCAAGAGGGATTCAATGCACTCGGAAAACTCCATATGCGCTCCACCCAAATGTGGGTTTTGAATCCCAGGGTGCGCTATATTAAAACTGGCCTTCTCACCATCCCATGTGGGTTCGAATCCCAGGGTGCGCTATATTAAAACTGGCCTTCTCACACCATCCCATCTTAACATCATTGTTGTTCTAGTGGTCTCGGTATAGAATTAGATAGGTCCCACTTCCCCCACTTTACCCTGGGATGGTTGGTTATCCCTGTCGGCCATATCACCTGAGGTGGGTGTCGACGTAAAAACTGAACCAAACCAAACCAAACGGGTCTGGTCAGTGCTTAATAAACAGTTGACCGCCTGGGAACATCGGTGTTGCTGGAAACTGTACAGATGGGCCCTGTTAAAATCAGATGGTTTGAGCACTTGCTGTTAACTCTTTGACTCCTTCACCCTGCCCACCAGCATTCTGCATTGTCAGTCATGCTACCAAAACAAAACAAAAATTAACCCTTTGACTCCTTCACCCTGCCCACCAGCATCCTGCATTGTCAGCCATGCTAGCAAAACAAAAACTTAACCCTTTGACTCCTTCACCCTGCCCACCAGCATCCTGCATTGTCAGCCATGCTAGCAAAACAAAAAATTAACCCTTTGACTCCTTCACCCTGCCTACCAGCATCCTGCATTGTCAGCCATGCTACCAAAACAAAACAAAAATTAACCCTTTGACTCCTTCACCCTGCCCACCAGCATCCTGCATTGTCATCCATGCTAGCAAAACAAAAACTTAACCCTTTGACTCCTTCACCCTGTCCACCAGCATTCTGCATTGTCAGTCATGCTAGCAAAACAAAACAAAACTGAACCCTTTGATTCCCTCACCCTGTCCACCAGCATTCTGCATTGTCAGCCATGCTACCAAAATCAAAAACTTAACCCTTTGACTCCTTCACCCTGTCTACAGCATTCTGCATTGTCAGCCATGCTACCAAAAACAAAAACTTAACCCTTTGACTCCTTCACCCTGTCTACAGCATTCTGCATTGTCAGCCATGCTACCAAAAATAAAAACTTAACCCTTTGACTTCTTCACCCTGTCCACCAGCTTTCTGCATCGTCAGCCATGCTAGCAAAACAAAAACTTAACCCTTTGACTCCTTCACCCTGCCCACCAGCATTCTGCATTGTCAGCCATGCTACCAAAAAATAAAAACTTAACCCTTTGACTCCTTCACCCTGCCCACCAGCATCCTGCATTGCCAGCCATGCTAGCAAAGCAAAAACTTAACCCTTTGATTCCCTCACCCTATCCACCAACTTCCTGCAGGCTGCTGGTGGGTAGGGTGAAGGAGTGAAAGGGTTAGGTTTTGGCAGTTGGTGGATAGGGTGAGGGAATCAAAGGGTTAAATTTTTTTTGCAGTTGGTGGATAGGGTGAGGAAGTTGAAGGGTTAAAAACTTTTTAATGATGAAACTGTGTTATCAGTTCCCCTTGTCTCCTTCTTTTAAAGACCAGACCACATTTTGGAAACATCGGTTCTCCTACGATCACAGAAGTTAGTTATCATCATCGGGTCTGGTCAGTAGTGCTTGGAGAGTTGATCGCTTGGGAACATAGGGTGCTGTTGGAAACTTTACAGATGGCCCTGTTAAATCAGTTGGTTTGAGCACTCGCTGTTAATCCTTTGACTTCTTCACCCTGTCCACCAGCATTCTGCATTGTCAGTCATGCTATCAAAACAAAACAAAAATTAACCCTTTGACTCCTTCACCCTATCCACCAGCATCCTGCATTTGTTAGCCATGCTACCAAAAATAAAAACTTAACCCTTTGACTCCTTCACTCTGCCCACCAGCATCCTGCATTGCCAGCCATGCTAGCAAAGCAAAAACTTAACCCTTTGATTCCCTCACCCTGTCCACCAGCATTCTGACATGATCAGCCATGCTAGAAAAACAAAAACTTAACCCTTTGACTCCCTCACCCTGTCCAATAGCATCCTGCATTGTCAGCCATGCTAGAAAAACAAAAACTTAACCCTTTGACTCCCTCACCCTGTCCAATAGCATCCTGCATTGTCAGCCATGCTAGAAAAACAAAAACTTAACCCTTTGACTCCCTCACCCTGTCCAATAGCATCCTGCATTGTCAGCCATGCTAGAAAAACAAAAACTTAACCCTTTGACTCCCTCACCCTGTCCAATAGCATTCTGCAT
>CM060312.1:17333065-17335565 GCA_030674185.1 Monoplex corrugatus
TATGTATGTTTTTGTGTATTAAGGTATGTTTATATGTTTTTATGTATGTTTTTTGTGTATTAAGGATTGTTATATTATGTTTTTTATAGTATGTTTTTTGTGTATTTAGGTATGTTTATATGTTTTTTATGTATGTTTTTTGTGTGTATTAAGGTATGTTTATATGTTTTTATGTATGTTTTTTGTGTATTAAGGTATGTTTATATGTTTTTTATGTATGTTTTTTGTGTCTTAAGGTATGTTTATATGTTTTTATGTATGTTTTTGTGTATTAAGGTATGTTTATATGTTTTTTATGTATGTTTATGTGTATTAAGGTATGTTTATATGTTTTTTATGTATGTTTTGTGTGTGTAATTAAGGTATGTTTATATGTTTTTATGTATGTTTTTTGTGTATTAAGGTATGTTTATATGTTTTTTATGTATGTTTTTGTGTGTATTAAGGTATGTTTATATGTTTTTATGTATGTTTTTGTGTCTTAAGGTATGTTTATATGTTTTTATGTATGTTTTTGTGTCTTAAGGTATGTTTATATGTTTTTATGTATGTTTTGTGTGTATTAAGGTATGTTTATGTTTTTTATGTATGTTTTTTGTTGTCTTGAGGTATGTTTATATGATTTTTTATGTATGTTTTTGTGTGTATTAAGGTATGTTTATATGTTTTTTTATGTATGTTTTTTTGTGTATTAAGGTATGTTTATATGTTTTATGTATGTTTTTTTGTGTATTAAGGTATGTTTATATGTTTTTTATGTATGTTTTTGTGTATTAAGATACGTTTATGCATTTGTATTCCGGTAGGTTTTTTAATCACCATGGTGATAAGTTCGGCAGAGTGACCAACGCCAGGGGGCATATCCTTAGATTATTTACATGAAAGCGATGATATATGTATTAATTTCTTTTCCATGTTTTTTTCCTCCCCAAAATTAAGTTTTGTGTCGATGTAGACCTGTGCATTTCGTTTGAGATGGGTGTGTAACCTTGATACTGTGATGACTCTGAGCAGTCGGCTGGACCTTAAATACTAATAATACTAATGATACTAACCCACCAGAGGTGATATGGATTTTTGTTTGTCCGTCTATCTATTTCATTAAAGATTAAAACCGATATTTCGGCATGTATGTAATATGTTTTGAAGACAGCATGAAGTCTAAGATTAGGATTAAGATAAGTTTTTCATATTTTGAGTTAGGGTTACAGCTAGGCTTAAAATTAAAAATGTAAACATTATCCCTATTAAGTTCTGTGTGTGGAGATATTCTTGAATGAAATATTGGTAGGGTTACAGCTAGGCTTAAAATTAAAAATGTAAACATTATCCCTATTAAGTTCTGTGTGTGTGGAGATATTCTTGAATAAAATATTGGTAGGGTTACAGCTAGGCTTAAAATTAAAAATGTAAACATTATCCCTATTAAGTTCTGTGTGTGTGGAGATATTCTTGAATAAAATATTGGTAGGGTTACAGCTAGGCTTAAAATTAAAAATGTAAACATTATCCCTATTAAGTTCTGTGTGTGTGGAGATATTCTTGAATAAAATATTGGTAGGGTTACAGCTAGGCTTAAAATTAAAAATGTAAACATTATCCCTATTAAGTTCTGTGTGTGGAGATATTCTTGAATAAAATATTGGTAGGGTTACAGCTAGGCTTAAAATTAAAAATGTAAACATTATCCCTATTAAGTTCTGTGTGTGGAGATATTCTTGAATGAAATATTGGTAGAGTTACAGCTAGGCTTAAAATTAAAAATGTAAACATTATCCCTATTAAGTTCTGTGTGTGGAGATATTCTTGAATGAAATATTGGTAGAGTTACAGCTAGGCTTAAAATTAAAAATGTAAACATTATCCCTATTAAGTTCTGTGTGTGTGGAGATATTCTTGAATAAAATATTGGTAGGGTTACAGCTAGGCTTGAAATTAAAAATGTAAACATTATCCCTATTAAGTTCTGTGTGTGTGGAGATATTCTTGAATAAAATATTGGTAGGGTTACAGCTAGGCTTAAAATTAAAAATGTAAACATTATCCCTATTAAGTTCTGTGTGTGTGGAGATATTCTTGAATAAAATATTGGTAGGGTTACAGCTAGGCTTAAAATTAAAAATGTAAACATTATCCCTATTAAGTTCTGTGTGTGTGGAGATATTCTTGAATAAAATATTGGTAGGGTTACAGCTAGGCTTAAAATTAAAAATGTAAACATTATCCCTATTAAGTTCTGTGTGTGTGGAGATATTCTTGAATAAAATATTGGAGTCCGAAGATCTTGTTCAAACGTATGATGAGTGTGTCGCTGTCATCTGGAGAAGGGAGGTTATTCCTTTGACTTCCGGGCGAACAGGATTGGGTTCGTTCCCGTAAATGGCGTTTTTAGTGAATTGCCGTTAACGAAGTGACAGTCCCTGTTACTATACCCCCCCTCCCCCCCCAATCTAAGTTTATGCCTAACTCAGCCTTAAACTCAGTCCTTCCCCAAAGCGTC
>CM060312.1:17345565-17348065 GCA_030674185.1 Monoplex corrugatus
ACATGAAAACACCCCAGCATGCACGCACACCCGAGGAAGACGGAGAATGCAGACTGTGCAGCAACATACTGTTTGCGTAGCGTGAGTGAGACAACGTGTGTCAACACGTTACATGAAGAACATCAGCTCTGTAAGTGGACAGCAATGCATACTCTCTCGCCGGATCAGACCACGTTCCAACTACACGAATCACAACGCTCATAAATCTAATTTGTTAATTGTAGCAATACACCAAACTTTTGTGTGTCCTAGGGTATTTTTCTTGTTTTTAGTTATTTTTTTTCCTAGGCTGTGAGAAGAAGAAAAAATTATATTGCAGGGATTCTCATTGAAAAATTATATTTGGTAGACTACTAGCGAAGTCCATGATCGCCAACGCCATGCGGCAGGGCACCTGATGATGATGATGATGACTAGCGCGCGCCGTCAGCCGATTCCCTCCCCTGCCCTTTGAACAAAAGCTAGTGATGTTTGCCAGATGTTGAATGTTACCATACTTACCGGTGTGTGGGCTAAGGTTCCTGACCATTGCCGAAAACAGCTTTGACCCAGTTCTTGTGGTATACCTTAAGCAGACGATGCCATGGTACTCGCATTCATTCTTCCGGCGGGGGAGGGTACATTGTTTCATTACAGAAATCGTAATTTTAAAAAAAATATCCCATCTTTGTGGTGGATCATATACTCAGTGCATGAATTTCAATATATATGCTGCGACTTGCCATCTACTGTTCAGCCGTCTGTGTCTCCTATGAGAACAGCTGTCTTACCTCGGTTTGCCCTGGACTTGTGGAGGCAGTTGGAGAGAGTGGCTGAAGCTCTGCGCAAACAACAGCAACTTACATATGCGCATGGCACCTAGCGCTAACAGTGCTAGGTTGGACTTTATCGACCACGATAGTCGACCCTATATATATATATATATATATATATATATATATGTATAAATAGACATAATGCTAAAAAGAAACGCAAAGTGTTCTATTTGGACTGCTGTCTACTTATGATGCTGCTGTTCACTTTATGGGCCTACAAACATGCATATTCGCATCCGAAAAAAAAATCAGAATGCTTAATTTAAAAAAACAAGCAAAAATAACAACGTTATTATATTGCTTTGCTTGTCTGTCACATACTATGTATATATATCTGTATGACACAAGGCCAAGTTAAATGTTTGGGCTTAAGCCGTATTCACGATTATTTTGGATTCTTTCTTCACATAGCATTTATGGTATTTGCGCATATATGGAATGACTCGAGCGCTGTAATATCGTATGGAATGCACCGAAAAGGAGACAGTCTGACCTTTTTTGTTGTGTGTGTGTGTGTGTGCTCATCTTTTCGACTGTTTCAGACTTTAATAACAACAGCAATAATGATAGGAATAAAAATAATGGAATGACAATTTATGTAGCGCAGCATCCTATGAAGCAATTTCCTACGCAGATAATTTGATAAAGCTCTCTCTGTTTGTTTCTCTCTCTCTCTCTCTCTTCTCACTCTCTCTCTCTCTTCTCTCTCTCTTTTCTATGTCTGTCTGTCTGTCTGTCTATCTCTGTCTCTCTGTCAATCAGTCTCTCTCTCTTTCTCTCTCTTTTCTTTTTTGGGAGGTGAGTGGGTGGATGGGTGGGTAGGTGGGAGGAGTTACAGCTTCTTCCTTGCAAACTTGCAGCTCAGGGCTAGAGATCGTTCCTGGCCTGAAAGATTCTAATGATCGTACTGAGGCAGGTGGTACGGAGTGGAAAACCTGGACGAGTCTTGTGTTAATAGTCAACATTCAGGAACCAGGCAGCAGCATTTCAGGCACGCCCTCCTTGATAGCTTCTCTGCGTGGATTCTGTGTTTAGTACTCAGCAACACCTGCTTGAAGATCCGTAAAGATCTGTCTTACCTTCGTACCTTTGCCACTTGTCTTCTGCTGCCGATATCTATATCTACACTTGTTTCACCATTTCGGTTAATAGGTTTTCCACGGTATGTGATGATACACGTACACGACATATATGTGTATATGAGAGAGAGAGAGAGAGAGAGAGAGGAGAGAGAGAGAGAGAGAGGGAGGGAGGGAGGGAGAGAGAGGGAGAGAGAGAGAGAGGGAGGGAGAGAGAGGAGAGAGAGAGGGAGAGAGAGGGGAGGGAGAGAGAGGGAGAGAGAGGGAGAGAGAGAGAGGGAGGGAGAGAGAGGAGAGAGAGAGAGAGAGAGAGAGAGAGAGAGCGTGTGTGACTCTGACGCTGACACTTACACCAAAATCTGCCAGCAATTATTTAGCAGCATCCTCGAACCTGCGCAAAACTCCATGTGTTGGCATGGTCTTGAGGAGGAGAAACACGAAGCTGACACCACCAGAATGATGGAAACATTCAGATGGGCAGCAAACAGACCAATTTTTTATAATGTTGCGGGCTGTGCTTGAACTCAAGATACAGATCTGAGTCACGGTATATCAAAGAAGCAACTACTGGCATGAGAAGTAAAAAGGAAGACGAGGAGTAGAGAG
>CM060312.1:17353065-17358065 GCA_030674185.1 Monoplex corrugatus
CTGTGTTGTATGTTTCTCTTTAGACCACTGTGTTGTTGTTGTATGTTCTCTTTAGACCACTGTGTGTTTGTTGTTGTATGTTGTCTTTAGACCACTGTGTTGTTGTTGTATGTTGTCTTTAGACCACTGTGTTGTTGTTGTATGTTCTCTTTAGACCACTGTGTTGTTGTTGTATGTTCTCTTTAGACCACTTGTGTGTTGTATGTTCTCTTTAGACCACTGTGTTGTTGTTGTATGTTGTCTTTAGACCACTGTGTTTTTTGTTGTTTGTATGTTGTCTTTAGACCACTGTGTTGTTGTTGTATGTTCTCTTTAGACCACTGTGTTGTTGTTTGTATGTTGTCTTTAGACCACTGTGTTGTTGTTGTATGTTCTCTTTAGACCACTGTGTTGTTGTTGTATGTTCTCTTTAGACCACTGTGTTGTATGTTCTCTTTAGACCACTGTGTTGTTGTTGTATGTTGTCTTTAGACCACTGTGTTTGTTGTTGTATTGTTCTCTTTAGACCACTGTTGTGTTGTATGTTTTAGACCACTGTGTTGTTGTATGTTCTTTAGACCACTGTGTTGTTGTTGTATGTTCTCTTTAGACCACTGTGTTGTTGTTGTATGTTCTCTTTAGACCACTGTGTTGTTTGTATGTTCTCTTTAGACCACTATGTTGTTGTTGTATGTTGTCTTTAGACCACTGTGTTGTTGTTGTATGTTCTCTTTAGACCACTATGTTGTTGTTGTATGTTCTCTTTAAACCACTGTGTTGTTGTTGTATGTTCTCTTTAGACCACTGTGTTGTTGTTGTATGTTCTCTTTAGACCACTATGTTGTTGTTGTATGTTCTCTTTAGACCACTATGTTGATGTTGTATGTTCTCTTTAGACCACTGTGTTGTTGTTGTATGTTCTCTTTAAACCACTGTGTTGTTGTTGTATGTTCTCTTTAGACCACTGTGTTGTTGTTGTATGTTCTCTTTAGACCACTGTGTTGTTGTTGTATGTTCTCTTTAGACCACTGTGTTGATGTTGTATGTTCTCTTTAGACCACTGCGTTGTATGTTCTGTTTAGACCACTGTGTTGTATGTTGTCTTTGGACCACTGTGTTGTATGTTGTCTTTGGACCACTGTGTTGTATGTTGTCTTTGGACCACTGTGTTGTATGTTGTCTTTGGACCACTGTGTTGTATGTTGTCTTTGGACCACTCTGTTGTATGTTGTCTTTGGACCACTGTGTTGTTGTTGTATGTTCTCTTTGGACCACTGTGTTGTATGTTCTGTTTAGACCACTGTGTTGTTGTTGTATGTTGTCTTTGGACCACTGTGTTGTTGTTGTATGTTGTCTTTGGACCACTATGTTGTTGTTGTATGTTCTCTTTAGACCACTGTGTTGTTGTTGTATGTTCTCTTTAGACCACTGTGTTGTATGTTCTCTTTGGACCACTGTGTTGTTGTTGTATGTTCTCTTTGGACCACTGTGTTGTTGTATGTTCTCTTTAGACCACTTGAGATCTATGTTCCCTCACGTACCCTCCGCTCTGCCTCCGATCCTCTGACTTTTCGCTTTCCACGCACTAAGCTCAATACCTATGGTCCACGAGCCTTCTCTGTTTCTGGTCCACTCTCCTGGAACAAACTTCCTCTCTCAGTCCGTCAGCAGCCTACTTTTGTCTCCTTCAAGTCCTCTCAAAACTCACCTTTTCTCCTCTGCATAAAATCCTAACCTCACTCAACCCCCCCCCCCCCCCTTTTTGCAGCCTGTCTCCGCTCGGAGGGGAATCACATGGTTATAATATATAATTGTATATGCTATGCTCTCTATGGTTTTCCATTGCTTTTATTCTTGCTTTTATTGCTTTTATTCTTTCTCCCCATTTGTAGCCATGCGTGTGTGTGTGTGTGTGTGTGTGTGTGCGTGCGTGCGTGTGTGTGCGTGCGTGCGTGCGTGCGTGCGTGCGTGCGTGTGTCTGTTTCAGCGCTTAGATTTGATTTTGTCAAGATTTTGCGCTATATAAATATTGTAATTATTATTATTATAGACCACTGTGTTGTATGTTCTCTTTGGACCACTGTGTTGTATGTACTGTTTGGACCACTGTGTTGTATGTTCTCTTTGGACCACTGTGTTGTATGTTGTCTTTGGACCACTGTGTTGTACATGTATGTTCTCTTTAGACCACTGTGTTGTGTGTTCTCTTTGGACCACTGTGTTGTTTGTTCTCTTTGGAACACTGTGTTGTGTGTTCTCTTTGGACCACTGTGTTGTATGTTGTCTTTAGACCACTGTGTTGTATGTAGTCTTTGGACCACTGTGTTGTATGTTCTCTTTGGACCACTGTGTTGTTGTTGTATGTTCTCTTTAGACCACTGTGTTGTATGTAATCTTTGGACCACTGTGTTGTATGTTCTCTTTGGACCATTGTGCTGTATGTTCTCTTTAGACCAAGTCTCTTGATAGGTGTAGAGAGGTACACTCCCTGATATAAGTCGAATTCATAGTCTGCACAGAGAGAGAGAGAGAGAGTGAGAGAGAGAGAGAGAGAGAGAGAGAGAAAGAGAGAGAGAGAGAGAAAGAGAGAGAGAGGGGAGAGAGAGAGAGAGAGAGAGAGAGAGAGAGTTTCATAGGGGTGGGGAACGGAGAGGGGAGGGGAGGGGGAGCAGGAGTAGACAGCGAATTATACACATTGCCTCAATCACAAGAGCGACAACGTACGCACAAACATCCTCATTACCATCTAATATCACTCATAGTGAAAAGACGTTAATTCAAAGAACGAAACGAACGGACGAACATTCTCATCACAATCAGCCGCATCCAGTCTTCCTAAGTTCAAGTTTTGGGACCGCACACATGAGAGCACTGTACTGGTCTGTATTGTACTCTTCATCATCATCATCATCATCATCATCATCATCATCATCATCATCATCATCCATCATCATCATCATAAGGTGCCCTGCTGCATGGCGTTGGCGACCATGGACTTCCAACCATCTCTATCTCTCGTTGCCCCTAGCATCTCCCCCACCCTCCTCATCCCCAGCCACTCTGCAAGTCTGTCCAGCATTCTCTCCCTGGGTCTACCCGGTGCTCTCTTTCCCTCCAGCTTTCCCGTTGTGACCAGGTGCTCCAAATCCCCCTTCCTCATAAAATGGCCTATAAATGTTGCCTGTCTTTTTTTTTCTAATCTTCCTTATGAGTGATCTACTTGTGTCTGCCTCCATCAAGACTGTCTCGTTTGTTTTCTTTGCTGTCCATGGAACTCTCAACATTCTTCTTAGAAACCACATCTCGGCTGCCTCAATCTTGCTCTGGCTTTGCTTGCTGACTGTCTGCTGATTGTACTCTTACATTCTGTCAATTCTATTGACAGCTGTAGAGAGATAAACCCCTTAACGTAAGTCGAATCTATAGTCAGCAGAGAGACCTCTATACCCGGTATGTGAAATATTTTCTTTATATGTCTCCTCCACTTCACGACAAAAGTTGGAAAGGGGGGGGGGAGGGAGGGAGCGGGAGTGGTGAGGGGGGGGGAGACTTGGGTATGTACAGAAATCTGACAGGGGAAGTCAGTTTCGACATCGATCGTGCGTTTTATCCAGAGAATAAGCGCTGCTTGGGTTGTCACAAATGTCCCTTCCGATAATGCTCCCTCATCCCTCGCCACTCGCCCCCCCCACACCCCACCCCCACCCCCCCACCGCCAGTTGGGCTGTAAATATGTTTGCTGTTGCTACAGTGTATGTTGTGCCGTTACCTTCGGCAGTCTCACTCACGCTTTCTTGCTCGCTGCCTTTGGCTGTCTGGCTGGCAGTCTGTGGAATCGTTTGTTATATATTCTGAAAAATCACATGAGTTTTGTTGTTGTTGTTGTAGGTGATGGTGATGGATTTTTTTGTGTTGTTTTGTTTTTGCACATGATATCATAATCGTGTCATGTCATATCATATAACATCATATATTATATCATATTATATATCGTATCATATATCATATCATATCATATCATATCACATATCATATCATATCATATCATATCATATCATATCATATCATATCATATCATATCATATCATATCATATCATATCGTATCGTATCGTATCGTATCGTATCGTATCGTATCATATCATATCATATCATATCATATCATATCATATCATAATCATATCATATCATATCATATCATATCATATCATATCATATCATATCATATCATATCATATCATATCATATCATATCATATCGCATATCATATCATATCGTATCGTATCGTATCGTATCATATCATATATCATATCATATTATGTCATATCATATCATATCTATCAATCATATCTATATATTCATATCATTATCATATCATATCATATCATATCATATCATATCATATCATATCATATCATATCATATCAATATCATATCATATCATATCATATCATATCATATCATATCATATCATATCATATCATATCATATATCATATCATATCATATCATATCAATCATCATTATCATATCATATCATATCATATCATATATCATCATATCATATCATATCATATCATATCATATCATATTTCATATCATATCATATCATATCATATCATATCATATCATATCATATCATATATCATATCATATCATATCATATCATATCATATCATATCATATCATATCATTCATATCATTCATATCATATCATATCATTAGTCATATCATATCATATCATGTCATATCATTCATTCATATCAGTCATATCATGTCATTATCATGTCATATTCATGTCATATCATGTCATATCGTATTCATGTCATTCATGTCTTTGTCATTTATTCCATCTATCTTTGTTATCATGTCAATAGTCGTATTGTCAATCGTGTCTGCAATCCTACTGCGTTTACTGTTAAATTCACTACATCATCTAGCGTACTGTAACAATTATTCAACACGCGACCACGTGCGCGCAATCCTACGCAAACAAACACACACACTCAAACACACACAGACAC
>CM060312.1:17363065-17365565 GCA_030674185.1 Monoplex corrugatus
TGTTAATGACAGTGTAAATGAAAGGGCAATCATTCATCATCTTTGTTAATGACAGTGTAAATGAAAGGACAATCATGGCATCATCTTTGTTAATGACACAGTGTAAATGATGGGGCAATCATGGCATCATCTTTGTTAATGACACAGTGTAAATGAAAGGACAATCATTGCATCATCTTTGTTAATGACAGTGTAAATGAAAGGACAATCATGGCATCATCTTTGTTAATGACAGTGTAAATGAAAGGACAATCATGGCATCATCTTTGTTAATGACAGTGTAAATGAAAGGACAATCATGGCATCATCTTTGTTAATGACAGTGTAAATGAAAGGACAATCATGGCATCATCTTTGTTAATGACAGTGTAAATGAAAGGACAATCATTGCATCACCTTGGTTAATGACACAGTGTAAATGAAAGGGCAATCATTGCATCATCTTGGTTAATGACACAGTGTAAATGAAAGGACAATCATGGCATCATCTTGGTTAATGACACAGTGTAAATGAAAGGGCAATCATTGCATCATCTTGGTTAATGACACAGTGTAAATGAAAGGGCAATCATTGCATCACCTTGGTTAATGACACAGTGTAAATGAAAGGGCAATCATTGCATCATCTTGGTTAATGACACAGTGTAAATGAAAGGACAATCATGGCATCATCTTTGTTAATGACAGTGTAAATGAAAGGGCAATCATGGCATCATCTTTGTTAATGACAGTGTAAATGAAAGGGCAATCATTGCATCATCTTTGTTAATGACAGTGTAAATGAAAGGACAATCATTGCATCATCTTTGTTAATGACACAGTGTAAACGAAAGGGCAATCATTGCATCATCTTTGTTAATGACACAGTGTAAATGAAAGGACAATCATGGCATCATCTTTGTTAATGACAGTGTAAATGAAAGGGCAATCATTCATCATCTTTGTTAATGACAGTGTAAATGAAAGGACAATCATGGCATCATCTTGGTTAATGACACAGTGTAAACGAAAGGGCAATCATGGCATCATCTTTGTTAATGACACAGTGTAAATGAAAGGACAATCATGGCATCTTTGTTAATGACAGTGTAAATGAAAGGACAATCATGGCATCATCTTTGTTAATGACAGTGTAAATGAAAGGGCAATCATTGCATCATCTTTGTTAATGACAGTGTAAATGAAAGGACAATCATGGCATCATCTTGGTTAATGACACAGTGTAAATGAAAGGGCAATCATTCATCATCTTTGTTAATGACAGTGTAAATGAAAGGACAATCATGGCATCATCTTTGTTAATGACAGTGTAAATGAAAGGACAATCATGGCATCATCTTTGTTAATGACAGTGTAAATGAAAGGGCAATCATTCATCATCTTGGTTAATGACACAGTGTAAATGAAAGGACAATCATGGCATCATCTTTGTTAATGACAGTGTAAATGAAAGGGCAATCATTCATCATCTTTGTTAATGACAGTGTAAATGAAAGGACAATCATTACATCATCTTTGTTAATGACAGTGTAAATGAAAGGACAATCATTGCATCATCTTTGTTAATGATACAGTGTAAATGAAAGGACAATCATTGCATCATCTTTGTTAATGACACAGTGTAAACGAAAGGACAATCATTGCATCATCTTGGTTAATGATACAGTGTAAACGAAAGGACAATCATTGCATCATCTCTGTTAATGACAGTGTAAATGAAAGGACAATCATTGCATCATCTCTGTTAATGATACAGTGTAAACGAAAGGACAATCATTGCATCATCTCTGTTAATGACACAGTGTAAGCGAAAGGACAATCATTGCATCATCTTGGTTAATGACACTTCAAGTTTGAATGGAAGGACAACCATTGCATAATCTTGGTTAATGAAAGGGCAATCATGGCATCATCTTCGTGAAAGAAACTTCCATTGTAAGGGAAGTTACAACAATCATTGCATCATTCTCATTAATGATTCTATCAGTGTGAATAAAGGTATGGGTAGAAAGAGAGAGAGTGAAGCATTTTGATCTTTGGCTGCATTCCTTCATGGCTAATATCGGTCATTGTAATCAAATTGTATAAGAAAGAAATCATCCATAAAACTACTTTAACATCATTCAGCACTTATCAATCTTAAGAAACAAATATACACAGAATGTATGTATTTGTTCAAATGCATTATCTGCTCTTTGAATGTCCTATTTTACTTACGACATATAGAAATAACAATCTCGATTTTTGTATATATCACACACACACACACGCGAGCGCACGCATATACACACACATACCCAAGTAGGTTTAAACTCAGATCTTCCAAATGGGAATACGAATGTCCCAGTTACTCCATTATCACAACCCTCATAACTGCACGTGATGAAGCAGCCCCACCTTTGCTATAACCTGCGATTACCACAGTGTTGGCAGAAGGAGGCTATGATATTATTTCTATCACTGCCACTTTACTACTTATCTGTGGTCTCTTTCTGACAGT
>CM060312.1:17383065-17393065 GCA_030674185.1 Monoplex corrugatus
AGAAAGAGAGAGAGAGAGAAAGAGAGAGCGAGAGGAAGAAAAAAAAAACCCGAAAACGAACTGACAAACAAACAAACAAAAAACAGACAAACAAAACAAAACAAACAAACAAACAAACACACAAACAACAAACAAACAAACAGACAAACAACAAACAAACAAACAAACAACAACAAACAAACAACAAACAAAACAACAAACACACAAACAAACAAACAGACAAACAAACAAACAAACAAACAAAAACAGACAAACAAACAAACAAAAACAAACAAACAAACAAAAAACAAACTAAACAAAAAACAAACAAACAAACAAACAACAAACAAACAAAACAAAAAGGACAAGTCGCGTGTATCATTTACCAGCTCGTTCTCAATCCTCACAATAGCACTGAAAAACACCCCGAGAGCTCATTACCATCCTGTTCTGAAAAGCCAGAATGAGCATCAGATGGCTTGGAAATTCATCAACACGCATTATGCTCCAGTGATGATGAGTCTGTTGTTGATGTCTAGCATGGTTCCGCTGTCTTTTTGTTACTTAAGAAGACACTTTGTATGTGTGAAGGTGTGCACGTAGCGAGAGTGAAGACTCTTTTTCTTCTTATCTTTTGGCTGCAAGCCCTTATGATTATTACATGGTCGGAGCTGAATGCGGATATGTATTGGCAGAGAACGAGGAGGGCGGAGGATGTAGGAGATATTATACTGTAGCACCGGAAAGGAAGACGTGATATCCTCTTCGCTGCTGGCACTGATTAGCTTCTATTTTTCATTACGACAGGTAATAAAACAAAAATCAGTCGACTCATCAGCAAACTATCCAACCAGCCTGCCCTGCCAAGCAGAACAATCAGCCAGTCAGCCGAACAACCAATCAGCCAACCAACCAATCAGCCAACCAGCCAATCAGCCAACCAACCAATCAGCCAACTAACCAATCAGCCACCAACTCAACCAAACTCAGCCAACCAACCAATCAGCCAGCCAATAAACCTACCAACCAATCAAGCAACCAACCAGCCAATAAGCCAATCAAACAGTACTGAAAGGGACAACGTTTTATCGTTTACGCTATTTCCTTGAACAGTCAACGCCACTTCAAGAAGAAGGGGGTATTTCTGCTACTCTTCATCATTCGTAGGACATTCACCCATTCGATTGCCATCCAGGGTGGATCAGAGAACCGAATAAAGCATCGTTTCTCACAATGCTTTAAATTATTGAAGCTTTTCAAAATTTTTCGCTAGTCCTCGTATACTCTAAGGGTGGTAGGACTTTAAAACTGACTCAACTAACTAACAAACTGCTACTCTTCTCAACAACATGCACCACACCGCCAGGCAGTAAAGATACTATTTGCTTTGTTTATTTATCTGCATGCTCCTTTGTTTTGTATTATTAATTCACCTACTTACTTACTTATTATTCACTTACTTTCACTCACTTACTTGCTTGCTTGCTTATTTATTGCTTACTTATTTGCTTACTTACTTTCTTACTTACTAAGTACTTGCTTGCTTACTTACTTACCTATCTATGATTAAGAAAATATTGTCTTCACTTAATTGATAGACGCTGAGCATTTGGGCATTGAATTGGAGGGGGGGGGGGGGGCTGCCATGTGAGACGAGTTATACAGAATAGCTAGTTGTGTTGTGATTCAGACCTTTAATTATTATTATCAACTTATATTATATATATAATAATATAATATTATATATATATATATATATACATAATATTATATATATATTATTATATATATGTGTGTGTGTGTGTGTGTGTGTGTATGTGTGTGTGTGTGTGTGTGTGTGTGTGTGTGTGTGTGTGTGTGTGTGTGTGTGTGTGTGTGTGTGTTTCCTTTTTTGAAGATAAGATACACACATACACATGTCATTTACATGTAACCAAGATTATTCCAGTGGTAGGCTGATAAAATACCAGTAAAAAATATAGACTAGGTAAAACATAGTCTAGGTAGGGCCTCAGGACCTGGTCAGGCGCATGGGTTTATGTGCAGGCTTAAGGCATTGTGCCATGATCATCATACAATGGCATCTGTGACGTTAGTGCATATGGAATTCGTTCCGAGCGCGGAGACGTCATTTGAGAAACTGAAACTGAAAGTGAATAGCAACAGCCAAAGGATCTGCGTGTAACACCCTCTTTAGGACGAATCCCAAACACACGTACACACATTCAAACTGCCCGAGAGAACAGTAACCTGTCATCTACACAATAGTCCCTTTACAGCAATGCCGTATACTGGCAAAAGAAGGACATGTAAAGTCTCGTTATTCTGTCTCCTAAGGGCAAAAATTATACAAAGCATAAATTGTCTATCCTCTTTCCTTGTAGCTTACAACAACAGAAGGAAACCATGATCGTCTTTTCCATAACTCAAACTAGTATATTTGCCCTTTCAGTATGACCAGAGTCATAAAACCAAAACACTATGAGGTGCTATGCTTTTTCGTTATAGCTTATGATCGAAGAATGAAACTCCTATTTTTTCTTGGCCTTCTACCCTCAACCTCCTCCCTACCCTTTTTTTTTATCCTTATATCCCAAGATGAAGGTTAACTGTCTTTGCTGTGGTGACTAATTTTTCTCCTTTTTTTTCCTTTTCTTTCTCTCTCTCACTCTCGTCTACTTTTTTTCAACTTTTTTCCTTCATTTTTTCTTCATCATTAGGAAAATATTCAAATGGATGTAATGTCAGCCATGACTATATTTATAAATCTTTATTTCTCGAAAACGTCGCCGTAAAATTTAATGACTCCTTTGCCACAAGGACAAAAATGTCAATGGCAATAAACCATTCATTTCAGTTTCAGTTTCAGTTTCAGTTTCTCTCTCTCTCTCTCTCTCTCTCTCTCTCTCTCTCTCTCTCTCTCGTTATCGCCTCTTTTTTGTTGTTGTTTTTGTTGTTTTTTGGTTTGTTGTTGTCTCAACTTCTGAGTTGCATCAGTAGGTGTTTATCCCATCCAGCTCCACAACACGCCACAAGCCTCAAGTTCATCACGCCAAGATCCAGTGACAGGAAGCCAATGAGAACCAGAGATGTCAAGCCGCCATGGAGGCCACTCACCACAGGAGACCCTGCACTGCTGCTTGGTCACTTCAGTGGAGTTCAAGAACGCCTGTTGTAATCCAGCTTAACTAAATACACTGCCTTCTAAGTCCCCTATATTTACACACAGTAATCGCTCAGTTGTGCAGCCAGACCGAGTGAGAGAGACCCCCAGGTAAGGAGGAGGCCACCGCCACAGTCCATCACTGACAGTACCCATGCACCACTGACACCCGAGACCCCAACCTGAATTTACCCCAGGAATGGAAGCGGTGGTAGGAAACCAAAAAATGAGGTCGTAACGAATAAAGAGATCAGGGCGTGAAGGGCCACAGCATCTGGGACAATTTTCGCCATGGTATGACGTTTGATGCTTTCGTGATAATCGGGATGATGGTCATGATGTTTTAGCGTTCTGTGTGGATATTGAGACTGCGTGGCAGGACTGTACTCTTGTTCATTGTCATAATATATTCTGGCATAATCCAGGCCAGAGAGATACAGACACTTGCAGTGTTTTTAGGAAATTTGAGCAACAGCCTCAATGGTGACCAGTTTCTAGCACCGTTTTATCGTAGCCTCAATGGTGACCAGTTTCTAGCACCGTTTTATCGTAGCCTCAATGGTGACCAGTTTCTAGTACCATGTTATCATAGCTTTAGTGGTGACCAGTTTCTAGTACCATGTTATCATAGCTTTAGTGGTGACCAGTTTCTAGTACCATTTTATCATAGCCTCAATGGTGACCAGTTTCTTGTACCATTTTGTCATAGCCTCAATGGTGACCAGTTTCTAGTACCATTTCATCATAGCCTCAATGGTGACCAGTTTCTTGCACCATTTTGTCATAGCCTCAGTGGTGACCAGTTTCTAGTGCCATTTCATCATAGCCTCAATGGTGACCAGTTTCTAGTTCCATTTTGTCATAGCCTCAATGGTGACCAGTTTCTAGTACCATTTCATCATAGCTTCAATGGTGACCAGTTTCTAGTACCATTTCATCATAGCCTCAGTGGTGACCAGTTTCTAGTACCGTTTCATCATAGCCTCCATGGTGACCAGTTTCTCGTACCATTTTATCATAGCCTCAATGGTGACCAGTTTCTAGTACCATTTTATCACAGCCTCAATGGTGACCAGTTTCTAGTACCATTTTCTCATAGTCTCAATGGTGACCAGTTTCTAGTACCATGTTATCATAGCTTTAGTGGTGACCAGTTTCTAGTACAATTTTATCACAGCCTCAATGGTGACCAGTTTCTTGTACCATTTTCTCATAGTCTCAATGGTGACCAGTTTCTTGTACCGTTTTATCATAGCCTCCATGGTGACCAGTTTCTAATACCATTTTATCATAGCCTCAATGGTGACCAGTTTCTAGTGTCATTTTGTCATAGCCTCAATGATGACCAGTTTCTAGTACCATGTTATCATAGCCTCAATGGTGACCAGTTTCTAGTACCATGTTATCACAGCCTCAATGGTGACCAGTTTCTAATACCATTTCATCATAGCCTCAGTGGTGACCAGTTTCTAATACCATTTCATCATAGCCTCATGGTGACCAGTTTTTAGTACCATTTCATCATAGCCTCAATGGTGACCAGTTTCTTGTACCATTTCATCATAGCCTCAATGGTGACCAGTTTCTTGTACCATTTCATCATAGCCTCAGTCGTGACCAGTTTCCAATACCATTTTATCTTAGCCTCAATTGTGACCAGTTTCTAAGCCTCAATTGTGACCAGTTTCTAGTGCCATTTCATCATAGCCTCAATGGTGACCAGTTTCTAATGCCATTTCATCATAGCCTCAGTCGTGACCAGTTTCTTGTACCGTTTCATCAGTGTTGAACCAGTTTCTAGCATCATTTTATCATAGCCTCAGTGGTGACCAGTTTCTTGTACCATTTTCTCATAGCCTCATGGTGACCAGTTTCTTGTACCATTTTCTCATAGCCTCAATGGTGACCAGTTTCTTGTACCATTTTCTCATAGCCTCAATGGTGACCAGTTTCTTGTACCATTTCATCATAGCCTCATGGTGACCAGTTTCAAGTTCCATTATGTCATAGCCTCAATGGTGACAAGTTTCTTGTATCATTTTATCATAGCCTCAATGGTGACCAGTTTCTTGTACCATTTCATCATAGCCTCATGGTGACCAGTTTCTAGTTCCATTATGTCATAGCCTCAATGGTGACCAGTTTCTTGCACCATTTTATCATAGCCTCAATGGTGACCAGTTTCTAGTACCATTTCATCATAGCCTCAATGGTGACCAGTTTCTAATGCCATTTCATCATAGCCTCAGTGGTGACCAGTTTCTAATACCATTTCATCATAGCCTCATGGTGACCAGTTTTAGTACCATTTCATCATAGCCTCAGTCGTGACCAGTTTCTAATACCATTTTATCTTAGCCTCAATTGTGACCAGTTTCTAGGCCATTTCATCATAGCCTCAATGGTGACCAGTTTCTTGTACCATTTCATCATAGCCTCAATGGTGACCAGTTTCTAATGCATTTCATCATAGCCTCAATGGTGACCAGTTTTCTAGTGCCATTTCATCTATAGCCTCAATGGTGACCAGTTTTCTAATGCCATTTCATCATAGCCTCAGTCGTGACCAGTTTCTTGTACCGTTTCATCAGTGTTGACCAGTTTCTAGCATCATTTTATCATAGCCTCAGTGGTGACCAGTTTCTTGTACCATTTTCTCATAGCCTCAATGGTGACCAGTTTCTTGTACCATTTCATCATAGCCTCATGGTGACCAGTTTCAAGTTCCATTATGTCATAGCCTCAATGGTGACCAGTTTCTAGTGCCATTTTATCATGGTTAAATGGTGACCAGTTTCTTGTACCATTTTATCATAGCCTCAATGGTGACCAGTTTCTTGTACCATTTTATCACAGCCTCAATAGTGACCAGTTTCTTGTACCATGTTATCATAGCCTCAATGGTGACCAGTTTCTTGTACCGTTTTATCATAGCCTCAGTGGTGACCAGTTTCTTGTACCATTTTATCACAGCCTCAGTGGTGACCAGTTTCTAGTGTCATTTTGTCATAGCCTCAGTGGTGACCAGTTTCTAGTTCCATTTCATCATAGCCTCAATGATGACCAGTTTCTAGTACCATGTTATCATAGCCTCAATGGTGACCAGTTTCTAGTACCATGTTATCATAGCCTCAATGGTGACCAGTTTCTAGTACCATTTCATCATAGCCTCAATGGTGACCAGTTTCTAATACCATTTCATCATAGCCTCAGTGGTGACCAGTTTCTAATACCATTTCATCATAGCCTCAATGGTGACCAGTTTCTTGTACCATTTCATCATAGCCTCAGTCGTGACCAGTTTCTAATACCATTTTATCTTAGCCTCAATTGTGACCAGTTTCTAGTGCCATTTCATCATAGCCTCAATGGTGACCAGTTTCTAATGCCATTTCATCATAGCCTCAGTCGTGACCAGTTTTCTTGTATCGTTTCATCAGTGTTGACCAGTTTCTAGCATCATTTTATCATAGCCTCAGTGGTGACCAGTTTCTTGTACCATTTTCTCATAGCCTCAATGGTGACCAGTTTCTTGTACCATTTCATCATAGCCTCATGGTGACCAGTTTCTAGTTCCATTATGTCATAGCCTCAATGGTGACCAGTTTCTAGTACCATTTCATCATAGCCTCAATGGTGACCAGTTTCTAATACCATTTCATCATAGCCTCAATGGTGACCAGTTTCTTGTACCATTTCATCATAGCCTCATGGTGACCAGTTTCAAGTTCCATTATGTCATAGCCTCAATGGTGACAAGTTTCTTGTACCATTTTCTCATAGCCTCAATGGTGACCAGTTTCTTGTACCATTTCATCATAGCCTCATGGTGACCAGTTTCTAGTTCCATTATGTCATAGCCTCAATGGTGACCAGTTTCTTGTACCATTTTATCATAGCCTCAATGGTGACCAGTTTCTAGTACCATTTCATCATAGCCTCAATGGTGACCAGTTTCTAGTACCATTTCATCATAGCCTCAATGGTGACCAGTTTCTAATACCATTTCATCATAGCCTCACTGGTGACCAGTTTCTTGTACCATTTCATCATAGCCTCATGGTGACCAGTTTCAAGTTCCATTATGTCATAGCCTCAATGGTGACCAGTTTCTAGTTCCTATTTCATCATAGCCTCACTGGTGACCAGTTTCTTGTACCATTTCATCATAGCCTCAGTGGTGACCAGTTTCTTGTACCATTTCATCATAGCCTCAGTGGTGACCAGTTTCTAGTTCCCATTTCATCATAGCCTCAATGGTGACCAGTTTCTTGTACCATTTCATCATAGCCTCAATGGTGACCAGTTTCTAGTATCATTTTATCATAGCCTCAATGGTGACCAGTTTCTAGTTCCCATTTCATCATAGCCTCAGTGGTGACCAGTTTCTTGTACCATTTTGTCATAGCCTCAATGGTGACCAGTTTCTAGTGCCATTTTGTACATAAGCGTTGTGCTGTTGCGACTGTAGTGGTTTCTGTCATAATGCCACAGCTACACAGGCATGCTCTGCGATGGCCTCGAGAGATCTTTTGCATACGGCACTATAACAGAAATGCTGTTTGCACGTGGTCCCAAGAGGTCTTTTCATACAACAAAGGAAATGCAATTTCTACCATGCAGGAAACGACTATACTGTATGGCCCAGATGCTCTTATCAGACAGCAAAGTAATGCTCTTTGCATGTAGCCCCAAGAGATCTTATCGTTCAACAAAGCTGACGGCATTACCTGGTATCCTCGCTGTGCGTGGCAGCCATTGGTTTTCTGCCAAATATCGTTCCTCTCTCTCTCTGAAAGGGTTCTACTCGAACTATAAATTCTCTTTGGTACAGGTCTACAGATCTTGGTCATTATTATGGAAAACGATGGTAAGAGATGGGGGAGGGTGGTGGTGGGGAGGGAGGGTGATACGTGGGAGAAGGAAGAGGGGATGGAGTGAGGGGAAGGTTTATCATCCGCCTTGTCAGTTTTTATCGATCAAACGTTTTGCCAGGAATAAAAATGGCGTGCGAGTGGTCAGAAATGTCCGTTATGATTACGCTGCATTCGCTTGGCTTGAGCTGGCTACGGTAAGTAGCTATGTGTGTGCGCACGAGGTTCTTTCCATCGATTTCTTGTTTCGTCAGATTGTTCTCTGCCTTCTTCTTCTGGCCTTCAGACCTGGTTTTGCTTGACATTTGTAAACTGCACGAGTAAACACGCATACAAACTTATACACGCAAAGACTGGATGACTTTAAAATCATGCTCTCTTTTTTTAGGAATATTACCACTAGCACACACGTACTTTCTTGTTGAGTTTTAAGCTTTCCAGCATTATCTTTTGAATTGAAAATAGGTAATGGTCGCCCTGTGGGTGGGGATTGAGGTGGTAGAGACCTAACTCCATTTCGTTATCTCACAATCAAGCGTGTCAATAGCATCTTAAAACAATTTATGCACAAACTCCAGTATCTTCTTCGTTGATTATTACTCATTTTGGCTGGAAGATGAGGAACACGACAATCAAAACCAACAGATACTCAATGCTAATGTTCATCTTTACAGCAGAGGTTTTCCGTCTGCATTTTTAGAGATATCAAGACCTTATATTCGGGCAGCACCGCCGTATTAGTTATGCAAGAATACTAACACATTGCACCGCTTCATCAACTTCTTACGACATATAGAAATAACAATCTCGACTTTTCATGTACTGACTCTAGAGATATCCTTTACGACAAAAATAATGATATTATTTCGTTAGTCTAGCTGATTCTCAGATCCCCTGTTGGCAGATTGTTATGAAGAGTTAATTAATTGTTGTCTGTTATTAATTGACACTGTTAACTTAATGTTCTGAATACTTAATTGTAATTGTTCCCCTTCTTACATTCAAACTCCCACTACCCCTTCCCATTCCCGTCCCCCACCCTCTTGTATGTGTTGTGCGTGTGTGTGTGTGTGTGTGTGTGTGTGTGTGTGTGTGTGTGTGTGTGTGTGTGTGTGTGTGTGTGTGTGTGTGTGTGTGTGTGTGTGTGTGTGTAAAATCGCTATTGTCAATAGACATTAAATAAAGATTCCTTTATTCAGTCATCAACTTCTCCAGTCAGTGCCGTCCATAGACATCTTATTGTATGTCTGTGGTGCTGTCGAATGCCAAGGACAGCTGTCAAATGAGCTTCAGCTACCCAGAGAAACACATACAAAAAAAATGCAACACAGCGAACCTTTAGGACTACAAGAGGTGGAAGCAACAAACACACCCAAAACAATACATAAAAAACTTATAAACTACTACAAATGTCTTCCAAAAGAACAGTCACCGACCAACACCCTATCAAACAAAACAAGGGAGAGCAGTCACGTAGCTCACAGTGGAGAATCAAATGATATCAACCACTACAGCCATAGGAACCAGTAGCCACCTGTGAACAATTTTTACAGATTTTTTAAGGATCATCGCACTCCGGGAGGTTTCCTTCGTGCTCCCATGTCAACAAAGGAGTTTTCCCTGGCTAAATTCTGTAAGAAAGCTGCTTTTCATAGGTAAACAAAAACATGGGCATACAGGAAAACAGAAAAAAAAGTGGGTGGCGCTGTCCCATGCTACGTTCTTCTCTAGGGAAGAACGGACCATAATTATTTAGCTTGGAAATATTTCGATGTGTTTAAAATCATACAACCAGAACCAAAATGAATGCCTGCATTTAAGCAAAATACGAACCAGAAAAACACAAATTAAAATCAGAACGCAGATTTAAATAATACACAAAGTCCTGTTGTCTTGTTTTGTTATATTAAATACACGTCCTAATTCTATTTTAATGATTTTTTTGGTTAGAATTACGAGAAAGGGGACTTTGATGATGGGATTT
>CM060312.1:17400565-17413065 GCA_030674185.1 Monoplex corrugatus
GAAGAAGAAGAAGATGAGCTTAGGACACAGGCAGGGTGGGAATCTGCTGACGCGCGCGTGGTTGGAATTTGGTTGATCCGGTGAGGGAGTGTGCATTGCTGCCACTACATGTACTTGCAGCTGTTTGCATAAAGGGCTCACACACATGATTTTATACCCACCTCTCTCTCCCAGGGGGGGGGACGCTGCGCCAGTGTACTCTGTATAGTGTATGGTTGTCTATTTCTTGTTGAACTAGGATCTACAGAAAAGCACATTGTTCACATCATTATCAAGTACTGTCGTAACATCAACCTCTGTTTGTAAGAACTGGACACAGCTTGCTGACTCGGAAAGAATTCAGGCGTTTGAGAACAAGTGCCTGAGAAATTGTTTTGCATATCCTAATTCGACAATGAACTAATGAGTATGTAGGGACAAGATCAACCATGGCGTTCTTGGCTGCAACTGTTAGGCGCACTTCATAATATACGAGTGGGTGTTTACGTGTATTGTCTATTGTCGGATGATGATAGTGGTGGTTGTGATGGTGGGGTGGGGGGGTTTACGTGTATTGTCGGGATGAGATATCGTGGTAGGGTGATGGGGGGGGGGGGGGGGTGTTCGTTTTTACCTGTTTATTTTACCCTGCCGTAAGACAGCATCCTTCGTCGTTTTCCAGGCGCATACTTAGTGGTGTTTTCACGTTTTAGTATGACAAAGATTCAGGCTTCAGACATCTGCACAGTCATATATTGACCATGGAGACAGGAAAACTCTCCACACTTACCCCCCACCAGGCAGGTTTGAACTCAAGACTTTCCTGTTGGAAAACGAGTGCTCTGACCACTCGACTATGGCATCCATGTTAATTGTCGTTTTACCAAGCCAATCGTTGTGTCGACGAGTAACGTCAATGGCTTTAAGAAAAAAAAAAAAAAAAGCAAACAACCATCACCTGTGTTTGTGCAGGTTCCCCTTTGTGACCCATATGCTTGGTGTGATCAAAGATAGGAACAGGGTCTGATTCTCATTAACCCTTTGACTCCAGCACCCTGTCCACCAACAACCTGCATTGCCAACCATGCTAGCAAAGCAAAAACGTATCCCTTTGATACGTTTAGGAAGCTGGTGGATAGGATGAGGGAATCAAAGGGTTAAGTTTTTGCAGTTGGTGAATAGGCTGTGGGAGTCAAAGGGTTAAGTGTGCACTAATCAGAATTTAATGGATTTTTATTCTGCCATGCTTGAGACTTGAAAGGGTAGGGTACGATCAAAGAGAAGTAGGGTAGGGGGGAAAGAAGGGAATAATAGTATGGCCAGCTTCTTGCGTACAAAAGAGGAAACTGTAATTTATCGAGGGGAAAACCTTATCAAGACAAATGGGAAAAACAAAAGTCTCATCCTAAGATATACAGATAAATAGGGAAAAAACAGAAGTCTCATCCTAAGGTATACAGATAAATAGGAAAAAATAGAAATATCATCCTAAGATATACAGATAAATAGGAAAAAGAGAAGTTTCATCATAAGGTATACAGATAAATAGGAAAAAAACCAGAAGTCTCATCCTAAGATATACAATAAATAGGAAAAAAATCGAAGTCTCATCCTAAGATATACAGATAAATAGGAAAAACAGAAGTCTCATCCTAAGATATACAGATAAATAGGAAAAAAACCCAGAAGTCTCATCCTAAGGTATACAGATAAATAGGAAAAAAACAGAAGTCTCATCCTAAGATATACAGATAAATAGGAAAAACAGAAGTCTCATCCCAAGATATACAGATAAATAGGAAAAATCAGAAGTCTCATCCTAAGATATACAGCTAAATAGGAAAAAAACAGGTCTCATCCTAAGATATACAGATAAATAGGAAAAAATAGAAGTCTCATCCTAAGATATACAGATAAATAGGAAAAAGAGAAGTTTCATCATAAGGTATACAGATAAATAGGAAAAACAGAAGTCTCATCCTAAGATATACAGATAAATAGGAAAACAAAACCAGAAGTCTCATCCTAAGATATACAGATAAATAGGAAAAAAGAAGTCTCATCCAAGATATACAGATAAATAGGAAAAAACCCAGAAGTCTCATCCTAAGATATACAGCTAAATAGGAAAAAAACAGGTCTCATCCTAAGATATACAGATAAATAGGAAAAAATAGAAGTCTCATCCTAAGGTATACAGATAAATAGGAAAAACAGAAGTCTCATCCTAAGATATACAGATAAATAGGAAAAACAGAAGTCTCTCCTAAGATATACAGATAAGTAGGAAAAAGAGAATTTCATCCTAAGGTGTACCATAAATAGGAAAAATAGAAGTCTCATCCTAAGATATACAGATAAATAGAGAAAAATAGAAGTCTCATCCTAAGGTATACAGATAAATAGGAAAAAATAGAAGTCTCATCCTAAGATATACAGATAAATAGGAAAAAATAGAAGTCTCATCCTAAGGCAGCAGATAAATAGGGAAAAAACAGAAGTCTCATCCTAAGGTATACAGATAAATAGGAAAAAATAGAAATCTCATCCTAAGATATACAGATAAATAGGAAAAAGAGAAGTTTCATCATAAGGTATACAGATAAATAGGAAAAAAAACAGAAGTCTCATCCTCAGATATACAGATAAATAGGAAAAACAGAAGTCTCATCCTAAGATATACAGATAAATAGGAAAAACAGAAGTCTCATCCTAAGGTATACAGATAAATAGGAAAAAAAAGAAGTCTCATCCTAAGATATACAGATAAATAGGAAAAACAGAGGCCTCATCCTTAGGTATACACATAAATAGGACAAAATAGAAGTCTCACCCTTAGGTGTACAAATGATTAGGACAAAGAGAAGTCTCTTCCAAAGATATACAGATGAATAGGAAAAACAGAACTCTCCTTCTAAGATACACAGATAAATGAGATAGACAGAAGTCTCATCCTAAGATATACAGATAAATAGGAAAAAAAACCCAGATGTCTCATCCTAAAGTATACAGATAAATAGAGGGAAAAACCCAGATGTCTCACCCTAAGGTATACAGATAAATAATGAAAAAAAACAAACCCAGAAGGCTCATCCTAAGATATATAGATGAATAGCATAAACAGTAGACTTGCCCTAAGGCACTGATATTTTCAGTTCAGAAAATTTTCTTTTTAGTGTAATAAACCATTAAGGGTGCTGGCAAGACCGAAAATACGCCGTCTTGCAGCACCTGAAGAAAGCAGGTCTGCGGTCAAAATCTTCGCCATAGAGGTCGGGGCAAGAGGGTTTGTGGCACCTCCGCTTATGATCTCATGAAACAACTCGCCATTTCTGGAAGAAGAGGACTAGAGCCCTTAAAGCGATGGCAGAGGCAGCAGAAAGGAGCTCAAGCTGGATCTGGGCAAGGAGGAACCAAAAAAGTGAACTTCATAAGGATTAAATTCCCTACAGATGATGTGTGCCCCGTTAGCACATTGGTAAAACCGCGTACCGCAGTTCTGAAGCGCAGAATCGCCCAGGTTCGATCCCCGGCGTGGGAAAAAAAAAAAAAAAAAAATAGACAACAGCAGAAGGGCATCCAGGAGTCATGACCTGGATGTGGCCCGGCCCCCCGAGAGTGTAAGGAATTCAGGCCGAAACACTTGTCTAAAGGGGGTTACTTCTCTGAAGACCTTCTGTTGTCTAGCTCTCCCTAGAGTTTCTTTCTACCTAGGAATAGGTACAATGGTAGATATGTGTTTAGTAATCCAACTCATCCCAACCCAATCCAATCCAGTCCATCCAATCCTACCTAATCTAATCCAATTTTATCCTCGTCCAATCCAATCCAATGCAGCGCAATCCAACCCAATCTTATCCCAACTCAGCCCAAACTAACGAAACCCATCCCAATCCAATCTATTGAACCCAGGCCAGCCTGGCTTAATCTAACCCAATCCAACTCACTTCAATCCAATCTAATCTGATCTAATCTAACTACAGTTAATCAAAGCAATCCAGTCCCAATTCAAATAAGCTACCGGTAATGTAATCTAACCTCTGTCTCTCTCTGTGTCTGTCTGTCTCTGTCTCTGTCTCTCTCTGTGTCTGTCTGTCTGTCTGTCTGTCTGTCTCTCTCTCTCTCTCTCTCTCTCTCTCTCTCTCTCTCTCTCTCTCTCCCTCCCTCCATGGCTGTTTCTTTCTTCGTTGGTTGGTTGCTTGCTTGGGAGGGAAAGGAGGGCGTGTTTTGTTTTGTTTTTTAATTTCTATTTGTTTTGTTTTTTGTGTTTGTTGTTTTTGTTTTGAAATAGGATGAAATAAAAAGGAAGAGCTTGCATCTGTAGCACAGCCTTAATTCAAAATACTAGTCTTTATGGGTTCAATGGTGTGGTTGATTAAACATTGATTATTTAATGTCTGCGTCCTGTTAACACAGTTGACGATATTCGAGCTGGTCGCTTCAGTTTTGCTGTGATGTTTCTGTAGCCTTGACCCCCCCCTCCCCCCTGTGCTGTCACTTGAGCTGAAATCGTTGAAAGTAATCATTTGATATTCGATTTTGTAGTGAAATTTGATCGTTCTCTATTCAGAGTGCATGCACATGTGGCGAATCATAGAATACACTTCTGATGACAACATGTGTTGCTGCTCAATGTCCATGAATGCTGTGTCTACTGCTGTCGGTTGTGAATGTCCATCAGAGACGGAGAAAAAAAGTATACAAGAATTTTTTTGTAAGCACTTAGGTAAGAGAGTTGAGAGTTCCATGGACAGCAAAGAAAACAAACGAGACAGTCTTGATGGAGGCAGACACAAGTAATCACTCATAGGGAAGGTTAGGAAAAGACAGGCAACATTTATAGGCCATTTTATCAGGAAGGGGGATTTGGAGCACCTGGTCACAACGGGAAAGCTGGAGGGAAAGAGAGCACCAGGTAGACCCAGGGAGAAAATGCTGGACGGACTTGCAGAGTGGCTGGGGATGAGGAGGGTGGGGGAGATGCTAGGGGCAACGAGAGAAGAGATGGTTGGAAGTCCATGGTCGCCAACGCCATGCGGCAGGGCACCTGATGATGATGATGATGATGACTTAGGTAAATAGACTTGTATGACAGAAAAAGCAGAGAAAGGAACAGTCAGCAGGAGATAGGAAGAGATGACAAAAAGCAAAAGAGCGATGCAGGAACAGAGAGAGAGAGAGAGAGAGAGAGAGAGAGAGAGAGAGAGAGAGAGAGACAGACAGACAGACAGACAGACAGAGACACAGAACAAAGAAGGATGATTGATTTGGCGAGAAATGGTAGGGAGAGAGAGAGAGAGAGAGAGAGAGAGAGAGAGAGAGAGAGAGAGAGACAGACAGACAGACAGACTGACAGAGAAAGAGACAAAGAACAAACTAGGATGATTGTTTTGGCGAGAATATAGGAGAGAGAGAGAGAGAGAGAGAGAGAGAGAGAGAGAGAGAGAAGGAGAGAGAGGAGAGAAGAAGAGAGACAGACGACGGACAGAGACAGAGACAAAGAACAAACTAGGATGATTGTTTTTGCGAGAAATGGTAGAGAGAGAGAGAGAGAGTTAGACAGACAGAAGGAGAGAGAGACAGACAGACAGACGACAGACAGAACAGACAGAGACAGAGCAGAGACAGAGAACAACTAGGATGATTGTTTTGCGAGAAATGGTAGAGAGGAGAGAAGAGAGAGAGAGAGAGAGAGAGAGACAGACAGACAGACAGACAGACAGACTGACAGACAGACAGACAGACAGAGAGACGGGCAGACAGACAGGCAGACAGACAGAGACAGAGTCAGAGAACAAACACGGATGATTATTTTGGCGAATAATGGTATAAACATATCAATGCTTTTTTTTCAATCAACCCTCTCCCACAGAGGGACCATACTAAATACAAGTACACTAAAATTCACTTAAAAGGTCTACATTAAATGTAGACAGATAAAGAGAGAAAGAATGTGGAACATTTCCAGCACAGATTTTCCACGGGGACAGACAGAGATATACATGTATTATTCATACGAGGCTCTGGCATTTCTCAAAACAATGTTGACATTGTGATTTTTTTTTTTTTTGGTAAAGAAATATCAATTCTTCGTCGTAGGAAGCGTGAAGACTATCATAAAATATACCACTTATGATATGTGTGTGTGTGTCTACGATGGTAGGGGGTGATAATGTATATGTGTGTCAGTAGGGGGAGGATGGGGAAGCCGAGCAGAAGGATGAAAGAGGGAGAGGGAAGGGGTGTTGAGTCAAACACAAGGAAGGGCCTTTTATCTGAGAGAGTTCTGATAACGCACTAACTGCGCCGCTTCAGTTTCTTTGTTAATGCGGTTGCGTGAAGGGGAGGGGGGGGGGATAGAGGGCGGGTAGCACGGTATGTTATTATTTCATGATCTTAAAGAGAAGTTTGTTCTGTCTGTCTGTCTGTCTGTCTGTCTGTCTGTGCTTGTTTCTTCGTGAGAAAATGCACTCTGTGTACTTGTTCCTTCGTGAGAAAATGCACTGTGTGCTTGTTCCTTCATGAGAGAATGCAATTTGTGTGCTTGTTCCTTCATGAGAAAATGCTCTCTGTGTTTTTCCTTCGTGAGAAAAATTAATGCACTCTGTGTGCTTTTTCCTTCGTGAGAAAAATTAATGCACTCTGTGTGCTTTTTCCTTCGTGAGAAAATGCTCCCTGTGCTTGTTTCTTCGTGAGAAAATGCACTCTGTGATTGTTCCTTCGTGAGAAAATGCACTCTTGTGCTTGTTCCTTCGTGAGAAAATGCACTCTGTGATTGTTCCTTCGTGAGAAAATGCACTGTGTGCTTGTTCCTTCCAGAATCCTGTAAAACCTACATCAGTATTAAGCTGAGATGTGCACTCTTCTGCTTCAAAGGTCAGCTGTAGTGTGCACTGTTTGGACTAGGGCTAGGATTAGGGTTGCTTCTTACCTATCCTCATTGGCACCCGTCAGCTGCCTCCTCTTTCTCTCCCATTATGTAACACATTAGTCCCAATTTCTGATTCAGCTAAAAACCTTGGTGTCTGCATTGACTCTACCCTCTCCATGAACAACTTTGTTTCTCAAACTGCCAGATCTTGCTACTATCACCTCCATCGTATAAGCCTGATCAGGAAGTATCTCTCTGTCGAAACAACTGCAAAACTCGTTCTCTCCTTCATAATGTCTCGCATTGACTATTGCAATTCACTCCTGTCTGGTCTTCCTGCCTCCACCATACACATCCTACAGCGCATTCAAAACAATGCTGCACGCCTTGTACTCAAAAAGAAAAAAGCTGACCACATATCTCCTCTCCTCGCACAACTTCACTGGCTCCCTGTATCAAAGCGCATACAGTACAAACTAGACACCATGTGCTACAAAAGCCTCAATAACGCAGCTCCCGATTACCTGTCAAGCCTACTTGAGATCTATGTTCCCTCACGTACCCTCCGCTCTGCCTCCGATCCTCTGACTTTTCGCTTTCCACGCACTAAGCTCAATACCTATGGTCCTCGAGCCTTCTCTGTTTCTGGTCCACTCTCCTGGAACAAACTTCCTCTCTCAGTCCGTCAGCAACCTACTTTTGTCTCCTTCAAGTCCGCTCTCAAAACTCACCTTTTCTCCTCTGCATAAAATCCTGACCTCACTCAATCCCCTCTGCAGCCTGTCTCCACTCGGAGGGGAATCACATTGTAATATATAATTGTATATAATATGCTCTCTATAATTTTCCATTGCTTTTATTCTTTCTCCCCATTTATAGCCGTGTGCGTGTGCGTGTGTGTGTGTGTGTGTGTGTGTGTGTGTGTGTGTGTGTGTGTGTGTGTGTGTGTGTGTGTGTGTGTGTTGTGTGTGTGTGTGTGCGTGCGTGCGTGCGTGTATGTCTGTTTCAGCGCTTAGATTTGATTTTATCAAGATTTTGCGCTATATAAATATTGTATTGTATTGTATTGTATAGTGCATATGAAATTCGTTCCGAACGCGGAGACGTCGTCTTAAGAAACTGAAACTGAAACTGAAACTTACTCTAGTCGTTATCCTACTTCCAACCCCAATCTGAATTCTAACTGTGAACGTAGCCGTACCCTTGATTTTCATTCCGTCTCCAAAGCTCAGTTACTCACCCCATTAATGATGAAAACCTTTATAAGAAAATGTACTTGTTTTTTTTTTCCCGTTTTTAGTGTTTTTGCTAGGGATGCCGACACTTCATAAGATTCCCTAATGTATCATTGTACAGCACAAACCCCATACAATGAAAATACAAAGAGTCTTGACAGATACCAAAAAAGATAAAGGTTTACGTCATCAGCAGAGTCATCACTCTTCTGCCTCGAAGATAGAATGAAGTTGGTTTACGGTTCGGGTCAAGATAAAATGAAGTTGGTTTACGGTTCGGGTCAGGATTGTTTATCGTCTTAACCCCTACCCTTGCCCCAAGCAAAACCTCAACCCTAAGTGTATACAGTAGACTTCGTCCTACCTTCAAAGCAGAGAAAGATACCCTGCTGCTCATATAAAGTTTTACCCAGGTGTCTTATTTCAACCAGAGCCAATCGTGTGGTACTTAAAACACGCGGAAAGAACACTTGTTTGTTTGTTTGTTTGTGAGTCTGGATGAGTTTGAAGAATAACGCTCTACAAGAATGATTTATTGTTATCGTTATTGTTATTTCCCTAGTCCACCATTGTCATCATCATCATCGTCGTCATCATCATCATCATCATCATCATGTGCCCTGCCCCATGGCGTTGGCGATCATGGCCCTCCATATATATCTATCCCTTCTTGCCGTAAGCACATCTTCCACCCTCTCTGTCCTCAGCCACCCTGCAAGTCCGTCCAATATTTTCTCCCTGGGTCTACCTGGTGCTCTCTTTCCCTCCAGCTTTCCTGTTGTGAATATAATTATATCTACAAAAGTCAAATAGTGATGGCCACTGTTGCGAAGTTCTTGCCCCACACTATACATCAGCGCTATCAACGTCAGAGGACGCTGTCACGTTAAGTGTTTCCGGTGTTCCTGTCAGTATGCACAGCCCCCTGGCCTGTATCCCGCCAATGGCTGACAGTGATCTATGGCATGAGGGGGGTGGGGGGGGGGAGGAGAGGGAGATAACCAGTGTAGGCTACATGCTGCTTATGTATTGCAGACTGGTTGGTTCATCCGATAGAGCTGTTGTCTCATGATCTGATGTCTGGAGTTCAATCCCAGCCTGCAACATTGAAAAGAAAAAGTCTGGGCGTCCTCACGGGAGCCCTGCAATACAGGTATCGGTCTGTTTATCGGGCCTTCGGAAACTGGATGGACAGAGCTGTCGCACGTACACACACACACATATGCATACACAAGTACACATACATACATACATACATACATACATATACATACATACATACATACAGGCGCGCACGCACGTACACACACACATACACACACACACACACACACACACACACACACACACACACACATGCACACACAGTTTGTGTTTTAGCAAAGAGTATAGTACCTACGGATACTCTTTGGTTTTAGTGTTAAATTTTCCCTTTACATTGTTGAAGTTAATTGTTACTAATGCTAGAGTTAAGATTTCGTTCCATTTTACTATTCTACCACCTATTTATGACTTTTTCCTCTGTCTCCCCTCTGTCCCAATCCAACCCGTCCAACTATCGTTCTCCATTTTATTTTATTTATACATTTTTTATTCCCCCTCCCCCCCCCCCCCCCCTTCCTCTCTCTCTCTTCCGTCTAATATCACTTACAGTGAAAAGACGTTAAATCAAAGAACGAACGAACGCACACACACACGTACATGATTGTTGAAACTGATGGAAAGGTTTAGGGAAAATGTATTGATTGCTTAGAATCCATTATGCTAAATCCAAGTGACTTACGTAAGGAAGATGCTTCACAACATACGTATTGCAAAACATACCTACAATTGCCTGCCTTTTACGTCGGCACCCAACTCAGGTGATATGGCCGACAGAAATAACCATCTCAGGGGAGTGGGGGAAGGGGGGACTTATCTAATCCTATATTGATGCCATCAGAACAACAATGATGTTAAGGTGGGACAGTGAGAAGGCCAGTTTTAATGTAGCGGCACCCCGGGATTCGAATCCACAACCATTAACATGTGAATCCGACGCTCAGCTAGATGAGATACCGAGGTCCGCAATCCAACATTTGGTTTAGTTTTTACGTCAGCGCCCACCTCAGGTGCTGGTGCGTGCGGACCTCAGTAGCTCAGTTGGTTGAGCGTGGGATTCACACTAATGGTTGTGGGTTCGAATCCCGGGGTACGCTTCATTAAGTCTGGCCTTCTCACTGTCCCATCTTAACATTATTGCTGTTCTGGTGGCGTCAGTACAGGATTAGATAAGTCCCCCCCCCCCTTCCCCCACTTCCCTAGGATGGTTATCCTCATCGACCATCCAACATTTTGATTGATTGATTTGGTTCAGTTTTTACGTTGACACCCCCAGCTCAGGTGATATGGCCGACGGGGATAACCAACATTTGAGTTGAGTTGAGTTGAGTTTTAAAGTCCTACCACTCTTAGAGTATACGAGGACTAGTGAAAAATTTTTTTTTGTAGAAGCCTTCAATAAGTTTAGAGCATTGTGAGAAACCGATGCTTTATTCGGTTCTCCTGATCCACCTTGGTAGGATGAATGAATAACCAACATTTGCAGATGCGGTCTGTTTATATACTCTCTGCAGTGAGGCAAGGTAGCAGGGGAAAGTAAATGGAGGGAGGGGGGGGTTGTGCTCCACTGGAGCGTGGCAGACGATGCTGGCAGAGCTGACTGACAGACTGAACGCTTGATTAATAGTGACATGGCTGGCCATGTGGTGACTGCAGTCAGTGATAGATGGGGATGGAAAGGTCGCTCCACCAGTCCTTGAGAATGGACCAACGTGATGGACAAGGATAATCTGAATGCTGGAAGTTAGAGTTTGCTCAAGAGGGATTCGTCGCATTTGGACAACTCCATATTCGCTCCACCTAGAGAGAGAGTCAGAGAGAAGGAGATAGAGAGAGAGACAGAGAGACAAAGAGAGACTGAGAGAGAGGATGTTGAGCAAAGGTTACACTCAAGCCTGTTCAACAAACGGAAAGTTGACCCAAGTTGTTATCTTCTCATTCTTCTGTGTCACACACACACACACACACACACACACACACACACACACACACACACACACACACACACACACACACACACACACACGCACGCACGCACGCACGCACACACACACACACACACACACTCACACACACACACACATACACACACATACATACACACACACACACATACACACACACACACACATACACACACACACACACACACACACACACACACACACATACACACAATTATTCTATTTCTTTGGTTTCGTTGTTTTTTTAATGAACAGTCAGGGTTCGAACCTTCTAGGGTACCACCTGGTAGGTAAAGCGTGGAGATTTTTGGGATCTCCAAGATCGACATGCACGCAGATATTTTACTGGTTGGACTCTTTACGTTGCGTGTACACACGCATCATCATCATCAGGTGCCTTGCCGCATGGCGTTGGCGATCATGGACTTCCATCTGTCTCTATCTCTTGTTACCCCAAGCATCTCCTCCACCCTCCTCGTCTTCAGCCACTCCGCAAGTCCGTCTAGCATTTTCTCCCTGGGTCTACCTGGTGCTCTCTTTCCCTCCAGCTTTCCCGTTGTGACCAGGTGCTCCAAATCCCCCTTACTCATAAAATGGCCTATAAGTGTTGCCTGTCTTTTCCTAATCTTCCTTATGAGTGATCTACTTGTGTCTGCCTCCATCAAGACTGTCTTGTTTGTTTTCTTTGCTGTCCATGGAACTCTCAACATTCTTCTTAGAGACCACATCTCGGCTGCCTCAATTTTGCTCTGGCTTTGCTTGTTGACTGTCCACGCCTCACATCCGTACAACAGTATTGGTTCTATGTAACATTCAAGAACTCTCTTCCTGATGTTAATTGATAGGCATTTGTTGGTAAGAATGCTTGTCATCTTCTTGAATGCTATTTTGGCTTGGCCGATTCTGCCAGCTATTTCCGATGTGCATCTGCCGTCTGATGAAATGATCGTTCCCAGGTATTTGAACTTATTAACCTGTGTCAAGGTTGTGCCATTTGCTGTTATTTTGCATGAGGGGATTTCAGTCTTCTGTATATGAAATATTATTATGTGTCTTCTGTATATTGCATGTCGTCAGATGTCCAAAATGTTCCTCTTATGTGCATGAATTGATCATATTTTTCGTTTCTGCATTGTCTGTTGATATCTGTTTCTTTCCCAGTTTTGTTGTTGTTGTTGTTGTTGTTGTTGTTTTCATTGAGATATTGTGTACGTTTCGAGATCGTTATAACCCTGATATTGCTCTGTACAGTCAACTGGGCCATAAACAACAATGATTTTATGATAATGGCGGAAAGCTGAACATAAAAAAGAAATGTAGTATTCCGCTTATGAGGAAGGGGGATTTGGA
>CM060312.1:17418065-17423065 GCA_030674185.1 Monoplex corrugatus
GAGAAGAAGAAGAAGTAGAAGAAGAAGAAAAAGAAGAAGTAGAAGAAGAAGAAGAAAGAAGAAGAAGAAGAAGAAGAAGAAGAAGATGATGATGATGATGATGATGATGATGATGATGATGATGATGAAGGAGAAGAAGAAGTAGAAGAAGAAGAAAAAGAAGAAGAAGAAGGCGTGACCATGTACACATGTGCGTTATATTGCGAGATATTGTGCTTTGTTAGAAGGCGCTTATGGGCCTGGTGTCTCTGGCGTCATCTTTTAAGTTGCGTTTGTTTGGTTAGTTTGTTGTTTGTTTAATTGTTTGTTTGTTTGTTTGTTTGTTTGCTTGCTTGTTTGTTTGTTTGTTTGCTTGCTTGCTTGTTAGTCCGACCTTGGCTTATGACAAAAAGGCCTATCCTGTAAACGCGGCAGGCTATCTAGGATCCAAAACAAGTGCGACTGCCCGCGCCCAAGCAAACAGGAACCAGAAGAACAAGCGAAACAAAGCAAGCGCGTATTCAACACAACAAGACAAGACAAGCGCAAATTTTCGGCCAACCGGCCTTTGTCAAGCGCGAATGCACGGTCACAAACAGACCACAAACACCAAACAACGGATAATAAAAAGAGGACTAAAATAATAAAAAGAGGACTAAAAACTTCCCTGCCGCCTCGTCCAGTGGATAAAAAGAGACCGAATGCTATCTAGGGCTTTAGGCGGCCTTGTCCAGCCTAAGTAGCAGACCATGAGAGAATGGAAGAGCCCTGGCCTGTCTCGCCTTATTCTCGGCCTTGGCTATCGCGTGGCGTCGGGAGCTTGGAGAGTCATTGTCCGGAGAGTGGTGAGGCATTGGTGCGTTGGGTACTATCCAGCACGCCCCGGGTGTTTCTTGTTTAACTTTGACTTGTGGCTTGGCTGCTCACTTCAGGAAATCAGGCCTGATGACCGCAGCGAAAGACCTGCTTGCTGCTCGGAAAGACGGCAAACTTTGCGGGGCATGTCAGACCTTGCTCAACGGCAAAATGGGCTGTGTCTAGAGCACCACCATGCCTGGTCACTTTTGCGGCCGTTCGAGTACCCCCTGAGGTAGTAGTAAAGCAACGTTGGGAGCTTCCGACTGCTGACTGTCGAGACTATAGTAAGGGGAAAAGCGCTGACTCCTATACGAGCTGGTGGCTGGACGGGCTGCCCAGTAGAAAGGCGAGTATATATATATATTTAACGCTCAGCAAATTAGAGCAGACCAATCAATTGTGAAAATTGGATGCTGTTCATGTTCATGACAATTACTGGTGAAACGCTGAGGAGGTCAAGATCATTCGTAACATCAACCTTCAGAGTCAGGTTCTGCCTTGTCCACGTCGAAGGTTGACACGGTCGCTGAGGTTGGCAGACAATATGTCACCCAGGGGAGTGGGACACCTTGTTTGCATTCGAAGGCTGTGCCCGATCAGTCTCAGTCGGCTTCTTCGAAGCGTCTTGCTCAAGGGTGAGAGTTTAGTCCGAGAGTAGAGCGCCTTGGTGGAGATTTTCTCTGGCCAGTAGATGCCGAGTGCTGAGCGAAAGGCGAAGGCTCAGAATAAAGCCAGATAGAGCTCTTCCATTATCTCATAACGGTATCAAGACTGGACCTGTTTGGTGCACGCTATTCGGCTGTGTCTCGGGGGTCGTCATCTCCCTATTTTGCTCTTCGGTTTGTTAGCAAGGTAACTGATGACTGGGTCCGAATGGGTCATGCAGCGCATGGAGAACCTCCCTTTGAAACCAGTATGTGCTACATAGTCATTTTTCAGTAATGTAATGAGAGCATATAATCTGGTTATAATAGTCACGTATTTGTGGAAACACATTGTGAGATAAGGCGATACATCTGTTATAATGACTACCTGGTTGAACCTGTCTCTCAGTGACAAAAAAGCTACTTACTGCGTAGCTTTCATCGGCAATCCGCCGTGAGCGAACTCACGACAGTGCGACTGAATAAGTGAGGAATACACCGATGGCAGGTTGTGTCGGCCCCTGTCACGGTTGAGGGTGGGGTTCCTTGCGGCGATGTAAACTGCCTCCTTTACTCCCCTCTGGAACCATCTTGCTTCTTTGTCGAGAACTTGCACACTGTCCTTTTCAAAGATATTGGTTTTATTCTTGCTTTTATTGCTTTTATTCTTTCTCCCCATTTGTGGCCATGCGTGTGTGTGTGTGTGTGTGTGTGTGTGTGTGTGTGTGTGTGTTGTGTGTGTGTGCGTGTGTGTGCGTGCGTGCGTGCGTGCGTGTGTGTCTTTTCGGCGCTTGGATTTGATTTTGTCGAGATTTTGCGCTATATAAATATTGTAATTATTATGTATGCATGTGCGTACGTATGTATGTATGTATGTATGTATGTATGTATGTATGTATGTATGTATGTATGTATGTATGTATGTATGTATGTATGTATACGCTTAGATTTATGTATGTATGTATGTATGCATGTATACGCTCAGCTTAGATTTATGTATGTAAGTATGTATGCATGTATGTATGCATGTATACGCTCATATGTATGTAGGTATGTATGCATGTATACGCTCAGCGCTTAGATTTGATTTTATCAAGATTTTGCGCTATATAAATAAAATATATTATTATTATTATTAGATATATCTTTTGTTAAGAGCTTTATAGATGTACGTTGCCAGGTTTTTTTAACCGTCCTTCCAGTTTTTCGAGGCCTTTTGAATATCATTTGTCTGAAACCATTTGGATTACGGTAGTGCTTCGGTTGAATTACTTGAAGTCTCAAGTCTTAAAGGCTTGGACAGCATAGACTGGAACGAATTTCATTGTCATAATGGATATTTGGCTGCTTCTTCATTTTTTTTTTTCATATTTTAATCTGTTGGCTGAAAAGACAAAATCTAAAACTAGAGAACACGACACACATACACACATACACACATACACACGTACACACATACGCACACACACACACACACTCTCACACACGCACACACACACACACATACTCACACGCGCACGCACGCACACACGCACACACTTTGAGAGAGACAGAGAGAGAGAGGGGGAGACAGACAGACACACAGACAGACAGACAGACAGAAAGAGACATAGAGCGACATAGACACAGTGAGAGAGAGAGAGAGAGAGAGAGAGAGAGAGAGAGACAGAGACAGACAGACAGACAGACTGACATAGACAGACACCGACAGACAGACAGACACAGACAGAGAGGAGGGAAGCAAGCAGGGAGATATGACTAAGTGTGAATGAACCAGCAGCTTGTCTGGTTTCCCCATCTGAAAAACAAAACAAAACAAAACAAACCCCCCCCCCCCAAAAAAAAAAAAAGCCAGGACAGCATGGTGCCATCAAGCCCTGAATAACACGGAAGATGGTAAAGTTATAAAATTGTTGTCCGTGCTTCTTGTCAGTTGAGATAAAGCACGTTACGAAGTTATGAGTGTTTGGCCACTAGTGAAAGTGTCTGGAAAACAGATTTAGGGGCAGAGAGAATGAGCAAGAACAAGAATGCATGTTATTTACCAAGGTGTGAAATCAGCCGTGTATATGCTTTTTTTTTTTTTTTTTTTTGTTGTCTAGCCTTGTCCTAAACAGTGACAATACTACATATTAATTATACGCGAATCAACATCAACATCAATATTGCAACGATACATACGTTATATACCACTAACATTAATTTTTTTTAAATGTATAAGTGTATATATCAAATGGTTTCTATGTACAATATTAAATTGTTTCTATGTACATTTTAAGTGTTTATATGAAGTTGTTGTTATTTTAAGTAGTTTGGTAAGTATTCAAGAATATGTGAGTGATTGATGCGATTGTTAGGTAGGTAGCTGAATAGCTAATTAATTCATGAGATATGTTACGTACTTTTCTTAAATTTGTAAAACAAAGACATTCTTTCGTTTCTTTTTTGGGGGGGAGGGGGGAGGGGGGAGGAGGGAACTGTTTGTGTGTGTGTGTGTGTGTGTGTGACAGACAGACAGACAGACAGATAGGCAGAGAGAAAGAGACAGAGAGACAGACAGACAGACAGACTGACAAAGAGAGACAGACAGACAGTGAGGGAGACAGACAGACAGACAGAGAAAGAAAGAGAGAGAGACTGACAGACAGACAGACAGACAGACAAATAAACAGACAGAGAGATGGAAAAAAAGACACATACAAAACAAAACAACTCAAACAAGACAAACAACAACAAAAAAAAAGAAACCGACTTAACCCTTTGACTCCCGCACCATGTCCACCAGCATCCCGCATTGTCAATCATGCCGGAAAAGCAAAAACTTAACCCTTTGACTCCCTCACCCTTTCCACCAGCTTCCTGCAGGAAGCTGGTGGAAAGGGTGAGAGAGTCAAAGGGTTAAGTTTTTGCAGTTGGTGGATAGGGTGTTGAAGTCAAAGGGTTAAACGAATCAAACACTTGTGTGGTTTCTCTTCACAAGAACACCAACAGCGTGGTGCTGCTGTCAGATACTGTTCCTCACTGGTACTCTCACGCAAGGAATTTCCCCTAGAACAACATGAACTGAAAAAAACAAAGTAATAAATAGAAAAAAAAAGGGAAATGTAGTAGGCGAGCGAGGTAGTAAACACAAAAACGTGATCAGTTTGCCTGATAACTTACACACCCTGCCAACTGACAAGGCAGGCTATAACCTCAATGTACACAACTTGGCAAAAAACTGCTGAAAAAAAAAAATTAAATACATATCAAGCATACGCACATATCTAGGGTATGCCTTGCGAACCATTCGTCATTATCATCGGAAGATTTTTTAAAAAAAAGACACCTGACACAATGGAACGTATGAGGCCACTAAGCATACACTAAAAACTGCCTAATTGCTTAAAATGCTCCCTCAGCACTTACGTTGGCTTTTTTTTTTTTTTTGCAGTCATATATTACATTATCAGTCCTAGGAAAGTACGTAAACTTCATTGGCACATACAGGTGAATGACAGCAAGGCGAAATGATAGGAA
>CM060312.1:17428065-17440565 GCA_030674185.1 Monoplex corrugatus
AGAGTTTTTTTTTCGGAAATACAGTTGAATGATCTGGAAGAAATAAGAAATAAGAAAGAGCCTTATGAGGAATAGAGAGCATGACAGGAAAGAGGAAAACCCCTAACGACCTGAAAGCAAACTAAATTGCTCCCGTGGGACCAAAATGGAAGGGGACCATTACCTCAATTACCGCATTCCCAGTACCCCACTTCTGTTCTGGATGATTATAATAATGTATTTTCTGCAATGTCCCCCGTTCTGCCTCTTACAAACAGGCAAGCAGACAGACCGACCGATCGACCAACGGGCAGGCGTGCGGACATACACGTACGCACGCACACACCCGCATACGCACATTCACAGTCACATGCATGCACACACACATATACGCAGGCAGGCGAGCACGCACACACGTTCGCACATATACACACACACGCACACGCACGCAACACACACACACACACACACACACACACACACACCACACGCACACACACACACATACACACACATACACACACAAACACAGAGAGAGAGACAGACACATACACAGACACACACACACAGACGGAGGGAGCGAGAAAGAAAGAAAGACAGACAGACAGACAGAGAGGCAGAGAGAGAGAGAGAGAGAGAGAGAGAGAGAGAGAGACAGAGAGAGAGAGAAAGAGAGAGAGAGAGAGAGAGAGAGAGAGACACACACACACACACACACACACTAATGAATGGCTGTAATTTGACGATTACTATAATTGTGATGGCGGTATTACCAACTCACCAAATTATTCAGGGTCCAGTTTGGTTGTTTGGTTGTTTGGTTGATTAGTTAGTTGTTGGTTTACTGGTTGGTTGGCTAGTTAATTCACTGGTTAGTTGTTCTGTTCGTTCGTTGGTTGGTTGGTTGGTTGGTTGGTTGGTTGGTTGGTTGGTTGGTTGGTTGTCCGTTGGTTGGTTGGTTGGTTGGTTGGCTGTCCGTTGGTTGGTTGGTTGGTTTACTGACTGATTGACTGACTTACTGATTGATTGATTGATTAATTGATTGATTGATTGATTGGTATATGATATGATATGATATGATATGATGTGATGTGATGTGATGTGATGTGATGTGATGTGATGTGATGTGATGTGATGTGATGTGATGTGATGTGATGTGATGTGATGTGATGTGATGTGATGTGATGTGATGTGATGTGATGTGATGTGATGTGATGTGATGTGATGTGATGTGATGTGATGTGATGTGATGTGATGTGATGTGATGTGATGTGATGTGATGTGATGTGATGTGATGTGATGTGATGTGATGTGATGTGATGTATGTGATGTGATGTGATGTGATGTGATGTGATATGATATGATATGATATGATATGTGATTTGATTTGATTTGATTTGATTTGATATGATATGATATGATATGATATATGATGTGATATATGATATGATATGATATGATATGACATGATATGATATGATATGATATGATATATGATATGATATGATATATGATATGATATATGATATGATATGACATATGATATGATATGATATGATATGACATGATATATGATGATATGATATGATATATGATATGATATGATATATGATATGATATATGATATGATATGACATGATATGATATATGATATGATATGATATGATATGACATGACATGATATGATATATGATATGACATGACATGATATGATATGATATGATATGATATGACATGATATGATATATGATATGACATGACATGATATGATATATGATATGACATGACATGATATGATATGATATGATATGACATGACATGATATGATATATGATATGACATGACATGATATGATATGATATGATATGACATGATATGATATGATATGATATGACATGATATGATATGATATATGATATGACATGACATGATATGATATATGATATGATATATGATATGATATGACATGATATGATATATGATATGACATGACATGATATGATATGATATGACATGACATGATATGATATATGATATGACATGACATGATATGATATGATATGATATGACATTACATGATATGATATATGATATGACATGACATGATATGATATGATATGATATGACATGATATGATATGATATATGATATGACATGACATGATATGATATTATGATATGATATATGATATGATATGACATGATATGATATGATATGATATGATATGATATGAATGATATGATATGATATGATATGATTATGATATGATATATGATATGATATGATATATGAATATGATGATATGATATGATATGATATGAATGATATGATATGATTATGATATGATATGATATGAATATAGAATGATATGATATATGATATGATATGATATGATATATATGATATGATATGATATGATATGATATGATATGATATATGTATATGATATATGATATGATATGATATGATATGATATGATATGATATGATATGATAATGATATGATATATGATAATATTATGATATGATATGATATGATATGATATGAATTGATGATATGATATAGATATGATATGATATATGATATGATATGATATGTATATATGATATGATATGATATGAATGATATGATATTATGATATGAATGATATGAATATGATATGATATATGATATGATATGAATGATATTGATATGATATGACATGATATGATATGATATGATATATGATATGATATGATATGATATGATATGATATGATATATGATATGACATGATATATGATATGATATGACATGATATGATATGATATGATATGATATGATATGATATGATATGACATGATATATGATATGATATGATATGATATGATATGATATGATATGATATATATAATTGATATGATTATGACATGATATGATATGATATGATATGATATATATGATATGATATGATATGATATGATATGATATGATATGATATATGATATGATATATGATATGATATGACATGATATGATATGATATGATATGATAATGATATGATATGACATGATATATGATATGATATGATATGATATGATATGATATATGATATGATATGACATGATATGATATGATATGATATGATATGATATGATATGATATATGATATGATATGATATGATATGATATGATATGATATGATATGATATGATATGATATGATTTGATATTGATTGATTGATCGATCGATCGATTTTTCCACCCACAGATCATGGCGGCTCACAAACCGTGCAGCATCGAAGTGACCACCTACCAGTCCCGATGGACCCCATCCTTATTGTCCTGATCGTCATCATCGCCATCGTCATCGTGGGCCTCATCGTGGCCTTGGCCGTCATCATCGCTCTAAGGTTCGCTCCTCCCCACTGTGATGGTGGGCGTCAGAGCAGAGCGAGGAACATGGACCAGCCGGGGCTGTTCAACGATCTGTCCCCTGCAGAGATGCGAGGTGTCCGGGACTTTTTACTAGCGGACGAAAAATTAGGGCTGACACCGGTGGACGAGGCGACGGTGAACAGCAGTTACATCTTCATGATTGATCTGCAGGTGAGGGATTTGTTGTACGTGTTATCTGTTATATATAGATTGAGGCAGCCGAGATGTGGTTTCTCAGAAGAATGTTGAAAGTTCCATGGACAGCAAAGAAAACAAACGAGACAGTCTTGATGGAGGCAGACACAAGTAGATCACTCATAAGGAAGATTAGGAAAAGAAAGCAACATTTCTAGGCCATTTTATGAGGAAGGGGATTTGGAGCACCTGGTCACAACGGGAAAGCTGGAGGGAAAGAGAGCGCCAGGTAGACCCAGGGAGAGAAATGCTGAACGGACTTGCAGAGTGGCTGGGGATGAGGAGGGTGGGGGAGATGCTAGGGGCAACGAGAGATAGAGATGGTTGGAAGTTCATGGTCGCCAACGCCATGCGGCAGGGCACCTGATGATGATGATGATGATGTTATCTGTTATCTGTTATTGTTGTTTTTATCAAGGCTTTAACCGTTTCAAAACATACACATTATTTCAAGTGGGCCTCAATAGCCAGTTGGTTGAGCATCGGATTCACATGCTAATAATGGTTTGGGGTTCCAATCCCGAGATGCGCTACATTAAAACTGGCCTTCTCACTGTCCCATCTTAACATCACTGTTGTTCTGGTGGTGTCATTATAGGATTAGTTAAGTCCCCCTCCCCCCTCCCCCCACTTCCCTGGGATGGTTATCACCGTCGGCCATATCACCTGAGGTGAGTGCTGACGTAAAAACTGAACCAAACTAAACATTACTTCAACAGTGTTGTTGTTATTTATGTCCAAAGGCCAGCCGACTGCGTAGAGCCACATTAGGGTATACACATTTCAACGTACACAGTCTTGTATGGCATCCGTCGTCTCGGAGACAATGGAGATTGCGCCTTGGAAGTCATTCTGGTGTAACTGCAGGTCGGTGTGCTGAGAGCCGATCTCGAACGGCAGGATCCTGTTGCAGTTGCTGCACGTGAAGATGGTACGTCCGTTGAACAGGTCGCTGAACCCTGCTTCTCCGTGCGTCTGCGTTGTCTTCTTCTGCCAATGTCCCTCTCTCTGCTCGGATGTCTTGAAGCCGAAAGATGGAGTGTCCAGCGGCTGGGTCTGCTGTACCAATTCGAGCCATGTGTGCAATGCCACTCGCCTTGAGGTCCGCTTGCACATCTTTACGGTATGGCCTTCCCGTGCCTCCCGTGTTTTTGCCGCGCTGAGACAGCGGCACTGGAGTTTACTTCAGGGCGCAACTGGCAATAGTATGGAGCTGGTTCAAAACGTACACAGTACTACAACAGGAAAAAATATGTATAATGGAAAAGAAAATTAAGCACACATATCAATGCAATTGCGCACATAATCTAGCAGATGCCCTGGGTTGACCACTCTGTCCAATTTACAGCACAGGGGATTAGAAAAAATATCTGAATACAAATCTAAACATAACAAGGGACATCAAAACATATATAAAAACGGGCCTAAATTGCCTAAAATTGTTTCTGCATATTTCATTTCTCCAGAGCAAAAAATGCTCTTTATACTTGTACCCAATTATCAATCCTAAGAGAAAGTATGTAAGACTTTATTGAACATTTATACAGGTGAATGGACCAGCAAGGCAGAAAATGATAGGAAAAAAAACAACAGAAAGCAAAGGAGAAAGGAAAGAAACAAAGAGAATGACAGAAAAGAGGAAATTTCTAGCACAGAATTTCCAGAAAGGTGGGATACTATTTATACTGAAAGAGCCCCCAGCATCCCATGGGGGGGGGGGGGGGGGGAGTTCTACGCGTTTTGGAGTTGTCTGATTTATAGTTATGTAGAACTAATATGTCGTGGACACTACTTCTCAGCTTGGATTGGATTGGCAGTGAGTGTGCAAATAGTATTGGTACCGATATTTCATTCCAAACCTCTGCAAACTATCAGGCAGCAGTCTGGACCATATGAAGATCTGCTTCATCATCTTCATCATCATCATCATCATTCATCAGGTGCCCTGCCGCATGGCGTTGGCGACCATGGACTTCCAACCATCTCTATCTCTCGTTGCCCCAGCATCTCCCCCACCCTCCTCATCCCCAGCCACTCTGCTAGTCCGTCCAGCATTCTCTCCCTGGGTCTACCTGGTGCTCTCTTTCCCTCCAGCTTTCCGTTGTGACCATCTTCCTTTTTCCTTTGTCCATGGTTTTCCTGGGGAAAACTACGATGGTGGTTTCCCCTTGCCTTCATCGGTTTTTTTTTTCAGGGTTGAGTATAAGATCAGGCTTACTCGTTAAATCAGACAAGAACTTAGGTGGGGCGGATGTGATAAGAGGAGAGTAAGACCAGGGAAGGAGGAGACGGGAGGGGAGAAGGAAGAGGGGAGGGGAGAGACGAGGGGAGAGGAGGGAGGAGACAGAGGGGAGAGGGAGGAAGACAGAGGGGAGAGGGAGGAAGACAGAGGGAAGAGGGAGGAGACAGGGGAAGAGGGAGAAGACAGAGGGGAGGGAAGAGGGAGAGGAAGAGACAGAGGGGAAGAGGGAGGAAGACAGAGGGGAAGAGGGAGGAGACAGAGGGGAAGAGGGAGGAACAGAGGGAGAGGAGGAAGACAGAGGGAAGAGAGGAGAGAGGGAAGAGGGAGAGGAGACAGAGGGGAAGAGGAAGGAGACAGAGGGAAGGAGGAAGAGAGGGGAAGAGGGAAGGAAGACAGGGGGGAAGAGGGAGGAAGACAGAGGGGAAGAGGGAGGAGACAGAGGGGAAGAGGGAGGAAGACAGAGGGGAAGAGGGAGGAAGACAGAGGGAAGAGGAAGACAGAGGGGAAGAGGGAGGAAGACAGAGGGGAAGAGGGAGGAAGCAGAGGGGAAGAGGGAGAGGAGACAGAGGGAAAGAGGGAGGAAGACAGAGGGGAAGAGGAGGAAGAAGAGGGAGAGGGAGGAAGCGAGGGAAGAGGGAGGAAGACAGAGGGGAAGAGGGAGGAAGACAAGGGGAAGAGGGAGGAAGACAGAGGGGAAGGGGGAGGAAGACAGGGGAGGGGAGGAAGACAGAGGGGAAGAGGGAGGAAGACAGGGGAGAGGGAGAAGACAGAGGGAGGAAGACAGAGAGGAAGAGGGGAAAGGAAGACAGAGGGGAAGAGGGAGGAAGACAGAGGGGAAGAGGGAGGAAGACAGAGGGAAGAGGAGGAAGACAGAGAGGAAGACAGAAAAAGAAAACCCCGATGAAATGATTAACAGTGCGACGCCCTAAAAACTATTATTATTAACCCTTTGACTCCCGACCATGTCCAGTAGCAATCCTACATTGCCAACCATGCTAGCAAATCCAAAACAAAGTGCAACCGCCCGCGTGCTAACAAAGCGAAAAGGGACTCCCTCACCTATCCTTCAGCTTCCTGCAGGGTGAGTGAGTCAAAGGGTTAAGTTTTTGCAGTTGGTGGATAGGGTGTGGGGAGTCAAAAAAGTTAAGGGAGAAGAAGAAGCCAGAAAGAGCTGAGATACGCATGGCTTTGTCTCTCGTATACACATTCTGAATAAATGTTTTAAAGTGTGCAGTTGGAGTGTGTTCAAGAGATATTCATCGCATTCGACACAGTTCCACATGCAGCTCCATCAAAATCTGCCAGCAATTATATTCGGCAGACTCCCCGAGCCTGCGTAAAACCCTATGTGCTGGCACTTGTCTTGAAATTGGTAGGTGGTGGGGAGCAGGGAGAAGGGACCTCTAAAACACTCAGCTGACACCACCAGATGGGCAGTGAACAGGCCAGTTTTTAAAAATTGCGGGCTGGAATTGAACTCGAGTCCACGGCTCCATCGAAAGAACCAACCATCCCTGGCTTTATGGAGCTGAAGAAAAGTCAACATCAATCTTTCTGGCATATTCAAAACAAGTGTGACTGCCCGCGTTTTCAAGCAAGCAGGAACCAGGAAAAACACGAGAAAAGAATACGAACGCGTATTTAATACAAACAAAACAAGACAGGCGCAAACTGTCGGCCGACTGGCCTTTGTCAAACGTAAGATCACAAACAAACAAACAAACAAACACCAGACACAACAATTTTTGTATCTGGTGCGCCTGTCTTGTCTTGTTGTATTAAATACGCGTTCTTGTTCTTTTTTTCTGTATTTCCTGGTTTCTGGCATTTTGTTCGGGTTTCAAAGGGGTTGGTTGAATACCTAATTGTATGGTTATGGTGGAGATGCTGGGAACAACGAGAGATAGAGATGGTTGGAAGTCCATGGTCGCCAACGCCATGCGGCAGGGCACCTGTGATGATGATGTGAGATGATGATGGTTATGTACGCTCTATGGGCATGTGTGGCCTTATCGTCTTTCTGTTCTCCAGGTTCCACTGAAGGCAGCAGTGCTGGGGTTTACGGATGGTGGGAGACGTAAGCCGGGTAGAGCGGCCTTTGCAGTGCTGTACAGGGGTGACCTGGACCCACCCCGGGTGGAGGAACACATCGTGGGTCCCTTGCCCACGCCCACCTACCATCGGGCCGTCACCAACCCGGCCTACCGCCGTTCACCTGTGCCTTTTTCTAGGTAAGGGTGAATTGTGTTTCAGTTGAAAAAAATTATATCATGATGGTGAAATAATAATGATGATAATGATGATGATGATGATAATAATAGATAGCAATAATAACACGAAGATGATGATGATGATGATAGATAGATAGCAGTAATGATAATAAGGATGATGACAATATTAATAATAGTATCAATTGTAATAATTATAATTGTAATGATGATGATGATGATGATAGATAGGAGGTAGTAGATAGATAGATAGATAGATAGATAGATAGATAGATAGATAGATAGCAGTAATGATAAGGATGATGAGAATATTAATAATAGTATCAATTGTAATAATTATAATCGTGATGATGATGATGATGATGGTGATAGCAATGAGGATGATGACGATGAATACGATAATGATAAAAAAAATATATAATAATAACAATGGTGACAACAACAGCAGTATCAGTAATGATAATGATGATGATGATGATGATGATGATAATGATGATAAGAAGAAGAAGAAGAAGAAGAATGATAGATATTCTTTGGCCAGTGTGTGTGTGTGTGTGTGTCTGGATGTATGTACGTGTACATGTATGTAGTATGTATGTAGTATGTATGTAGTATGTGTATATGTAGTAGTATGTAGTATGTGTTATGAATGAATGTATGTATGATGTATGTATGTATGTATGTAATGTATGTATGTATGTATTATTATGTATGTATGTATGTATGTATGTATGTATGTGTATGTATGTATGTATGTATGTATGTATGAATGTATGTATGTATGTATGTATGTATGTATGTATTTATGCATGTATGTATGTATGTATGTATGTATGTATGTATAGTAGTATGTATGTATGTATGTATGTATGTATGTATGTATGTAGTATGTATGTATGTATGTATGAATGTATGTATGTATGTATGTATGTATGAATGTATGTATGTATGTATGTATGTATGTATGTATGAATATATGTATGTGTGTATGTATATATGTATGTATGTATTTATGAATGAATGTATGTATGTATGTATGTATGTATTTATGCATGTATGCATGTATGCATGTATGTATGCATGCATGTATGTGTGTTTGCATGTTTGTGCGTGTTGTTGTTATAGTCATTGCTGTTACTTTATTTTTTTTCTTTTATTTATTTATTTATGTATTGGTTTGTTTGTTTATCTATTTGTTTATGTATTGATTGATTATTGATGTTTGTTGATGATTCTTTATTGCCCTGTCCTGTACGGTGACAGTCGTCCCATGGACCAAGTGGAGCGGCGAGAGTTGCGGGCCTTCCTGAAGCGTGTGACGAGCCCTGTGGAGCCCCTGTTGAAAGAGAGTTATCACCTGAGTTACCACGATTGCCATGAGGGGCCTGAGTGTATGATGCTAGTGGACCTGCCGCCAAGGTACTCAGTTTGTTGGGTCAAGTCATTTTTATTGTTTTATCTTGGTCAGTCAATCAAGTCCCCACTGCACTATGAGGAAGGCGCCGCCGTGTACAGCTGAAAATTTCGGCTAAATTGATTTTATTTTATTTATTTATTTATTATTTTTGTATGTGTTTTTTCTGTGCATGTTCTTCTTCTTTTTTCTTGTTCTTCTTCTTGTTCTTCTTCTTCTTCTTTTTCTTCTTCATCTTCTTCTTCTTTTTCTTCTTCTTCTCTCTCTCTCTCTCTCTCTCTCTCTCTCTCTCTCTCTCTCTCTCTCTCTCTCTCTCTGTGCATCTCTCTTTTTGTCTCCCTCTCTCTGTCTTTGTCTCTCTCTCTCTCTCTCTCTCTCTCTCTCTCTGTCTACCTGTCTGTAAGTCTCTCTGTCTGTCTGTCTGTCTGTCTCTCTCTCTCTCTCTCTCTACTTGTCTGTAAGTCTCTCTGTCTCTCTGTCTGTCCTCTCATTCTTTGTCTTTCTGTCTCTGTCTCTCTCTCGCTCTTTGTCTCTCTCTGTCTCTGTCTGTCTGTCTGTCTGTCTGTCTCTCTCTCTTCCACTCAAGAAAAGAAATTAAGTACACATATCAGCGCATTCGTGCACATATTCTAAACCCAGCCGACTGCGTAGAGCCATATCAGGGCTATAACCTGTTCCAAAACGCACACAATATTCAACAGGACAAAAAAGGGGTAAAAAAAAAAAAAAAAGGAAAAGAAAATTACGTACACATATCAATGCATTCCCGCACATGATCTTTGGAGATGCCCCTGGCGTTGACCATTCCGAACCCGTCCAATTTATCGCACAGAGGAGTTAAAAAACACACCTGAAGACAAATTTAAACATAACTAAGGACTCTAAACCATTTTTTTTATTATTATTAATAGGCCTAAATTGCCTAAAATTGCTTCTGTATATCTCATTGCCCTTGAGCCAAAAAATACACTTAATACGTGTACCCAATTATCAATCCTAAGAGAAAATAGGCCTACATAAGACTTTATCGAACACATACAGGTGAATGGACCAGCAAGGCAGAAACTGATAGGAAGAAATGGCAGGAAGCGAAGGAACAAGGCAGAAAGAAAGAGAGTGACAAAAAAAGAGGAAGTTTCTAGCACAGAATTTCCAGAGGGTGGGAATACTTTTTTGTACTGAAAGAGTCCCTGGCATCCCCACTTGAAGACCTCGCAAAATAGCAGTTGCCTTGTTGGCTTCCCCATGAATACTCCAATCGTTCTGGTAATGTCAGCGTTTCATACTTACAGGTCCCGTCCTGTTCCCCTCTCAGTTTTAGACCCTGCCAGAGCATAAGGTTTTGTGCAGGATTGATGAAGGAGACTGCTTGATAACTGTCGGCGGTTCTGGGTGGAAGCGCGTATGGAGTTGTCCAAGCGCGATGAATACCTTCATTCATCATCATCATCATCAGGTGCCCTGCCGCATGGCGTTGGCGACCATGGACTTCCAACCATCTCTATCTCTCGTTGCTCCCAGCATCTCCCCCACCCTCCTCATCCCCAGCCACTCTGCAAGTCCGTCCAGCATTCTCTCCCTGGGTCTACCTGCTGCTCTCTTTCCCTCCAGCTTTCCCGTTGTGACTAGGTGCTCCAAATCCCCCTTCCTCATAAAATGGCCTGTAAATGTTGCTTGTCTTTTCCTAATCTTCCTTATGAATGATCTACTTCACTACTTGTGTCTGCCTTCATCAAGACTGTCTCGTTTCTTTTATTTGCTGTCCATGGAACTCTCACCATTCTTCTGAGAAACCACATCTCGGCTGCCTCGATCCTGCTCTGGCTTTGCTTGCTGACTGTCCACGCCTCGCATCCGTACAACATTATTGGTTCTATATAACATTCAAGGACTCTCTTTCTGATGTTAATTGATAGGCATTTGTTGGTAAGAATGCTTGTCATCTTCTTGAATGCTGTTTTGGCTTGGCCTATTCTGCCAGCTATTTCCGATGTGCATCTGCCGTCTGATGAAATGACCGTTCCCAGGTATTTGAACTTATGAACCTGTGTCAAGGTTGTGCCATTTGCTGTTATTTTGCAGGAGGGGATTTCATGTTTTTTACTGATCACCATGACTTCAGTCTTCCTGCTGTTTAGTTCCAACCCCTTACCTTTGCTTTCTATTTCTAGTATATTCACAAGGTTTTGTAGGTCCCTTTCATTTTCTGCAATTAGCACGGTGTCATCACCTTGTTCGGGTTTCAAAGGGGTTGGTTGGAATACCTTAATTAACAAACACCAAATATATAGGTACGTTCTCTATTTGTGCAGGGGTCAGAAGAGTGGGGAGAGGGGGCCATGGTTTGGAGGTAAAGACCATGCCAACACACAGGGTTTTGTGCAGGACCGATAAAGGAGCCTGCCACATAACTGTGGGCAGATTTGGGTAGAAGCGCGTATGGAGTTGTCCGAGTGCGATGAATGCCTTCTTGAACAAACGTCAAAGATCTAGATCTGGTTCTCCTTTTTTTTTATTTTACAGAGGTCAGAAGAGTGGGGGAGAGGGGGCCGTGGTTTGGAGGTAAAGACCATGCCAACGTACAGGGTTTTGTGCAGGACCGATAAAATAGCCTGCCATATGACTGTTGGTAGATTTGAGTGGAAGTGCATATGGAGTTGTTAAGCGTGGTGAATACCTTCACTAACAAACACCAAACATCTAGGTACATGTCCTCTCTTTCTGCATGGCTCAAAAGAGTTGAGAGAGGAGGCCGTGGTTAGGGGGTCATGACCATGCCAACGCATTGGGTTTTGCGCAGGATTGATGAAGTAACCTGCCAGACCAACTGTTGCCAGATTGGGGTGGAAGCGCGTATGGAACTGTCTGAGCGCGATGAATGCCTTCTTCAACAAACACCAAATATCAAGGTACTGGTCCCTTTTCTTTTTGCAGGGGTCAGAAGAGCGGAGAGAGGAAATCATGGTTTTGGGGTTACCGTCAGGTAGAAGGCGCCCCTCTCCACCCTTTGGGCTTCGCTCTGCAAGT
>CM060312.1:17445565-17450565 GCA_030674185.1 Monoplex corrugatus
CGAGTACTCACTAAAAATTCAGCAAACAAACACATGTGCGCGCACACACAACACACACACACACACACACACACCACTCACTCTCTCTCTCTCTCTCACTCACTTACTACACACACACACCACACACACACACACACACACACACACACACCACCACACCACACACCACACACACACACTACACACACACACAACACACACACACACCTCACACACACAACACATCCACAGGTACGAGACACATCACAATGATGGACACAGGCACGATCACAAACTTCTGGATATACCCTACGCAGAACACCACAAGATAAGTACCGGCACCGTGTCCAGACGGACAAACAACACACGCCACAAACACAACAAAAACCCCCTCACCACACACACACAACCACACACACCACACCACCACACACACCAACATACACACAAACACACAAAACCACAACACTCAACAACCACACTACCACCAACAAAGTCCATGTGGAACGAGAACTCCAGTCCTTTGCTTCACCATGTGGTCTACAACCACAAGTTATCCAACAGGTGGGTGGGTGGGTGAATGGATGGTTAGTTGGTTGGTTGTGGGTGTGTGGGTGGGTGGGTTGGTTGGTTGGTAAGTTATTTATTTGGTTGATTGTGCTTATTTGGTTGGTTGTGGTTGTGGTTGTGGTTGACTGACTGTGGGTATTTGATTAGGGTTTGGGTTGGTTGGTTGGTGGTTGGTTGGTTGGTTTGGTTGGTTGGTGGTTGGTGGTTGGTTGGTTGGTTGGTTGGTTGGATGGTTGGTTGGTTGGACAATGACGACGACGATATCAGTGACAGGTATTAGAAACGTGCTTGAGAAGCTCAACAAGCCTTTTAAAGAATTTTTTTGAAAAAACACGTTTCTGTTCTAACCCAGGTACCGCACGAGGCGCGGCTACCGCCTCATCCATCAGTCCCCGACCAGCTTCGTGCTGAAGGGAGCCAACGTGGCCAGGGCGGCAGGGTGGGCGGCCACGCCTTTAGTGGTCACCAAGTACAAGGACGTGGAGGACGCCAGCTCCTCGCTGTACGCTCAGGGCGACCCCTGGGACCCCGTCCTGGACTTCTCCATGTACCTGGAGGACAACAACACCATCGTGGATGAGGACCTGGTGGTGTGGGCCACGCTAGGGGCCGTCGTCCTTCCTTGCGCCGAGGACGTGCCCAGCCCCACCACCACGATCAACTCTTATCGCTTCCTTCTCTCTCCTTACAACTACTTCAACATCGGCCCGTCTACTGTTGTCAGCGATGCCGTGCATATTACCCGTACGGATCGTGGTGGTGATGGTGGTGGTGGTGGAGGAAAAGGAGGGGGAGAGGAGGAGGAGGAGGAGAACGGGTCAGTGGAAATGAGGGTGGATACGTTTGGGACTTCGCGGGAGCAGCCGGGATGCCTGCAGAAGGAGATGGACGTCTCAGAGTTCTCTGGTCGTGTAGAGACGGTGGAGACATAGTAGGGATTTTGTTGTTGTTGGTGTTGTTGAATACCTGGGAGGGGGGGGGGGATAGATGACTGCCAAGGGGCTATGTGTTTTTGATCCTTCGACTCCCTCAAACTATCCACCAATTGCAAAAAACGTAACCCTTTGTCTTCCTCACCCTATCCACCAGCTTCCTGCTAGAAGCTGGTGGATAAGGTGAGGGAGTCAAAGGGTTAAGTTTTTGCTCTGCTGGCATGGTTAGCAATGCAGGATACTGGTGGACAGGGTGCGGGAGTGAAAGGGTTAAAGAATAATAACAAAGGGTCTGGAACTCATCCCTACGGGAGCGTTCAGACTTACAATGACCTCAGCAGCTTTTTGGGGAAATCAGGGGCTAGAGACCTCAACTTTTTCATCTCTATGAAGGTGAACATCTCCTCTTTTCCTTGCCGTGCAGACTGTACCGTTCTTGTGGGCTGAACTCTCGACCTTTTGTTATTGTGTTGGGTAACTGTGGGAACGAGAATGAAAAGGTTCGGCAGAGAGATGGGTTTGTGAAGCAAGCATGAAAGTAATGATGTGAAAGATGAGTGTGCTGGTCAGCGGAAAGTGGAAGCTGTTTAGAAACATTGTCTCTGAACAAAAACTGAGAGACAGGACAGAATGATGTGGACGTACTACGAAAGCATACGTTTTATTTCTGAAGAAAGTAAAACGGGTAAAGATCTTTGAAAGACATCTGTACACAACTGATAATCAGTAAAGTATCATAAGAAATTCCAGGATCAAAGGAAATGAGCGAAAACAATCCCCGAGAAATGCTGGTGACGTGAAATTTGAAAAAAAATCCAACACACATTGTCAATGTTGTTAACAGACTTAAACAGCCAAGAGAAAACAGGAAGACCGGAAAGTTGTGCCAGGACTGAAGGAATACATACCAAGTCAAGACTTTGGACATTACGTAAATTTGTATAAGGTTAAAAGATCGCTGCTTTTGTGATACATCACAGCTTCGAACGTAGAAAACCGGTGCATGTTGCAGCAATTTAGATTTTTGTTGATTGCAAACTACTAGTTGTTTAGTCAACGCAGCAAATGAATCAACTTTTTATGTATGCAGTGTTGAGACCAATGATTTTTGCACCTTAAGTTACCGCGAGCCACGGGTGTTCAGTGCAATGAGACCAATATTTATATATACATGCAGTTCAGTTCGACAAAAATCAGGGATGTCATCTTTCGCCTGTGTTCCTTCATGTAACACCAGTCTCACTGAAAGTTCAAATCTGTATATATTATGAGATCAAGCATTTAAAATGTATACACATTCTGTTGTCTGGCATCAAGCGTTTAAAATGTATACACTTTCTGTTTTTCTGGCGTCGTAGAAATATCTCAGACTTTACTTCAGTTGAGCATTTCATGGGATGTTGGAAGTCTGTGTGATTTGTAAGCATCATCCAACCATTCATTGAAATCTGGGCCAGCGGGGAGTTGAAGCTCCTCTGTAGCGTCAAAAAGAATGTCAGAGTATGTTTAAAAAATAGTACGTTTTCGACTCTCAGGCTTGTTTCTGAAGTACATGTACAGATGCCTGTTGTGCAGTTCCTAAAACAGGCAGAAGGAAGACAGGTATGTGACTTGAAACTGGTTTTAAGACAATGGTAGAACCACAGTTTGGTGCTGAAGAAGCGGTTTATGCACTGGCATTTAACTGTGCGTAACTTTGAGGCATTATCTCTTCCTATGAGGCTTCAGTGAGTGGTTCGGTTTTTGGAGTGTCATGGCTCGAACGATGTGAAAGTGGTAGGAGAAACGAACAGTGATTGTGTGATGATGACTGTAGGCATATGTATATATATAAATATATATATACATATATATATATATATGTATATATATATGTATATATATATATATATATATATATATATATATACATACATATATACAGACCTGAGTGGTGGACATAAGGAGGCCTGTGGCCAAGTGGTCTGTCTCTTTGAGGGGAAAACTTTAACTGTGTGTCTTTCACTTCTTTTCTTTCTTCTGGTTGTATTTACTCAACTGTGTATGTTTATTTGTATGTTTGATTTTGGTTCATTTACTCAATTGTGTATGTTTGTCGTGTATTTCTGATTCATTGACTCAACTAGGTATGTTTATTTGTATGTTTCTGTTTTATTCACTCAGCTGTATATGTTTATTTATATGTTTGTTTTTGGTTTATTTACTCGTATATGTGTATGCTTAATTGTATGTTTGTTTTTCATCATTCTGACTAAAAATAGGATTATGTTTGTTTTGGTTTCGTTTATATTGTTGTTTGTTTGATTGTTTTGTTTTATTGTTTGTTCACGTGAAAAAGAGTGAAGACTGTAGTGCCGAATTGCATGAAATAATGATGGTGCGCATGTGTGTGTGTGATATTTTTAGATGGTGTGGTGTTGCCATAACTTTGTTATGGGGAGAGGGAGGTTCCTCCTTACAGCTAATTGGGGGTGTGCATGTGGATGTGTGTCTGCATGCGTGCGTGTGTCTGTATGTAGGTTTCTGTCTTTGTTCACTGTATTTGTAGGCTACATGTTTGATTTGGATGCCATATTGGCAAAGTCAAAGTGTTCAGTCTTGTCAAGAATGGAAGTTGGGGAAAAAAACTTACTTTATTCCCATTAATTAAGGTTTTAATGTAATATGCATCTCTAAGTGAAGCTGTTCCTGTCATCCATTTCTGATGTTCTTTTTTTTTTAATTTACTGGTATTGCATGATTATTCGTTGTTAACCTTTTGACTCCCGTACCCTATCCACCAAGTGTAAAAACTTAACCCTTTGATTTCCTCACCCTATCCACCAGCTTCCTGCCGGAAGCTGGTGGATAGGGTGAGGGAATCAAAGGATTAAATTTTTGCTTTGCAAGCACGGTTGGCAACGCGGGACGCTGATGGACAGGGTATAGGAGTCGAAGGGTTAATATATATGGCAATGACTACACACTATTTCACATCAATGAACGAACAGAAAGACTGTATTGGCATTGGGTTAACTTAACCCTATCATTTCTTGAACCTCTGCCAAGCTGGTAGATAGGCTGTGGGTTTCAAAGGGTTAATGAAATATTCTTATAATCTGCGTATCAGTTTCTTCATTCAGAACCTTTATAATTATACAGGCTTTTCACAGGGAAAAGAAATTGTTTGTTGCGCTATATAAGCTAGACCATTATCGTTGTTTTAAATATAAATTTCATGTACTCTGGATGCCTGAACAAAGGCGATTCCTTCTCCATAAATTAAGTGATACATTTAGTATACAACCAGAACACACACAAAAAAGCTGTAAAATATTTTATCATGTGCAAAGAAAAGAAATCGGAAGCTGTCACATTTTTGTTGTTATTTTATCGTTCTGCTGTTGTTGCTGCTGCTGCTGTTGTTGTTGGTGGTGGTAGTGATGGTGGTTAGGAGGAGGAGGAGGAGGAGAGAAGGAGGATAATAATGGTTGTATGGTGATGATGGAATGATATGGTGATGATGGAGGTGATTATGAT
>CM060312.1:17455565-17460565 GCA_030674185.1 Monoplex corrugatus
TAGATCTATGTGCGAATGCATTGATATGTGTACTTCATTTTCTTTTCTTTTCTTATTTTTTCGTCGAGGTATTGTGTGTTTTGAAATGGTTATAGCCCTGATACGGCTGTACGCAGTCGGCTGGGCTTTGAACAACAATAGCAGTAACAGTGACAGATAGATCTGCTCCTATCGTATTGAGTGTCAGTTTGTCCAGATGGCGTCTGTTCGCTGAGAATACTCCTATAGTACTGAGTGTCGGTTTGTCTAGATGGTGTCTGTTCGCTGAGAATACTCCTATAGTACTGAGTGTCAGTTTGTCTAGATGGTGTCTGTTCGCTGAGAATACTCCTATAGTACTGAGTGTCAGTTTGTCTAGATGGTGTCTGTTCGCTGAGAATACTCCTATAGTACTGAGTGTCAGTTTGTCCAGATGGCGTCTTTTCGCTGAGAATACTCCTATAGTACTGAGTGTCAGTTTGTCTAGATGTCGTCTGTTCGCTGAGAATAAATTCCATATGCGCTGACGCCAGATATGCCTTGTGATGGAGAAGATCCCCAAATGATCAAGGCATAAGCCAAATCATAACTTGTGCAAAAGCCTTCTGCACTGGCCAAGTCTTGATGTTCTGTCTATCGTGTAGATTTTATGTGTATGTTTGTTGTATCAAATTCCTAACCTATCGTATGTTTTTTATGTGTGTTTTCGTATCAGTTTAAACTTTTGACTCCTGCACCCTATCCACCAACTGCAAAAACGTAACCCTTTGATTCCCTCACCCTATCCACCAGCTTCCAGCAGGAAGCTGGTGGATAGGGTGAGGGAATCAAAGGGTTACGTTTTTGTTTTGCTAGCATGGTTGGCAATGCAGGATGCTGGTAGACAGGGTGCGGGAGTCAAAAGGTTAACATGGAAACAGTTCAGACTGTAGTTATTATTATAGTGAAATGTATATCTCCATATCTCCATCTGCGATGTTCCATGTAAGAAAATAAAGAAAGAAAGAAAACTTTGTCCGCTATATGTTGTTACATCGTATGCTTCTTCAGAGTTATACACCTTATTATACAGTCTTCGCTTACCGTGGTGAAGTCCTCCGTGGGGATGCCGGGGGCTCTTTCAGTATAAATAGTATCCCTCCCTACCTTGTGGAAATTCTGTGCTAGAAATTTCCTCTTTTCTGTCGTTCTGTATGTTTTGCCTTGCTCCCTTGCTTTCTGTCATGAATCTCTTCCTATCATTTTCTGTGCTCCTTTGCTTTCTGTCATGAATCTCTTCCTATCATTTTCTGTGCTCCTTTGCTTTCTGTCATGAATCTCTTCCTATCATTTTCTGTGCTCCCTTGCTTTCTGTCATGAATCTCTTCCTATCATTTTCTGTGCTCCTTTGCTTTCTGTCATGAATCTCTTCCTATCATTTTCTGTGCTCCTTTGCTTTCTGTCATGAATTTCTTCCTATCATTTTCTGTGCTCCCTTGCTTTCTGTCATGAATCTCTTCCTATCATTTTCTGTGCTCCTTTGCTTTCTGTCATGAATCTCTTCCTATCATTTTCTGTGCTCCTTTGCTTTCTGTCATGAATCTCTTCCTATCATTTTCTGTGCTCCTTTGCTTTCTGTCATGAATCTCTTCCTATCATTTTCTGCCTTGCTGCTTCATTCACCTGTAAGTTTTCTGTCAAGCCTTACTTGCTTTCTGTCTATTAGGATCGGTATTTGGTACATATATTAACTGTAATTTTGGCTGTAATAAAAAATGTCCAGAAGCAGTTTATGTAATTTGTATATCCATATCCGTTAATCAAGCAAAAACAACATTCAAGAAGATGGAGAGCATTCTTACCAACAAATGCCTATCAATTAACACCAGGAAGAGAGTTCTTGAATGTTATGTAGAACCAATACTGTTGTACGGTTGCGAGACGTGGACAGTCAACAAGCAACGCCAGAACAAGATTGAGGCAGCCGAGATGTGGTTTCTAAGAAGGATGTTGAGAGTTCCATGGGCAGTAAAGACAACAAACGAGACAGTCTTGATAGAGGCAGACACAAGTAGATCATTCATACAGAAGAATAGGAAAAGGCAGGCAACATTCATAGGCCATTTTATGAGGAAAGGGGAATTGAAACACCTGGTCACAACGAGAAAGCTGGAGGGAAGGAGAGCACTGTGTAGACCTAGGGAGAAGATACTAGATGGATTTGCAGAGTGGCTGAAGACAGGGAGGGTGGAAGAGATGCTTGAGGCAACAAGAGATAGAGACAGATGGAAGTCCGTAATCGCCAACGCCATGCGGCAAGGCACCTGATGATGATGATGATACCCGTTAATCATAGGCCTGTAGCTATAATTTTGATTTACGTGTGGTGCAGTTTGCATAATGGGTCAAGCTTGATATCATCATCATCATCATCATCATCATCATCATCATCATCAGGTGCCCTGCCGCATGGCGTTGGCGACCATGGACTTCCAACCGTCTCTATCTCTCGTTGCTCCTAGCATCTCCCCCACCCTCCTCATCCCCAGCCACTCTGCAAGTCCGTCCAGCATTCTCTCCCTGGGTCAAGCTTGATATACGAACGTAAATCGTCGTTTATGAAGTAGCTGTATTGATTATTATGCTCACCATTATGCCTGTGTATTATTTTGTTTGTTTTTGGTGTGTGTGCTTGTTCGTTTGCTTGTATGTCTGTCTGTCTGTCTGTCTATCTGTTTGTCTGTCTGATTGCTTGCTTGCCTGTTTGTTAATATTTTGTTTGCTTTTCGCTCAGTAACTTTGATCATTTTCTTTGCTTGTTGTTTGGTGGTTGGTTGGTTTGTTGGTTGGTTGGTTGGTTGGTTGGTTAGCTGGTTGGTTGGTTGGTTGGTTAGCTGATTGGTTGGTTGGTTGGTTAGCTGGCTGGTTGGCTGGTTGGTTGGCTGACGGGGTGGCTAATTGGTAGGTTGGTATTTGTGGTTGTTTGGTGGGCATGTCATTTTATGATTTATTGATCATTAACTTTAATCATTCTGCAGAAGTGGCCAGTTTCTTCGTACCGGTATGTTTGTTTGTTTGGATGTTTGTTATTTGTTTGTTTGTCGGTTGGTTTTTGTTTTGTTCGTTATTGTTGTTGCTGATGTTATTGTTTTTTTGTTGTTGTTGGGTTTTTTTTGTGTTTTTTTTGTTTTTTGGGGGGTCACATTTTTTAAATGAGTACGTGACTGTTACAAACGTACCATCGTCATGTGTAAAATGATAACGTGGTCAGCAGCACTCCGTAGGCCTACCAGTGCAGTTCTTTTTTGTCTGGACTTCACGATTGTAATGACCGTACCAGGGTACAACTGATACATCTTGAGCCCTCGTGTAACAGTCCAGTTATTGTCAGTGTGTGTGTGTGTGTGTGTGTGTGTGTGTGTGTGTGTGTGTGTGTGTGTGTGTGTGTGTGTGTGTGTATGTGTGTGTGTGTGTGTTGTGTGTGTGTGTCCACTGACTTGTTGTTTCAATCGTTTTAAAAAAAAGCTGACCGCGACAGTGACAGAATAGTGAGCAAGTTATGGGTGGTGTGTGTCATCGGTGTTAATGAAGTGTTAGTCTAGTTACCGTAGTGTTAGTCTTCGGTACTTAGTCTAGTTCCATTAGTGTTAGTCGTCGTACTTAGTCTAGTTACCGTTAGTGTTAGTCTTCGGTACTTAGTCTAGTTACCACAGCTAGTTAGCTGTCATTTCATTTTGAAGAGGTTCATGCATAAAATTTGGGAGTCTGTTTACAAGTCTGTTGTTTTGAATTTTAGCCTCTTTGTTGTTGTGTATGTTGTTGTTTTGTTAACAGCTGTTACCTTCATGCGATGCTACCACAAGAGGTCAAGAGTCCATGTTAGGCCTTTTTTTTGTTTTTTCGTTGATTGTTGTTGTTTTTGGTTTTTGATTTGCTATTGTTGTTTGTTGTTTGTTGTTTTGTTTTGATTATGCTATGTTCTTTTTGTTGTTGTTTGTTTTCGATTATGCTATGTTGTTGTATGTCTTTGTTGTTTTGTTTTTGATTATTATTGTTGTTTGTTTTGTTTTGTTGTTTTTGTTTTTGATTATGCTATTGTTTTGTTTGTTTTGTTGTTTTTGTTTTTGATTATGCTATTGTTGTTTGTTTGTTTGTCTGTTGTTTTGTTTTTGATTATGCTATTGTTTGTTTGTTTGTCTTTTTTTTTTTTCTTTTTTTTTTTTTTTACAAATGGAAAAAAGCGCTTCAACTTCAGGGGACATAACCTCTACCAGGGGCTCTGCCTCTGTATCTCGCGTGTAGCTGTCTCCCTTAATTTTTACCAAACCCGCCCTGTGTTGTGTTTGTTTTGTTTTACGTTCCGCGTTCCACTAACTATACATTGTTTTGCACAGTATTCAGTTATCACGCTGTCTGGTTTCACAGTGTAACATAAAGTGTGTTGTCCGTGTGTAAATCATTGTTCGGGTGTGTGTTTCAAACAGACTGTCTTGTGTGTCGATTCTTGAAGGCGGGTAGGGGATGGGGGTGGGGTGAGGTGGTGGTTTAGCAGTAGAAGACTGTGCGCCAAAAAGCCAGTCAGTGAATTTCACTCTCGTGATTATTATTACGATCACAATCACATCACAACGCTTACGACGTCATACATGTGTGTCAAAAATATCAACATCAAGTTATGCTGACGTCAATGATATATCCTCAGAAGGAGAGAGAACAAAACAAAAAAAAAAAACAAAAAAATAATAATAAAATAAAAAAATAAATTCGGAGTTCGTATCAAATGGGATTGATGGCACTGGGGCAATTCCATATGTGCTTCCTGCAAATCTGCAGTAGTAAGTATCTGGCAGATTCCTTGAGCCTGTGCGAAAACCTATACGCTGGCAAGGTCTTGAAAGGAGAAGAAGGGGAGGGAGGGAAGGGATGGGATAGGTGGAGAAGGGAGGGGGGGGGGGGGGGATGGTGGAGAGGGAGGGAGGGGGATTGACAGAGAACGGTACCTAACGAAACCATCAAGTTGACACCACCAGAATGATTTCAGT
>CM060312.1:17463065-17470565 GCA_030674185.1 Monoplex corrugatus
GGAATTAGAACACCTGGTCATAAACAGGAAAGCTGGAGGGAAAGAGAACACCCAATAGACCCAGGGAGAGAATGTTGGACGGACTTGCAGGGTGGCTGAAAACAGAGAGGATGGGAGATGTACTTTCAGCGACAGGGGATAGATTCGTGTGGAGGGCCATGATCGCCAACGCCATGCGGCAGGGCACAAGTTGATGAGGCATCTTTACTCAGGTTTAGTCTGGACCTCTCTACTGTCAAAACACTACCGTCTGGTCTCGTCACAGAATCCGATCTGATTATAAACTCTGTGCTGAAGTGTTTTGCACATAATGGCTACCTGGTTGAACCTGGCTCTCAGTTACAAAAAAGGTTACTTACTGCGTAGCTTTCATCGGCGATCCAGCCGACTTCTTCAGCGCAACTGCTGGGTTGAGAACTGGCTTCGGTGCACACCGCCGTGAGCGAACTCACGACAGTGCGACTGAATAAGTGAGGAGTACACCGATGGCAGGTTGTGTCGGCCCCGGTCACGGTTGAGGGTGGGGTTCCTTGCGGCGATGTAAACTGCCTCCTTTACTCCCCTCTGGAACCATCTTGCTTCTTTGTCGAGAACTTGCACATTGTCCTTTTCAAAATGGTGTTGGATGTGGGTCAGATGTTCTCCCACTGGAGAGGACTCATGTTTGTGTTCTTTTAATCTTTTGTGCAAGTTGCGCTCAGTTTCACCAATATAACTATGGTCACAGTCCTGGCAGTCTATCTTGTATATCACCCCTGATGTGTCCAATTTGTCTGTTTTGTCTTTGGGGTGGAATAACTGGCTTCTGATGGTGTTGGTGGGCTTGGCGTGGACACTGACTCCCAACTTCCTGATCTTCCTGTTGAGAGCCTTAGTGACGCCGCTGACGTATGGCATGGAGACGTGCCCTTTCGAATGCTTTGCACATGTATACAACTGATTGAGATGTTGGTACAAAGTTGACACGGGGAATTTTACTTTTACATACCCGTCGCTTTTGTCTGTATCGGTCGGAAATGAAAACACGGGAATTTTCTCGTTTTTATCACAATTGCCTCTACATCCAGGCACACAACACTTTGTGGGCATTTTCACTTTATCCACTCACGAAATAATTCCCAAATGCTGTCAATAGAAGCACATTAGAAGACGAAGAAATATTCCAAGACGGCCGATGATCGAAGCACACAATATTTAAACATGGCGCTTCTAACAAGCCTATCGATCCCACGTATGACGTCTCTTGCTGAAAAAGAGCTGGCACACACACATACACACACACACACACACAACATACATAGCGCGCGGACACACACACACACACACACACACACACATACATACACGCACACACACACACATACACGCACACAACACACACAACACACGCTCACACGCACACACGTTCACACATACGCACACACACACACACACATGCTCACACACACACACACACACACACACACAAGAAAGAAGCACACAGACATCGCGCGCGCACACACACACATACACAAACACACACACACAAACACACAGACTTCATAACGTCACAGTTTATCAGCAAAGGCACATGATGTACTCATAACGTCACAGTTTATAAGAAGAGGCACATGATGTACTTCATAACGTCACAGTTTATCAGCAGAGGCACACGATGTACTCCATAACGTCACAGTTTATCAACGATTAAAACGATGTAGGTCCAGATAAATGTCATGGTTATTCATCTCTCCTCTGAGGACCTTCTGCTGTCTGGCTCTTCCCAGAGTTTATCACTACTACAGTGCTGTTTATCATTTTTAAAGCGGTGCTTGTCCATATAAATCTCATGGCTGTACGATGATCATCTTTAAAACGATGCTGGTCCAGATAAATTAATCTGACGGCTTTGAAAATGGTGCTAGTCCAGATACATCTGAGGGTCGTTTATCATTCTTAAAAAGATGTTAGTGGTCCTGGTAAATCTCATTGCTCTACCGTCTTTGAAACTGTATTGGTGCAGTTTTATTGCAGTGGAGAGTGCGTTACTATGCCTGGGTTTGCATTCTGCGCACTTACACACACGCGGATACGTCGTGCACATGCGCATAGCACATTTTGTAAACAAATTACAGTTTATTTCTGATCTCTCTCGCACACATTCATACACGCACGCACACACACACACACACACACACACACACACACTCTCTCTCTCTCTCTCTCTCTCTCTCTCTCTCTCTCTCTCAAATTACAACATCTTGCACATTTTGTAAAATTTACAAGTTTATTTCTGATCTCTCTCGTAGACATTCGTACACAGATACCCCCCTCTCTCTCTCTCTCTCTCTCTCTCTCTCTCTCTCCTCTCTCTCTCTCTCTCTCTTTCAAATTATATGGGATTAAACATGCTCATTTTGTAGAAATGGACAACGATTTATTTCTGATCTCTCTCGCACACATTCATACACGCACACACACACACACACACACACACACACACACACACACACCTCTCTCTCTCTCTCTCTCTCTCTCTCTCTCTCTCTCTCTCTCTCTCTCTGTCTTTAAGTTGTGATCTTGTTGAACAAGCACAATTTGTAGAAATGGACAGTGATTTATTTCTGATCTCTTTCGCACACATTCATACACCCGCGCCGCACTTCCCCCCCCCCCCCTCTCTCTCTCTCAAGTTCTACCTATACAAGTGTCTTTTCACTCTTCATCGTCCGACAGATCCGACATATGCTGAGCGATGGGTTCACAGGGACTTGACAGTGGAGATGTCAGATTTATCTCTGGGGTAGGAACTGGCGGGCTCGTCATAGGAACTTGCGGACTTGGTGGAGGGATTGCCGCCAGACTAGAGGGGCGACGAGCTCGATGATTCAGGGGTCGAACTGGCACACTGGCGGAAGAACCTGGCATGGTTGGCCCGGTGACTGGCAGAGTAGGAGCCCGCGCCGAACTGGCAGGCTTGAGAGAAGACCTGGCACAGTTGGCGGAAGAACTGGCCGCCGAGTTTGGGGTGCTGACTGGTGTGGGGCAAGCTGGGCAGCCAGACGATGGAGCAGACGATGGACCAAACGACCGGCCCGACGATGGAGCAGATGACCAGCCAGACGATGGAGCAGACGACTGGCCAGATGATGGAGCAGACGACCAGCCAGACGATGGAGCAGACGACCAGCCAACGATTGGAGCAGACCACCAGCCAGACGATGGAGCAGACGACCAGCCAGACGATGGAGCAGACGACTGGCCAGACGATGGAGCAGACGACCAGCCAGACGATGGAGCAGACGACCAGCCAGACGATGGAGCAGACGACCAGCCAGACGATGGAGCAGACGACTGGCCAGACGATGGAGCAGACGACCGCCCAGACGACGCACCAGCATAGCGGTCTCGCGGTATTGGTGGAAGGGCGCAGCGGCTGGTTGTGCTGGTGGCCGGGTACCTTGCCAGCTACTGTCGGCCGTCGGTGTGGCGGGGTGTACATCACCAAATCGGGCCGGCGTCGTCTCCTGAAACGATGCAATGAGGATTCAAGTCAACTGACATAGTCTGGACTAAAAATAAATAAATAAATAAATAAAAGCGATTGTCACTGATACAAAACATGGACTCGACTACTGTAACTCGCTTCTTGCTGGCTGCCCCCAAACACTCTTATCCAAATTGCAAAAAGTTCAAAATAACGCTGCTCGCCTTGTACGGAAATGTCCAAGGTCAACTCATGTTTCCCCTCTGCTTCGAACTCTACACTGGCTTCCTGTTCGAAAGCGTATTGACTATAAACTTTCCCTCCTATGCCATAAGTCTCTGGCTGGTCTAGCTCCCCCCTATCTTTCTGATCTCCTGACTGTTTACATTCCCTCCAGAGAGCTACGCTCTTCTACTGATGCCCACCTACTTAGAATCCCACGCTTCCGCAACAAAACTCTTGGTGAACGTGCTTTTTCTTATCAGGCCCCCTCTATTTGGAACAAACTTCCCTTTCCTCTCCGCTCTACCTGTACCCTTTCTTCGTTTAAGTCCAGTCTAAAAACCACTCTTTTTAAATCCTAGCCTGTAGTTCTGTACTCTTACTTCAGCTGCCACCTTGAAATCTGTGCCCGCGCGCGTGTGTGTGTGTGCGGGTGTGTGTGTGTGTGTGTGTGTGTGTGCGGGTGTGTGTGTGTGTGTGTGTGTGCGTGTGCGTGTGTTGTGTGTGCGTGTGTGTGTGTGTTTACTGTAAGCGCTTAGGGCTTTTTTAGATTAAGCGCCATAAATGTTCACTATTATAAGTCAGTTAACAAATTAACGCTCTAACAAGTATGGACTAAAAAAAAACGATTGACATTGATACAACAACATGGACATTAAGATACAAGTCAGTTGACAAATTAACGCTCTAACAAGTATGGACTAAAAAAAACGATTGACATTGATACAACAACATGGACATATGATACAAGTCAGTTGACACATTAGCGCTCTAACAAATATGGAAACTGTGGTTGATACACAAAAGTCAGTTCACGTGGATCACTCTTACTAGTAAAACTGACGATCCAACAAATCTATGTTAACCCTTTTGACTCCCGCACCTGCCCACCAGCATCCTGCACCTGTCTGCCATGCTATAGCAAAGCAAAAACTTAATTAACCCTTTGACTCCCTCACCCTATCTATCCACCAGCTTCAGACCACTGAGACACAGTCTTCGAAACACACACACACACACACACACACACACACACACGCACACACACGCACACACACACACACACACACACACACACACACATACACACACACACACACACACACACACACACACACACACACACACACACACACAGGAAAACTAGAGAAACAGACAGACAAACAAACGCATCAGTAAACAAGTACAAGTTCTACTGAGTTACACTTACTCCTTCCGGGCGGTCGTAGCACTCATGGTAGCACCGTTGGTGGTGGTGGTGGTGGTGGTGGCCGCACCAGTGGTGGTGGTGGTGGTAATACCAGGAATGGTGGTGGTAGCACCAGTGGTGGTGGTGGTGGTGTCGCACCTGTGGTGGTGATGCTGGTGGTGGTGGAGACCTCTACTCTGGCAGCGCTACTAGTGAAGCTGCATGGAGCACCCGGGAGAGAAAACGACAGCTCTGCAAGAACACTGATAGGTGGAAATAATACTAACAATAACAATAACAACAATTATAACGATAATAATAACAATAATAATAGTAATAATAATAGTAATAATAATAGTAATAATAATAATAGTAATAATAATAATAATAATAATAACAATAATAATAATAATAATAATAATAACGCAGCATATGAAAAAGCTGCACTTCTTGAAAACTTTTATTACTATGGAACTAACTACTAGCCTTCCAACCGGTAACCTCACGAAAACTAATATATATATATATATTTTGGAAGTATGTTCTGCAGAAATGTGTGTTCAGTTTGGAAAAAGCGACTCTGAAAAAAAAAAAAGAAAACCATCCAGATAAATTCCTGCGGAACCATGTTCTACAACGAAAATATGCAAAATGGAAAAAAACGTATTTTTCCTTCAAAACTAGACATAGAAGAAATACGTTTTAGTTGAAAGTATATTGTATCTAGCTGAGACATTCTTATGGGCTTTTTATGTCGTATGGGTATTTCAAAGAGAAATTTATACACTATTTACAGTATTTTAGGTTTAAGGGTTTTTGTTTGTTTGTTTGTTTGTTGTTGGTTTTTTTTTCATGTTTCTGTACGTCAGGCCACCGTCGTACGACATGCAGGATCTTTGACATGCGTAGTTAATATTCTGCATTTGTTAAGTTGTTCACACGGTGGGGGTGGGGTGGGGTGGGGGTGGGGTGGGGGTTGCAGTTCTGCACACATTTTGACCTGAGAGACCGGAAAATTCTCCTGCCTTTACTCGCCAGGCGGAGATGTCTAGGAGGATCGAACCCACAGACCTTCAGACAAGACAGGCGTAATTTTTCGGCCACCTGGCCTTTGTCAAGTAGTAGACACGAATAAACACCAAGTACAAAAATTAGGAGAAAAAGACTAAAACTTCCCTGCTGCTTCGTCCAGTGAGAGAAAAGGACTAAAACGGACGAAGCAGCAGGGAATTATGGTATTTTTTCTTCTTTTTTTTTTTTTCTTTTTTTTTTTTGTATGTGGTGTTTGTTCATTTGTGATCTTACGTTTACATTTGACAAAAGCCAGCTGGCCAAAAATTTGCGCCTGTCTTGTCTGGTTGCATTAAATATGCGTTCTGATTCTGTTTTCGTGTTGCTGTTTGTTTGTTTGTTTGTGTGTCTAGTCTGTCTGTTTGTCTGTTTGTCTGTTTGTTTGTTTGTTTGTCTGTCTGTCTGTCTGTTTGTTTGTTGTTTGTCTGTTTGTTTGTTTGTCTGTCTGTTTGTTTATTTGTTTGTTTGTCTGTTTCTTTGTTTGTTTGTTTCTCTGTCTGTCTGTCTGTCTGTCTGTTTGTTTGTTTGTTTGTTTGTCTGTCTAGTCTGTCTGTTTGTTTGTTTGTCTGTCTGTCTGTCTGTTTGTTTGTTTGTTTGTTTGTCTGTCTGTTTGTTTATTTGTTTGTTTGTCTGTTTCTTTGTTTGTTTGTTTGTTTGTCTGTCTGTTTGTTTATTTGTTTGTTTGTTTGTTTGTCTGTTTGTTTGTTTGTCTGTCTGTTTATTTGTTTGTTTGTCTGTTTCTTTGTTTGTTTGTTTCTCTGTCTGTCTGTCTGTTTTGTCTGTTTCTTTGTTTGTTTGTTTCTCTGTCTGTCTGTCTGTCTGTTTGTTTGTTTGTTTGTTCGATCGTTTGTTTGTTAGTTTGTTTGTTTGTTTGTTTTCTGGTCCTTGCTTGCTTGAACGCGGGCAGTCACACTTGTTTTTGGATTTCTAAAGACCTTGCAATAAGAAGTTGGCCGCTTACCCACTCGACCACCACGCACGTCAAATTCATGTACGAAGGGCACAGAGGTCAAGCGGTTAAGACGTCAGACTTCTAATCGGAAGTCTTAGGCTCGATCCTGTCCGTGTACCTCTGTAGTTTCAGCGCGCTAAGATACCCCTTCCCCTCTGTAGTTTTAGCGCGCTAAGATACCCCTTCCCCTCTGTAGTTTCAGCGCGCTAAGATACCCCTTCCCCTCTGTAGTTTTAGCGCGCTAAGATACCCCTTCCCCTCTGTAGTTTTAGCGCGCTAAGATACCCCTTCCTCTCTGTAGTTTCAGCGCGCTAAGATACCCATTCCCCTCTGTAGTTTTAGCGCGCTAAGATACCCCTTCCCCTCTGTAGTTTCAGCGCGCTAAGATACCCCTTCCCCCTAACCCCCTTCCCTTAACCCCTAACCCCCTTCCCCTCCCCCCCTCACACACACCTTTGTATTATTGATTCGCTGTTACTTGACAACGTGTGGCGGAATATACTAGGTCTTGGGGACTCGATTGAGAGTGTGTGTGTGTGTGCGTGGGGGGTGGGGCGGTTCCATTCCCACGGTCACCCCGACACATAAAACTTTCACCAG
>CM060312.1:17490565-17498065 GCA_030674185.1 Monoplex corrugatus
CTCTCTCTGTCTCTCTCTCTCCTTCTCTCTGTTCTCTCTCTCTGTCTCTCTCTTTTCTCTCTCTTCTCTCCTCTTCTTCTCTCTGCTCTCTCTCTCTTCCTCTCTCTGTCTCTCTCTCTCTCTTTCTCTCTCTCTCTCTCTCTGTCTCTCTCTTTCTCTCTCTCTCTGTCTCTCTCTTCTCTCTCTCTCTTCTCTCTCTCTCTCTCTCTCTCTCTCTCTTTCTCTGTCTCTCTGTCTCTCTTCTCTCTGTTCTCTCTCTTTCCTCTCTCTCTGTCCTCTCTTTCTCTCTTCTCTCTCTCTCTCTTCTCTCTGTCTCTCTCCCCTCTCGTCTCTCTCTCTCTGTCTTCTCTCTCTCCCTTCTCTCCTCTCTCATCCCCTCCTCTCTCTCTTCTCTTCTCCTCTGGCCGTCTCTGTCTCCTCTTTCCACTCTCTCTTTCTCTCTATCTCTCTTTCCTCTCTCCTGTCCTCTTTCATTTCTGCTCTCTCTCACCTGTCTCTCTTCTATCTCCTCTCATCTCTGTCTTCTTCTCTCTCTGTTCCTCTCTGTCACTCTCTCTCTCTCTGCATCCTCATTCTCTTCTCTCTCATCCTTCATTCCCTTCTCTCTCTACCACCTGCTCCTCTCTTTTTCTCTCACTCATCCCTCTCTCTACCCCTTCCTCCTCTTCCTATCTGCTCTCTTCCCTTCTCTCTCCCTCCCCTTACATACGCACACTAAATACACACACCACGCGAGCAGATACACACATGCACACACCACACACAACACACACACAACATATCACCACCACCACCACCACCATCACCCCCACCACCACCACCACATTACCACCACCATCACCACCATCACCACCATCACACCCACCACCATCACCACCACCATCACCACCACCACCATCACCACCATACCCTATCCACCACCATCACCACCATCACCACCATCACCACCACCACCACCATCCACCACCACCACACCATCACCACCCCATCACCACCATCACCACCACCTTGGTCACAACCACAGTGAAACAAAAACACCAGCATCACAGGCTGCTGTCATTCGTAGACAACACCAAGCTTCCTACTCACCACTTGACAAGAACGACAACGACGACGATGACAATGATGGCGAGGATGCAGCAAGAATGCCCACACCCACCGTCAGCTCTTGTTCTTGTCCAGAGTTCTGCACGCGTAAGTGATAATTAATATTAATATGTCACATTACATCACAAAAAGTACTATCACGTGGTTTCATATTTAGTATATACTACTGCTCCTGCACGTATACGGTACACTGAATAAGATTTCTTTTTTAACTGAAATTCATTTAAATTCATCTCCTGTCCTCCCACACGTGTTTGCGAGTGCTTCGTGCCCTTGAGGTGTGATTTGTTGTTGCGTATGACTGCTTGCATTTGGTGAATGATGAGAGGGCGCGCTTTGGTTTGGTTCTTGTATGAAGATTTGGCGCCTTCTAAATGTCATGATGATGAGATGATGATGATGATGATGATGATGATGATGACGACGATGACGACGAACGATCATCTATCATTCATCATCATCATCATCATCATCATCATCATCATCATCATCATCGTCGTCGTCGTCGTCGTCGTCGTTGTTGTTGTGTGGTGTTGGTGTTGGTGTTGGTGTGTTGGTGTTGGTGTTGGTGTTGGTGTTGTGTTGTGTTGTGTTGGTGTTGTGTTGTGTTGTGTTGTTATTGTTAGCATCATTATTATTGTTATTATCATTATTGTTATAATTATTATCGTTAATCATTATTATTGTCGTTATTGTTATTATTATTATTGTTGTTCTTGTTGATGTTTTTGTTGTTGTTCTTCTTGTTGTTATTTGTGTTTGTGGTGGTTTTGTTTGTTTGCACGTTTGTTTTTGTTGTTCGTTTGTTGTTGTTGTTGTTGTTTTTTGTTTTTGTTTTTTGTCACAAGACGGAATCACCATGGTGACTTTGGGCCACTCTGTCCATCGTCACAGGGAAGTGCCACCCGTTTTTGTTTGTTTGTTTGTTTTGTTTTGTTTGTTCTGTTTTGTTTTGTTTTGTCTTGTTCTGTTTTGTGTTGTTTTGTTTCGTTTTTCCTCAAAGAGTGTATTTCTGTGTGTCTACGTGAGTTGATTTTTATTCTACAGATTTTTTGCCAGAGACAAATCCTTTGTTGTTGTGAGATCTTTAACGTGCCCTGAGCGTGCGCGACACACAGGACTTCGGATTGTCGTCTCATCCAAAAGACAAGACCTAGGTCACCGATTATGATCTAGTAGAAGGGGAAGGGGGAAGGGAGGGAATCCCTGTCCGATTTGTGATTCAAACCCGGTTGTTTGATTTTTTTGTTGTGTTTTGTTTTGTTTGTTTGTTTCCCCCTCCACCCCCCACCCCCTCGTTTTTATAAACACCTGGACACACGCCCACCTAAATATTTAATAAAATCACAAATTTACTCTCAGCGTTCTTAATCTAACACCTTGATAAAGATGCGCACAGTGATCCGATACTGCTCTATATAGACTGCTTTGTAAGGCACGAACAAATTTAATCCAAGGGAAACTACTGCTGGCATATCGCTTTTTATACGCAGTTGTTTTTTCCCATTGACTGTGAACCCGCGCATTGCCTTCTCCGACAGCGTCTTTTACAATACCCTAAGTTGACTTTTCCCCCAAAGAGCAACAGCTGCTCAGGTTATTCCCCTTGGTGAGCGTAATGGAAAAGTCACTTCAGTTCATTCGTAAGACTCAAGGATCTTTACTTTGATGCAAAAATCATTTCAACCTCCACAGTAGATTCAATATTATATATTACGTGCCTTGTACGGTAAGCATACGGAGGGGGTGGTTACACATTTTTCACAACTTTTCTTCTATTTTCCAGAATTTAGTGATATATTTGAAAAAAATTCTAAAAAGAAAAATAAAGTTACGAGCATATATGGGAAAACTGTATGAAATCTCAAAAGCAGACAGAACACATTTAAAAATGTATGTCTGATCTTTTCAGTACTCTGTCGAAGTTTTAGAATATGGCCAAAGTCGTTCATCTTTATTGAATTTTGTGGATACTACCGCATTAACATGCATATGGATAAACTGAATGAAATGACCCAACAACACCACACACACACACACACACACACACACACACACACACACACACACACACACACACACACACACACACACACACACACACACACACACAACACACACACACACACACACACACACAGCCACACACGAAAAAAGAAAAAGAACACAAAAGCACACACACACACACCACACAAAAAATGTATAAATCAATTTCCTAGACATTCCCCAAGGGAAAAAAAAACTATACAAAGTCCATGCAAATTACACAGAAAGACCAGATCAAGAGTAAATATAATGCACAAATGAACTGACAAAAAAATACGCTCTATATGAACAACTAAACCCCCCCCCCCCCCCCCCCCCCTCCTCCCCCCCCCCAAACAACAAATAGACACCACTGCATGAAAAAATGTTAACATTTTACACAAAACTACACCAAGCAAAAAGGAACCAGAAAAAACACAAAATAGAAACCAGAACGCGTAGTTTAATACAACCAGTAAGACAAGACAAGACAAAACACACAAGACAAACAAACAGACAAGACGAAGACGAACAGACGAACTAACAGAGACGAGACAAGACAAGACAAGACAAACAAGACAAGACAAGACAAGACGAGACAAGACACGAAAATGAAAACAAAAACCAAGCTCTTACCAACAGCCAGGAAAGAATCCTAAGAAAACACACTACACAAAAACACAGGTCCACTTACCATCTACCGCGCCTGTAAGTGAGAATCACCAGATGGCGTGGTTGTCGTCAAACTTCCTGACGTCGACGTTAATAACGACGATGCCGACGACGTGAGTGTGCTGGAAGACAAAACGGTCGTCAGCTTGGTAGCAGAGGTTGTTGGCGATGGGGTTGTCGTAGCAGTTGTAGTGGTGACTGTGGCAATGGGAGAGGCTGTTGTGGTTTGTCGTTCTGTCCCTGAAGAGGGCAACGAAGAGGAACGAGGAGTGGTGGGTCTGGAACCGGAAGTAGCTGTAGACGTTATTGGACCTGGTGTGGTTGAGCTCCTTTCTGTGCCTATTGTAGTCGTTGTTGTTGCCTCTGGTGAAGTGGTTGTCGATGGTTTTAATGATGTTGTTGGGATTCGGGTTGTCGTCGCTGCTGTTGGCGATGATTGACCGTCTGGCGTCTCAGTGGTTGATGTGGAGATACCTGAAGACATGCCTGTTCCTGTTGATGAAGAACCGGAAAGTGTCATACCGGCGCTTGTGGTGGGAGTGATGTACGTGGATGCCGAGGTCTGCGATGTGGATGTTCTAAGGGGCGTCCCTGATGTAGAGCCAGTACCTGCTGTCGTCACTGCTGTTCCTTGTGTCGATGTAGGAAACAGAGACGTCGCCATCTCCGAAGTACTGTCCATGGATGCTGAAGTATTGTCCATGGGCGTCATCACTTCTGAAGCAGTGTCAGCAGACGTCACCTTCTCTGTAGTACTGTCCATAGACGTCACTACCTCTGTTGTTGACGAAGCAACGGACATCAACGTTCCTGACGTGGAGGCAGCGACAGAGGTCACTGAAGCTGACGTCACTTGAGAGGCCAATGTGACTGAAGAGCTGGTTGGAGATGTGGATATAGCCGTGGAGCTAGTTGGAGATGTGGATATAGCCGTGGAGTTGGGTGGAGATGTGGATATAGCCGTGGAGTTGGGTGGAGATGTGGATATAGCTGTGGAGTTGGGTGGAGATGTGGATATAGCCGTGGAGTTGGGTGGAGATGTGGATATAGTCGTGGAGTTGGGTGGAGATGTGGATATAGTCGTGGAGTTGGGTGGAGATGTGGATTAGCCGTGGAGTTGGGTGGAGATGTGGATATAGCCGAGGAACTGGATAGAGATGAACTTGCTGCGCTATCGGGGTTGTGGTGGTGGGTGCTGAACTGGATGTTGACGGCTCAGAACCTGAAGAACCTGTCGTTTGGGGGACTGTTGTCGATGAACTGTCTCCTTGCTCTGTTGTCGATAATGAGCTGGGTTGGTTTGCCGTGGACGTACTTGTCGTTGCGGATATTGTTGGTGAAGACGTGGATGTTTCTTCCTCCGTAACGTTCTCTGTGGGAGATTCTGTGGATACGGTTGTGTTTGGAGATTGGGTTGTGGATGTTGGGTTCGAAGGCGTGGCGTTTGGTGACGAAGTATAAGCAATGGTGTCGTCAGAGGTTGGACTTTCAGACGTGGTTGCAGGGGCACAGGGACTTGCCAACAGAGCTGCTGCCAGCCACAACAGGCAGGGGACTGGAACAACAACAACAACAAAACTCGAGCTGAAAAACAATGCATGCATGATATGAAGCAAACTAAAAAAGTTACGGGGGGGGGGGGGGGGGGGGGGGGGTTACGCACACGCACGAACAAACACACACAGGCAAAGTTAGGATAGTGTATTTTGTTCATGATCACATATACATGCACACATGTGCGCACACTCTTGAGTCTCTCTCTCTCTTTTTCTGTTTCTCTCTCGCTCTCTCTCTTTCTCTCACTCACTCACTCTCTCTCTCTCTCTCTCTCTCTCTGTCTATCTCTCATTCTCTCTCGCTCACTCTCACTCTCTCTCTCTCTATCTCTCTGTCACTCTCTCTCTCTATCTCTCTCTGTCATTCTCTCTCTCTCTCTCACTCTCTCTCTATCTCTCTCATTCTCTCTTTCTCTCATTCTCTCTCTCTCATTCTCTCTCTCTCATTCTCTCTCTCTCACTCTCTCTCTTTCTCTCGCTCTTTGTCTCTCTCACTCTATGTCACTCTCTTTCATCCTCTCCCTCTTGCTCTCTCTTTCTCTCGATCTCTGTCTCTCTCTCGCTCTCTGTCTCTCTGTCTCTCTCTGTCTCTCTCTGTCTCTCTCTGTCTCTCTCTCTCTGTCTGTCTGTCTGTCTGTCTGTCTCTCTCTCTCTCTCTCTCTCTCTCTCTCTCTCTCTCTCTCTCTCTCGCTTGTTATCTGCCCATCTTAATACAGAATCAATCTGATGATGTCAGTTTAGTGTCTCACAGGTCCCATTTCCTTCCCCTTCCCCATTTTCAAAACCTTGCCAGCGCGTATGGGTTTGTGCAACCTCACGGAGTCTGCCAGATAACCCTGGCACATTTGAGAAGAGCTGGGGGCGGGGGGGGGGGGGAGGCGGCAAGGAGTGCATTTATATGTGTGTGAGGAATCCCTCTTGAACAAATCCCAGACAAACTCTTAAGTCACAAACTGACAAACAGCAGAATTACAGTCATTAGCCTACTTTACTTAACATCCCTCCTGACTTTTCTGTTCTGTTCTGTTCTGTTCTGTTCTGTTTTGTACAGTTTAAAGTCTACCACTCTCAGAGTATATGAGGACTCATCATCATCAGGTGCCCTGCCCCATGGCGTTGGTGATCATGGACTTCCATCTGCCTCTATCTCTCGTTGCCCCTAGCATCTCCCCACCCTCCTCGTCCCCAGCCACTCTGCAAGTCCGTCCAGCATTTTCTCCTGGGTCTACCCGGTGCTCTCTTTCCCTCCAGCTTTCCCGTTGTGACCAGGTGCTCCAAATCCCCCTTCATCATAAAATGGCCTATAAATGTTGCCTGTCTTTACCTAATTTTCCTTATGAGTGATCTACTTGTGTCTGCCTCCATCAAGACTGTCTCGTTTCTTTTCTTTGCTGTCCATGGAACTCTCAACATTCTTCTTAGAAACCACATCTCAGCTGCCTCAATCTTGTTCTGGCTTTGTTTGTTGACTGTCCACGCCTCGCATCCGTACAACAGTATTGGTTCTATATAACATTCAAGAACTCTCTTCCTGATGTTAATTGACAGGCATTTGTTGGTAAGAATGCTTGTCATCTTCTTGAATGCTGTTTTGGTTTGGCCGATTCTGCTGGCTATTTCTGATGTGCATCTGCCGTCTGATGAAAGTTAGTTAGTTGAATGAGTTTTAAAGTCCTACCACTCTTAGAGTATACGAGGACTACCGAAAATTTTTATGAAGAAGCCTTCAATAATTTTAAAGCATTGTGAGAAACCGATGCTTTATTCGGTTCTCTGATCCACCCTGGATGGCAATCGAATGGGTGAATGAATGAGTCTGATGAAATGATCGTTCCAGGTATTTGAATTTATCAACCTGTGTCAAGGTTGTGCCATATGATGACTACCTATAAAAATTTCTCAGAGAAGCCATAAAAAAATTATAGTTGCATTGTGAAATACCGACGCGATTCTCTGTGTTGTATTGCCCTGACTTTTCACACAATGCTCCTCCTATTATTATACTCGTGACGAGCCTGTGTGCAATTTTTCGCCTAGGCATTTGCTATCAGTGCAGAAACAGTTGTTGCTCGACACAACAGCACTATTTTCCCATCATTTATAATTTCTGTACATGTAGTCACTGTGAGAGAGACAGAGT